>VWZP01005875.1:0-616154 GCA_013396995.1 Dicaeum eximium | reverse complement strand
CCGCCGCTCCCGCCCCGCGCGCCGGGACAGCCGTCGTGGGAGCGCCGCCGCCGCCACCGCCTCCGCGCGCCCTTCCCGGCGGCCCTCGCGCCGCCCGCGCCGCCGCCGATGATGACGACGATGACGAAAGCGGTGACGTCGCAGCTGGGCGGGCGGCGGCGGGAAGGGCGGAAGCGGCAGCGCCGCCATCTTGGGGAGGGCGGGGCAGGTGCCCGGCTCCGCCTCCCGGGAGGGGCTCTGGGGCAGGAATACCGTGAGGAGTGGCTGAGGGAACTGCGTGTGGAGGAGACTTGGCGGTGACCTTATCGCGCCCTACAACCACCTGAAAAGAGATTTAGCTAGGTCTTCTCCCCGGCAACAAGTAACAGGACAGGAAGACCTAGTGTTNGGCAGGAATGCCGTGAGGAGTGGCTGAGGGAACTGCGGGTGAAGGAGACTTGGCGGTGACCTTATCGCGCCCTACAACCACCTGAAAAGAGATTTAGCTAGGTCTTCTCCCCGGCAACAAGTAACAGGACAGGAAGACCTAGTGTTAAGCTGCACCAGTGGAGGTTCAGGTTGAACATTAGGAATAAAATTCTTCACAGAAAGGATGATTAAACATCGGAATGGATGCTGGGAAATACTGTACATGACACTCAGTGCTCTGGTCTAATTGGCAGGGTGGTGTTGGATTGTAGCTTGGAGTCAATGATCTCAGAGGTCTTTTCTAACCTCAATGAATCTGTGTTTCCGTGATCTTCAACTAGAACAGGTTGCTCAGAGCCCCATCCAATCTGTCCATAGATGTTTCCAGGGATGGGGTATCCACCACCTCTCTGGGCAGTCTGTGCCAGTGCCACACCACCCTTATTGTAAAAAAACCTTCTTTCTTAATCTAAAGCTGCCCAACTTTGGTTTCAAACCATTGCCCCTTGCCCTGTCACCTTGCAGAGGTCTCGCAGGGTCTCCAGGCTGGGGCTGTGCTGCACCGAAGGGCGAATGGACCTGGCTGTAGCGGAGCAGCCTCTGGGCAGCTGCCACTGCCTGGTTTGGCCACTTGTGTGTCCTTGTCCTCGCCTCGCTGTGGCCACCCTTCCTGCTCCACACTGCACATGATACCGAGGGTTGTTCCCTTATAACGAAACCCTGTAATAACACAAATCGCCCAAATGGGGGAATCTCTTCTATGGATGGAGAGTGCCCAGTGTGCCCTGTGTCAGGCAGAGTCCCTTTCACCCGGAGTTCCCACCATCCAGTGGCACACGTGTGCTTCCTTCCCCCTACACTGCACTCTATCTATTACACTTGTGATGCAGTGAGCTACCATTGTAGATACAGGTATATAAATGTGGCTGAAAGAAACAGATGTGTTCTGAAATACAGGGGGTGCAGTCATTCTGGGGTTTTGCCTATGTAGAAAGAATTTTAATAAAGGAACAAGCTTTTTTTTTTTTATTACATTCTCCTAAGTAACTAAGTGCAGTCATGCTAGAATAAATTATATTCAACATCACAAATTTTGTAGAACGTGTTGAGCTATCACTTTGACAGCAGAAAGTGCTTCTAAGCAAGTTGGCTTGATTTCTCGAGAAGGTAGCAAAAATCCATAAGTTCCTGTGTCACGAAGCTCAAAGGTAAAAGAATATTTAATGCCAAGATCATAAGCCCAGTCGTCAGACCCTCCAGGAGCTAAATCTATGTGAGGAAGGGAAAATAGAAAAATTGCCTGAAACCAGAACTTTTTATGTTCAAAAGCTGCCTTTGGAGGCTAGCAAGGATATACTCTCATGCCTTTCATGCAGTAAAGCCATACTTACAGATTGTTGCTGCACCAGCACCAGGTCTGTAAGTTTTCCAAGTTGTCCACTTTATAGCTTTAGCTGCTTTCTGCGCCAGAATTTCCTGAAATTAAACGAAGCATTATTACCTTTAAGGCCTTGTGACAATAGATAATATGTATGCAGTTAGAATTTACTTACAGTATGCTCAGGATTTCACATTAGTTAAATAATCACATAAAAGGTTCTAGAAAACCCACTGAATGTGGTAAAAGTTTTCAGCCTATTGCCATGCTACAGATTGCATTTCTGCTGTAGACATAAAAAGTATAGATGGGACCTTATCCTCACTTCTGGCAGTAAACTGTTGTCAAACCATTTGTTCTCATCTCATATTTTTTCTTCTCTGCCACAGTATTTAAATCACTCTTTATTTAAGTAATATTGACAGATATGGCAGGAAAATATTTTAATTGAGAGAACCCTACTCTTAAGCCATGAAGAAGACTGAAATGCCCAGAATCAGTGCACTTCTCTCTGCTTTACAGGGAAAGAGTAACTGTTCTGTTTTGAGCTCTGCTGTTTTCAGTGAGAGTTTGTACTGTGTCATTTGGGGGCTCAAGAAAGTAAAATTGTACATATTCAGAATATGTTTTCCATCCTACCACTAAGACAAGTTTAAATAAGTATCCCTAGCAAAAGCCTTAATAAAAGTAGAAAGTGTCCACCAGAATACCTCATTGCTTAGGTATGTAAAGAGTGTTTTTGGGAGTCACACACACAATTAATTTCAGAGTATATATAAACCATAAAACATAATGAAGAATTTGCACATATATATATATTTTCAAGATGTTCAGAAGAACAGGACTCTGGTGTTGATGTATAATCAATCTGGAATAAATATTTTCATTTTTCTGTCGCCTTCAGAAGNTATTAGGTGGTGTTGATGTATAATCAATCTGGAATAAATATTTTCATTTTTCTGTCGCCTTCAGAAGCAGCTTGCTGACTTACACACTACTAGACCAGCCCAGACTTTTTAAAGTTGTTAAGAACATGAAGAAAAATGTAATTGCCTAATTCTTGATCCTCACAGCACAGTGACTCCCTCATTACAAGACTGACCAAGCTGGGTGAATAGTTTTGAAATAAGTGTGAAACTTCAGGAGGTGAGAAGACTTACCAGCTCCTCATGGTCTTTGCTTTTGTTCATAGTGTAAGAATATGGAAACAACACCAACTGGGAGTAGGAGTGCATGGTTATGTAGGCTTTAATGGTGTCTTTGTGGTCTCTGACAAAGCGAGCCACTGCTTTCACTTCAGGCTCAGACTCTGGGTAGGGTCCACAATATGTCTCCTGGCATTCAGAGTGAGATGCTCCTGGACCTTTGACCAAAAAAAAGTGCACAGTTTTACTCCTTTACTTCTTCCCTTCTGCATTTCTGTTCATGAAAAATGCAAGAGTATGAAATGAAAGAGCAGAGTAGGGTGCTAATGCACAAGAAATCATGGATTCCACCATGCTGTGGAAAGAACTCACATGCTTGTAGAAATCTCTACGAGCCTACCAGGATTTCTCACCTATTATGCTTTTACAAACAATCAAGCAGAAGATGTACAAAAAATGTATTCAAAGACTGGATAACAGGTCTTAGAGGAGAGGATGAATATGCTTCATTTAAAATCATCACACGATTGTGAGATCACATCTTAAAATCTAGTAGTACTACAGGGAAAAGGCAACTTTATATGTTTATTTAATCTTGTGGTAAAGCAAACTCCCAATGGGAAGCTGAGGAAACAAATCAAAATGAAAATTTTAAAGAAAAATTGCCAGTGGAACATATTTTCAAGAAGACAATAGGGTTCAGAATATTCAGAGTATTTGGTCTTCAGAATAAGACCAAATAACTTTCTGGAAGCAGTCAGGATCTTTAGTGTTTAGGGGAAAAAAATGCATGTTTTTCTTGATACAACAGCCATGGATGGTTTAGCAATGGGCTAGAATGACTGAAATCCATATAGGACTTAGTGTCAGCGCTGAGTGAAGTCAGATCTGATCTATATTGTAACATTTTAAGGCAGCTATTCTGCAGACTGTGAAAATTCTGCAGAAATTCCGCGGTAATTAAATATTATATGGTCTTCATAAGAATCACTAAGAGCCAAAAAATCTTGGTCAGCTAGGCATTATGGAAGAATGACTGAGCTGATCAGTTTGTACAGCCCAGTGGAGCATCTACTCAGCTGGATAGTGCAGGCCTTGGGTGACATGGCAAGGGTCACCTCTTCCCTCTTTGTTTCTTTCCACCAACAGCCTCCCCCAGGTGTGTCATGGTGTGATGCAAGGGGCTCTGTTGTGCTGGGAAGAGGTTATTCCATGGTGTGTCATCTGGGGATGAAAAATCCTGAGTCCCAAAAAGAATTAGCTAAAGCTGGGAAAGCTTTCACCAGTTCACAACAGATACTCAGATGCATTTGTCTTTGTATTAACTTTGCGGAATTGTAGATGAAAATGTCTTCAAAATAAAAAAATTTAAAGGCCAAAAGTGAGGCAGGGGTACAACAGGAAGAAAATTATGTCCTACCACACCAGTGTGCATCAAAATTCCTGTTCATGTCAGTACCAATGCACTTGCCGTCACCGTGCAAGGAGCGGCTTTTTCTCCACAGCCGATTCTATGGAAAGAGACACACAAGCCATTTTTCAGGGAAAAATGCTGAAAAAGTCAACACACCACCTCATTGGTTAGTAAAATGTGACTTCCCACATGTGCCTCTACAGTCCTGTGCTCGTGAAGACCAAGGAAGATTCTAAAACTACAGTCTGCTTGCCAGCAAGGCTGGGTAATAAAAGGAAATGTTGGGTAGGATCAGAAGTGATCACATTCTGATTTCAATGGAATTTGGACTGTGGAAAGAGGGCAGAAAACATATAGTTTGGCCAGGTTTAGGAGTTTAGGAGCACAAATCCAACTTTCTGTGGGGAAAGATGCAGAAATTCCAAGCACAGAATAAGAGTTCGGGGTGTGCAGTTCCAGGATGAAAACTATGCCGTAACTATGCACAATAATTCCCATGAATAGCAAATCAGTACCTTGCACAACTTGTCAAAAAATGTCTACATACAGAGGGGTGGCTCCACGTGTATTCATAGCCATCCACATTTATCACAGGCATGATGTAGAAGTCAAAGTGCTCCAGAAGGGTTGTCATGATCCGATCTCTCTCACGCACATGGATTGCCTATAAAGCAGAGGGGAAACATATTAAAAGCATTTGTAATTGTTATTTTTCTTACCTTTCTACAAAGGTACCTGGTGGCATGTGTAAAATAATTGTGCAATTATCAGAGCAGTCTACCTGAGTCTGGTAAGCTCAACATGTCATGGAAATTGTTAAATAGCAAAGCAGCTCACTGCTCAGAAGTGCCACGGGGAAAAATTGATACAGCCAGTCAGATACACTGCTTTAGTCCTTTAGTGTTAGTGGGTGGTCATGAGACAGAAATGAAGCCTTTTAATGGGAAGGTTTGAGCTTTTGCTCCCTGTGTAAGTAATAGAAACCCTCCCTCCTGCCCAAAATACAGCAAGCTCCAAAATAACAAGTAATATTTCAAATGGCTGCCATACATAACATCATTTATTCTGGTTGCATTGTGAGTTTAATGCAACTGTATGACAAAAGTGAGTAAGATCTACACTGCTAATTTTGCCTCACAGCTTATTTTGAAGGCTTTAGTGATACTGAATCTGGTGGTTGGTCCATGACAAAGAAATAAATTTTAATCTAGATAAGTGGGTTTGTTACTATTAGAATAGACTAAGTCATTCATCATCCCTTTTTTTTTTCTTTATGCCTTACTTATATCACCTTCTTTCATTTTAAATCCTTCTTAGTTATCCTCAGGCAATGGACTTCCTTTGACTAAATGAGAAATGTCAATCTTTCTACAATCTTAATGACAAAATTAAAATCTAAAAAGTGGACTCATTATAAAGAATGCCTAGGATTTGCTAGGGAGAGCTGATGATTTTAGTGCATGTGTGCAGATGTGTATTAATGTCAGATTTTAAAACACTGCTTCATGAAGAGATACAGAACAAAATTTGAATTTAAACTACATAAATTAGATCAAAGGAATGGAGAACCTAAGTGTTCAGCTTGTTACTTCTGAAAAATGCTGCAGGGACATGTCACTAGCAAAATGACAGCACAGCTGGTAATTATTTGGAGCAGCATGAAAAGGGCAAATGCATTTCTATCCAGTGGAACCTTGAAAGTGGAGATTATCAGTGGGTCACAAGATACATTCAGCTGTATCTGTCCCTAAGTCCTGCAATATCCTTTCAAATGTTTTAGACATTGAGATTTTATAGTTGTGACTGATGACAAAAATAAATACATTTATTATTTTTATTGTTATTATCATCATCATCAACATTATTTAGTTCCATCATGGCCAAATCATAATTCACGTTCCAAGGACTTGTCTATGTTGTTTCTCTGACTACAGTAATGATGACTGTGAACTCTCAGTGTCATCTAGTTTATTTTTACTGTGAACTTTGCTTTTGTGAAAAAGTAATAATAAATAATATCTCAGAACATTAACTGAGCAAAATGAACAGCCTTGTCTGGGCCAGAAAGGTCTCAGAAGCCTTTTCCTGGTCCATACCAGGGACTGAGTTAACAGCTCAGCATAAGGAGTTAAGTAGAGATGCCTTAAGTTCAAAAAGACCAAGGCAATGTATTTTAAAATCTAGTTGTAAACTGTGGATGTTGTTTTGTTTGCTGCACCTTTGTTTCCTCTCCTGAGCAGTGTAAATAATAAAGATACTAAAGATGGATGTGTCTGTTTGTCTGTGGCCACACATCAAGGCTGGTTGATCTAAGCCCATCCCATCAGTGATTAATCTACAGGCTCAACCCATCAGTGATTTTCTATTTTCATGAACTGGTGCTACAGCTGGATGTTGTTGGTCATGTTCTGGGGATCTGACGTGAGGGTGTCACTAGCAGGGATAATACCTTCAGAAGAAGGTGGCTTATGTGGCTTTGTCCTCTGCAGATCCAGAATAAAAGCAGGAGCACAAATGAAAAACATGGAGTCAGGAGGAGCAGTAGCAACAGACACAGGAGTAGGGGATGCATCACAGCCAGTGGATTGCTCCATGTCTGGAGCAGGCAAGTGTGGGGTACCTATTGCTCTAGGAAGGCATGTAGGGAAGGGAGGGTTGTAGGACAGCTTGTGCTCATCCTGTGTGTCTTCTGACCTGCTGCAGGCAGTGCCAGTTGCAGCAATATGGACACAAGTCACCATGTGCTGTGTGACTCAGAGCCAAGAGCACTCCTGGAATCCACGTGGCAGTACAGACATGGCTCTGGTAGATTGGCAAACACGTGCTTTTTCTGGCATGCTTTCTTCATCCCTAACCATTCATAACAATAAATGTCTCTGTTGAATTTGCTGCACATACTTTGAGGTTTCTTTCATGCTTGATAATACATTTGAGCTCCTTTGCATTCACTGCCAATGACTTTCTGTTTCTCTCACACACACATACCCTGATCTACTGATATGCACACACACACACACACACACACAGACACACACACACACACACTGCTATGCTTGCAGCTTAGACATAAATATCATGTGTTGATGTTGTGGGACTAAATGGCTTAGGGTTTTATGGATCCTAGAATGCAATAGGACAAAGGTAAATGGCATCAAGATTTTTTGCTTTGAAAACAGTAATGGGATGTGATTATGTACTCACATGACCTATGAACCACAGGCAAAAAGCAGGAGAAATCCATTCTCTAGCGTGGATACCACAGTCAATCCATATGGCATTTTTTGATTTTTCCTTGCTTTTAGAAATCTGACAAAAGACAGATTGCATTCAAAGGTCACCATTGTAAAGGGTACCACATAAAAGTGGAAGTGAAAAGGTAACCAAGAGGGAAGGAGAAGCATCTGTCTTGTAAGGAGAGCTCAGACTGATCCTGGGCCAGGATGCAGCCATTGGTTAGGTTTGCATACAGTCAGAGAGGCACATTCAGGCTGCTTGCAAAGTCCCAACACAGGCACCAAGAATACAGCAACACCTGAGGTCAGGTGAGTCTGCCATCAGCTATGCAGGGCAACAAACTAGATTGCTTTATCATCAGCAGAGAAGGGTATCCACTGTGCCAGTATTTCATGCCTTTGCATGAAGGCCTAAATGTGGGACAACTTCTTTGTGACCCAGAAAGGAACCTAATGCAAAGTCAAATGCATTTGCAACAGTAATGCATCTTACTAGAACAACTTAGGAAACTTCTAACAAGCACAAAAAATAAGAATGTAGATATAGATTCAAGGAAATGTCCTGGCCAAACCCCATCATTTGCTTACAGGAGTACTTGGAAAGCTTTTGCAGTAAGTCAGAGGTGTACCTTCAGAACATAAAGCGGTCGCTTTTCATAGGATGATCCAATATATATTTTCTGGAGGAGATCAGAGTGGACTTCCACTACTTCCTCTATCCAACGATATATCTGCAAGGATGAAGTTAGTAAGTGGATCTTCTCCCTATTGTTTTCCTTCATCCCTGAAAGTGGTCTAGACTTACATTCATTCTACGTTCCAAAATTTTTATCTGATGGGAAAGAAAAACTAATAATTCAACCCACCTACCATATGCCTGACTCTAATTTTTGTTAAAACCAACAGTAAGATGCAGTCACAACACAGTCCAAATGTAGCCCTGAAATTCCTGCTTAGTTCTATTTGTTTAAATTGTTATTGATTTCACATTTTAAATATTTACATGTTTGTTTTGTGACTTCATTTTACTTCTGTATTTACTGCCTTTGAATGACAGTCTGAGGCAATACATGTATGAGAGATTTTGTCTTGTGCTTCTTTCTATCTCTATGAAAGCATTACAATAAACAGAACTCTTAACTGTTGAGCAATACAGTGGTAGTTATTAACTGCTGATGATTTCTTTCCCTTTTTCTCCATTCTCAACCATGAGACAAATTTCACCCTTTGCATCTACAGATATTCACAACAAAAATATCTTACTTCTTTCATTGAATGGTAGTTTTCATAATATGAGGAAGATCCACGAGCATTGACTGTGTCATTGACAGTCTGTTTTTCAATAATTCCTTGAACATCTCCCATCAGGACTCTGAATAACAAAGGAAGAGCACAACCTCCTGTTAAATAAATGACAAACAACTTTACAGAATCATTCATGACAACAAATAAAAAAATACATACTTGTGTTGGATGGTCAGTTGCCTTAACTGAGCTTTTATCCTATTTATGTTGGATGCCCTGACATAGAAATGGACTTCTCTGTCCTTCTTGATGTTTTCAACCACAACAGGTTGCCAGAGAATGACCTACAAAGTTTCCAAAAACATTTTATTTCTTTTACTGAGGAAAGAAAAAATATTCTTACTAACATTTAATAAGCATTTTGAAAATAATCAGAGTATATGTTTTCAATTTAAGAGACTGCTCGTAACAAGCAGTTTAATGTTCCTTGTGATGTGTAGCATTCTGCTACTTCTGGAAATGAAATGTGTGTATTTAAGAAAGGTTTATAATGACTTCTGCACAGAAATTCATAAATCAAGAACAAAGACAAGAACATAACCTTTTCTGAGATAGCATTTCTAGTATAATAGATACATTTAGCTGGTTATTATGCTACATGTTTTCAAGTCTGCTGAGAGTTATTTTCCCTGAGGGTATTTGGAGAATTAATGAAGATCAGACCAGTCTTTGTAGTTATTGTATTCTCTGATGGCTTTGATCAGGGAGGAAATAAGTGCCAGAAGGGGTTTGAATATAAGTCAAGTTGAAGAAGCAATACAAAGATTAGAAATTGAAGAAAAGTAAGAAAATGGGATTGTTCTTGGTAAAATTAAATATTTTAGAATAATAAAATCAGAAGCTTATATATTCAATAAAAGACTGAAACTTCAGAACCAATAATACAAAAAGATCTAGGGGTGACAGCAGTTAATTAGGCATAAATTTAGAGTGTGAAAAAAGTCAGCATAATTCTTCTTGGATGCATTTTTAGGGCATCATACAGCATGAAGTCACCAGACACAAGGGTTTATTTTTTTCCTTTATGGTTCAGTTGCACAAGGAATATTGTTTGAACGATAAATGGTAACTGTTAAAATAGGTTGGGAGGTACTGTTTGTGTGTACCCTTTCCCTTTCCCTTTCCCTTTCCCTTTCCCTTTCCCTTTCCCTTTCCCTTTCCCTTTCCCTTTCCCATTCTGTTTTTTTCTTATAGCTTGCCCAATTTATAGTCATGGAAACAAATTGTCCAGTTTATAACCCATGAAAAATATTGGGTTTGCATATTTCCATAAATGACTTGGAAGAAACCACCACAAACCCTCTCTGCATTGAATGTGCTGCAGTTCTTCTTCCTGACTTCTAGGGGCTCCTGTGTACAAGAAAGTGAAGAATTACAGTAGTAATAAAAGATGGAGGAGCAGAGGTTTATATTCGTGCAGAAAAATTACTTTAAGTTGTGAAGGTGGAAAAGAGTGAGGAAGGTTACCGAAATGTTTCTGAGAACTTAAGGGAAGGATTAGAAGATGCTAGTAGGGACAGCAGAAGGATTTTTGGGTGGGCATAAAATGAATAGGAGCCAAGAAAGACAGAGAAAGACTGGGCATAGACACCTTTAAAAGCTCTCAGTTGTATGAAACCCATCCCTAATCATTCTGTAAATTATGTTGATTGAGGGAATGGTTACATCTTTGTTGCAGTGTTGACTTCAAACTGGGAGGGTGTGATTGGGCAAGAGAAGAGGAAGAGATGTCTCAATTTAATTAAATACTCCTTTATCTAATGAAAGATAGAAGTAATAATAATGATACAAAATTATTATTTGGGATATTTTTATCTTCTAGATGCTACTTTAAAAAAAATACCACAAAAATCCAGTCCTGATCTTTAAAGGTGTGCAAGCCATATATGGGTCAAGATAACACTGGTTAAAAGTGCTGAGGTTCCCTAGCAAATGTATTTCTACTTACTGTGTGTTGGTGTTTTGCCAGTTTTACAGTGCCTTAATACACAAAATCAATTGCAGAAATATGAGCTCCGAAATTATGCATTACTGAAACATAATGGAGGGGTCTCCTCATGTAAATCAGAAGGTAGAGAGAAATCAAAACCAAGCATTTCCTGAGCTGATGTATAAGAACAAATGAATGGAAGTGGGCTAGATCTTTCTTGTGAGGGAGAAGCAGTATTAGGACACCTGGAGGAAAATTTGGCCTAGAGTTTGGAGAGACAGAATAATCTGTTTACCTCAGTGGTGTTCAGTAAATCCTGAAGAGCTTCAACTTGTTCGTTGGTTTGTGGGAGAGCCCACAAAACTTCATCCCTGAAAAACAAGGGTATTTAGGTAAAGGACAGGTACTTGGAACAGCTCCAGTTCATGCAAAAGGGAAGAAGCAGGCTTGGTCTCTCTCATCTTCCCAGAAGTGAAATTCACTTTCTGGAAAGAAGAAAATAGCATTCTGCAATGAGTCCTGATCATCAGCGTCATGCAAGTCATGTAGTTAAAAACTGCATTGTACAGATAATTAAAATAATTTATGTGTGTAGAAGAAGGAGACTCAGGGGAATGTCAGACCCTTCTTTCCATTCTTGGGCTGGGGTGGCTCTCAGCCATCTAATCACGTGGAACTGGTGGCACTGTATAAACCAGGCATGATCAAAGTCCCTGCCAGCCCTGTCTGCAAAGACCATCCTGAAAAGAAAACAGGCAGGGCTCCCAAAATCAGGGTTTTCAAGCAGCATAACACGATTGTCACAGCTTGTTGCTGTGACTGATTTCAAACAGAAATCTGACAGCATCTGGCAACCAGGTGATTCATCTTTACTTTTAGCCAGGCACCAAGTAATCACTGTGGTTTCTCATGCAGAACCAACAACATGCCAACTCTATTTTTGCCTCCACCATCATTTGACAGAACATCAAAAAACAATCAGGGATAGGCAAGGTGGGCAGTTTGCCTATTTCTTTAGGCAAATGCACTCTGAAGTGTGTGTTTGAGGCTACTTCAAAAATGAATGTCTTCTCATAGCTGAGGGAGTCTTTTCACACAGAAGCCAAGAAAAGGCCTGCTGCGTCTGGTTTCATTGCATGATTCCCACAGCCTGAGAGCACCACAATGAGGAAGCTGATGTGTGCTTGTACCCCACGTTTGTTGCATAAATATTTCATCCAAGTGTGGTAAGTACTGAACAGGTGTTAGGATTCCTCTCTAGCTCTTGTGATAGGGCCTGAATACAGTGAATAAGCAGATTAAAATTCTGCCCCTGCACTTCAGTGTGGTGAGTATTAACAGCCTGTTAATACAAAACTGTAGTTGTTGCCCTTCTCAATTCTCCTGCTTTGATTTGGCATTCTACCTTCTTTCACCTGTCTTCTTCCTCACTCTTTGTAGAAAACACCCAGACAAAAGCTTTAATTATTACCCTCACACCAAGCTCAGAAACAGCCCTCTACTCCCAGCTTCCTCACCCTGCCTGCTGCTCCTGTACAGCTGGACCTGGTCATCTTAAACACACCTCTTTTCTTTCTGTTCTCATGCCCTCCTTCCCTGATTGCTTTCAGTTTGTCCTTGAAAAGAGCCTTCTCATTCCCTTCTTCCAATGTTCTGCCAGAGTCCCATTGGGCTCTGTCTCTGTTTCCCATATCTTTTTCCTTTCCCTTTTACCTCTTGGTAGAAGTCCAGCTACCATCCCCACACTATAATACTCAGATCTTGCCCTGTAAGTGAGTAAGATACATTTCAGTTAATTTTAGATGGGTTTGATATCTTCATCTGAGCTAGGCACTGTCTTACCATAGAAACAGGCACTTTAGGGGCACTTCTATTAGCTAATTTTAGGGAAATGAGCTAATTTTGATATGTGTGCTAACCTGAAATTAATTACCTTCTAAATACACATCTTTTTCCCCACTAGCTGTACGGAAAGGTGAAGGGGACTTGTTCCTACGCAAAGCTGTGTACAAATTCTGTCTAGTCAGATGACTTTCAACATTTCAGCCATTTTTGGGACTGGGGAGGTTAGGTTCCTGCTTTCCAGTGGGAAACACCATATTCTTCTTTAAGAGTCAGATATTCAGTGTTCTATTTAAACATGAAATAAATAAATCTTCAAGTAGCACAGAGCAATATTGTTCCACTGAATTCACCTAAAACCACATTTGTTTCCCCCTACTTTAACCCTCCTACCTCCATAGCAATCCACAAAAAAAATGACTGCAACACAAAGGGAGAGGAAAGATCCTCTATTTAAGGCATGAACTCGATGGTGTTCACCTCTCACAGGTCTGCAGAGTGGTGCAAAATCATAAAAGGGATAGGAGAAACAATTCATGTTTTATTTGTGTAGATATTTTAGTTCTGGGAGCAGTTTCTATTTAATCTTAGGTTGTTCAGCTTTGCTTAAAATCACCACATGAGGAACTTATCCTTTTAGTACTACTTATTGAAACATTTTTGGTGTTTAAACCAGTGGTGCATGCAGAAAATAAAAGCACTTTGCCTGTCTTCATCTCTGACATATGTTCTCATGTTTTAAGAAAGCATTTGGTTTCAGGGCATTTCTGAAGTTTATCAATAGGTAACAATAAAGCTGCTTCTGAAACATTGTACAAATACCAAATGGTTATTCAAAAATGATTTATGCCTGGAAAAACCATCATAAAAGCTGCTTCGGAAAGAAAACATATTGTTAGCAGTTTCTGAAATGGTTTCTCTTTCTACCTCAAGAAGTAATTCATTTAAGATCTTGTTTTAAGGCAAATGAAGGAAATTATTTTTTCCCATTATGTTTCAAAATGCCCTTTATTGGCATTCAAAAGTACTGAATTAACAGAATTGATTTGCACTTAGACCGAAAAGAGTAGTCTAAATATGATTAAAAACATAGGATTTATGGATGCAAAGAAGACTTAAAATAATTTCATTTCCCCCTCCATCTTTATGTTAAATTGAACCATGTATCCAATTACAAGGGCAATAAATATATGTCAGCCTTTGACAAATGTTTTCTCATGCAACTTGGAATTATTTTGCATCAATACTTTCCCTGTCCCACACACCACACACCAGAGCACCCAGTAGCATCAGTAGATATTTACCTTGGAATAGTGAAGACATGCTTCTCTGGAACCAAGATAAAAAAGGTTAAAAAGAACAGGTAAAACTTCATCTTCATGGCATCCACAACAAAACCAAATGCAGAAGGAAAGCTGAGGGTTCAGGACCCACATTATTGATTTTAAAAATGTTATTTAAATAGTAGTTAAAATTTAATACTGCTTCTCACTTCAACCCCAAGCTCCTGGTGGCTAAGTCAATATGACAGAGCTCCCTGGGGAGGTGCTGTTCATGTTGATGTCGTCCATGTACGAGAGGATAAAATACATTTTGGACATTTTCATATTGACAAATCACTTTGTCATCTCAGCCTTTTGTTTTATTGCAGCTACGAACCACAGACATAAGAAAGAACAGCGCACACAAAGCTTTTGTAATCCTCTAATATTTGTGGAGGTCTAGCAGCATGCTGTGCATCCAGCTCTCTTATAAGATATCACAGCCAAGCATGAATCTGGTTCCAAGCAGTGGGAATGAGGTTAAGTCCAAACAGACAAATTTGATCAGGAGAGCTTCTTTTCCTGGCATTCGCTAGCAGAGAAGACAAGGAGCAAGTGAGACATATGTTTTTGTGGTGCTTTGACATCCATGTATTTTCCTTCTGGATGTCATAAGGGTTACTTTTCAAGAAAAAGTACAAGTGACTCTTCATCTCATTATTGTTAATTTTTTCATGTCCCCAAGATTTGCTTCCCATGTCTCTATTTGCATTTATCCGTACAGGACATGCTGAAAAGCTGTGTGAATTTGGCACGTCCAGAATAGATGTTCTTCATCTCTGTTCCATGCTCGAACAGCAAATCCAAACTTCACTAAGACACAGTTAATTAAGTCCTCTTCCAGAGGAAATTCATTCCAGAAGAGGACTGAGAAGTGAATCAGTATGTACATAATGGGGACACTAGGGAGCCAAGACCTGGATGTGAATGGGGAAACCAAATGATTTGATGCTCTAGGTGTAGCTTAGGGTTATAACTATACCCCAGGTGAAAAATGCCTGGGAACAAGCTCTGGAGTCAAGGTTAAGTAATGCAGACTGGATTGCATCCATAAACATCCCGTAGAACAGCTCTGAAGTGGTCCAGATCAGAGTCAATCCTCCACCTAAGCAGGCAGCCAGGAAGGCCTTTGGAAGTCAAACACAGCCCCCGTTTTTGTGGGTTTTTTTGGTTTTTTAGGTTTTTTTTGTTTGTTTGTGGTGGGTTTTTTTTGTTTTTGTTTTGGGTTTTTTTTTTTTTTCAATTGTTTCAGAAGGGCAGCCGTGTCCTAAGAAGCCAGACAGCTGAGTTTTAGGTGACTGAACTCAACAGAGGTGAATCATGCTCCCCAGTGAGAACGCTGGGGTTAGTGTCTCTGTGAAAATACAGCAACACTGAAAAATCCCCAAACCGGAGTTGAGCACAAACCAGACACCAAAAGGAAAGACAAAGAAAGGCTCATGGGAAGTGAAACCAGTGATGCCTTATCTAGACTTTTTAGTTCTTATTTTATCTTTTCTAGATGTTGTTCAAACAAACAGGAAGTTCTGATAAGGTACAGAGGCCATTCCCAGCAAGGGCAGTGGGCAGCACTCTGCCAGAGGGGTTGATTTTTAAACCAGTGGTTCAGATGCTCTTTCCTCACACAGGCAAAAGGAAGCTGTCAAATAAAAATAAAATACAGGAGGCAAAACTTGCTTATCCAGACGCTCTTTCATGTGGAAATGTTTCAAGTACAGATATGAAGAACAATTTGATCTGCTGAGCTAGGTTTAACAGAAGAGATTGAAAAGCTGATGGAGTTGGGTTGCTCTTATTGAAAGAAAGGAAAGGATCATACCTCTACATATCTTAGGGTGTTAATTAAGTGGGAAAAGATAACACCTTCTGCTGTCTACCCAAGAAGAAAGTTTTAGACAAATGGTAATTGTAAGACAATTTTTTAGTGTTGGTTGCTTTTCCAGTAGATTCTCCAATTTATCGCAAAGAGACTGTTCACACAGTGTTTAAAAGCTACTCATTTCCTACTTGTTTTTTGGTTTCTGGAATGCAGAGGAAATATTTCATACAAAAAAAGGGAAAAAAGGGTGTTTGAGGAAACTCTACCTGCAGCAGCAAATCTTTTAATAACCTTTGAGGACTTCTGAGGACCTGTGAAGTATTTCCCTGATTATCTGGGAAGAAAAATGCAGTCTTAAAAAACACTGTGAAGGCCAAATCTAAAATCAGTAGAGTTAATAAAAACATTTCATTTTGAGAATTTTAACTGTTGCTTGATTTTTTTCTAAGGTGTTTCAATTATTTTATTGAAAATTAACTTGCATTTCTACAGACTGTTTTTAAAACCCGGAGGAAATACGACAATTTAGAAACTGTTGCAAGGTGAGGTTTTAGTTGAATTTGAGGAGATTTGAAATCCTTCTTTCTTGAACAAATTTATTTTTCTCTAATTGGGAAATTCATCAAAATTGATAATTTCCAGCAATTCTTTTCACTTCTGCTGAGTCAGCATTCCCTGGTGAAGAGCTGCTTGGTCACAAATTCTGTCAGAGTTCAAAGATTTTGCTGTACTTGGATTAATTATTCCTCCTCCACTGGGTAGTCCATGGGCTATGCTGACCTGATACTTGCAAGTGTTGCCATGGCAAATATGACCAGAGGCCTTGTACTAATGGGGGACAATTTCAGTTGTGTTAGTTTGTGTTAACTTTTAGGGTAGCTTTGGGAGATGCACAGGTTTTCATTTAAAGAGGGATGAGCAGGTCTTGGTTTTCAGAGCAGATAATTAACAATGTATTCTCTTGATTTCTTTGTTGAAAAATATGCATCTGGGAATTAGGACTGGCAATATATATAGCCTCCTGATGCCATTATTATATTGCTTTTAAAAATATAATCACACTTTAAAGGAAGTTCTAAAGAGATGTCTTCACTCTTTTGGCTGAATGCTGTCTCTCTTCTCCCTCTGCACACTCACGTGTAGTAACACCAGGGTCCCCTGGACAGAGACTGGGTGTTGTACCTCAGCCAGACCAGGCTCTGGCACATCTTTGTGTGGTGGTTTAAGATGTCAGTGCCCAAAATGGTGGCAGCAGAAGAGACCAGCACCTGTGTCCCTGATAAGTCAGGATATCTATCATTGCTCAAGATCCCTCAGCACACACTGGGATGCTGGGCTGTGCCTGGTCATCATGCTGGGCTCCTGCAGGCTGCTCTTTTTGGTGAAAGAGAGCCAGACCCTAGGAAGCTGTCAGATAAAAAAAGTCAAAGGAGAAACTTCTTGAACTGCTGCAGCCAGATGCAGCAGTGCCACTAAGTAATCTCCAGTGACTCCTGCTAAGTGTCACCCCTGGTTTTCAGCAACCCAAGTGTCACGAGATTTCCTTTATACTCAACTGCAGCCTAAGTGTGGCTGTCCTCTTTGATCGTGGGGCTTGTACAGTATCCAGCAGCAAGATTTCAAATAACAAGTCTCATCAAGATTCTCAGATCTGAGTCTGTGTTTCAGTGTGTGCTAAAGCCCATGCTAGGCTGGTGCTGTCTGTAACAGTAAACCTGTTCACAAGCACTCAGAAGGGGCAGGAGGAGCAGAGGTCAGCTGCTATCAGCAACCACATCCCTCAGATCCTTTTCCTTGTTTGGGATTAGCATAGTCTGTTATGGTTTTGATCCTCCAGAATCCTCTTGTTTCCATTAGTCAGGGAGTCCCTCCAGGGATGGGTAATCATGCTGATGCATCCGTGTGACTGAAGCAGAACATAAAAGCCAAGTGAGGCTGTGCTGTCCTTACTGGCTCTTTAAATTCAGATTCAAATGTAAAATAATTTAATGAAAATTGCTGATAGGCTCTTGCCATTTTTTTTGTGCATTATCACTACTGATGAGGCCATAGGTAATCAGTGAGCATCCTTCCCAGATGAGGCAGAAGATGACTAAAATCTAACTAAACTCTGATCTCTGTTGCTCCTGTGTGGTGCAGCTGAGTGCTGTTGCTCATGAGCCACACAAGGATGCAATTAATGTAACAGCTCTTTATTATGAATGTGGCAGAACAGAATTAGAGCTCCATTTACAAGACCCCCTTTCAAACCCATTCAGCTGTTAAGGCTGCATCATCTTTCAGTTTTCCAAGGCATATAATTGATAAATGATTTCTCCCTGCACACCTCAGCTCCTCATCTTTATTCATGAACCAATTAATCTCTGTAGGACACGGTGATCATTTGCATACATGGCCAATGTCACCAACCTCTGTTGTTTCATTCAGGAAACAATTTTGCAGCCCATGAAACCACCAGGAGGGGAAAATCTGAACTATGTCTAAATTTCTGTGATTCTGGGATTTCTCCCTCACATCATTCTCAAATATAAAACTCAGATGCTGCTTGTGCTAGAAAATGATGGATTAACCTGGGAGGAAGCCCACCTCAGCAGTATGTTTCAATCGTGGCTGATAGGTATGAGCAGAGGCTGAAAATTTCCTTGGCATTTTTGAGGGCTTGGTTGTGCCAAATTATTTCATTCATTAATTCTTTTATTTTACTCTCTTTGCTAGTCAGCTCTCCTGGGTTAGCAGAGAGAAAGCTGCTGTAGTGTATGCATGGTTTGGGGTAAGTGGGGAGGTGTCTGCATTGTTTAAATGCCTTCCTCATGAGCTCTGCTTCCTGAAGGTCTGTTATAAACTACCACCCAAACAACACCTTGTCCAAGTGACTCATGTTTTCTTTTTGCCAGTACACATTGACTTACTTGCCAGTGTCTTAACAAGGAGCACTTGCAAGGCAAGTCTTACTTTGGTAAACAAAGGATATCAAAGAGTCCCAGGAGCACTCCAAGCAGAACTTCTGAGCACCTGAGGGAGGTATCCAAGTGCCACCTACAGAGAGCACCCTTTGGCCAAGTTGCACGTGAATGGATGCACACCTGTCTCCCTCTCTGTGTACAAAGGTTATGTGTGCACATATCCAGAATGCAATTAGCCCTGGAGTAGTGATGTGTTCTGCCTGTCTCTGGCTGGATCAACAGAATTTTCTTTCTTCTTTGCACTCCCTGCAACTTGCTCACGTTTCTTGCACGGCATCTGGCAGAGATTAGAAGAGTAGACCCTTCCTTTGGGTTTTTGGAGAATGCTGGGACCTTTTGAAAGATGCCAGGGCCTGTTTGAGGATGCAGTGAAGAGAAACCCCATAGAGCAAAGATCCTGCCCTCTTTCATTCACCCATCTCAGCTGATGTGGTCCCCATCACCATCAGTCTGTGCAAGCAGATCCACACTGCAGAGACACCCATCACTCTTCTAGAATCTGCTCCAACCACAAATTTGGGAAGTTTCTCCTAACTTGGAAATTTTCTAGAGGCATTTGACTGGCATACAAGATCTGATCACTACATGGACAGCATCACCCCAGGAAGGTCTGAGAAGCATTGTGGGACCCTGAGATCATGTTTCCCTAATGCCAGTTGTGGTTTGACAGTGCAGCAAGCAGTGGATATAGGACTGGTGGGCAGAGCCTGCATCCCTCCTCAGGAATCTCTGTTTTCCCTGCTGTTGCTGACTGAGCCTTTCACTGGAATGTTACTTAACCACAGGATGGTTTCACTGACACCCAAGCAAACACAGGCCTTAAGGAGAAGGCATGGCAAGGCTGATGTTCCTAAGTCTTGTCTTCCACCTCTCAGACATGCAGGGTGTTCTGCTCTGGGGCTGCAAAATCATTGCTGAGGGGTTAGTCAGAGTGTCTCCCCACCTCAGTGACAAATGGACATGTGCTCTGAGGTGTTCCATTTGCTTATCTACAGTGAAGAACAAGGACAACTTCACAGGCTGCCAGGAGTGCCAGGCAATGGGACATTGCTTTTCTGCCTGCATGAATCAAAGCAGCACCATGCATGTGAAGCACTGTCTGGGAGATTTCCAGAGTGGATGTGTGGGCTCCTCTCTGTGCTTTATTCATTTACAGATATTCATTGCTGTATTTCCCTAGATCCTTAACAAATGTACTAAATGAGTGATAGGTGTGATTGGTTATATAGCTTTCTGCTCTTTTCACAAATTACAGACATAGCATTACCTGTGAGCACATGGCCTGTGTGAATTCTGGCTTTTCTCAGCTTTGGACAATTTATCATGGATCTGGAACAGTAATAGTAGTTTGCACTCTGGGAACAAAGTAGGTTTCCTGTAAAGCACAGGTGCCTTTGCAAAGTTATCAGGGCACAAAAACTAAGTAAGATGCAATGAAAAATGTCAAGCTTTTTCTGAAGTGAGATGCAAAGATGCAATTAATCCTTTATAAATATAGTCATTTTACCTGGTGAGAACTAAGAGCTGTGTGTTACTTTCAGAGCAGCAAAGGAATTGCCAAGGGAATAACACAGTTTTCCTGGTGGCAATAGAGAACCGCCACCAAGCCCTGACTGACAATTATAAAAAAATTGAGAGCATTATAATGTGAGCTTGGCCCTAATTCACAGTTTTCTCACATTAAGCTGTATGAAGTCCACAGGTGCCACCTTACCAGTACACAGTGCTCTTCTGATTCATGCTGTCCTGCTTAAT
This sequence comes from Dicaeum eximium, assembly GCA_013396995.1. NCBI lineage: Eukaryota > Metazoa > Chordata > Aves > Passeriformes > Dicaeidae > Dicaeum > Dicaeum eximium. The sequence continues at coordinate 595,640 of VWZP01005875.1, read as the reverse complement.
GAACAGCTTCTTAGGTTTGTGGATAAATTTTAGCTCCAGAGTGGCTCACCATACAGCTGGCAATGTGAGTTAGGCATTCAGTGGTACTACTCTCTGCTGCTTGCTTGTCTGCTTGCCTGAAAAGTACTGGGCCTAAGTGGCTGAGCAGCCTGAAAGAAAATGCTCCAAATTCTTGGCAAGTCTTTTCTTCATATGGTGGAGGAGGCTGCCAGAAGTGGGAGGAGACAGACAGCTGACTCTGAGCAGCTCAGCACATGGGTTTGCAGGATGGGGAGCACCAGGATCCATTTCTCCATCAAGCTGAAAGCACCAGTCACTGGTACTTGCTGTAGGACCAGCACTGCTCATGTGCTTTTTGCAGCCAGCTGGCAGAGACAGGGTCCTATTTTCCAAGCAGAAGCCAGATCAAAGCTGCTGCTCATTTAGGCAGCAGTGGACACCAAGACCTGAAGTTTGTGATTAGGCTCATAACAGAATTAAGCTGCACTTAGAAGGACGAGTGATGTCAAGTTGGGGTTTTGATTCAGTCCCAGTTCTGGAGGAAATAGAAACAACCTTATCTTTACAAGAGCACAGCAGGCAGCCATACTGCTTGCTGTCCCCTTTCTAAGGCTAGAACAGATGATTTCTAGCTAGGGTAGATGATTTACAGGAAGGTGTAAAATCCTCATCATACACCTAATTATGCTTTACTACTCTGTGGGGGGACATTTCCTTCTAAGTCCATCTGGTGATCAGGCTGTACCCTGAGGCATGTGGATTGATTGCCCTCATGGTTTTTTCTCCTATTCAGTCTAAATGCTGATGCTTTATTTTTATTCGTGTGAGTGTCTAAGCCTTTTTGAAGCATTGAAAATTATGATTAATTGTGCAATGAAAATCAATAATGGAAGTGCTTACAAAGCCAGCTTGATTTGGGAGTGAATCCCAAAGACAGCTGCTTTCTCTAAGAGGGATGGAAAAAGTTTGAGGAAAGCAACAGCAAAAAATTCCAGAATCTAGTTGGTATTTTTGGTGATGTTTGTCATAGGCTTAACCCCTTCAGCATCTGCTGAGAAAGACCTTTATTACAAGCTGCTATTACCAGTTAATGAAAGCAAAACCTCAAGTCCATCAAATAAGTAAGAATACTCGATTAAACAGAAATACGCTGAAAAGTGAAAATATTTATACTCCTGTACCAGAAGGCAGCTATTCCCACACCTTCGGGGCCGTGACAGATTTATTTTTCAAGTGAGATTCCAGAGATCTGGTAGGTATTTGCTGTAGTATCCCTGCCAACAGCACTTAGTCCCCTTTGCACTCTGGCGAGTGCTGGCTGTGTGCCGAGAGTTCCGTATCCAATTTTTTCTCCTCTCTCAGAGGAAGGCGCTGCTGCCCGCCGGTGCCAGGAGCTGCGGGTGCAGTGGGTGACATCTCGTGGTGGCTGTCCCTGCTGCAGGGCTGCGGGCTGGCGCTCGGCCGGGCTGCTCCCAAAAGCAGCCTGAGGGCAGAGCGCTGCCAAAGGGAGGGATGCGGGCCGGGGTGCCCGGCTCCGGCGCTGGGATGCTGAGGAGGAGGAAAAGCAGCCCCTTCCACAAAATATGGTTAAATATCACCGTACATCACCTGGCCCCTCTGCAGAGCCCAAGGCAGAGGCAGCTTTCAGTCCGCAGAGCCCCTGAAGTCCTAGGCCTTGCCCAGTGGAAATGCACGATATAGGGAAGCCTCCTGTCTCTGCCGATCTCGGCAGACTCCTCTAAAAATCCTACCCCTGTGCAAAAAGCTGAGTTGCTAAGAGCTGGTGAATGAAAATGCCTAAAAATCCCTTCTACTCTCTGGGATGGCAAATGCCTGCATTCATTTGGGGTCAGGGGAAAAGCCATCCTTCTCACCCTGGTTCTGCTGCCCTTTCCAATGTGTCATCCACTTCATCCTTCATGCCTGCCCCTGAGTCTGGGCTGAGACCATCTCCCTGAAACAAAGAACCTGAAGCAGGGCTGTCTTCAGGCAGGATTACCCAGTCCTTTCATATCTGCACCATTTATCCAACAAAAAATGGCCCCTTTATTTTGTAAATGCACACACACGCCTGCCACTCACAAAACACATGGTCATCCCACCTGAGAGAATTCCTCTCTCTGGTTTACCTCTGGAGGACTCCCAAGTCAATCACAAGGGGAGAGGAGCTGCCTTTTCAGTGCCACCCCCCTTCTCTGGCAACAGCAGGTCCTATTCCTGAAAAGAGGAGGAGTGGTGTAGGGGCCATGGCCTCATAACTCCCCCTTCCTGGGCAATAAGCTGGGGTGACATCTCCATTGTATAACACTTTGGATGTTCTCCTCCTCTGCCAGCATTGGAAAATACTGGGACCAGACAGAATGGGTTTTAGGATTCTGCACTTTTCCCATCCTGTATTAAATTCTTAAGAGGAACAGGGTAGTCAGATCTGATCAGGAGCAGGATGTAGCCATTCCTGCAGAAACAAAGCAGATATTTGCATTCCAGAATGCCTAAAGAAGCAAAATTTATGGGTACCCGGGCCAAAGGGAGAGGATGTTGGGCAGTGCACCAAATGGGGAAATCATACTGGAAGCCCAGCCAGGACAATGTCCCATTTTTGGCAGTGTCTCAGAGTGGCATTTTCACAAATGGCCTAGGAAATCATTCTTTCCATTCTCTGCAGTCTGTGGTTTCAATAACAGTACAGAAGACACATTCTCAGTGAGCCCACAGATTATTTTTACCTCTGTCCCCATTTCAGCTCTGTGACACACACCAACTAGCACACCCACTACTAAAAGCAAGGACTACACATTTGGCTTTATAGAACATTTTATTTGGAGAGACTTTTCATGTCATAGAATATTGGTTCTTTGTTAAGGCAATTCTGAAGGGCTGGAGGAAGGGAAGGGGGAGAGGGAGATAACTGAGACTGTGTCAACGGGATTGCATTAAGGCAAAATTCCCTCCTTCTGCATTTCACCACAGCAAAATCCACATAAAGGCCAGTAAATGTCTCATGCCAAGGAAGAGATTCAGTGCAAATATATCCCACTGACTATCCATAGACAGGGCTAGGACCTCAACTGAGGCAAATTTACAGTGCCTTGTTAGCTGCAAAGCAAAGCTGATTTAGCTCTGTTGAGGATCCCAGCCTGGGTTCAGGGGAGCATTTCAGTGTGTGTTTCTTATGCTAGCACAGGTATAAATGCTCTCCTGAATCAGAGCTACAGCCCCTTGAGTGCAAGTCTGTGAAGTTAACAGAGTTGAATTTTTATTGTCTACATAAATATGTCATTCTGCATCCCTTTGTTCACTTCTCATTGTATTGCTACTGAGTACATTCCCTTAGTTTCTTTAACATGGTTTTCATTTCTTTCATGCTTTGCAATCTTTTTAAAGTGTATTATGACATAAAAATTAATTATCCCTTGGAGAATGTTTGTTGCAAAGGTTCCAGAGTTTGGATGCTCTTGGAGGACCAGGCTGCAGTGTGTTTTTTTTGGTGAGCAGTAATGTAATCTGTGAGTAATGCCATGGATGGCAGAGGCATAACTTGCAGGGAAAAGTACTGCTCAGTTTACATACCAGCAACACATCACAGACACCAAACACTTCTTTCCACAAGAATTTCCTCAGAGGATCCCACCGTTCCAAAAACAGTCACTACTATGTGCACTGGCTTTGGGAAACCTGTTTTGTTGTCCCAGCTGCAAACTGAAGGTAAGTATGGCAAAAATGCTATGAAAAGCACGGCGACATTTTCAGGCAGAAGCAGAGTATAACATTTCATAGTCCTACAAGCTGTCTGCCACTGGATGACCTCTCACAGAAAACCCTGGTATCCATTAATGAAAGGATATGCTTAGGCCTCAGTGTCAAAAACTTGTTTAGGAATATGAAATGGTTATAGCTAGCAAAGTGGAAAATAAGGCAAAGAAATCAAGCACATATTACTGTTCAAAACTAAGTACTTCCTGGATACGTGTGAATACACAACTTCTGTGTGACCTGGAACCATGTATAACCTTCATGACTTAAAATCATGAGCACCCTGCATATTTATTTGATACAGAGAACAGCATCCAGTTTGAAGGAATCTAAAGGGTGAATAACAGGCATCAGTGCAAGTCTTTTGTGCTTTAAACTTTCTTCATTCCTTTTCCCATAAGGCAAGCAAACACTGTCATGACCATTTTGGGTTTTACTTCAACCAGGTCTTCTGGAAGGGCATAGACTCTTGCTCCAATTTTTCTTGCCATAGAGATGGCATATCTGCATTGCAGGGGTGGGAAAAAAAGGGAAAAAATAAAGACAGAAATTAGTGCAGTAGCAATAATTTCCCCTCGTTAAACATTTTACATGATCAGTACCAGAGTGGGTTTCACTGATTTACCAAAGTTAAATTTTTGTATAGGAATGTATGAGATAGGTTGATAAAGAACTACATTTCTAAGAGAAGGCAGAGTGCATTCCCTGATGGTTAGAGCACTCATTACCAGCAGGATGGGAGACTGCAGGTCAGATCCTGGTATGAAACATTTAATCTTCCATCCCCTAAAAGATTATCCTCAAAATAATTATGATCTTGCTCCCCCTCAATCTCTGAGACTCAGACTTTGCACATAAACAAACTTGCAAGAATAGAAGCAGAAGGCTGATGTCAGTGGAAATCAGTGTTGTTGGAAATCAACATTTAGGGACTTATTTCACTCATACCCAGGAAGTACAAGTTGACATTCCCATCTCCCTGCTCAGAGCCAATGGCTGTTCTCCAGTGAGTTTGTATCTTCTCTCTATTTTTTAAGGAAAGCTAGAAAATCCCAGGTTCTTTCCACTTCAGAGCACATACATTTGTGAAATTTCTCCCAAAATGCAGAGAAGCATTAGGAATGTGAAGGAATGGGGGTGGGAAATGAGGAAAAGAACAGCAGAGGAATGAAGAAATAAAATACAGAGAAAAAAACACACATAGGATTGCAAGAAAAGAAAGAGAACAGATGGTAGGAAATGGACGGAAAAAGAACAGTGGGAAAAATATTTACAAAAATAATGGCAGCTCTGATTGCTTTACAGTCATCCTTTTCTCCTTTGTAGTTACTGCATAGAAAAGGAGAAATTAAACTGATGATCAGACCAGGAGGTGATCTGTGTAACTCTGAAAGGAGAGGGAGATGCCCCTAGAATTGACTCTCTGCTAGGAAATAGTTTGCATTCAGGGAAAAAAAATCAATATCCACATCTAGAGAACCAGTTTTTCAGGCATGAATCCTTTCCTCCCCTTTCTCTCTTATATATGCCCTTGTAGGTGACTAAAGAGCTAAGGTGACGAATATACCTGTCGGTGATTAAAGAGATGTCATGACCTCTAATCCCTGTGTTCCATGGCTCACTATTTGTTGGCATTGTTCCCTGATCTCCAAAAACAATTTTAAATTTAATATGAGAAAATAGGAGCTTGTAAAGCCAAGTGATTTTAATCCTTTCAAGGGATTTATAAAGCAGGAACTCTAACATTACATACTGCATTTCCATTGATAGTCTTTTTACTACCTCCCCAGCCTTCATGCTTCTAACTCAGGTGGTATTTCTCACATGAGGTTGTGCCAGATGAAAATGACAGCAGAGTAGTTTTAAAGACAGAGTTAGGCCAGCCTGAGCAGTTAATTCATGCTAAGTGCCACTTGGCAGAAACATACTTAGCATTATTTAGTTTCTCCTCATCATTCAGGTCCTCTGTTTTCAAGAGGTCATACTTGATTGACCCTGGTTGAATGGCATCAATGAGATCCAGGACTGGCATGCTGGTGCTGATTTTGCTATCCTGTATAAACAAAAAATAAAATTAAATGCAAGAACAGGATGACAGAACTCCCACAAAGCCAGAGTCTAGACTCAAGAGCAATGGGCAGTTCAGTCATATACCACTTAGATCTTCACAAAGGGCAGCTTAGAATGTTTTTTTATAGAAGGCTGACTAAGAACTCTTTCAAGATTTTTTTTCAACACTCTCACCCAGCTTGGCGTCCTCTGCAAACTGTCTGAGGGTGTACTTGATCCAGACCATCAATAAAGATGTTAAATGGCCCCAGAACTGTGCCCTGGGGACACCACTGGTGACAGGCTGCCAGCTGGATGTGACTCTGTTCACCACCACTCTCTGGGCCTGGCTATCCAGTTTTTACCCAGCAAACAGTGCACCTGTCCAAGCCATGTGCAGCCAGTTTTTCCAGGAGATGTTGAGGTAAACATTGTCAAAGGCTTCACTAAAATCCAGGTTGTTGTAGACAACATCCACAGCCCTTCCCTCATCCATGAAGCAGGTGACATTGTCATAGAATACAATGTCATTAAAGCAAAAGATGGGGTGCAGGGCTAGTGTATTTGCTTCCTGTGGAGAGATGACACTGATAGACATCTGCTGATGGGAGGTGTGAAGGGGACCAGCTGTGTGATTCCTGAACTCATTACAAGAAGTTTGATGGATCTGTTCTCGCCTGGTGCAAACTGCTGATTTATATCCACTGAGTGTTCCCTAGCTTGGGAAGTGTCATAGATCTTTTAGTGGAATTGGAAGCACTCTAGAACTGGTCCATCTCTGTCTTTGTATGGTACCTTGCAAAACAGGGCAAGGTACCCCTGGGTGGTCCTACCAGGTTATAAATGTATTGCTATTGTTCATTTTAATACTGCCATTTGTAATTGCTATTGATTCATAACCAAAAGCACAGCAGTTCTTTCTTCATTTCAGTCATCATTCCTGTCTCTGTCCTTTGATTTCCCATGCCAAACTGGAATTCAAGATGTTTTCTATAGAGTAAATATCATATTCCTATTATTTTTTTCACAATAAAGTCCCTTGAATAAAACCTGTGCATTTGAACAAGCTTTTAAGAGGGACTGAAAAATAATCAAGCTATATAGTGAGTTATATCATAATGTAGAGTGTGTGTATATATGCATACACACATCTATATATCATACACACAAGCACAATGAATAAAAGATTCCTGAGCAGAGACTTGTAAAAAAACCTGTACCTTGAAACTGGAGATGGTTGAATCCTTCCCTGCTGCAGTGAGTGTTTCATTGACCCAGCTGACAATGCTTTCATCATTGACCTTCTCTCCACCACCAATGTCTTCAAGGATATTCAGGGTGTACCTTAAGAGTGAAGCCAGGATATTTGCTCAGAGTCTGCTGTAACCTCAGAACTGTCCTCTGTGTGCACAGCTGGTCTGGGATCATCCCAATGATCTGATATTCCTCTGCCTCACACACACTCACAGTGCATATGATTTATATTATAACACAATAATTAATCTAAGAAGTTTAATTCATCCCCAATTCCTTAATCACTGTTTTGGGAATGTTAAAAGTTTTGGTTACTTAAAATTCCTGGAAGGTCCCTCTTAATGTATCTCATTGTAAATTGCTCATTCTCATAGTGGTTAAAAAATAATCACTGACTTTAGAGATAGAAGGAAATCCTTCTGCTCACCTAAGACTGACCTTCTGCATAAAAACAAGCCTGGAGTATTTTGCTTACATGTCAGCATACACCTTGGAAAGATATCCCAAACTGATGGTAAACAATCACCTCATCCCTATTTTAACTACCTTACTGATAAACCTATACCTTTCTCTATAGTCTGAATTTAGTTTATATTCAGTTCCTAGCTACTGGGTCTCTTTACTCTCAGTTATGGCAGTCTTCAACAGAGAAGCATACACACATAGAGAATTACATTAAAATGGGGAGAGGTACTTAGTTATGCCCATTCAGGGAGCAGCTCACAAAACTTCTGCATCAATTCCTTTTTTCTGGGACATTGTCCCCATTCCCTGATACAGAGACCTTTTAACTTCTTTTCCTCTCTTCTATGCAATAAACCTTTCTTCTTGCTATGCAGATAGCGACAATAATAATCTCCTGCATGAGCTGACTGTAATGGCCTTGCCCACAAGATGTGCTCTGATCACATCCTTAACTGGGAGTGAGCAGAAGGCCACTCTGCCTTGGCACTGAAGTGCAAACAGGGGAGTGAGAAGGCTGTAGCCTGCAGAGCCTCCCCAGTGAGGGCATCAGGAAACCGCTGCAAGGCAAAGCGAGCACACCGAAGCGCTCTGAAGCTCATGGCTGGCTGACCCACCTTCTCATCAGCTGCCAGATCAGGGCCAGCGTCAGCGTACGGTTTCCTTCATTCAGATCTTGCCCAGCAATGCCAACAAGGGAGAATTTGGCTTGATTCTTTCCCAGTTCCACTGCATAGTTGCAGTTTTCAAGCTGTTAATGGCAAGGTCAAAAATATATTAAAAAAAAAAAGAAAGAAGACAAGATCCTCCTGGGCAAGAAGGAATTTTGGGGCTCTGTGATAAAACAGCTGGTTGACTACCAGCAGGCAGATCCATCCCAAAAATACCATTTTGAACATTTAACATGGAAGAAAATGCTATACTTCCTTATCAGGGTCTGAAAAGCAGATTATCCTGGAAAATAAAAGTGTATGGCTCCTGGGTACCTCCAGCATCATGGCATTGCATTGAGACAAAGGATTAGAGTCCCAGCCAATATTTTAGATTGGTTGATTGTTTTGGTCCAACTGGATGCAATTATTCATCCAGATAGCTGGGAGAAAGCTTTGTATTTAGCAGCAACTGTGTGATCGGTTCTTGATGCATCTGATCAAGAATGCTTATCATCACTGTCTTCATTTGATGTGGAGAGCAGTGATCCAGACAGCTGCAATTAAGCTGGTGCCATGCATCTCATGGTCCAGATGCATTACAATCAGTGCCTAAAGCAGTAGCAAAAGGGATCTGCAAATACAGTTTCTAAATACCGATAAAAAGTTGTCAAGTCTTTTTACTTAACAAATATTTTTCACCGGTCAACAGAGCGAGTGAGTCTAATGTATATTTCTTTTCCAGAATGAAAAATTATCCAGTGACTAAGCAAAAAATAATTTAAGGTTCTGTCCTTGGGACTGGAGAGCATCATGAATACCCACATTGCTGCCTGAAATTATATAAGCATTCTCTAAGGATAAGGCATCACTACTGGAGCTATTCTAGCTTTTTGTACCTTCTTCATGTTGCCACCCAGTTTAGGATATGGTGGTTTGTTCACCCTGTTCCAGTCTACTGGCACTTTAATCTTTTCATAGAGTTGGAAGATAACCAAGGCATCTGACAGGTCACTGAAAACAACAAAAAGGGTATATCAGTGTCCAAAGAACAGAAGAAAGAAATGTAACTCAACTATTAGCAGAGGTAAACTTAGTTTCCTGGGAAATACAAAGCAGCATATATTCTTATAGGGCCCAAAAGTTTTATGTTCTTGCAAACAACTTGCTGGCTGTATTTGTCATCTGAAGGAAGTGTAATACCTCATCTTACCTATACAAGTGATTTACACGTGGATTAACGCCAAGGGAGTTCATCCAGTTCCTAAATGTCCTTTCTTCCCTTGTCTCACCTAAATCAACAGACATATCAGTCAAAGGCCTGCAGAACACCACACTTCAGTGATGTAAGTGTTTTGGAAAGAAACCCTAACTGAATTTACAGCGCACTGAACCGTGAACAGAGGGAGACACGTGGGAAATACCACGGTGCACCATGCCATATTTGCATTTTCCTGACCTTCAATGGAGCTCCAGTCGATGTCCTGGTTCTCTGGCTTATGCAGGGCAGGGTATTTGTTGAACAAGTTGGCGATGAAGGCCAGATTGAGTTTGGGGTTGCCCCGGACGACGTCGGTGGCGGTGACGAACTGGCGGCAGCCGAGGCGCTCGGCCTGCTGCAGCATGCACTCGGCTCGCTGCACGTCATCCTTCTCCTGCCAAACGGCACACACGGGACATCAGCCTCACCCCCACCCGGGTCTCCACGTGGGGATCCTTGGGCTTGGATCCCTGATCCATGTGAGCTCCTTGATGGATTTATAGGTATTGCCATCCCCACTTTTACTAATGGCAAGTCTGTGTTTTCAAATGGGCTTTGCCTACAATTCAACCATCACACCATGTTGCTTTTACAGCCATATTCCATACAAATGTGATGGTTTGATGAAATTCACAGATAAATGTATTTAAATACACTTGTTTCATGCTAGTAGTTTATCAGTGTGATTAAATGGTTGCTGAAGTTTCAGAGTTATTATCTAACAAAAATACAAACATGCAATTTAATTATTTGGAAGCTTTGATTTCTGAAATACAAAATTGTGTTGCAATGCAAGAAAGAATTTGCTGGTCCTGACATCCCCGTGCAGCCCTGTGCTGGCCAGCAATGCAAGTAATGGACAGAAAATATCGGCATTTACTCCAGACTTATCTCATCTTACCCTTAATCCTGACATGTCGATAGTAATAGCTGGAATGCCTTCTTCATCTCCCTTGGGGGCAACTTGGTTCAGCAAATGGTAATAAGCTCTTGAGTCCTGTGACAGACAGAGAAATTAAAGGGAAGAAAAATTACATCTAAAGCACAGCCTTTGTATGCCAGTGCTCCCCTGAACAATGTGCCTGCATGCTTCATTTTTATTACATCGATCATTGGGCTATACAATTAAATTAATTAAGCTGGAAGCACTTAGCAATTCCTACTTTATGCTGTGTTTGCCAGATCTATTTCTTCTCTGAGCCAATATACATATGCTGCAGAATGCCCAACACACGAGACAAAAATGCTGTGTGTTGAACTTACAGAGTGGGCACCACCAACAAAAAGATATCAGAATTTACTTAATCTGAACATAAAATTAGAGGTAAGAAAATGCATACCTTTATAATGCTGTAGAAGTCAGGCTGCTGAGCATTTATTAAAAGAAAATACAGAAGGAGAAAGCAGATGTTTAAAGTGGATTTCAAAGCAAGGGTAGAACAGTTGTGGAAGAGAAAGCATAGTTTTCAAGGACGAAAGTTAACAGTGACAACAGTATCAGCATTTTTCAGGCAAAAGGGCAGGAACAAGACAAGGATTTAACATGTTGTGTCTTTAATCTTTTGTGAAATACAGCGCTGCTTCCATATGTGGAAAATATTAACTCACTTCAAAAACAGCTCAAGGAACTGAAAATAAAGCTACATGTTAGTGTCTAGGGACTTGACTAACTAACCCAACTGATGCTCTTCAAAATATAAAGCAGACTACCTGAATTATTTTAAATATTTTACATCTGCATTACTATGCATCATATCTAAGAAGTGGTTATTTACCACAGAAGTGAGGTGGGGAGACAGTTACAGAATGTCTGTAAACACTGAAATCTTGTAAACGTGTGCCTTATTTTCTAACTTTTCCAATTTCTGTAAACACCGGAATTGTGATTTATCTTTCATTTGTAGATAGGATTTAATCAGTTGCACCAGAGTCCTTTTGACCAGAACACACTAAAATGGGAAAGACTCCATTCCCTTCCCTTTTCATGGATATTCTCCAGTCACCTCCACCCACTCAACCAAAAATCTGTTACAATAAAAATTATATTATCAAATGTGACTACCCCTCCTGTGCCTTCCCTGGTGGTTTTTTTTTCTGTATTTCAATTAAATGCCTCTGCTTATGCTTCAGTCCCTAGTGAAGGCTACGATCAGGGATCTCTGGAGCCGTATTTTTCCCATGCTATTCTGGGAGCAGGCAAGTCAGGTTGTGGCTGGTGAGGTTGGTGTGCTGGCCAGCCCTGGCTTTCTTGTAAGCCAGCTCAGCTGCCCTCCCTTATACATCCTCTACAGCTCTGGGATGCTGTTGGGGCCTCACACTGGGTTTTAGTGTCTGAAATTCATCAGTGGCCACCACTGAGGTCCAGATACATCTGTCTGGGAACAATGAAGGTCCTACAGAGAAAGCTCTGCTGAAATCTGCACCCACAAGCCCAAGAGGTCCTGCGTATATGAAATAATGCAGCACAGACTCCAGACCCACCCTTGCAAGTGTCTCCCAGTCTAGGTGCAGTATTTTCAATAGTCCCAGTGCATTAAAACTCACAGAAAACTGCATTCAGGGCTATAGCAAATCTTGGGACAGAGGAGCGCATAGCCTAGGTGAAGGAAAGATCAAGTGGGGGAACTGGAAATGCCCAATCATCTTTCTCTATATGTTTGAATAAGTCCCAGGCTTTTCCAAACAAAAGGCAGGTCAAGAGTTATTTAGGGGTATTTGAAAAGGAGGAGAGCAATAGAGGCAAGGCACTGAAAATACAATGTTCATATGCCCTGTTCAGAGCCAGCAGCCTTCCCCAGGCTTCTGGTGTGCAGAAGCTGGCAGTGATGCCTGGGAGGTCAGGAGGAAGAGGAGGAATACTACTAAGTGCAAAGGTAAACCCCAATGAAAGCATTTTATGTACCCAGCTCCATGTGCTTGACAAAGCAGTCTCAGCTGCTTGGAGTGTTTCAGTGCACAGTCCCTGTGTGGAGGGCAGGAATTTGAGTGTAGAGCTGCTGTTTTGCTTTTGTTGGTCACTATTTCTCATACCTTGATGTCTGAGCTGAAGTTGTTGACTTTGTTGCATCCTGCATTTTCCAGGTGATAGTTTGCCCATCTCAGCAGCAGGTCCTCTGGAGACAACTTCATCAGATCCTCCAGGCTCTCTCCTTCTCTTAGAAGAGCAATCAAGGCTAAGTAGGAAAAGAAAAAATTAAAAAATAATGATGTGACTACTTGTTGAGGAAAATGTATAACTGTTTTCTCTCTTTTACATTTTCCTACCCTAGTTTCTAAATGTGAGTTGCCAAAATGTTGCCAAAATTCAAGCTGGGTTAGCATGACAGGATGTAAACAGAAAAAGGGTCTCATCAATAACATGAGTACAAGGTTGTAATTTGTAGTAATCTAGTAGTGGATCATATTCAAATGGAAGACAATTTCAGTGTGGTCTAAGAACTGCCCATGAGCTATAAAGGTCTGGTCAATCCTCCCTGCAATGAGCAACTAAATCAACTAAATCAGTTTGCTCAGAGCCTCGTTTGACATGACTTTGAATGTTTCCAGGAATAGGGCATCTGGGCAACCTCTGCCAGTGTTTCACCACCTTCATTGCAAAAAATCCCTTCCTCATATCCAGTCTAAATCTACCCTCTTTTGTTTAAAACCATTACCCCTTTTGCTATTGCAACAGGCCCCGCTGAAAATTTTATCTTTCTCATAAGTCCCTTCATTGATATTATGTTCATAAGAGGAGGAACAGGCAGGATGGGAGGATTGACCCTTGAACATGCAGTGTGTTCAGCTGGTCTCTGGACCATGAAAGGGTTTAGAACTAGCTTTGAAAAGAAGAACTAACACAGAAACTAATTATTAATGTGGTAAAAAAGGGAGAGTGTGTTACATTGCTCTGATTTTCTTCCAGTATCTTTTGTCAGTCCTTGAAAGAATTATGGATTGGCTATGTAAAGGAAACAGTGAAGACATACCATAACTGGAGTTACACAGATAATTTGATACAGGGTGCAGTGGGGTTAAACTGGACTAGAGGGGGATAATAGAAGCATTTGAAAGTAGACAGAGGATTTTATGAAGAGAACAGTGTCGACACTGAGAGAAGGCTGGAAGAAGGATTCTTGTGGAGTTGACTGTGGATTGATTTTTGGATTAATGTTTTCTCCTTTTTTTTGCATCAATTATCTTGGCACAAATACGTGCAACATGCTAAAAATGTGAAGATGATAGTAGGTGGCATAGTCAATAGAGGATGATCAGGAAATCAGACAAAATGAGCTAGATGACAGTAATAAAAATGGAATGCAATTTAATAGTGTCATGTTCAAAGACATTCATTGGGGAATTTATATGAATAACTGCTATTAGATAAAAGCTTATATGAACGAAGGATGAGAACCTGAGCGTATTAGATGTCTTCCAAGCTACTCTGAGCCACCATTTGATATGACATGGGGAAAATCCAACATGATATTAAGTGCATCCCAGGTAATTCCCATAGAGGTTGGGATGCATTACTGCCTTGATATCATGTGCTCATGAAAGCTCATTGGAAATATAGGGTCCCATGTTCAAGAAAGGGGAATTTTACCTGAAACAGCTGCAGAGAAGGGCTATGAGGGAAAGAGAGAACCTGAAAAGAAATCAGAATTTTCTTGGCTTGTCTAGCCTTAGATGAAGTCTTAGATGAGAAGTGAAGGAGAAAATACCAGAAAGGAAAAAGTAGCAAATAAGCAGGGCAAGGCTACCTACAAAGGAATGGGAGCTGGTGGCTCTGGCAACAAAAGGGACAGAAATGTGAAAGGGGTGAGGCAATGAAGGTAACACCTGCACAGAAACTGGAAGAAAGAAGTGTCACTGTTGGGTGAGGGACTATCCAGAGGCATGAGGAACAAAGCAGAGAGATGAGGTGCTGTATGGACTGCAGGTACACCCACAGCCTTCATGATGAAGCTACTTCACAGAGAATTTCAGCACTGGTGAGACATACCTGGAATGCTGTGTCCAGTTTCTGGCTCCCCAATACAAAAGAGACATTGACAAACTGAAGCAAGTTTAGTGCAAGGACATAAAAATGTTTGGATGGAAGTTTGTGATATAAGGGAAGAGGATGAGAAAACTAGGATTGTTTAGCCTGGAAAGAGGTTTGAAAGGGGAACAAGTATTGTCTTCAACCATTATAGAGGGGCCAGATCTGCATTTTTTTTCAGTATGCACAGGAAAAGGATGAGGGCTGTGGACACAAGGTGCCAGAAGGGAAATTCCAATTAAATTCCAACTAGGAAAAAAATTCAGAGCAAGAGTGGCTGGGCTCTGGGACAGGCTGCCCAGAAAACACTGGAAAAGGCCCTGAGCAACCTCATCTGACCTTAAGATGTTGTACTTAAGATGTTGTACTGCTGAAAGCAGGGAGCTGGATGGCTGAGTGAGATCTCTAAGGTGCACCTCCACAGGTTCCTTCCAGCCTAAATTATTCTATGAATCTCTAATTACGATTTCACAAAGAAAAGATGTTTGGCAATCAAGAGCAAGAAGGAGCCAAGCTTCCTGAATGCAGATTTCCTTATCCCAGATTTAGTGCCAGTACACCAATATACTTGGATGTGGACCACCATCCCTGACCCAGTGAGCATGGAAAGGCTCTGAACACACAACTCTACAGAAAGCCTTGGACTTCTGAGTGCTGAAGCTTGTGAAAAGCAAGGAAAATTGGACCAGTCAAGAAAACAGACAAAAAATACATGAAGAAAAAAAATTAAAATCAAGATTTAATTTTTTTTTAATGAGCTTCATCCTAAGGCCTCTGCAGTGATAACAGTGGAGCAGTGAAAGGAGGAGCCATACATACCTTCATTCCTGCTGATCTCTATGTCGGCAAAGAGTCCAATTTTGATGACTTGCCATAAAAGTCCCAGAACCAGGTAAGGTTTCCCTTCTTTTAAGTCTTCAGCTCCAATGTTAACAACATGGCACCCAATGGCCGAAGCAGAGTTCAGGGCCAGGTTCAGATTTTCCTAGGGAAAGATGAGAACTTTTGAATGATGCAGAACTTGAGAGCTTAGGCTACAGCCAAAATGACTGAAATCTGCAGGCAGCTTCACTGTAAATGCATTTAAGTGCACAGAACCATGTCTTTCTTGAGGCAGTGCTCCAGGTGGGTCCTCTGGGTGCTCACCAGAGTGGAATACAAGGACAGAACCACCTCCCTGACCTGCTGGCCACAGTTCTTTTGATGCAGCCCAGGATACATGTCTGGCCACAGGGGACAGGGGAATGCAGACTCTCCTGGGGATTACAGGCAGATTCTGGGAATCAGCACAAAGACGGAAAGGATCTCTTTTTGGCAAAGGTGGCAAATGTCATGTCACAAGGCACTGGAGCTCAGAGCATACGTCTACACTCACAGTGATGTCCTGGCTCAATCCTGGTTAGCAAGGCCAGGGTCTCCCTAGAGCTAATGCTCGAGCTCGTGCTCAGGTACAGACACAGCTTCAGCATGGGGCAAACTCTCCTCTGCTCACTCCTGCACACATGGAGGAAGGAAGGAGCTACAACCCCATCAGCTGGCAGATATTCCAAGGTTTGCCTCTCCCTAAGCACTCTGCAAAAGCCCTGACACCTAAGATACAGATAAGTTGCTAGCTGGCAGTGTTTACAAGGAGCACGCTGTCCCAGGACTCAGTAGGAATAAACCTGATGAGTTTTCAGCCTTGCAGTTCAGCCAGGGTCAGAACTGCTAATATCTGGGCATTTTCTTTTTGAACTTTGGAGTATGGACTCCTGGTTTGGGAGTGTGCAGAGGAAGCTGAGGGATTCAGTGATTCACAGTGACAGGCAGAAATAAAAGTGGTATTTCAGGAACATTATGTTCCTTTACCATTTCTTGTCCATTTAAAATAAAGGGAATAAGAAAATCTGATCCTCAGGTCTACACTATGCAAAAAGGTGGCTTTGTAAACAGAGGGCATGTAAAGCAGGCAAAGAAGCCTGGAAAATATAATTTATCACACAGATTTGCAATTTTTCATGTGAATTTCAGCACTGCTGTCATGACAGGGAGATCTGATTAGATACAAAATGCAGAGAGAGACATAGTGTAAATTCTCATAAGCTAGAAAAATTGGACCATTTCAAATTAATTACCTTTTCTCCAGCAGACAGCTGTAAAAGGGTTAAGTTAAAGTGGAAGCTATATTGATCAAATCATGTCTACATGTGACAGGGATTGATCTGAGCTGCATCATTAAGTTATGCTGCTGACCAAAATGATTAGAACAGAAAAATGAGGTATACAGCATAAAAATCCAATTTAATGGCTTCTGAGCTTACTTGAGTCTGGCTAATGTTCCATCAAATCAGAGTAGCTGAGGGCTAAACTGGGTTAGGTTCATATCTATTCCATATATCTATTTATACTCTGTACCAGGTACATAGATGTTGTTCATATAAAAATATCTCTCTCCATGCTGTGTGAGAAAAACAATAAACTTTAAGTAGTGAAAATTAACACCCTTTTTGTCCATTTTAAAAATCATATACATGTGTCTGCGATAGAAATAAAGGAGGGATTCAGTATTCAAGGTGAAATCCTGGCTTGTAAAAGGCATGCAACAGCAAGGGTCCGATTTCAGGCATGTTGCACTGGTACTGCCAGGGTCACAGTTAATATTTTGGTGAGGACATCAGACTGCAACAACAGCAATTGTGAGTTCAAGTCCATTGTCATGCCTTAAAAGAGGGATTCAGCCTTCTGAGAGCTACTCCAACTGCAATTGGTCGCTGTATTATCTCTGTGCTCTTGCACTCATATGGCATCTACCACAAAAGTATATAAAGCTCTGATCTCGTGAATGTTAGTCGTTGTGTTTGGTCAGTCAGGCTGCTTATATGTTTGGAAGGAATGTAAATATAAGTCTTTGTGTTTTTATGACATGGACCTGAGCATCTCACTGTGCCACAAACAACTTTGCCTGACTGTGTTGGGCAGAACCAGCCTTTCCTCTAAGTTATTACTCAGAAGCATCCTAAGGGGAAAAGCAAAGGATTTTGTAGTGTTTAAGTACCTGTATTGTGAAGGGCGTGAGTTTCTTTTTGTTGATTGTTCTCTCATCAATGGTATCTGGCACTGAAAAGTTGATCATCTTACTGGAAATAGAAGAAAAACAAATAACAAGAAATACACTAAGCTACGTGTGCACAAAATACAGGTATAGCTTTTGTCTCTACATTGCAGGACAAGTCTAAGAGCTGGAGAGTTACTTAACAAAAATAGAAAATCACCCTCTGCTTCTACATCTGTACACAGAGGCACACAAGCAACTATTTTGGGCTACATACAGATTGTACTATAGGTGTGAGGCTAGGGTGAAGTTGTGTGAGAAGTTTATTGTGCAGAAAATGTCTGTGGAAGCACTCACTATTTTGTGCTGCTTTGTGTGAAACACCAAAACTCCTTGGGCAAAAATAAAACCAAGCAGCTCCTCAAATTTCACTGACTTCATCTAATTGTAAGTGTCTAGAGGCAAGAAAAAATTCTCATTAAGTATGAAATATGCTTTATGTTTTTGAAGATAAAAGGAGCACAAGAACCCTAGTATTATCAAGGCCCTGAGTCTGCGAACGCTCCTGAGCTTAATGGAAATGCAGCAGGTTCTGTTTAAACAGAAATGTGAGTTTTTGCAGACTCATGGTTCCTGTTTGTGAGAAAGAAAGGTATCATTTACCAAAGCACTATGCCATCACCGACCGCCTGGAAGAGGTCATCTGTTTCTGGATTCATTGGCACCACATGCTTGCAGTCAGGGTCCTTCTCAAGGGCTTTGTTAATCCAGTTGACAAAGGCGTATTTTTCTTCCTCTGTGGACACAATGCCAAATCCATCAGTTTGCTGTGCAGTACCTCTACCATCGTTTTATTTACAAAGGCAGCACTCCTTGGGGAGCCTTTCCCACTGGTGTGACTGATCAATAAAACCCTGCATGGAAGAGGCTCTCAGGAGACAACAAAGGAGCTGAGGGCAGCAATGGGCTTGAGCTGGTTAATACTCCTTCAGTACCCCTTCCCATTCACTGGGGTTACCTGAGTCATGAGGGCAGGCATATTAGAGACTGGTAATGAAGTCCATGGGGTTCAAATGTGTGGTGCTGATGTTAAGCTCTGCAAGGAGTAATTTGTGCTTTTACCGTAATTTGAATGCATTGTTGTACCACTCTGCTAAATAGAAATCGCACATAACTTCAAACAATTCTGTATTGTACATTACACTCTCTTCATGTGGAATATCTAGAAAAGCCTGGCCAGAACTGGACTCTGACAAAGAGCATTCAGAGGGTAATGGGCAGATGTGCCTGTGGCTCCACAGGGCTGAAGCACAGCTATCCTGTACCAGCAGCAGCTCACATGGCTCCCAGTAGCTCAGAGGAGGTGCCCTCCAGGATGAAGGTGGATGGAGTCCTTGGAAGCATCCTCTGTTCTCCCTTCCCCAGAGAGAGTCAGTTCCCCACTCTTGCCCCTGCAGGAGACAGCCAAGGGCAGAACCTCCTCCACACAGAACTGCTTTGGAGTGGGCTGTGCCCAGGAGGTAACAAAAGGAACCAACTTTCAGCTTGGAGAAACTGGCTGTGAGAAAAGCCCTGATGGGGTTGTGCCCTCCATGGGAAAAAGCCAGGAACTCTCTGCTTGCAAGGGGAGTTTATAGAATGAGTGCCTGGTCAGATGTGCAGGGAAATGGGTTATCAGCAGCAGGGAACCTGTGCCTTGCCTCCCTGGTGAGCAGGGACAGCAGTGGGCAGGTGTTTGTGCTGCTGCAGCCGTGGCTCAGCTGCTGCTGTGAGTGTGGGACAGCTGCACCTACCTGAGTAGGAGTGCTGTGTGCCAGCACTGGACTGCTCCGATGTCCCACCGATAGCACAGATTCCCTCCTTCTTGTTGATTTGCTTTCGGAATGACTTAGCAACATCATCACTCTTCAGGTCTCGGAAGATCTTTCAAGCGTGAGAGAGGATTTTAGAATTTTGGACAATTAAACCAAACCAAAACAGTGATCTCTTGGGCCAGGAGACACATTCTCTCTGCTTCATAAATAGGGAAGGGCAGCTTGACTGTTTTCTGTGGGTTTCTGTGTACAGTCTGTGTATCTGCTGAGGTACAACAGGATTAAACTCAGCTTTTATGCTTTCAAATCAGGGAATAAAGATCAGCTAAGTAACAAAAATGTTACTTTGGAGCACGGCAGTTTGGGTTTGAAGAAAGAGGAAGTAAAAACCTACTTCTCCATCCCGAAGAAAATTCCACTATTTTAGCATTTGCTTTTGACCTAGTTCAGACCAAAAAAAAAAAGAAGGAAGTTTTTTGATTAAAAAATGCCCCATTAAGTTTTCGGTTTCGATCTGCTTACACTTTTTGTAATCATCTAGCCAGAACATCATCTTTTTGCAGTGTATAACTGAAAAACTTTTCCTGGCTGCATCAGCCAAACTGAAAGATATGACATCTATACAAAGAGCAGCTGTATTCACAAAACTTGTCCCAGTTAATTGCAGAATTTCTAGTTTGGTCCCTTTCTGCTTTCAACTTTTCCGGTGAGGCGACTCCTTGGATTAATGAGGTGCCCATGAGGCCCTGTGCTTGTGCCTCTGCTGTGCCCTGGGGATCACCTTGAGTGACTGAAATAAATAACATCTTACTTACTGAAATAAATTCATCAAAACTGATCCTGCCATTCCCCGTGGTTGTCAGACTCTGAATGAGCTCTCTGGCTTTATATCCTGGGAGAGGGAGATTGGCAGCCTTCAACACCTCTGTTAAATCATTGGTATCGATGAAGCCATTCCCGCTGACATCTGCAAAGATTAAAGCAAACTTTTACATTCTGCATCAGCCCAATGACATTGTTTTTATTTTACCCAAGGAAAGGTACATTATATACAAGATTTGTTCTCTTGAAATCTGGTATTTTCAATTGCTTTGGTGTTATTCACACCCAAGAAAGAATTACAATTACTTTTGAACAAACAAAAACTCACAGTGTTGAATTTATATGTTTAGACATGTAAATATCTTAACAAAGCTAGGTTTCAATAGATATAATGGCCATTCCAAGGTTTACACACTGATAAATGTGATCTATAGAGGAAGCATCCTGTCTACAGAACAACTAAAGAAAATAAAGTTGACACAATACACATATGCACTTATCCATAGATATAATTTGTGAATTTGGCCTGTTTTCTGCATCTAATAACATCAGAAGTAGGCTGGAACTGCATATGGTCATCCTCAAAGTAAAAACTTCTGTGTTTCTCTGTGATGGTACTAACATGAATATTCCTGCTGAGCTTCTTGGGTAGTATTTGATGAGAAGATCACCAATACAGGTTCATAGTCCTTTATTCTCCACTTAGTGGAAAACTCCACAGATAAAAAAGCAAACTGGGTTTATCACATGGAGAGTTTGTGTTAAAACACTATGATTATGATAGAGATAAATGTACATATAGTTATATATGGTTATTTATATTTGGCTTTTAAGCATCTGTATATTTTTTTCTGCAGGTCTTTTCCCCATCCTGGAGGCTGAGCTGATTTCAAAGCAGCGTGTGCTGACTTCCTGCACAGTAAGTTGCAACTTGAGTCACTTGTTGCATGCTGCAAAAAGACACTCAGCTCTCAGCATCAGTAGCATGGATTAACATGGATTGCAAACAGCATCCTATCCATTTCACCTTAGCATACAACAAAAGGATCTGGACTTGGAGAGGGAAATGTCTGGGAGAGGAATGAGAGCTTCCTTCAGCATTTGGGAGAGCAACCCATCTAGGGAAGGTGTCCCTGCCATGGCAGTGGGGTAGGAACAGAACTAGATAATCTTTAAGGTGCCTTCCAAGCCAAACCATGCTAGGATTCTGTGATTTGCCTTGCCAGTGCATTGGGTGTACGGGGCACTCACAGGGACCAGATTTTTAGGATTGCCAGCCTAGACTACTGTGTGCTCAGAAATCAACCAACCACCACCTGAGTCAGCAAGGGCAACTGATGAGTGCATAATCCAGTGAGGCTGATAGATCTGCTGACAGAAATTAAGTGAGCTGTGAGAAGCACAAGGTCCTTTTCTTAGAATTTGGGTAGACAGTGATGGGTCTGTGTGACTTTAAAGGAGACAAATCAAATGAGATGTCTAAAAGTTTGGAAAGAAAACACACAGTAGAAATATGGAGCTTGAAAGGTCATTTTGAAGGGATTACAAATTTTTTATCCATGTGCACATTTGTCCTCTCCCCACTCTTCCTTCCCATAGGGAATACTCAATTTACATTAAAATAAAACCTTTTTGCCTTCCAAATAATTTGTAATTAATAAACAATACTCTTGGGAAAACACTTGAGAATATTTCCAATATGGTTTGCTGTACAGCTTTTGAGTTTTTTCATAAACCCTGCTGGAGCCCAACACCCCCTGCTATAAGAAGCCAGTGCTCTGCAGTGAGCTGATGTGGTTTCATCTGGGAGGCCTGCAGTGGCAGGAAAAGGACTTTCTGTGGCTGCTGTGACAGAACAGACCAGTGCTGGAGCAAACTCCATTTTGTCACAGCTGGTCAGTCAGACCACGAGAACAGAGCTCACACTTCAGCAGTGCCTTTGCTGCTGGCTGCACTCACCAACTTTGCTGAAAGCCTCCCGGAGCTCTGCCATCTCCTCCTCGGAGAAGTGTGCTGTCGATGCCATTCCTTACTTCTGTGAGTGGCAGGTCTGCAAGAAGAAGACACTTGTTTCATTTGGTGCTTTTTGAGTTTGCAACTGTGATGAAACAGAGTAGTTTTTACTTGGGTTTTCAAAGTTCTGGAGCAGCTCGCCATAGCTGAAAACCCAGCTCCTCTGTGTATCCTGAAATCAAGCGAAGGGATAAAATCCTGTGTAGATGAGACACAATTCCATGCCCCTCCTGTTGCTTTGCCAGGCCCTGCTCAAAATTACAGCAGTTTTATTTCTACTGATTTAACTGGAGTTAAATATTACCTCTTCTGACTTTCATTTGTCATGGAGAAAAGGGACTAAATTGTGCTGGTTCTTGTTATTCCCTCTTGGAAACACAATTCACCAGTCATTTCTTCAGCAGTGCTGCCAGAAAAGCAGCCCTGGGTGCTTCCCAGGGCTCTGGGCTGGAGCCAGAGCCTCAGGGCACATTTGCACCACTTACCTTTGGGTACCTAATGAGGAGGCTGCTCACCCTTACAAAGTGGAGGGACAGAAAGAAGCTCCTTCACAAGGTGCTAGAGCACCAGGTCTGGCTTTCCAAAATTCAGCTACTTCTCTCCCTGGATATGTGGAGAGTTTAAGGATTTTCCTCCCAAGGCATCTGAGTTAGTGCCTGAGGTTGGATGGCTTTAGGAATGTGTGGCCAGAAGGAATTTTCCTACCTTTCCTTTCATCAAAGATATAAAACAGGAGCAAGGATTAGACTTTCTCTTTACAGGCACTTTCCTTAATAACCAGGAAGAAAAAGTTCACTTTCTTTTATGGCATCATTAAATACAGTGCCAGAAGATGCACATTATCCCCATCTGCTTTTTCATGCACCTACTGTCCCTTGCATCTATTCATGAGGAAACTGTTCAGGAGACAGACTATCTATTATTCTATATTTGTGAGAATGACTATAGTGTCCTATGTCTCTTTAAGTATTAATTAACCAAACAACTATTTAAATAGAACAGAATGGAAACCCGAGTTGATCCTGGGAAGTGGTTGCTCTAGCTACATTAATCAAATGAGGGGAAAAAAATCAGAAATATGCCATTCCCAAACTAAAATTCACACTGCATAATTAAAAAAAAAAAAAACCCAACCAAACAAAAAACCCAGAAAAAAAACCCAAACTAGATTTGCTATAGCCCTCTGTAAAAACACAGTTATATACAGCCTATCTGGGCTTCAGATTCAATGCTCTGCTGAACTCATGCATTGATTCTTTGTGTCTGTGAAAACCACTATGGATATAGCTTTGAAATAGCCCAAAAGCAACTCATGTGGTTAACTTCTTGTCTGCTGTCTCCCAGTAGTGTCATGCACACTTTTTCTGCCTAATCACTGTGGTTTTAGGATGAGGACAGCAATAAAAAAGTGTTCACTCAGTCCAACCTTCATAAATAGAGAAATGTAGCAGAATCTATAATGCCAGTGCTCTTGCAGTTGGTTTTAAGCACCATATTTTCAAGGATTACCTTTAAAAACCCTATGATCTGTTAGCAACGTGGGTTATGTATGTTAGGGTAAAGTTAGATTCATAGTCTTCTCCCAGTCTGTCCTGGTATCTTTCCTGGTAATATTCCTGGAATCTCTGATTCCTCACTGCCAATCTTTTTCTGTTGCCTGCTGTGTGTTTTTACAAATTGTGTGTTAACTTAAATGCACTTGGGCACATGAAAATCTTACACTATCAGCCAGAAAATCCATATTCCACTGCAACATAATTTTTTCTAGTCCAGGCACTTGATCAAGCAATATAATTTGCAACACAACTTTTAACAGCATGAAGACTGTTCTAGGCTTAAGAGGTAGGAAACACTACAGGTTTTTGCCTATAACATCACTTTTGCAATGTAACCTTGAGAAAAAAGTATCACCAACATAAAATGGCCTCTTCCAGATTGCATAAGAAGTTATGACCTCTGATATGTAATTATCTGTTAAATACAGAGAATCCTTTTAGTAGTATATATGTTTACTCATGTGGACATTTATACTAATCATAGGATGAAGGGCCTTGCTGTAATGACCCCTTTTGACTTCTTTAGGTCAGTATTATAATCCTTCCCTGTTGTGAAGGTCACTGCCCTTAGCTGAGCAGTCAGATTCATCTCAGGTGCACACCAAGAACCAGGACTGGTCCTCCCTCACCTGAGGGGTGGAGAAGGATGGTCACTCCCTGCTCCAACACACAACTGAGCTTCTCATAGCACCTCTTGATTTCAGCCTATCCGTTCCAGTATCTAAATCCACCGGGTGTTACTGATCAATACTGCACTGTGGTTTCACACGAGTTGGATTCAAAAAGGCACCAGAATTTTCAGATTGAAGGCTTCAGAGTCACTCCCAATGAAAAATCACTGTCATGTTTTTAAAATTGTTCAAGTAGGAAAAACAAAACATAACGAAATCAAGTGAGTAAAAGTCCAAAGCTTTAGCAGCAAAAATGGAGAAAATCCCCTTTCAAAAAGCCACCTTTCAGTATTTGAAATGCTTATTTTGCTTAGATCATTAAATGATAATATTTAGGCACACAGAGGTGTAAAATGCTTCTGGATAGTAGTGGGAGAGGTCAGGCCCAATATTTTCTACTGATTTAACCAGCCAAGAGCAGAGCCATTTCCTTCAAGGGTTGAACCACTTTCAGCACTTCACCATCCCCAATGCAAACTGAAAATACTTTGGGCATCCCATCAAGAGGGCATCCATCAATCCTGGGTGAAAAGTCCAATTACTGATAACTCACAAGGCAATGTATGTACATGGTGCACTGCTCTGCCCCAAACTGTTTGCAAAATCAGTATGACCAGGCAGATACAGAGAAAAAACAATGCAGAGAATGATACAAGAGCAGAGAGTATGTGGATGAGCAATGATGATGAGCAATGTGAACAAGTTGAAAGAGCTCCCTTGGAGGGAACACTGGTTGAGGAGCTATCTGAGGGAGGAGCAAAGGGAAAACCAGCTGGTGAGAACCAGGCTTTGAGCAAAGTGATGTATGGCCAGAAGCAAAGAGGAAAGCTGGGCAGGGGAGAGGTTTGGCAAGACAGAGGGGAGTTTGGTATGGACTGAACCAAATGGAGCAGTGTGAGACTGCCCCCCTGCACACAAAAACTCTGCCTTTTACTTTCCCAGACTGAACACAAACAGCTTAGCTGTCAGCACAGATGAGATATTGAAGATCAGGAGCACCTGGGAGGAAGGATCTTGAACTTGGTGTGATGGAAGATCAGTGAAAGAACAGAAGTGTCTTAGGGAGAATGAGGTGAAAGTCAGCACCTACTTAGATGCTGAGGCAGGATGCCGAGGAAGGGAAGACAGCTGCCTGGGTCAGAGCAAGAAAGGCAGTGGAACTGCCAACAAGAAATAAATGGAAGGTAATAAACATCCAGAAGGAAAATAGAAAACTCCCTGAGACAGTCTGAGATTCAGATGGTTCAGGACATCTGGATTACAACATTTCCTGGAAGCGACACTTCATTCTTGTTTGGCAAGCAGCATAAGCCCACTATTGCAAAAGCAAAACATAAAGTTGTGCAAATACACTCTTTCCTCCTCAGAAGATTTCTCAGTTACCAGGTAGTATAAAAAAGGGAAGAGGTTCTCACCTAAGCTGCTAAGAATACAAGCAAACTGGTACCAAAAGAGACTCTAACAAAGCACTCCCTTCCCTGCCATCATTTCCAAACCAATATGTCACAGCCGTGCCCTAAAGCTTCCTTTTATTTGACCTTATCCTCAGAAGAACCTATGACCACACTGATGTTTTAAGAGATCTAATAACAAACTATCTTTAGACTGGAATATAAAGAAAGAACTAAAATACTCTTAAACCTGAACATAATTGCTAAATTGAAACACAGTGATATTGATGTTCTTTCATTTTCTTTTTGATTTTGAAGCCATACTCAGAGGAGCTGCCTGGTTATGCATTGTTTGGCAAAGTGTACATCCACCATGCACTATAAATAATAAATGGCAAAGCCATTAAAACCTCAAGACTTGTATTAAATGTTTACCTTGTTTGATACTTTTCTCCACTGCTGAGGTGTTTAAGCTTTGTTGCAAGCAAGGCAATGAAAACCCTGAAGATGTGAAATGGCACTTTGTAGATAGACATCAAGTTGTACCTTTCCCCAAAGCAAAAAAGAGCAACATTAACATAGGACAATATTACCTTTCACAAATATATTTAGTCAGGAACAACTTAACTGTGAATTTGGTGTCAAGAAAATCAAAGAAACTACTAAAATTTACTCACTTTCTACCATTAGGGATTTGCTTTGTTAAGGCACTAATACTTCATTAATTATATGCTAACTTGTCTAGCTGTTGGAGAGTGACATGACACATGATCCCTGGTGTATATAAATTTCCTGCTATCTTGTCTTCAAAGTTGTTTATTTTTTTCTGGAAATGATAAAATAAGAGGCACTCACTGCTGCAAAACACAGCTGCCAGAGTTTCCTGGGGCAGTGTGAGACTGTCCCCCTGCATACACAAAACTCTGCCTTTTACTTTCCCAGAGCTCAAAGCTTTAGCTCCTTTTCTCTTTCTTATCTCACTCACAAATTCAATTTTCAAAGTCCAGAATTCTGTAAGGGCTGGGGAATACTTCCCCAGCTCTCTTCTGCATTAGACTTTCCCTCAGGTGACATCAAAGAGGCACTCCCAGCAATCCTCCCCCAAGGCACAGACTGCCTTGGATCATGCCACCAGCAGGGAGGATTGAGAGAAGAGTCCTTAGAATTGTGCAGAAACTCTTGTGATAGATCTGAAGCATCTTGAAGGCCAGAACAATACAAGGGAAAACAAGAGTATCTCTGACATATTCAATCTTTGTCCCATATTTATTGCACCTTTGCATACCTACCTATTCCTGGTCACTCATCAGAATATCCCTGATAGGATATTCCTCCCCAGAAATATTTCCTTCTACCTTTCTCTCACAAGATACTTCACTAAGTCCATATATCCATATGCATTTCTGTTCAGCTCAGCTGATCTCCCACAGTGTGGAAGGGCTGAGAAGGACACAAGAGAAGAAGATTTTTGAGTTAGGTCCTGATACTTTCTTCCTGGAGACAAGTTTTTGCCATTTTCATTGTCAGTAAAGGGTGAGAAAAAGATAAACTATATGGTAAATCTCATGATGAAAGAAGAATCAATGCTACAAAACTACAGCAGTGTGGCCTAGAAGTTCCTCAATTTGAAGGTTTCATCTTGTGCTCATCAGCAAAAACCTTCAACTAAAATGTAGCAGGCAAAGCCATCTTGTTGACAATTAGCCAAACATGTTCTTTTGCATAATCCAGAATCGTTTATCTCTCAATTAAACTTCAGTCTCAGCATATTTACTACTATCGTGCCTTTCTCCTGTATATTTATTATTAGCTGTTCTTTCTCTTACAGTTCTGATCAAAATAATGTGATTATATCCCTGCACCAGCAGGGTGATCCATACTGCACCCACAGCAAAATAGGATAGTAGCTTTAATGCTAAATTAAAGTGAGCTGCCAGTGACCATTTGCAGTGACAGCTCTGGGGTATCCAGCCTTCTTAGACAAACAAACAATCCCATTGATGTCCTCTCTTCTTGTTTGGTGTCACAGCTTCCAGGCAGACTGAGTGGATTTTTTTTTGTGACAGCATTTTTTCTACTCATGATGTAAGATAAAAACTGGAGTTTGTGTCTCTATTCCATGCTGGTGAGTTACTCAGACAGCTGCTCACCATGGCTGACAACATCAGCAAACACAAACAGGTTTGGAACCGCATGCCAATTAGACACATTTCTTACACAAGGACTTTGAAAACCATTTAAGAAGCACAAACTGCAACATTTTCAAACAGATGAGGTGGTTCGTTAAAAAAAAGTAAGTTTTTTATGTTGTGCATGTTGGGCTATGACAGTTTCCCTTCTGAAATAACTACAGATAAATAAGAGTATTTTTTAAATTTCCTCAAAGATGCTGAGCTAAATTTTAAATGCCAAAGTAGACAGAAACATACTTAGCTCTGTTAGCAATGGGTAACTTGGCTCACAGCACCTTCAGTTTGGGTGGCATCTTGCTGTTTAAACCAGCATTGAAGACACCAAGAAGAGTCTTTCTGAAAATATGGCAAATACTTCCTCCCTAGTACACTACAAAGATTCATGATTTAGCCCACAATAAATGACAAGCCTTGCCTCAAAGGTTTTTTAAAAGACTGGTGCCTGCAACAGCAAGTCTTACCACGTATGTAGGCACTGGGATTATTAAGATGTTGCACTTTATCTGTTTTTTTTCTTATACAATTTGAAAAAAATACAGAGAAAAGACATTTATCACTGTTCAGAAAGAACACAGCGATGCCCATGAGTTATTTGTTAATGTTCCATTTCATAAAGGACCTTATTTGTCAGTGTGATACCTGAGTCCTAAATCAAATACTGGTCATCAGGGCTTGGGAAGGGAAAATCCACAGGGTCTGGAAAGAGACGGAGATCTTTTTCCAATATACCACTCAGTGGCAGGAAGGGCTAATCCTTCTAGGAAATTAAGACACTGAAAAAGCAGAGCTCTGAACCTATAAATACTCTCCTTATATGTCTTGTATCTGTCAGATACATCCTACCAGGGAGACAGCATACAGGTGCAAATTACTTTTCAATCAGAGTCTGTAGAATTATTCTTAAAAAAAAAAAATTGATCCAGTGCACTGCATTTCATGTTGGGCCACTTATCTTTCTCACCTCTCTATCAACACAGGCTAACTAGCTTTTAAGTGAAAACATTTTTCCACAGATAAAGGAACATTTTGATTCTCAAACTGACAAACAGCTTCAGTCATTCAACAGGTGTCCCATTTGGCATGGAAAGCCCTGTCTCACCCGGTTCCATCTTCACTGACAAAGGTGGGGGAAGAGGAGAGCATCTGCAGGGTCTGCTTTGGATATAGGTATGAGAATCTATCCCAGCTCTGCCTCATCACGACTGGGATGGCAGATGGGGATAAATCCCTGGACAGACAGATAAAATCTTCTCTTCTTATTCCTGTGTGCTTCAGCCTGAGGGCAAGAGGTCAGGTCACCAAGTACTGACCCAAAAGTGCTGTGGAAGTCTGGTGACTAACGCAAGAAAAGGAGAAGACAGCCTCTGCTTCCAGCTCATTTGCAGAAAAACAGTTCCTCTGAGCATGGAAAATATTAAAAACATGTTCCAGCTGTAAAAAGGAGGTTTTTAGATACAAACACGTATTTGCATTTGACTGGTTCCACAAGGATTTACAAATCTGCTGCTGTCTCTCCCGTGCCAGGAGTTTAATTCTGTCCTCAGTTTTGCAGGACACTTCAGTGATTCCAGCAATGACCGGGCCCTTCCACCCACAAAATCAGACCAGAAAAAGGAGAGCACATCTGAAAATAGCCCTCCTTACCAGCTGTGCTGTTGCTTGGACCCCCATCCTGTGATGATGCCATGCTGGGAAGCTGTAGTGTTCAGTGGGGAACCCAAGCAGGGCCTGGAGCAGCAGAAGGCACAGTCCTCCTGCTCCCCTTTCCTCTGAAGAATGATTTGGCTTTATGGCATGGTCCTCCAGCCTGGTCACTGGATGTCCCTCTCATGCCTCTCACATGCCACTCTCCTGCTTGTTGGCACAGCCTGCACGTCCAGGACACCCTACTTGTTTCATCAAGGGACAGGAATTTATTTCCCATCTTACAGGTATCCTTACATAACTGCAAAAATGCACAGAGCATCCAACAGACCCTCCTGTACTCCATACTGCAGCACCTAAATACTGTTTCAGATTTTTTTCTAAATATTTTTCATTTTGATAAATATTTTACAGTTTGTCTCAGCATTCCACTGGAGTCTGCTGTTTTGCATGAAGGGGCTGGGTATGAAAATGAGCTGCATTAATGCACTGTACTCCCCTGATCTCCCCATCTCCTTCCTTCCCCTTTACTCAATCTCTTCCTAGTTCATGCTTTATAAAAAACATATGGTAATGACTTTTACAGTAGGTTCTCTATCAAAATAACTCTGCTCCAAGCTACACAGTGTTTTAAGCTGCTCATGACTGAAATCAGAAACAAACGGGGTCTGAAAAATTGACAGCAAAATACATGACAATGGAGTGTGTGGCAGATTCTGTGAGCAAGAGAAGAAGATTGCACTGCTAGATTTGTTTAAGTACTAACATTTTATAACCACAATGATATTCAGTCCAAGCAGTCACTCTGGTTCAGTTGAGGAAGAAGATTCAAACCCAATAATATAATACATGCCTTTTTTGACCTTCAGCTTCTGGGCTAAGTAAATCTGGACCTTATGGTCAGGATGGAAGCAGAAACCCCTGCTCATGTTACCAGCAAGCAGGCAGGTACTTCCCAGTCCCTCCTGGCTCTAGCACTGCTTCTCAGTGGAGTTTCCCACCACAGAGGGGGTTTCCACATCTCCTGTCTATTCACAAGAGCTTCCCCAGCTCAAGAGGCCAGACTGCTCCTGTGGGCAGGCTAGAGGGGAGGAAGGTGAAACATGCTGGAGTTTCTCTACAGAAGGGGTGTCAGGATGTGATCTGCCTTTAGCAAGGTGATCAAACCCCAACTGCTGAGCAGCCAGCTGCATTTGCATTCACTGACACCTGTAGCGGTGTGAGATCAGTCAGCCAGCCTGGTCTGTGACTTTGGTTGTGTTAACAAAGACCTGAAGTTCCACTGGGTCAGTGTTCAAACCAAATCCATGTGCCAAGGAAATCACTATATGACTAAACCAGCAAGGCTACTGCTCTTACAGAGAAGACAGTTAAGCCTGGAGGCTCCTGTTCACAATAGCACCACCTAAAATATCCGTAGATACTTGCAACCCACAATTCATCTAGAGCCTGAGCTGAAATCCCAACAAAGGCAAGGGACAAGCCTGACCAGATTAATCAGTCAAGATCTTAAAAGGCAAATATAATGTTAGGACCACTCCATGTCACTATTTTTAAAGCAAAGGTCTGTACTGTAATCAGGCTCTATCATGAATCAATCTTATTTATCCACTGGAAAGTAAAAGTACATATCTAAATGTAATATTCTGATATAAACGTCCTAACAGCCAGCAGATTACATTGTAAGCACTACGAGCCAAAATGCATTATACTTATGCATCAGTGTTTTTCATCACTGAAATTAAAATTACCTTCTTACATGGATCCAATCTGCAATCTAAATAATGACTTCTTACTTTATCATGCCCTTCCAAGCCAATGCCAACTCCAAGAACTACTATTCTACTGAGCCAAAAACCACTCTGCCAAATTAAATCCATCAAACACTCTCCTGAAGGTCAGTAGAAATGTCGTACACAAGACTACTGGAAAATGTTTCATGCTAATACAGGCCCTGCTCTGCTTTTTCATGGCCACCACAATTTCCTGTGCAGTTAAACTGCTGGGGTCCTCACTGAGAGCAGCTTGCCAAAAAAACACCAGATGCTTTGATCTTACCTCCCAGGCTCAAGCAGTGGGTCCAAACGCTCAGAGCAACAAACAGCTCAGCAGCTGCAAATCCAGCACAAAGGCAGAACTTCTGAAATAAACCGAACCTCTTGTAGGGTGGAGGAGCTGCAGAGCAGTTGTCGCTGCAGACAAGGAAACGCTTCCTTCTCTGCAGCGCAACTAGGCAAGCCCAGGAGTGCGAGCCCACGACTGAGCCCAGAGAGGGAAGTGAGTGGTGACAAAACCCCATAGTGCAATAGATTTTTGTCTTTATAAGGAAACAAAGCACTCTCTGGTCTCTACCTCTTCACCTCAGCTCTCCTCCAATAAGGGCCACCGCTTTGCGCCGCTTCCTCTCACTCCGCTCTCGCTCTCGGAACACACGCACGCTCAAAACACTTCCTCTCTTCACTGGTAAGGGTACCCACATTTGAGGCATGGAACAGCAAGGTCTGCAGTGGCACCTCATCCACCAGGCAGGGCTGGCTGCCAAGCCAGGCTGGGGCAGAGTCACCAGGCATGGAAACTCCTCAGCGTCGCCACGCAACCTCTGCCAACATTTGACCGCCCTCCCTGTGAAAACTTTTTCCATGCAAGTGGCTGGAATTTCCTTTGATGCAACTTGTGACCTTTTCATTATCAGTGTTCACCACTGACAAAAGACTGCCTCCATCTTCTCCTCTGGTTAGGTTGGTGTAGATGCCAAAATCCCTCTCAGCCTTCTCCTCTGCAGGCTGAACAAGTTGAGCCCTCTCTCCCTGTTCTCTAATCTGTTGTGCTCCATCCTAGGACCATCCTGGTGTCTCCCTACAGTTTGTCCAAGCCTTTATGCCTGAGAAAGAGCACAGCACTCCTCACACCACCTGACAACTGACACAGATTTCAAGGACACGTTTCCCAACACACTGAGGGTCACATGTAAAAGTGCATAATGGATGTAAATATAAATCATCTTTCAAGCCCTGACAATGCATTGCAGAAGCCTTAGATCTGAAAACACAACATCAAGAGAAAAAAGTTATTAATCTGTCCCACAGAGGTTTTAAGAAATGTCCTGCCTTAACAGCAAGATTATTCTTCTTCCCATTTTCCACGGGCTGAAGAATCATCCTTCAGATTTTTCAACAACTTCTGTTCTGACTCTTACCTGTGAAAACACAGGTGAAAAAAATTACCAAACTGTAATTTTTCTTTAATTAAAAAACTGTCATTCACCAGACCAGCTGGACCATCAGCTACATGCTGCTGTAAAGAGATTCAAGGAAGCCCTCTCATTAACAAATCTCCATAATTAAGATCCATCCTTGAATCATCATACATTTGCTCTATTCAGAAGTATGCTGTAACACTTTCCAGGCATTTTGATTACTCACTTCTATTTAAAAAATACTTCCTCTATAGTATTTGATTATTTGATAGGCTGTGCCACAGCTCTTCTTTGTTTTCTAGGATATTTTACACCAGCCTGATGGTTTGTCCCACCTTTTTTCTTACAAACCTTTTCCAAATCCTAAATTACTTTTGTTGGTCTCCATGACATCCCATTAAATGCTGCAATGTCTTTTCTGAGATAAGAAAGTGGGCACCAAAGGGATGTGTGCTCTCTAAATCTAACATCTTACTTGCACAGGAAAACTGGGCTGGGTGTTTCCTTACCAGATACGTTTGCTTAACACTCTTAGCACCCTCTCTTGAGTTGTTACAGCTTATGCAGAAGGTAGGGGAGCAACTCAGAGTTTCCACCATGCTGTATGGTATTTTATATTCTTGTGACCTAGACTGAGTTCAACACTGTGTCCTCAGCACTGACTCACTACCAGCACATCCCATAGGCACCAGCTGTGTTAAAGAAGTGTTCAAACAAGCTTGAAATACAAGGACAGCAAGGATGAAATTTAAAGTATAATGGATTTATGAGGCAGACGTAAACAAAAAATATATTTGCCATGTGGATCATGAATCCCTTTTTCTGCCTCATTTCAAGACCTGCTGGATTGTCACTGTATAGCTAATAATGCTGTCTCACCAAATATTATTAACTTAGGTAGTCTTTAGATACACCCCCAGCTGAAGCCCTGTCATGACATACTATTTAAACCCTGCACTGTGCATCCTTTAAGCATCACACAGCTAGCACAGATTTTATTGGGCAGCACTGAAACACATTTAACTGGGACAGTGCAATAGTTATCTCCTACTGTACCTGGTTAACTTGTACCCGTGTGGTGAACATTTGTGTTATTGCTGACAATCTAGGATCCCACGAGAATGATGTCTCTAAAGTAATTTCTGAAACAGGGCAGGATACTGCAGGCTATTACTATGGTGCTGGTTTCCTAGAAGGGTGTTGAATTGTAACTCTACAATATAAATAGTTTGCATTTTGCCACAAAGGATGCTTATGGTTAGGAACAGGCCAGCTGGTGTTAGGACAGGCTGTACTGTGAGATTGAGTTAAATGTCCATTACTGTCCCACCTCAGAAAAACAATGCACTTAACCTACAGCTTCAATCTCAGGACCAAAATATCAGTGCAGATGCTTTGAGATTTATGTGCATGAAAGGTAAAAAAGGTTAAAGGAGAGGTGGTCCTCCAATTACAGGAAAAGACATTAGGAAATATCAAAGATGATTATCTATTAATTAAGTACCATAAATTAGCATGCACTGTGTTCAATCACTTGCAGAGGGAGGAGTACAATTGTTAACAGACCCTGCCCCTGAGACACAGCTGAAAAGGTCAAAAACAATCTTTTCCCTGCTGTTGTCACAACTACACTTCAAAAGTCTTGCCCCTTATTGTCCCTGTGCCTGAAGGATCTTTCTTTTCAAGTACTTTTTGCAGTGCTGACACTCCCATCCTGCTGCCTGTATAATGCAGTCACACTTCACTGCAGATCAGCCAGACTGTCACCACAGGCTTCAAATGACTGTGTCAAAGGCCTTCCACAACTTTTCTCCTCCTTGCCCCTGAGTCAGCCCCACAGCTCTAAGTGACAGAGCACTTTCACTTCAACCTCCCCACTTGCCAAAGGGCTCTCCTTCCTCCCCTTCACCCCAGGTGTCTTGGGGAGCCTTGGGAAGGGCAGAAACTGCCTGTGCTCTCCTGCCACAAGGCTTGGATGTTTCTTAGCAAAGTAAGTGACAACCCAAAAAGCACGCAGGAACCAGTAATCCCACTTCCACCAATGAATGGGAATTACATTTGAAGGATCTGGGGCACCTGCCTGAGAAGAGGTCCAGCAGCTTCATCTGGCAGTGCTGTGTTCTGGCAGCCAGAAGGGGGTTTGCAGGGATCCCCAACTGAGGAGGGAGCCGGGATCTGCTGTAGGTCAGTCATTTCCTCATGGGCACTAGGGAAGTGTATTCCCATGGTGGCCTTTCCTGGCACACCCTCCTCTTGGCTCTCACGTTTTTAACTGCCCACTGCAATCTCCCAAGAACTTTGCCTTCCTGCAGGCTGCTTCTGCTTCAGGAAATTACTTTCTCCAAAAGACATTACTTTGCAAAATCACTCTCACATAGTGCAAAACGTCTGCCTCGCCACAGCTGATATGGCCACAGGTTGTAGACCACGCTCTGGGATGGGAAGAGCGTGGTATGGAGCAGACTGGGGACTGCAGCACAGATCTTCCAAGCTGAATGGAAGCTTCTTGTGGACCTTGCAAAGTGTCTTTGACTTAATGACAACACAATTTTAAATGAACCCTTTGAGGGGAACATCCTGGTCCATGAAAAACTAGGGCAAAACAAAATAATGGAAATTATTTTTAAATTATCTCCTTTTAACAGTGTCTTAGGTTGCAAATGCAAGATGTGGCTGGGGGTGTGTATTCTATTGCCATCTGTTAGAGGTGGGGCAGTTTTCTTCTGTTAATTGGGCAGTTTTCTTTATCTCTTCCATGATCCATCCTCCCTCTGGGGAAATATCTTCTGTTAATGGGCCACTGAGTGTCACTGCATGACTGATGAAATTACATCATCCCATTGTGAGATGCTTTGCCCAGTGGGAGGAGCCAAGCGTTCCTACCTGGATATAATCTGAGATATGGAACCCAACAAGCAGCCTTTTCCCCTGGATTCCCAGAGGAAGACCAGGCACTTCTACACCACCACTGGACCTCCAGAAGAAAACTACACCCTTCTACAGTATCACTGCTTCAGCAGAACCACATCTGCCACTCCAGGAGGAGCAGCCACCATTCAACTGGACTGTCACCAACATCCTGACTCACAGGGTGTCAGGTTGTATTCTGACTCTGTTAGTGTTGTTTTGTATTAGTGCGTTTTTATCTCTATTTTTCCTAATAAAGAACTGTTATCCCTACTCCCATA
The DNA here is from genome assembly GCA_013396995.1 of Dicaeum eximium. Lineage (NCBI taxonomy): Eukaryota > Metazoa > Chordata > Aves > Passeriformes > Dicaeidae > Dicaeum > Dicaeum eximium. Next base: position 559,670 of record VWZP01005875.1, on the reverse strand, counting down.
TCTTTGCCTGAGAGCCCTAATTTCAAAATTCTAATAATTCAGAAGGAGGGGGTTTACATTCTTCATTTCAAGAGAGGCTCCTGCCTTCCTTAGCAAACACCTGTCTTTTCAAACAAAGATAATTTGTCTTGATAATATAGATAATAAAATATTTTGCTCATATATAAGTAAAGAGGACCTGATCTAATTCCCACTACAATTTGATGCTATCTGAATTGCACCTTTATTTTGTGTGACTGTATCCTTGTTCCTATGAAAGTCAGTGACACTTCCTGCAACCACTAGTGATTTAGGCACTGAACTGCCTCTGAATATGGACCCTGAGAACTTCAATGCTGTTGAAAGGTAAATGAGTCTTGTGAAGCAGGAGTCATTACTCTGATGGCATGTGCTCAGGTGCCAGTTGGTAATTTGACCCACTGCTGGGTCTGTGTTAGCAGTGTACTCTGAAATGCCACCTGTGATCTCTGCAGGAGAGAGAATACTACAGACTGGGGCTTTGCAGAACGCGTATGAAACTCAGACCTTTTGCACTGCATTCTTCCTGCATTATATATGCCAGAAAAAGCCTTGAGAATACAAAGCAATGCTGGATGATCCCATTAATCCTGTCACAACATGGATACCGGAGTCTCTTGGGGGTGGAATCATGATATCATGAAATATCTCTTGGTGCAACAAGAGCTTCTCATTCTTTGTCTAAATCTGTTCATGCAGGAAGGAGCGGAGCAGGTGTACCCCTGCCAGAGCTTTGCCTCCAGCTGGACTCTGCCACCGTGCCCTCCCTCCCTGACAAACCTGGTCTCCGACCCCCTTCAGCCACCATGCTCCATGGCAGGACTCACCAACCTCTGTGGGCCTCTTGTGGCATTCTCAGTGGCACCTCACACGGCTGCTGCATGGAAAAGCTTGATTTTGGTAGGATAATTCTCAGATCCGCAGCTCTCCAAACCTCACCCTTTCCCCTGCATCTGGGCACAGGAATGACCAGGAGGATAATGTCTTGTTAAAGCTATGCTGGGAGACTGGTTTATGATTTCACATGCTTGTACAGCTTTCAGTTTCCAAGCCCTAAACTCTGAAGCCTGTCTTCTTTATTTCAGTTTCACTACAATCTGTCTTATTTGTAAATCAAGATGAACCACAAAAATCAAATAAGCTATGAGTAGACTTTTCACAAAGGAAAGCAAAAGACCACTTCTAACTAAGGGATACAACCTCTAACCAGCCCAGGAAGATTTACACTCCCAAAACCTGTGTTCAGGAGTGTTCCAATAGAACAGCTCCCATAAAGGAGGGAACAGGGCAAGGACTGATTGCTGGTCTTGGAGCAGATTGCTCTGTCAGCAGAAGTAGCCAAATATTCCTGTGAAACAAAAAGCAAACAGCTCTGAGGCCAGGGATGAGCTCTGAGCAGTTGGATTTGTTACCAAATTCCCCAAGCCATTTGTTTCAAAGAGATCTTCTGCACTGAAGTGACTGAGTGGGTCTGAAAGTTTTCCTTGTGGTTCAGTCTCAGGCCCTCGCAGAGAGCTTAGTCTTATTTAAAAGTCATAAGGCACAAGATTAATTTCCTGCAACCAGTCTGAACTTTGAAGGAGAGGCATTTAAGCAAGTGAAAAATGAAATAGCAGGGGAAAAAACACCCTGTAAAATAAAAGCAATGATAAATAAATAACACGAAAGCGTACACCCAACTTCAAATTTAATAGGCTACGCCCAACCATGAATTATTGATCAAAACCATCCATTTGCTGCAAAGGGGAGTAGTAGTGAAATATTAATAACAGTGCATGAGCTAATCTCAGGTTTTACTTGGTGAGGGAGTGACAAGAAGAGGTTGGAGAAGCCTGGCCACTGTCAGCTCCCAGGTCTGGCTGCAGTGGGAGAAGGACACACCTCCAAGGCTCTCAGGAAAGCGTGCAAGTCCCACATTTCCAGCAGAGACTGGCAGTGACTCTTCCAGCTGATAAACCCATTCCCAGATGGATATGGGTCTAGAAGTGCCATTCATGGAGGCTGCTGCAACAATACTGTCTATCCTGCTTTGGTAATCCCACAAAAGAAAACCCGTGCTTGGTTAGACCCTAACTCAGTTCAATGTGTTTCCTAGTTTTTCTGATTTTCTTTCGGGAAATAATTTGACTTTGTGATGGAAGGAAATACATGAAAACATGACTTTGGTGGGTCAGCTGGCCAGAGGCTTACAGGAGTAAAAAGCATGAGAAACAGATGGGAAAAAAAAATTATTTTTAATTATACTTGTTATGCCAGTTATTTTTGCAAAACTGTGAGGAAACAATGTAATGATTTTTGAGAATCTGATTTGGCAGAAGCTGACTCATGGTTAACCAACCTTCTCATGTACTTTCAGCCTCAATCTCACTCAGTTTTTGGTGAGTAAACCACCATCAGCTTTGACACAGTAGCAGAATGGGCTTTCCCAGGCCCCTGCCCTGCACAGTGGGGCTGTCACAGCCAAGACAAAGCTGTTCTGCTGCAAACTCAGGCACTGCCAACCCACTGCCAGAATTCCAAGTACCTGTCTTCTGCTGCAAACCATGGCAGGTGAAAAAACCCCACGATTATAAATTACATTGCTCTCCTGAACAGCAGGCAGCTTTTTTGCCAAGAAAAGAATAATCCAATTTCCTTTGGATCCAGATGAAAATTTGTACCCAGATACCTGTAGGACTGAACAAAATGTCATGTACACATGGATTCACTCACATATGTGTCTCCTTGAACACGCTATCAGTATGTTCTGACTTGATAGCTTTTTGGATGTTAGAAATTTTACATCCTAGGCTGTCTGCTCTGTGTTTATCTTAGTTTTCTTCTTTTTCTTCTCAGCTTTTCAAAAAGCCATATTCTTGTATATCTTCCTCTTTCTTTGGCATGTTTCCCTTTATTATCTCATTTTTCCTTTGCACATTTTCTCTTTTTTTTCCCCCCGGCTTTTCCATCTACCTCTTGTCATTTCCTCAGTCCTACCCTGGCAGTTTCTGCCTGCTTGCTCTCAAGCTTTGAAGCCAGCATTCCTCATAAAATTTGTAACTGTGTTCAAAGTCTCCATTTCTTGTTTGCAGCCTCTCACATGCAAGCGTGAGGCCCAAGTTCTGCACTGGAACTGCTGCCCAGAAACACTTACAAGCAGTTATTAGTTCCCTGTCAGGAGAGGAAATTTTGCCTAACACAAAAGGAACTTGCTGGGTTTCTACAGCACATCTGAAAAAAAAAAATTTCCCCCTGCACCTCCAAACCAAAGGGGTTTTGTTTCCAGTTTTGCCATGGTTGTGTTTGCAGAGCCAGTCCTGCTTCTGGAGCTGCATGGGGGGACCTGTCATCCTCCTGCAGGTGAAGGTTGAAAGCCAGCACTAGCTTGTTCATGCCCTGGAGGTATTTAAAAGATGTGCAGATGTGTCACTCAGGGACATGGTTTAATGGTGGACTTGACAGAGCTTGGTTTACCATTGAATTTAATGTTATTTTAAGGGTCTTTTCTAATCTGTGACTCTATTATTCTATTATTCTGTGATCTGAGGTCAGGCTTTTCACAAAGGTCCTGAATACAACAAACTTACCTATTACATCTCTGTTTTTGTGAACAAATCTAGTCTTCGTAATGTTTTTACATAGTGATTAACTAGGCTTCTAAGTCAGAGCTTGTATTTGGGATTAATCTTTTCCATGACACATATAAATTAAAAATAGGAGAGGAAAAAGCTTTGGAAGGGGGAAACATTACTCCCTCTAGCAATGAGAAACACTGCTTATAGCTGGCACCACAAAAACCCAATTATGATTCCTTCATATTTTCAATATCAGCATTGATAATCTCAAGTAAGCAAAAAGAAGCTTTTCCTTTTTTTTTTTTTTTTTTTTTTTTAATTCATCTTCCTGGTCAAAGACCTTCTTCTTCTACTGGTTGGTGATGATACTTCTTGGAAGATCCACTGAGATAAGGCTAGAAGAGATGTGAACACAAAATCCCTGCAAGGCAACTGAAGGGTATCCACCCAAAGGCATGCTCCTATTCTCAATGTCTCTCTCTCTCTAGAGCAGTAGCAACAGTGGCCAAAACACACCTGAGCAAAAATCTGAGGCAGCCTGAACAAGTTTTAGCAAACAACATATTCAGCACCTGACTAAGAATATAGGCAGGAAGACCCTTGATACTGGGATAGTTGTTAAGTTAGAAATCCTACAGAAGTCACAAGTTACAACAAAAGAGAAGACCAGACTTTAATTTTGCTCACTGCTAGAAGTGAAAGATTTTTGAGGGAGCACAGAGAGATGGGAGATCCACCATTCCAAAGCAAATACCACAGTGAAGTGTCAGGCACGTGCCAGGTGCATGAGTTTCATCCCAGAGATGCTGCTTGTGTTGCTCCCTGTGGGTATCATCCAGGAGCTGCCTGTGCTGCCAGGGAACAGGCAGAGCACATCCACAGACAAGCAGAGGAGTTCCTTGTGTCTGCATCCTCACTTAGCTGCTCCACTTTCTGTGCTGCTGTGGCCAATGCACACTGAAAGCTAATGAGGCAAAGACATCCGGGGTGTTTTCACATGTCAGAAGACTCAAAAGAGCCCCTAAAGGACTGTTCTTGAAAAAGAGAACAAAACTTTAGCTGGAGTGTTAGCTAAAAGACAAACTTGAAACATTAATTGCTCTTTTGACAAAGCGGTCAAGAGGCACAGGGGAAACGGAAATGTTAAACAATTCAGTAGCAAACAAAAACTCTACAACTGTATTGATCTTTTTTTTTTTTTTGGGGGGTGGGGTGGTCAGAAATTCAGAAACCAAGGCCTTCAAGGAGAAAAGCCCTGTGCTATCCAGGTGACACACACAGTGGTCACTTTGCCCTCTTTGCTGTCACAAAGCATGGAAAAAACCCAAACTTCCAGACAGCTGCCCAAAAATCCCCTGTATAAACAGCACAAGAAGGAAGGCACAAGGAGCAAGTGTTTGGCCTATTCATGTCTGCATCCCACTAAATAAATGCACAGACCACAGCATCTCTGCAGGTCGCCCCCAAACCATCAGTGAGGTCCATTTTCACAGGTACTCACTGACCAGAAGGGAACAGATGCACAAACACAACCCATCCTCTAAACCAAAACCCCAAAAGGGACAGTGTCACTGGCCCCACTTAGCTTTGCTGCCCAGTTTCCATTCCTCACTGTACAGCTGTGTGAGTGAGCAGTATGGCTTTGGAGATGATCTCAGGCACATCTGTTTAGCCCCTTCCTGGATATTTATCTGTGCCTCATCCAGTGAATGGCAACCTCCATCAACTCTGAGCTCAGCTGTTCCCAAACAGCAGAGATACAGACCCCTGGACACAGAGATGAAGGAAATCTCTGCAGATGATACACTGGCCAATGTGACCTGTTGGTCGTGACCTGCAAGTGGACAACTGGTCTGTATGGACAACTGAGGCATGGCCACCATCCCTGCCCCTGGCCAGGCAGCTGGAGCTGTGCCAAGGACAAGAGATGGGCATGCAGGGAGCCTGGGGGTGGGATTGCCCCAGTCCCATTCTGCTGGCCACATTCCCACTGAAGCACCTGGCAAGAGCTTCCACGGGCAATATGCACACACTGGCTGAGGAGTCCACTCCAAAACTTGGGATCAGGTACAGGAAGCCACATTGCTGCCTGAGGGTGAAAATGGCCTCAGCCACTGTGAAGTGCTGGCCATTCTCCCTGGAACATCAAGCATAGAGGAATGTGTAATGCAGCTGAGATTTTTTTTCCAGAATGCTCCTGAGTGCTCAGCTTTTCCTTCACATCCTTCTGTCTTCTCTTTTCATATATCTGATTTCTACAAAAGATCCTGGACACTCCAGGCACTGTGGTTCCAGGAACTGATGAAAGACAGAGGAGAAGAAAGATGTATTTTCCAAAGGTCTTGCACCCTGCCTGATGACAGAGAGAGGCAAGTAAGAGAAACCAGACATAATAGACAGACAGAATAATGGTTTACTCTACCACTATCACTCAGAGAGTTGCAAAGTGTGGGGGAAAAGGAAGGACCATCCTTAGGTTTTATTTCAATCCACTTTGCTAGCCAGGGCTAAAGGTCAGGCACACAGGAGGGGTGAAGAGAGAGAAAAGATTAGCACAAATCATCAAACAGCTCAAGGGAAAGACGGTTCAGTGTCAAGAGTGGCAGAAGCAGTCTGCCTGCTGGTTAAACTTGCTTTTTTCTTGTTTAATGCTCCTTCAGGCATTTCTGTGTCTTTGGCCACCTGGTGAGTTATGAGCTTCACGTGCAATGAGTTTCTGACAGGACAGGAACTCTAAATACTTTTCTAAGCATTACTCTGGAAAGTATATAAGGTTTAGGTTTAACTAGTTATGTTCTTAAGGTTTAGGTTTAACTAGTTATGTTCTTCAGCTCTTCACAGCATTACATATTACATGACTGAGTAGTTGTGTAATGAAATATCCATTTTAGCTGTCAGAAACACTGGACAGAAACACTGAACTACAGCAGAGCCAGGCCAAAAATTTCATACTGAAGAAAATCCCACCAATTTGCCTGGTTCCTCTCTCTCCTGCACATGTGAGCTGTTCCTGCAACAGGAAGAGGAAGAAAAACTGAGGTCTGGCTCTGATGGCTTGCAACAATCCCCCTCACCCGCATCTCTTCCTGGCTCCTTCCTCAGAGAAGTAAGACCACCACGCTCCTGAGCAGCACACTGACACTGTAATGCAGCCCCAGCTGCACAGGGCACACTCTGGTTTGCAAATCACATTTAAACAAGAGGGTTTGCAGCCTTTGCAAAGACGACATTTAGTTTTTGTTTACATTTCCACAGTAGTCTCAGCTGTATGTTGCAACCTCTGTTTCCTCCATTGCTGAAGAGCTGCTGCTTTGATTGTAAAAGTAAGTGTGCTTCCATATCCCAGTGGGATTCCAGCACTGTGGGCTTTCTCTGCCTAAAGCCCAGGGACACCTTTGCCCAGGTAATTTCTGGACACAGCACTGTGAGGACAGCAGGCATGAGAACCATGATGCTACTCTGTGCCTAAGGGTATGTTCCTCCCATGAGTGCAAAAGATGTAAACTCATGAATGAGAAAGAAATTATTGTGCATTTACTAAGATCCCACTCATCAGCTTCTCTGCAGCCTTGCATCAAAACTTCATGGCCTCCCTTCCCAGCACACAGGTACCTGCATTCTCAAACCCCAGCTTTACCAAAGGACATGTTTTCAGCAGGTCTTCCTACCTGCCCTTGCAAAGTAAGTTGGCATTTAAGTAAAGGCCAAGTGCTTGTGGTTTGCATTAAAAGAAGCATCAAAGGAGGTGATGCTCCCCCTCTACTCCACTGTTATGAGACCCTACATATGAGACCCCTCCCCTGCCTGGAGCTGGCACCCCTACCTTAGGACATGAACCTGCAGGAACAAATCCAGAGGAGGGCCACACAGAAGATCAGAGAGCTGGAGCAGCTCTCCTATGAGGACAGGCTGAAAGAATTGGGGTTGTTCAGCCTGGAGAAGAGAAGGCTCCAGGGAGACTTTCTAGCAGCCTCCCAGCAATTAAAGGGGCCTACAAGACAGCTGGAGAAGGAATTTTCACCAGGGCATGCTTTAAGATGAAAGAGGATGGGTTTAGAGTAGATATTAGGAAGAGATTAATTACTGTGAGGGTGGTGTGGCCCTGGCACAAGGTGCCCAGAGAAGCTGTGGATGCCCCATCCCTGGAAGGTTTCAGGGCCAGGTTGGATGGGGCTTTGAGCAACCTGGTCTAGTGGAAGGTGTCCCTGCCCATGGCAGGGAGGTTGGAACTAGATGACATTTAAATGTCCATTCCAACCCAAACTATTCCATGATTCTGTCCAAAATTTCTGGGACAATGGCACTGCATAGATGCTGTGCACATGGGCCAACACAAGAGAGCCCACACATCCCACCACAAGAAAGTCTCTGAGAGGAAGGATAAGAGGATAAATACATGGCAGATACACGGTGGTCACCTACTGGGATTTCTGGTTACCACTGGTTGCAAAAACCCATTTAAATATATGCACGTAGACAATGAAGGCACAGTAGTGCAGAAATTCTGAGATCCTGAGAAAAACCTGAGTCTGCATAAAGAAGCTTGCTCAACTGAGCTGCTGCTGACTTATCTATTCTACTTCTCACATTCAAAAAAGTAAAAGAAAATAAATGTTAAAAAAAAAAAAAAAAGACATATTTCTGAAACATTTGTCCAAAAAGAGACCTCTCACTCTCTCACTATTGGACATAGTGGTCTAACTCTAACTATTGGTTGGATGTTCCTCTTCTGACCTTCTGCTTGTCTATCTTGGGCACTTCTGAAAGTGGATGTTGACAAAGTTTGGACATTGGGATTTAGATAAGAACTGCATAAACAGGCAAATACTTGGGGACTCACAACTTTGCAGCAAGCAAGAGTTATCTGGCAACCAGTGTAAAAGGACAGCCTTCATTAAGGGCTGCTTTTGAATTTGCTTGAAAAATTGGTTTCTCATCTAAGTGTGCAGCATTCATACAAAATTACTGGGGCTCATTGGTATATCACAATATTAAGACTGCATTGCCTTTTTTAACAGAATGAATGCCCAAAATGAAAAGAAGGAAGGAGGAGGATGCTAATTGTCTACAAAAATGTGATTGTTATTAACAACTACTTTGATTCCTTCTGATAGTAGAAACCAGAAGTAAAAAGTGTTATCTATCCTGTTACTTACAGGAGACTGAAGGTAGTTCTAAGGGATCTCTGGTAAAGACATTTTCTCTCTCTAATTGACTATAAATCTCTTCTTCATTTTCTGGGATGTATCTCTCCTTTGGTATCTCTTTTATGACCTAGCAATCTCTCTGAGGCAAACAGACAATATAAAAACTGTGTTTGCAATATAAGAATAAAGAAACTGATAACTGCGTCATCGTGTATAACACTTACCATCATCAAGAAGCAAACTGTTCCAAATAGTGTTCTTCTCTTACAGGAATTTTTAAATTATCTGTCCCAAGTTCCCTGTGCATACTGACACCTCCACTACCACCCAAAGCCCAGGCTTCCTACTGACACACACGTTCAAAGACAGTTTCTTTCCAAAGAAAAGCTTTTTAAAGGTTGATGATGGTTCTGAGACACATTCTTTCACAAGCATGGGAGACCTTTAGTGGCCATCACCCTCTCCTCATCAGGAAGGGAGCAGCATGGTGGTTCTTTTTCTGCCCCATTTCCCCCTGGCATCATCCGTCCATGTGATTCCATGTTATTACTGCAACACTTCCTAGGCAGCAGATACCCCAGGATTATCAATTGATGGCACCTCAGGTATCCCTGCCCCCACCAGGTACAGGGGAGCCTGTTCCCACAGTCAGGGACGGCTTCTTTGGAGGGACAACCCCACCAGACACCTGGACAAGGCATTTGGCTTTGGGTATCTGGTGAGTGGGATACTTGCCTCTGATTCTTGTTCTTTTTGACAAGAGGAGACCGGAGTTATTCTGCCTAGCCTTACAACAGAGCAGTCAGTGAGGACTCCTCCTGATGAGCTGGGTCCAAGATAACAGCTGTTAGGGGAAACTAGGGTTTGGTTTTTTTTTTTTAAGAACACATAAACTACTTCATTTAAATTCATAGGCAAAAGGAAATGAACTGATGCTGCTGCTCATTGCATGTCCCTGCTGACACTTCCTGTGTTAATCACAGTTCTGACTAACTTTGCTCATTAGAGCCAAGCTGATCAAGTCACTAACATGCAAATGGCCTCACTGTGACTGCAAAATGTAATCCAAGCTACTTCCACTTATGCTGTGTTCCTTTGCTGTTTTCTCTAACCCTGGCAGAACTGAGATTCTAGAATGCCTGGATGTCTTAAACCAGGTAAACTGAAATCCATGTTTTCCTTTGGAAACTCTGACCTGGATACACAGGTGAAGAAATGGAACAGTGAACTCATGACACTCACCTGTACAAAAAGACAGCACATGTATGGGGAGGGAAAGAAGAGAAAAAAAATCATCCCTTTACAGAATATCATGCAAACAAGAACTGTATAGAAAACAACAGGGTGAAAATGCTACAAGAGTTTGGTGATGCTTAATACAGATGCTTCTGAATTTAAAGGTTGGGTAAAAGATGTTTAGTTTATTAGGAGATTTTGACTTATGACATAAATAGTTTATTCTTTTGTAAATGCAAAGAAGGATTTGTCTGTAATATACACTGAAATTTCATCTTTGGAGTTCTTCCCATAAACAAAAGAAAAATTACATTGACAACCCTCTAAAGTCAATCATTCAGGACCTTTTCTGTATAAAAATCAGAGAATATTCTCATGTTTCTTCACATAATAATGAAACAAAGAAGTTGCTTCTAAAGATACTATTTTAAGGTATGTTTTCAGTGATTCCACTTGAAACTTCTGCTTAAGAGCAGACACTGGGTTTTGTTTCCTTGTTACCTAAAATGATGACAATATAAAACTACTAAAACAAAAAAAAAAAAAGGGCAGTAACTGGCTTTTTTTTCAGATTTTTTTTCCCACTCAGTTCCTCTTTTACCCAGCACACTGGCTCCCTTTTACCAATACTCACAAGAAAATGAAACTTTTTTGGGTTTTTTATCTGCCCTGAGAGGGATAGGCAATTCAATCCCAACATGGCAACGAGCATTTGTAAAAAGTTAACAAATGTGCTTTCATTTCAAGGTTAGGCAACACAACAGCACGGTGACAGGAACTACAATGAGGAAAGAAATTCCACTATTATAAAAAATATGGCTATTTCTGTCTAGAGGAACAAACACATTTTGTCAAGTACTCAGGTCTTGGAAACAAATTTTTTTACCACTGCATTTACAGAGCTTTATCTTTGGGAAAATCAATTCCAGAACGATGCTGACCTCCTTTTCCAAAAGCTTTTGGACTTGCTGATTAAAATGTGATGTAAATGTTAAATGTGCTGCCACACAATTCTCCCCTAATATTTTGACACTAGAGTTTTAAGCATGCTTTTCCATCTCGTGGTACACACTTTAAATACACTGAGAAGAAAAGACTGTGTATATGTAGGTGGGATGGAAACTTTGGAGTTCATCTGCCCAAACCTCATACTCAGTGGGTCACATTGAAATTCAATGCTACAAGGAAGGAAACTTTTCTGATGTAAATGCATGCTTACTTAGCTCATTCCTAAGAGTGCTCCCAGTTAAAACAGTCCACTTTCTGCAGGAAAGGGCTTGCAAGAGCAAAATGAGATGTGTTGACCTTCTTCTGAGACTTTCTTTAAAGAAAAAGCCCTGCAAACAACTTCAGTGGCTTCCTGAAACAGCACTAGTCGAGGGCATACAGTCACAATCTAATGAAGGACTACTAGTGCTAAAATGTCACAACAGGAAAGGAAGAGTAAATATTGAAGATTCAATAATGAAAACCAGCAAAGACACATCAATTTAAACTAGGGAAATATGTTAAGTATTGATTCAGAGTAAAGCCCTAGGGGGAAAAAGTATAAGGATGTTCATAATAGAAACATATTAAATATGACTAAAGCAGATTAAAATACAAATTGGGGTTTATTTAAAATGCTGATTAAGTGGACTGCTTTCTTCCCATAAGAAATAAATGGACTAGAGGTCTTCTTGTAAGTGAGAAGGAAATGAATGCACTGCAGATACTCAGCCACCAGGTTACAAGGTAAGGAGAAAGGAAAAGAGGAAGCCTACAGGCTGCAGATGTGTACATGAGGACTATTCCCCATTCCACTCAGGCTTTAAAGCCTGCATGCAGGGGGACCAACATCAGGGCTCTTGGCTGGGTCAGGGGCTCTGTGTACAGGCAGCACAGGGAGAGCCTGATAAAAGCAAAATACCGAGAGAAAAGAAGTATGTTTTCTTTGCAGAGTCCACGATCAATTTAGAAATCCATCCCCTGAGTCCAACTTGCAATGCTGTTACCCATTTGTGAATCTTCCAGTCAAATGCTCCCTATGTTGCCAATGCTAAAGATCAGCAGGAAGAACAGCAGCATGGTCCTAGCTTCTGGGTGAAATTCATTCAATTTTGGTAACCCACACTGTTACAATTGGTACTTATTTCATCCATCCCTCAAAACTGAAACGTGGATTCTCTAATAACAAGGAAGAGATTATAGTTTTGGATGAATGATTGTATTTTCCTGAGAAAAATCTGCTGGTTAGCTATAAAATAAATAAATAAATAAATAAATTTTATTATTTAGCAGTAGTACAGGTTAGACATGCCTCTGGAGAAACAAAAGACATTTTACTCCAAGCTCTCCCTTTGATGTCCAAGCATGTGCTCCCACAAAACTCTGTCCATGTTCCCTGTCAGACCACTGCTTCTTTTTCTGAATTGAATGGATGATTAGATGCCAAGTGTTTTCTGAGGACTTATTTTTTTATCAAGGGCTACCTGAAGTGTGCATTGCACATGGGAAAATTCAGGAATTGCAGGTCCATCATGGAGATGGTGATGGGCTGTGAGGGAGAAAGCATTAATGGCCAGGAAGCCCTGCATGTCACAGTAGTGTGGTAAAGGAAGCCTCATCTGAGTTTCCTCTTGTAGTCTAACTCAGGAATAAAGTGTACAGCACACTCCATGTCTGGACTGCCACTGTTGCTGATCTTCTCATTCACAGTTACTACATCTTAACAATTGCCAGAGGAATATGGGGAGTCACTTTGGAAGCAGCTGATGGCAGCAGCAGCATCCCACCAGTCACCCAAGACAGATCTCCATGGAGATCAGTGACACAGATTGCTGGGGACCAGGCCACAGACCCTCCCATGTGTCTTGTCACACCAGACTCCTGCTGAGATGGCAATGCCATCATCCAACTGCTGTCATGGCCCCTGCCATCACTGTGGGAAGGTTCTAGAAGAGAAAGTGCAAAAGGGCTCCTTTCCCACCAGGGAAAACTCACACAAGCCTTTGAGTGAGATGATGGTTTAAGCACAGCTCTTGTAATTATCTTTTATATTGAAACAAAAAAAGACAGGCTTTGATCTTGCAGACACAAAGGCCACCTTATTCCTCTCATCTGAAAGGAGAAAAAAACCAATCCCACAGCAGCCAGGAAATGTTTGGCCAGAAAACCCCGTAAGAGCAAAATTTCATCCTCCTTGTAAAATACAGGATGCAAAAGTTCCTCAGGAAAGGAAGTCTAAGTCCCACTCCTGTATTCAATTCTACATTTACCTCCAAGGGAAGTCTGAAACCCAGTATTTTACTGTCAATAGCAGGTACACATGCAAAATGTTTCAGCAGGGGAATCCTGGTATCCTTTGGGTATCCTCCCAGCCTTCCTGAGGCTGTCATCTTCAGTGCATGCACCTACATCTGACCAGGGCACTCAGGAGTGTGCCTGGGCTCCCAGGTTTGGATGCTCACCCTAGCTGTACCCTAACTCCAAACCCAAAGGCAAGCATGAACACCCCTGTTCCACCTCCCAGAGACAGGGGTGTCAGGGTGGGATGTGAGGTGTCCCATCAGTCCCAAGCACCACACAGGGGAGGGCAGCTCCGTGGTGCAGACACAGCCATTGCTACTCCTGCCCAAAAGAGCTCACAGCCCGTGGCTCCACATGGCACACAGATCATGTATTGGTTTGTGGTGACATTTTCATTCCAACTGCTAAGCACAAAAGCCAATGATGAAATAAATCACTTGGGCACTGTATTGATCCTTGAATGACGATTACATAAAGAAAAATGTAAATGCTTTGGTATATTAAGTAATTCCTCTCTGGCACCAATTACGCATGTTGCAGCCATGCCTTTAATTTCATTTACACAGCTTCTTTTGAGGAAAGAATCCAGATTTTCCCCTCAGCCTATTCCGCTCACTTTATGCAGTGGAATACGTGCAAAGGAAGGAGAGAAGCAGAGGAAAGAGGGAAATTGATTGCTGCCAGCCTGGTAGGGAAACGCTAACCTTGCAGGCAGGAGACAAACAGCAGAGTCATCTGCAACATGCAAACCAGCTTCTTCATTTCCATAGTGAGGCACAGGAAGTGCCCTTCAGAAATTCTCAAAACTATTACAGCTATAAAGAAGTTGTCTTTAGTGGGACCCTGTGGACAAAAGCGAATTTAAAAAATAAATACTAATATTAAATGTATGATCCAAGCATTCTTTGATAGAGAAAACTATAGTGGGTGGTCAGTGCTCACAGAACACAGATACAGACTACTCATCAGTCCCTAAATGCATCAGAGATGCTAAAACTGCCTCCACCTCAGTATCCCACCCTCACCCCTGCCCTCTCCTGTCTCTCTCTTTGCCCTATCCCGCATTTGTAAGCCACTCTCAAAAGACTTTGTACCCAGCTAAAATTTCTGTCACACTGTATCAAATGGGACTTGCTCGGATCAGGACTGCGGTGCCGGGCCTATTTCTCAAAGTAATTTTATAGCCGCGATTAATTTGAAAAGGTGTGGCACGGCTCGACCTGGTTTGCAGGGAGAAGTACCAGCTTTACACCTGCCACCCCATCCAGTGGCACTGCCGTGCTCGGGCACAGCGTGACACCGACAGCACAGCCCCGCATCCCCCGCTCCCGGGGCACGGCTCCGCACCGCGCCCGCCGCCTCCGCCACCCCCGCACCCCGAGCGGCCCCGGCCGGGCCCCGCCGGCATCTCCGNGAAAATAAAATAATAATAAGAATAATGATAATGATAATGATAATGATAATGATAATAATAATAATAATAATAATAATAATAATAATAATAATAATAATAATAATAATAATAATGACCACCATCACCACCTCCTCCATCCAGAACAGCAATCACAGAGGATAGTTACCAGCGAGGAGCGGCGCAGCAACAGGCGATGCCGGGCCGGGGGCCGGGCGCGCTCCCGCAGCCGCAGCCCCTCCGCCCGCTCCCACCGGCGCCGCCACCCGTGTCCCGCCCANACCCCCGCACCCCGAGCGGCCCCGGCCGGGCCCCGCCGGCATCTCCGCCCCGCTCCCCGCAGCCGGCAGCGTCCCCCCGGGACTCCCGCACCGCTCCCCGCAGCCGGCAGCGTCACCCCGGGACTCCCGCACCGCTCTCCCGGTCCCAGCGCCCCCCCGCCGGCTGCTCCCCCCGCAAGAGCGGTAACTGGTCCCGGAGGAGTCCGCTTCACAGGAACTTTAATTTTAATATTTTCTTCGTGAGCACCGAGGGAGGAAAATAAAATAATAATAATGACCACCATCACCACCTCCTCCATCCAGAACAGCAATTACAGAGGATAGTTACCAGCGAGGAGCGGCGCAGCAACAGGCGATGCCGGGCCGGGGGCCGGGCGCGCTCCCGCAGCCGCAGCCCCTCCGCCCGCTCCCACCGGCGCCGCCACCCGTGTCCCGCCCAGCCCCTGCGGACACGCCCTGGACACGCCCCTTCACCGGGGACCGTCCCCAAGGCCAGCCCGGTGTGTGACACTGAGCAGTCGCTGCATGGCTGGGTAGAACAGGCTGTTAAAGGGTGCCTCTGTAAGGGGTTCTGCTCCAGGCTGGTACACAGAGCAGGGGCTTGCTGCTCATCACTGTCAGCCCGGTTTTGATACTGTGCAGCAGAAAGTTCCTGGTGCTTGTGCATGGCTGGAGTAGAATGCAGCTGTATCCAGGTTTCTCTCGATCCACATATGTTTGTTGGGAATTGTTTCCCCCCTCTTCTTCAGACCCTGACTTTGGTCTTCTCCCATAGTAAGGAGCAACTCTTACTAAGGTTCATGACAGACACATCCTTCCTTTGCTCCTGCATCCTTCATCATGCTCAATTTCCTCACTATCAGTTTTCTGTTCTCCCTTCTGCAGCACTGATGAGTCTTGGTGGCTCAGCTGCCTGGTGCCTGGAACTAAATTGCACCTACAGCAGTAACTACAGACAAGTTTTTGTGGCACCAAGGCTGTGGGTTCAATCCCTGTACGGGCCCCTTCCAACTCAAAATATTGTGTGATTCTCTTCTGATTTCATTTTGATTTTTACCTAAAATCTCACCAAATACAATGGTCAGTTTTATCTGATGCGAAAATCATGTTTCCTCTCCCTCTGACATGTTTTTACCCCTTCTGTCTCTAGCAGCTTGAACACCTCTACTTTTCTTCCCTGCCAGAAACACTGGAGTTTCTTGCCTATGTTGCATTTCCTCCACTCCCCTCACCGAGTCTCCTGTTTTCTCGTCATCAGCCTTGGTAACTTCAGGTTTCCTCTTGTGTTTTCATCTCCTTCCCTGTCTCTGAGCTGTGCTGTGTATATTCACTTCAGGAATTCTTCTACTCCACTTCCATCCTAAGCCCTCATTTCTTTTCCAGTCTGTTTTTTCCTCCTGGAGTTTTGCAGGCGGTGCTCTTCACGGCATTGATAACAAACAATTCTGCAACCATTCCTCATCATCCTTGACCTGTCAGCCAGTTTCAACAGAGGTTACCTACAAATGACAGAAAACAAGCACACTTACCTTTAGATGTGTGCCCTAGGTGGGTGTGCACTCTGTGTCTTGTTTTTTATCAGTGTTGGAAGGAGGCCCAGAGGTTGCCCAGAAGGTTGTGGGGTCTCCATCCTCACGTACAGATCTGAGTAATCTGCTCAGAGCTTAGTGTTCATTTTCCAAGATGAATTACTTCCTATGCAATATCTGTGTGGCAGGTGCCAGAAATGTTATCCTGAAGAGGAAAAGACTGGAATGCTAAGCTGGAGCATATCAAGTACAAACATAATTATGAAGTGTTTTGTTCCTGTTCCTCAAATTCAACTTCTTTGGCTCTTTAAGACATCTTGCATTGGGGGAGGGAAGAGAGTTATTGTTTTTATTTGGTTGTTTGGTGTTGGTTGGTTTGGGGTTTTTTTTAATATTACATATTCTTCCTCCTCTGCCTCCAGGCTATTACAAGGGTATTGTCCCCAGCCTCTGGCTAACATCAGGAACCATTTTTGCATTATTGTACCTCATCTTGTTGCAATGTTTGTCCATTTATTCAAACTCAGCAGGGCTATAACTGAACTCCAGGCTACCTTTTTAAACCTCCCCCATGTCTTCCTTTCTCCAGCTCCTTGTTGAAGTGCCATTCAAGCCCAATAGCTAAGTGTCAAGTCTGAACTCACTATTCACTTTGAGACTGCCGTTTTTCTTTTCATCACAGCATTTGTTTTTACTTCCATCACAATTTTATATAATGCTGCACTTGATTTAAATTAATCTTGTCCACGCGCAAAATTGCACTGAAATCTAAAGTTTATCTATTTACAAATCAAATCACTGGGAAAAAAATTGCCTAGAGGTGTCCTTGCTTCTAGGTGTATGTGACAGTTTTCTTAATATTTGTAAATCTTTCTGTAAGCCATTAGCTACCTGATGGCACTTACAGTTTCTCTTCAAAGTCACCTTCATCAGTGCTCTCTCTTCTGTGTTTTCCTTCTGATTTCCAGTTCTTTAGGACTGAGTCTTTATACTGTATGATGTCTAAGATGTTTTCAGCCCTACAGGAAAAAAAATACAACCAAAACATTCTGCAATTTAGGATATAGATAATCTTGAAAATTACAGTGACTCAGAGATTAGCTAAAATTGGCTACTAATAAGAGGATTTCTGAAACCAAATCAGAGATTCTTTGATTGAAATTAGTGTCATTGTATGCATTCATAAACTAATAGGAAACTAGAAAGAAGCATAAAATTACTACTTGCAGATTTGGCCTTTTCCCAGGGTTAATAGTTGCTCCTATTAAATCTGTTTATCCAGCAGAAAACTATTTCTGGGAGCCTTCGCAATGTCTGGCATGGAGCATTTCTCTATTTTACTGTTCCTCCTTTGGCTCAGAGATTAAAAACTCTAATTGCCTCACCTTTTGTGACAGAGGACATAGAACTATAGAATTATAAATCATAGAATTATAGAATATCCTGAGTTGGAAGGGACACACATAGATCATCGAAGTCCAACTCATGGCCCTGCACAGGATCACCCCAAGTGCTGAATAACATTCTTTAATGCACACATTTGAAGTTAATAGAATAGGTTTGGTGTTTTTTGATTGTTTTTTTTTTTAAATTAGTGTCACTGATTTATTTCTTGAAACACTAATGATAACTAGAAAAACTGTTAAATCTGTCACTAAGAGAACAAATGCCCTTTTTGACCAATTCTCATAGCTCAGCACCTTAAACTAGAGGTTTATTATTTATTTATTTAAACTAGAGGTTTATTATTTATTATTTCTTTTGTTTTGTGTTGTGAGATTTGTTCTGCATTTTGAAATGTCTTCATTTATCTGTCAGGAACAAAGGCTAAGTGGGAAATGGCTGAGAAGCCAAAACTGCTCCATAGACCTCTGCCTCCTAAGCTGCTGTCTAAACTGTCTGCACCAAGGGAGAATGTTGACAGAGGTAAACTGCACAGACAGCTTCTGTGGTGCATAGTTACAAATGCCATGTGTTCTCTAAAATTAACACAGAAGAAGATGGATTGGCAGTTCACCTACGAGTGCAAAGCAGTGTGAATGAGACAGCAGTATGACCCACATGACCTGCATCTCCTTGGGAGGCTCTTCATGTAAACTGGGGAAGAGTTCTCTTGGCAGGTCCTGGAAGTTGAGCCTTCCACCTATCAAACTTGAATGCTACCCACCAGATAATAGAGGCATTTCCCTTAGCTAATCAGAAAATATGAGACATAGCATGAAAAACTGCTGGTGTCAAGAAAAATAAAATTGGATCACATGGAGTCAGACCATAGGGGAAGTGAGATATAGCTTGGATTCAGACAAAATGGAAAAAATGACATTTTGGGGGATGGTCATGCTCTTCTCAGAATATAAAATCCTGTGAAAAGAAATATCTTGGCTTATATTATTTTACAGGCATCAGGGATTTCTAATTAAAACAAAGGATTTGCCATGCAGTATGCTTTAGAAGTAACCAGGCATTTTGTGTGCTTCTTATATATGTGAATCAAAAGCTCTTCCCAGTTTATATAAAGTAGCTACTGATTAAATATTTAAGGACTAACCTTTAAAAATAAATGTGAAAAACAATAACATGATCTCTAATTATAACATTTTTAATGTAAGTAATATATAAATGAGATGGAAACTAGGCACCACTCCTGAAAACAGATCTGTAAAGAACCCTGGCATCTGTGCAGGTTCACTGACTTCTATGAACAACCTCAGGCTCCAGGAGCCACTGTAAAAAAAGAGAATGCAGAAATTTTACAATTTTTGTTTTTACTGATCAGCACAGTAGAATAAAGTTGTAGCATGGAAAAACAATGCTATCCCTATGACTGAGATAAAGAGACCAAATCAAGTTTGGAGTTTTTTCCATCTACCTTCTGTAAATCTGTAGGAGTATCAAATAGCTAAAACTCCTCAATCTTCATATGGTCAATGAAGCAGGCAAAGAGAAAGAAAATAAATCAAAATGGTCTTTATGATGTTTGAGAGAAATGGTAAGTAATTTGAATATTCATTTTGTTAGAATACTGTCATACTGTACTTATCCTCATTATATAATATTAAATTAAAAGGGGTAAAAATAATATATTAAAAGTAATACCTTTCTAAAGTATGAAAAATAAAGTAGTAACTGAGTAAAGAAAACGCAGTTAAAGAAGTAAAGTTGAAAAGTCAGATAATATAATATCCCTTGATATTATAAACTCCTGCTGAATATTATTTTGAAAGTCTGGTAAAATCTGTTTAGGTACAACACAGTTCCAGTTTGGCGCTGCCCAAACAGATGTAAATATTTCTGGCTCACTACCAGAGCTGTGATTCAATTATTTAAACCATTTTAAATAATTATCTGGAATTAAAGCTCTGCTGTGCTGCCTCTCATTCTAGTAGTACATATTACTGATGAATGCTATTTAGAGATTGTGTATTTATGTAGTAAACATGACAGGAATCTCAGAGCCCGCAGTAAAGTTTGTTCAAGGATCATTTCTCCAAATGTAACTATCACCCTTGAAAGGTATTTATACAGCAGCATGCCCATTGATCAGCAAGCAGCTCTTCAGCAATGCTACTTCCATCATCTTGGTGGACAGAATTGTTTTGTGCTTCATGAAGTGTGCGACTGAGACTGAAGAGCAGAAGCCCTGGGCTGGAAAAAAGACAGTGTTTTGTGCTGTCACTGTCTTTTCCCTCACAGAGGAGCACAGGAAGTGGGGCTGTAACAAAATGAGGTTGTTGATTTAAAAGGCAGCAGAAATGTCATGGAGGGAGGACTGTGCCCACCTGAGAGCTGGAAGCTGTCAGACACCGTGGCTGAGGGCAGGAAAGTCAGGGAGATAAGCCAATGGTCCCAGCTTTCTTTGGGAGCTAAGCTGTAGCAGAGAGATATAAAGAGTGACTTCTCCCTCAGCAGGTCCCAAGAAATGAAACCAGGGAGTAGCTCAGGACCCAATGGTCCTTCAGAATGAGCTCTTTGGAGATAGCCTTGGTGGCAAGGCCCTGAGCCCAGTCCCAGTGTGAGGTGTATGAAATGAACCTTTGACACAGAGTTTGGATTTGGTTTCTGTGGCACGGTTTTGGTAGCGAGGGGTTAAAGGGGTGGCTTCCATGAGAAGCTGCCAAAAGCTTCCCCCATGTCTTACAGATCCAATGCCAGCCAGCTCCAGGATGGACCCACTGCTGGCCAAGGCCAAACCTTTCAGTAATTGTGGTAGCTCCTGACCACAGCCCCCATTCCCTGTCCTTCTGCACCACTGAGGGGAAGAAGGTAGAAAAATCAGGAGTGAGGTTAAGCCCAGGAAGAAGGGAGGGATGGGGAGAAGATGCTTTAAGATTTTGAATTTTTTCTTATTACTCTGCCCTGGTTCAATTGGTCATAAATTCAGTTCATTTCCTGAAGTCAAATTTTGCCTGGGATGGTAACTGGTGAGCCATGTCCTTACCTTGACCCACAAGCCTTTTGTTATATTTTCTCCCTCCTGCCCAGCTGAGGAGAATGACAGAGTGGCTTTGATGGGTACCTGGCATCCAGCCAGGGTCAGCTCACCCCAGTGGTGTGGGACACTGGGGCTCAGTGCCAACTGTTGCATTAAGGATATAGTACAATTGTGTCTAGAACGTAAAGTGTACTGTGAGAAACACATAGCACTTTTATGTACATATCAGCTTGGTGTATTAATTCACCAAATAGAAATTGGGACAACAATAATGTAGTCAAGGTTGGATATGGTGTGAAGAGGCTATAAATGCCTTGTGATCCCTCAAGTTACTTAAAAATCAAGTGTTTGAACACTGAAGGGAACCAGCTCTCTGCTTTGCCACCTGGGATTTTGAATCTTTCACTAAAACTCCTCTGAACAAAAAATAACTTCATGCACCCCTTGTTCTGTAATAATAATATTCAGAATTATCCTGAGAAGTTCGCTCATGTGGCTGCGATTTGCTTCTCCAGAAAGAACCCAAAGAAAAAATGCCTAGACATTAAAGACAGAAAACAAAAAAAAAATATTGGATGAGTAATACAGAAATATGACCTATTTCCTTGCCTCTCCCAAGGAACATTGTGAGCAAGAAATATGCATAGATGACCCCCAATCAGTAACTTGTACACCTCTCCTTGTACAAGTACCAGGAGAGTGGAAGTTTGTAAGTCGTCCCTTCTTTCACATGAAATTAACGTTGACCAGAGGAGGCCATCCAGATATCAAGAGTAACTGAATGAACATGAAACTACTTTTAAGAGAGTTTTATCAGGTATGCAAATATTTCCTTGTATCTAAGGTTCCTAGGATTTTACCCTGCCACCTGTCCTCCAGACAAATGTGAGTTGCAGCTTCATGGCCGTGTGTCAAGTCAGTCTGCTCAGAAGGGAAATGGACCTGAGGCTCACAGCTGAGACAAAATTATGTCAGCTCAGTTTCTGGGAATTGCAGAGTCATTTTCTCCCCTCCCTCTCCACCTCACTCTACGGTACAGCACATCTTTCTATTTTTGACGTGCCTGCCTCCTTCCCCACGGGAGCCATGCAGACTGTGCATTAAGGCCAGGGTAATTACTTCTCTGCGGTGGTGGGGGCTGAAGTGGAGCTGGAAAGTTTAAGCACCTTCTCTAGTGATGAACCACAGCCATTTTGAGGCCAGATAATTTCTTTAATCTGCATTTGTGAGTGAGGAGGTTGAGCTGCTTTGGGTGTGTGCACATAATTTTAGGAGGATGACGCATAGTTTTTGACCCAGTTCCTTCTCCAGCATAGTTTTACTGTCTGTGATTGCTGCAATGGACCTCAGTATGGCAAAGGACTTTGGCTCATCATTACAGGAGCATACTTAGATTTGTAAGACTTCCCTTTTGTTTCCACTCTTGCTCATCATCATACTACAGAAACGTCATGTCTCAGGCTGAGTCTTGTCTCCTGAGCCTTGTGATCTGGATTGCAGCAGAGGAACTGTGAATGGGATAAAATAGTTAAGAAATACAGGACCTCATGTTATGCTACTCTGTTGTACAATCTGGGACTCAGCTGGAGCAGTGATGGTATCAGTGCTTTCAGCTCTGAAAGGTCTGTTTTCTATCAAAGTATACTTAGTTGAATCAAAACAAAAGGCAGACTTAGCCCTATGTAAAATCAATGAAGTTATATGCTTATCCTGTGTTTCCTTCAGTGATACCTGGAGAGGGATCATATTTTTTTCTTTCTGCTAGCACTATGTCATTTTACACCATAAGGCTTGTCATTGCTTAAAAAAAAAAAAAAAAAAAGAAGGATGATTTTATTCCTGGATGACAAATTACATATAGGACCTATTTGTCAAAACTGCAACATTTTTGCAAGCTATAGAAGGTCTTGCAAATAAATCTTGGCATTTCTTGTAAATACATTTTGTTTATTATAGGAAGAAAACCTGAATTTTTCATGAGTTGCAGTCCCCTAATCTGAAATGTCTGATGTTTTTCTAAACACTAAGACCTCAAACAAACAAAAGCACATTGCCTAAGTGTCTTGATGATGAAGATAGCCTGCAACAGAACAGGGATCAGAGCTCCAGCTTCTGATTTGCTATCCCTGAACCACAGTACTGCTCAGTAAGGGCTTAGTTGGTTCTTCTTGTTATTTCCCACGTGGTATCTGTATCACTGATACAACATACATAGTGAAAATCGAATGCTTTCTTAATTTTAAAAAATCAAACCCTTCTGATTTTATTACAATTCACTTAACAAGGCAGATTATTATTAAGTGTGACAGATTTTCGTATCTTTGGTTAAATTACAAAATCCAGCATTTTTTCACAGCTACAGTCAAATGGGTTTGTTCTATCTCTGTAACAAACATTTTGCCTATTCCAAGGCAAACATTTTCTATATTGAAGGATTTATGCCATAGTTCTGTAACAGGCTTTGGGCCCTTATTCACTGCATCCAGTGCCTGAATCTTCCCTGACTGTGGAACACCCGCAGCTAGGATGTGGACTAAACAGGAGAAAGAGACTTCCCAGTATGGCCCTATGGGACTTGCCCAAATTTGGTGTTTTCATAACCTTCAGCTGGAATTGCCTTGGTTTTGTTATGTGTCTTGATTGTCAATAATGTAAATTGTCTTAAAAGTCAATAACATTTGACTTGAGGCTGGAAAGTGTGGAAATGGCTTTTCACAGATGCTGGATACACAGCACTATAAAGGCAGGTGGGACTTCGAGACAGAAGAGGGAAATGCTAAGGGAGAGATGAAAAACTGATGACACAGGTCCTCTTTGTATCCAAGCACTCCTATGCTTGGATATCCTCTGTCCCAGTGATGGGAACACAGTATTTGTCCCAAAATAGTTGCTGGATAAATTCCATCAGTAACATCGAGGGCAGAGCTTTACACATGGGCCTCCTGCTTGTATAAGAATTGGGCCACAAAGGCAGGTGCCTTCTGCTGACCTCTCTCTCTGGCCCCACAAATCTTGCATGCCTGATGATGGCTGTGTAGCCATAGTAGCCCCCATTTCTCTCCCCACCACCCCTTCTGCTCTCCACCATGTATCACTTTATTCTTACTCACCTGGGGTTGGCAAGCTCTCTCCACTACGGTTACCAGGAGTGAAACCACCTCGGCCTCAGCCAAAGAAGGAATGCTTTTCACTGCCTTCTGAGTGATCCAACCTCAGCTGTGCAGACATGGTTTCCCTTCTCCCTCCCTCCTCCTCAGCCTCAAGTGAACACAGTGCTGTCCTTGTGTGGCTCCCACAGAACAGTAACCCACCTGAGTGTGCAGCAGTGAGTTGTCAAGTGCATCGAGGAGCTGCAAGGAGAATTTAGGTGCCTGTGGATGAAGGCCAAGCCAAGAATGCAGGCTTCACTCTGTTAACACACCTGAAATCTTGCTTCTG
This sequence comes from Dicaeum eximium, assembly GCA_013396995.1. Taxonomy (NCBI): domain Eukaryota; kingdom Metazoa; phylum Chordata; class Aves; order Passeriformes; family Dicaeidae; genus Dicaeum; species Dicaeum eximium. The sequence goes on along the minus strand of VWZP01005875.1, from coordinate 535,336 downwards.
TGGAGCTGAAGGATGGAAGTAACTTTGTGACTCTTTCTCTACTTGTTGTATTAATCACAGTAAAAAACTCAGCTTCTTGGTTCTGCTGAGATTTTCACTGGAGTCATTAATCTTGGTTACAATTACCCAGCTACACACTGCCAGAAATAGGGATAGACAGCAGTGGGGACTGGGAGTGAAATTAGAGACATTTAAATGCAGAAGCAGAAAATGATGTAGCAGAAAGAGAACTGCAAGAGGGAATTCAGAATTTTAACAGAACTCATGGGCATTACAGAGAAGAGAGAAAATCTGAAGGAGTTTTTGCAAATGATAATAAGGACTATTCAAACACAGAAAACAGGGAAATATGTCTCTTGCAAGAAGATTGCCATTGGCTAAGTGTTAAAGCTTCACATACGGAGGAGAATGCCTAGTATTGGAACTCCACAGCAGTTTCAATGCCTACCATGGACAGGTAGTCTGAACAACCACTCCATGATTTTGAAAGGAACAGGAAAGGAAAAGCTCCATGGTACAGAAATAAGAAATAATTTTCTTTTCCTTTAAAGTTGTTTGGGATTTAATGTCGTTCCAGAAGATTTGAGCATGCTGAGGAACCCATGGCTGAAATCCAGAATAATCCAGAAACTAGCAAGATGCCCAGTAAAATGAGCAGCAAGCTTTGGCTTTGTCTCACCTGTTGCTGGCTGTTTATGGTGAGTAAAATGAACTCTGCACTGCAGAGTACAGTACAGAGCACAGAGTACAGCAGGCCTTCATGCAGGCATAGGCAAACACAGATGTGTGACCTTCTATGCTCTGGGCTTGGAGCTGGCTGGCAGAGAAGGAGCTGTGAGCTGCAGTGACATTGTCTTCCATACTACAGTGGTAGTAGTAGTAGTAGTAGTAAGAGTATCTCAAGTGCACCATTGCTTCACTCTTGGCTTCTAAGTGAGAGTTTGGGCTGTGCCAGGCACAGGGAAGAACCACCATGTGTCAGATCCTGCTTAAGATATGCCTTTAAGGAACAGTAGTCCTGTGTCTTCCAAAGGAAAAAAACCTTAGCTAACACCGAGTTGCTCTAGGGATAACTTTAAAAATTTTCTTCATTTTAGGAATGCCTGTAAAGCTTTCCAGGATTAATTAATAGGAAGTGTCTCCAGATTGAAAGAGCTCCAAATGCATTCAGGATTTCTGGCCCAGACTCCTGGCCTGTGTGCCAGGCTCCAGGACCAGAGAGATGTACTCTGCATTGCTAACGTGGCAGCAGCAGAGAGAGCTGGCATTCAGTGTGTCTTTCACAAAACGTGAATAATACAAGGAGTTAAGGGAATATAGGGATAGAAGTGGGCAGGCTTGGAGAAATGAGAGGTGCCAAGCTGGGTGTGAACACACGGTGCAGCTGTGTCCTGCAGCCGCCGGAGCTGCTGCGGGGTGTGGGCATCGCTTCCTCGGGATGAGCCTTTGCCCGTCTCCAGCGTGGTGTGGCTCTGCACGCCCACCTCAGGGACAGAGAGCAGCACGAACACGGCAGTACAGCACTGCTGAGGTCGGCAGTCTGGGTTCTGCCCCCGGCTCCGGGCAGGATTTGCAGTTTGTGCGGCCCCAGTACAGCGAGGCGTGTTTGCGGAGCCTCGCTGGCTCGTTTGTCCCCGCCGTGCCCGCGCCCTCTCCCGCGGCGCAGGAACCACCGCAGCCGTGTTCAACCAGCCCCCTCTAGCGACACTTGTCCCGCCAGCTTCGGATGCTTTTTGAGGCTGGACTCGGGTTTTTGATTTTTTAGATTTTATACTACATTATATAGCATGGTGTGACGAGATAGTGACAAAGAATCACAGATTCGGAGAGATTTAAGCTGTTTGACCGGCCTACAGTCTGTCTTACCTTGCTTATGGAGCAAGTCACCTTGAGAAGTTTCGGTGGTGGAGTAAAATGAAAATCATCATCAAAGCTGCTGCTTGGGAATACACAGCTCTTCAGTTCACCACTAATGCTTCTCTCATCTCCTCTGTGAAAGCCCTCAAACCCCTTTTACCTTCCTCCTCAGCCAGACCACTCCCCAACTCCCCTATTTACACCTTTAAATGTAAAGCTAGTGTTGGATGAAATCCATCCCCTGAAACTACACTTGAGCATTTTAGTAGCAGTATTTAGTATAAGCAGTGTAACTTAAGGCATCTGACCCACATGCTGAACTATAGGCATCATATTTTGCATGTTATGGCCTACATACAGAGCTCATGCTTACACAGCTCCTCAAAGAGAAGACAGGAAAAGATTAAAATTACAGCCAGTTTGTGCTGGGGACCTCAGTTTGATCTTTCCACTAAGCCAGGATTTTGAAATTGTGTACTCTGGAGGCAGAGGACCAAGTTTGGGTAAGGTTAAAAGTTTTTTTTCTTTTTTTGTTTTATCAGGAGATCACTAAAAATATAATTCTGACTTTCACATCATGTTTAGATAGTGCAGAAATTACTACTAGGTGATAAATACACAGCATTCTTGCTTCTCAGGCCTAATTTGAAACAAGATGTAATTCAGTCAAAGCTAAAATTGGCATTTCTTGATTGTATTGCACTGGGCCCTGCTCCTCTAATCATGTGTGCATCTGTGTGTGCATGCATGTAAAAGCAAGTGTGTGCAGACATACCTGTACAGGCAGGCAGGGTGAGTGGGGAAGGAAGCTTTTTATTGCAAATCCTTTTGCAATTCATGGCTCTGGTCAGCTGAAAGGAGCTGTAAGTGTGCACGTAATAAGGATGGTGAAGCAAGACTCACCAGCTTTTGCCTTTGCATGTTGAGGGTAAGGTAGCTGTGAGTGACAGATGCTCATGCACTGATTTTCAGTCAGTGGGGAGAATTTGGGCCACAGTTAGTAACTGCAGCATGTCCTCTCCCATAGCTTTCAGAGGAAAAGCCACTTACTGAGGTCTGTGTACTGCATTCCTTGGTTGTGTGGCATTTTGTACCGGTAAAATACAGACAGGTTTCTAGGCCAACACACAGGGCCGGTCACTGGACCAGCTGGAGCATGCAGTGTGATTTCCTGGTCCATTCTGGAGTGTGCTCTCCTCCCAGGAAACAACCATTTGCTGCAGCCTAGTTGTGTGTTAGGCAAGCACAGGAAAGATGTCTGTGTTGGGGGAATGAAATGGAGCTTACAACCGAAAAAACTGCAACCATCTGTGCTTAACAGCTCTGGGCTGTTGCCCCATCACATTTACAAAACTCCCAACAGACTTGCTCTGCTGTTTTGCACATTTGTTTTTCACTCTTATCTGCTCCCTGTTCTGTCCTCTCACTGAGCTCAGCACACTTGGCTGTTTCTGTCACCTGCAACAGCCCCATCTCCTGTACCACCAATAGTGTCCTTTGGAGTCCAGCTGAGGAAGAGTCTTCAGCTCTCATGATGAGAGGAAAGCTGAGGTTTCTGCTTCATTGATTGACACTGGTGGGAAGGGAGGTGAACAGATACAAGTCACTGCTTTCCTCATTCTTCCTGGCAAATCCCTTTGGAGGTCAAGGCACATTTTTCTGATCAACATATGAAACTAACACCACTCCTTTCGTGGCCCTCATCTTGGCTTGGGGCACAGTCCTAGAGCATTGTACAGGGTACAAAATTTACATGATGTGTTATTTTTCAGTGCAGAGTTGTCTGTGGCTGAGAAGCCCAGAAAGAGGCACGAGGACATACCTACCTGCAGGCACATAGCTGACCATTAAATACCAGACTGGCCACCTGGGGTTTCTACAAGCAACTTACAACCCTCAGACGTAACTAGAAGCTCAAGCTGAGGTATAAATTCCACTATTTCCTGCAGCCCCAGTGCATGAACTACCACATAGAGGGTGATATGCCACACCAGAGCCTCTTGCTCAAGTGGGATCCTCAGCCCTGACTTTCTGCTTGACGCTGCACCTCCTTCTCACTCTGTGACTCACAGGTGTCAAATGTGACAAATACAGGGGGTTGATGCATTCCCCCTCCTTGGTTCATTCTGATGCCTGCTTAGCAGAGAAGAGGGAGGGGGGAAACTTTTTTTTTTTTTTTTTTTTTTCAAAAATAAGGAAATTCCTAGGTCATCTCTTATTTCACTGGGGCAGAAACAGAAATGATTCAGTGTCAGCAACTTCCATCTTCTTCCTTCCCCTGACTGAGGCAGAACTCTGAAGTAATGTCCTGTGTGGCCTCAAGCCATCTTTTCTCTGGACAGGGTTTTGCACACATCCTTGGTCAGACAGAACAAGGTAGCAGCAAACAGTAAATACCAGCTGCCCTCTGCCCCTGCGTGAGCAGTGCATGAAATGATCTACAGCACAGCGAAGGGACAGGACCAGCAGGCAGGTTTTATGCCATCTGCTGTCAAATGTGGATGGTAGGTCTTGATTGAGAAATCTGCCCTTAGGCATTAGCATAGTTTCAGTATTTGTCTTCCTGATAAGATCCAGTGCACAGAACAGACTGACAACACCTTTGGATGTATTGATTTGGCAAATAGCACCCTAAGGACAGTCTGATACTGTGGTACATGTGATCATAACCCAGCTTTAAAGACAAAAGAAGTGTCATTTTTTCATGATGCGTGGTAAATGGCATTTGTAAATCTAGAGTGCTTGTGATCTCCTGGATTATGAAGTTTGAGGATTGACAATCAGATTTTTTTTCACTCAGACAAAAGCATGTGCTTGTGCTCTGTCATCAGCAAGAAGTGGGAAAAAAAGTGTGAGCTCCATCTTACAGCATTAGAAAGATGTTTTTTCCTCTAAGCTTGAATTTTGAATTTCTTGGACTGGGAAGCTGTGTAGGTGAGCACGGGTCATTGGGAAACAGAGTCATGGTTTAGCTGTTGACATATGTTTCAGGCTTCACTGGCAGGTCAAATTGGAAGAACGGATGAGTGGTGAAAATGTACCCAGGAGAGAGCAGTATGGATTTCAGTCCTGAAGAAAGTGAAGGCTCTTAGTAATAGTCAAAGGCTAATTCATGTGATACATGCTGGAAAATCTGAGCTCTACAGGTTGCTCCTCTGGAGGTGGAACAAGGAGAGAGAGCAGGAGAGTACTTGGGCCTGAGATGAGTGCCCAGAGACAGTGGCTGGAGGCAATAAGCTGCAGGGGCCAAGGTGCACCTTCTTGGTAGGCAAGGTGAGAAGGAAGGATTGCTGAAGGCTCCAGACAACCACTGGTGGCAGATGCCAAAAGAAGAGGGAGAAAATGCTAGGGAGAAAAGGTGTGGCTGTGGGAGCTAGGAACCCCTGGAAGGCAGGAGTAAATGAGGTGTCCACAGAAACATGGAGATGAAAGGATAGGGGAGGATGGCTTAGAGAGTTTCCCTGTGGAAAGGAGGTCTGGAAAGATGAAAATGTAAGGAAAATTGCTGGGAAAATATGGGAATAATGTCATCATGCTCCTTTGGTGAGCACTCAGCACAGTGCTGAGACAAGACTGCAATGGAGACAAGCCCTGGACCCAGCATCAAAGGCCCAGTCAGGATCCAGCACATGGGCTGTTTGTGGATTTCCCCACACTCCTGGAGAGTATAACTGGAAGACTGACACAGGGAAACACCTTGGCCATCAGCAGCCAGCACCTGCTGCAGCAGCAGTTGTGCACAGTTGCTGTGTGAAAGGGGAAGCACATGTGTTAAGTAGCCAGAATGCAATTTTGAAATAGGAAGTGTGTGGGATATGCTGGTAGCAATTTCTGCTTTCCCATCAGTCTGACAGATGCAGAAATCTTGGGGATTTGGGTTGGGGGAATCCAGCCTGTCCAGCTCAGGCACTGGCCATGTGCCTGACCGCTGGGATCTGTGGAAGGAGCCCTACAGTGGACACAGGGCTATTCAACAAGGAGAGGGAGCCAGGTGTCTTTGAAGGCACTTTGAGGGGAGGCTGGGGCAACCAGAGCTCTTGTTGACCAGACTCTTGAGAGGGACAGTTGATAAGTGGTGCTGCTAACATGTTGACTAATACACTGATGAAACATAATCCAATTTTTCTTCACTATAGAGAAGGGACAGCCTTCTTCAGCCTTCTCTGTGCTTTCTGAGAAAGCCTGTCTCCATCACTGTTCTGTCTCTCACAGTTAGAGATGCTCCTCTGCTCAGTCTGCTGGTCTACATCTGGGATGTGCTTCCATTTGAACCATTGCCTCCCTCAGGGCTGTTTAAACCTCAGCTGGATTGCATTTTGCTAGCCACACTTTTCTCTAATTACACGTGATCTCATTCCATCATATTTTTCTACTTCAGTGACTTCTCAATCTTTTGTTACACTTCTAAGTGGCCCTGTGGCTCTGTTTCAGTCATAGACCACAAATATTATTTCTAGTGTGACACAGCACAACGTGCTGGCCATGTTAATGCTGTGCTAACCCAGGAAAATGCTGTGCCAAAGTATTTTCCTGTAAAAGAACATTGCAATTGCAGCTAGACTTTACTACAGTCCAAATTAGCTTTCAGGAAATCCTCTGTTATAGAAGCATGCATAGATCCTCTGTGCTAAGACAAATTCTCACATTCTTTTGCCTCTTCCATGAAATGTGCAGGAGGCCTAAAATCATATCCTATTCCAGTAAACCCATTCCAGCTTTTAGTTTCATCTTCTGAGAACTCAGAGAGGGGAAGCTTGATTCACAATAACTCTTGGACAGAGATGAGAGCACAGTAAAATGGCTCCCAGGTGAGGCACATAAATTCTCCTTTCCCACATCATGCTCCTTGATGCACAACAGCAGCATTTTGGTAGTCACTGACTTGCTTTGAAGTGACCACAACACCACATTATTGCTGATTTATGCAAGGCACTCTGACCCCTTTCTTGTAGGAAATGTTTCTTGGTGTTGTCTCCTAAGGCAGCAGGCCTTCCTAAGGCTCTGCCAGCACTTTTTTGTCTCTTCAACCTGACAACACCTCAATAGATTTGCTTCTCTCTCCTTTTATTTTTTTTTTTCCTCCCCAAACATCTTCGTTAGTATCATCGTTAGCTCATGGAATAGCAAAAGTATTTTGTTACATTATTTATCATATCACATATCAAACATTATTTGTTTTATCATTCATCTGGGCTGTAGGGAGGCAAAAATGGTTTAAAAAGCGAATAAAACAAGCAGGCCTAGGAGCAGAGGGACCGGTAACATTGGGGATTTATTTCTGTTTCATTTTGCCTCTATGGACAACTGGAAATGCCCTGACTAAAATAGCAGAGAAAGGAATCCAAGAGGAACTGCTGCTGCTGCTTGGAAGTAAAGTGAGTCTGATAATTTCAGGTAAGTGACACAGGGGCAGTGGGAGCAGCTGTCAAAAATCAGTCCAGCACAATTCCTCCAACTGTCCAAACAGCTCCATGAGCATCCAGACACTGCACTGCTAACAGCATCAGCAACACAAGACAGACACTTGAATAAAATTATGTTGCCAGCTAAAATCTGCCATTGGAACATGCTCCACAAGCATTTTGCCCTGTTCCCTGGGCTCTCTTGAGCAAGCATCTGTCCATCATTCAAGCTGACCTCACTGTTTCTTAATCACAGGCAGATGCTGGCAGGAAACTGGAATCAAGATGCTCTGACTACAGCAATTCTCAGCCTGAGGAGAAGACCTCCAGGCAATTGTCTCCAGGCAATGAAAAAATTTTCACTGGAAAGGATCACTGAAGGCCTTCAGAAGACCATATTTTTTCTTACTCAATTCCTCCTTAATACTGAGTTCAGCACTTTTTACTGGATCCTGGCCATTGATGGGTGTGACAGACATCCCTGGAATTATATGGAACCATAAAACTACTTAAGTACTTGAAACACTTACGTACAGTTGCAACAAGACCTGTATTTGTGAGACCATACTACACCTGATAATTAGTATTATTCTGTTGTTTGCAGTAATAGCTATATGATGCATCATAAAAAATCCTGGCTTCAATGCACTGCACAAAGCCTTAGCAAAGCACTTCCACCTCCAGAAATCTCACAACTGAAACTAAGAAGGAAAATACAACAAATCAGTATAAACAAATAACTATTGGAGAAGAGGGCAAAATTATTAACTGCAAGAGTGGGATGTTGGTATTCTATTCTTTTGAAATCTTGTGCCTATGGAAATTACTAATAATAGTGTATTTAAGTGAATTCTGCCTCTGAAGTGAGGCAGGCAGTTAGCTAGGATAGGCTTCTCTGCCCCCAAAGCCCCTGAGAATGCTCCTCCAGTAGTGCCCTCAGCAGTGCTCCTGTTGTATCCACATGACAACATAAAAACTCACAGTGAAGAGCAAGCTTTGGTCATCATTGCTCACATAGACAAGCGTGACCATTCCCTTTCCATAGCTAAAGAATCAGGTCTCTTGTAACTGTCCTCTGTGGAACATGTTCAGCTTTCTAGCTAGTAGGCAGCTTATTTTGAACTGGCCTAATTCCTTAGTAAGTTTTCCTAACCCTTTTCTGTCCTCTCCTATCAAAAAATTCAGAGCTTACACATATAAGGACTGCAGGATTTTACTTCCTGCAAAGAAGTTCACTGTACCATATAGCTTTTGTTTCTTAAATTCTTGTCTTGGATATGCCTTGTCATCTGGTCTAGCCTCAGAAATTATCAAACTCAGTACTTATGCACAGAGATATGCTCAGGAAGAGCATGGTATTGGTCTGAGAAGTTTAATGAGTCTCAAAACTGGATTCAAAGAACTTGGTTACACCCTAAAGACATTTAGAGGGTTTGTACACAGAAGTCATCCCTTTCTGTCCAAGCCACTTTATCACCCAGCACAGAAAGATAATGCATGCTTTCAGTTTCATGATGGCTGCTTCATGCTACCCTAGGATAGCAGCTGATAAAAGACACTCTCACCTCAGCAATGCAGAGAAAACCTTGTGTTTACAGGTCTAGTCACCTGTGCCTTGCTTCTCATCAGAGAAGACGTTCAGGGTGAATAGCCTCAGGGTGTTCCTGTGCTAACACCAACACACAGGAATGTGTATTTGGTATGACCCTCCTCCAGACCCAACAGTCAAATGCAGTATTCCCTCAATGCAGGAAACAGTTACTCCTTCCAACACGGGACCAACCCGCTGGCATCTCACAACTTAGTCCTTCTTACTTTAGCTTCAGCAGGAGAACATTTTAACCAGTTTTCCTTGGCCTATAAGCATGTTGATACTCTTAGTCCTTTTGCTTTCCAGCTTTACCAACTCATGGAGGATCTGCCCTTGATGCAATCTGTGCTGTGGCATGTAGCAATAATTAGTGAGGATAAGCTGTACCGGCTCTGTGGAGACCCGCACTGAACTGAGCGGATGTGAAGGATCAACACTTGATGCACAAAACTTGTTGTCCAACACTCCCCCTCCTGTGCACTGCTACTGCTTAGTAAGACTTCAACATTCATGAACAGCACAGCCAGAAACCAGATCAGCTCTTCTAAATTAATGAATAGTGAAAAAGACATACTCAGCTGCCCTGCAGGTTATCCCACAGAAGGATCATTCACGTCTACTCCTTCGTAAGCACAAAATCCCTGCAAGCAAGGCCTTTCATGTGATTCAGTTAGTTGTGCACCCAACTTAAATGAGAATTTACTCTTGCATAACCTTAAATACAGTCAGCTGCAAAAGCAGGCTCTTTCTCACCACATCTTACCCTACACTGGTGATCTTGTGTAAGAGATGCTAATCTTGCTTCAGAGCAGTAAGTAGGTAAGCTGTTTTTGATCACAGAAAAAATAGATTAGTGGAAGTGTTAGTGAGCTTAGCAGCACCGTAAACATTAATGTGGAGGTGAACTCATACAGTCCTAGGCAGCAGATCCTTTCCTTGCTAAAAGGTGGAGCAAACAGATGAGAAGACCAAGAAAAAATGCACAAAATGAGAACAAAAAAATTCAAAATAATAACAGCACCCACAATTATAACAGTGTTATAATAACAACACTGGAGAGATCAGAACACTGATTTGTACTTTCAGGTCCTGGGATTTCTCTGTTCATTGGCACTACATACCACTAACAGAAAAATGGTTTTACAGGTTTGAGCAGCTGCTCTACCTTTTTGAAAGCAAGGGCTTCATTAGAAGTAACCAACCAGGCAGGGAAAGAAAGCTGCTTTCCATTTCCAGCTCTCCACCTTCAGGCAAGGACTCCATCTGCAAGTGTGAGGGTGGATTTAAACAGGAGCATCTCTCCTTATCACTCACTGTCTCTCCTCACATTTCCAAGTGCTCTGGATAGAAACTTCTGGAGTGGAGTAGCTGGTGGAGGTGGCAAGATGTTGGCACTGGGTGACTGCATGGTGGCCTGTGTGTGAAGAGGCCAGGACTGCCCCATGCCAGATACAGCTGCTTCCAGCCAGCTCCGATGGACACACCACAGAACAGGGCTGGGCACCTCAGCCAAGATGGTGATACTGCTAAAAAAACATGTATTTAAGAAAGAACATGAGAAACAGCAGTAAAAACACCAAGGTCAATGAAAAAAGAGGAGGAAGAGGTGCTTTAGGCATCAGAGCACAGATTCCCCTGTAGTCCATGGAAAAGGACCTTACTGGAGCACATGAATATTTCGTGAGTATTTCCTGAAGGAACTAGATCTTCCTGGAGAGCCTGTACAGGAGCAGGTTTACCCTGAAAGATTGCAGCCCATAGGAGGGATCCACATGGGGAAAGGGGAAAGTGTGAGGAGGCAAGAAAGGAGCAGTTATGGACTGACAGTCACCCCAATTCCCTATCTGCCTTCCACCACTTGGAGCAGGCTATAAGGTAGAAAAATTATGAATGAAGATGCAAAGCTCAGCCTGAAAAATGGGTGGGTGAGGTATGGGAAAATTATTGGTTTAGTCTTTGCTTTTCACCACCCTACTCAATTTCTAATTTACAATGCATTTCATTTTCTCCAATTCAGGGGTTTTTTTTTACCCATGACAGTAGCTAGCAAGTGATCTCCCTGTCTGTATCTCAACCTATGAGCTTTTCCATCTCATTTTCTCCCTCTGTCCTCTTGAGGAATGGGGTGAGAGAGCAGCTGGGTGAAGTGTAAAGAGCACCTAGCAGCAGGCCAAGTTAACTCATCACAGGCCATTGAATAGATGTGTTTAAAACAAACTTAAAATTCACTGGTTCACAATAAGCATTTGCCATAAAAATCTCAGATTAGTATCTGCCTAAAACTTGCAGACAAGTCTTTTCTATTTATTGTAGAGCTTTTCAGAGAAAGATTTTGTACTTCATCATTTTTCCCCGTTTCCAAAATCAAACACAGGCAAAGACTTCCAACGCTCACTTACTATCTATACATTATCTGCAGAATTATAGTGATGAATCATTTTTACATGAAAAAATATAGTATAAATTAAAAATCTTACATACAAGGACAAAACATAGCAACAAAAAGCAGCCCAAAAAATTAACATCCAGTCTGTCACCATTAAGATGAAACCCCTTTAGGGTGAGTTTTCAATGACGACAATAAAGTTGACATTTGTTTTTTGTTTTTCTATTTTTTTTTTATTTTACCCCCCATAAAGGAGACATGCATTAAAAACAGTAATGTCTAAAACAACATTATTTAATGCTTAATCGTGCACCTGAAGATTTGGCTCTGAGCATCTTCTAAAGTTAGCAGGCAGAGGAACCCAGTTTCATTGAGGCACCAGTGATGGAGTTTCTGAAAGAGTCCTCCGAGCTGAGATCCGCAGACATCTGGGGCAGCCTGCAGACTTGAAGCATGCTTTGTGAAAGCATGCTTTGCACTCTGTTTATACATACAGAGTAGCATTCAAAGAAAAAAAAAGGGAATTTAAAAAAATGAATCAATAGCTGTGTTCTTTGAATGATGTTCTAACATGTACATATCAGCAAAAAAAGTAAACAGAAGCAGTGCAAGGCTGGGACAACAACCACCACTGTAATAATTTACACTGAATGCTGGCAAGGTCTGATAAAACAGCTCTCTCACACTAGACCCAAAAAATAGCCTCCCCCAGCAAGCATAACCATGGTCAGGCAAATCCCTGGTTTTGCTCTCTGAATTCACTGATAAGAAACAGCTGCCACAGGCTGGTTCTCAAAGATAGATGCTGTCTGTGGTTTCCAAATGCACATGCAGGTTTTCAAATATGCATGCTTTCAGTGAAGCTAGCTTTTCAAGCTAGTTCTCAATGTTTAAAATAAGGCTAAATGGTTTTATACACCAAAATTCCCCCAAGGTAGAAAGAAAAACATTCAGTCTGGAACATACCTGGGCACCTTTTACATTTGGCAGTCTGATATGGAAAGAGCAGGTCTGCGCTCTGACAGAATTCACAGATAAACCCCTTCGCTTGACAGAGCTACAACAGCAAAAGAGTTGAATTTAAATCTAAGAAAAAATTATTTGGGAATGGCAGCAGGGGTATTTCCTTACAGTAGCAGCTGCAAGGACACTAAAAGCCCTGTTGCTTCCTTACCTCACAGCCATCTACATGAGAGGTGGAGCTCTTCAGAATATCTTTAAGAAGGGGCAGTAACTGCCCTCGTTTGATCTTCACCAGATCATCCAGTGAGAAAAGATGCAGCTCCTCTGTCAGATGGCTGGGGACCTGTTCAAATTCTTTCAATACACTGCAAAGAGAAATAAAACCCAATCAGTGTTACAAAAAGTTGTTTTTCAAATATATTTCTAGAATAAGCCTCTTTCACTTCTCTAGTCACACAGGGATTATACAAGGCAACTTCCTGCTATCTACCTCCCCTCCCAATTTGAGATCACTTTAGTAAAAATCTGAAGGTTTGGGATTTAGAATAAACTATCTGCTTTAAACATGCATTCCTCAGGCTTTGGAGTTGCCATACACAGTTACCCCAGCAATCCTCAAATAATGTGTCAACGGCTCTCTCCTACCTCAGCAACAGTAGGTACAATCCCATATAGAATCTAATATAATAAGCCAGGTTTATTTATTTGTTTTGCAAAGAGGACTTTAAGGGGTTTTATCCTGCACAGGTCACTACTGGGTAAAACTATGCTTGTGCTGAGCAGGTGAACACTGGAGATAGAGCTATTGCTTTTAAAATATCACTGATGCAGATAGAAGGTACAGTGATGACCCTTATCCTTATTTCAGTAATGGAATCACAGGGAGTGGAACAAAAGAGAGACAAAAACACATTTGTTTGATTTTGGTGAACAACACGTAACTGAGGTCTATGTCAAAGAAAACAGAACCTGCTTTTAAATCTTATTTTGCTTATGCCTGTTCCTAAAAAGATCAGCAATTTTGCAGTGATGGTCTTATTATTCACGTCTATGTATTAGTTATCCCAGAGTTTGGGAAGGCGAACACCAGAAATCTTTCACTTCTAGCAACAAGCAAGGTCATGTTTTGTTCTTCACCACTTTTGCTTACTACTACTTTCATTTGAATATTTTTATAAAATAAACTGACTTGAGCATTATAACAGATTTCTGGAAGAAATCTTTAAACGCTCAAGGAACACACTTGTTAATCAAAAAAAGCCAACATATTTTTTAAAGACAAATATTCTCAGAGAGGTAAGTATCTTTGACATTTTAAGAAGGAGTGAGAATCTAGGAGAAACAGAACAGGAAAAAACACACACCTAACAAAAATAATTCAACATTTAAAACCAAACTATATTACAACAAACAGCTACCACATAAAACTTGTACTTCACTCAACATTTGCACTGCAATAGAAGGCAGTTTTTTTAGAGTTCTCTAATGATCATATCAACTTATTTAAAACTGCACCCAAATGTCTCTAGAGAAGAAGGCTCTATAAGCACATCATGTACATTTTACTAAGCTATTTTTCATGCCTAATCACAGCCCATACCTTTCAGCAAACCTGCACGTTTTCAAAAGCTTTTTTAAATGAAAAAGCTGTTCTTGCGCCTCCTAAAAGATGAAAGAGAAAAACAAAACTATTTTAAAATCAAAAGCATTGATTTTATATATTCCTAAGTGAGGACCACCACTATTTGAGTTAGCAACCCTTCCAAGTACACCAAACCACACCTAAAAAAAGGAACTTTATACTTAGCATAGTATTAAACAAATGGATTTTCTAATGCACGAAAGCCAAAGGCAGGCAAAGGCTATTTTTATTCCCCAACAAGTGAAGCAAGTCCTAGTGCCAAAAATGGCTGCAGGTCTTGATGCATGCTAGACTCACACCTGTGTAAGAACAGGTAAGTGTCTCCTCAGCCAAGAAGGGAACATATGCCTACTTGTAGTTTTCAGCAGAACCCTCTTCCTGAAGCTGTAGGAGGCACAGCTCTTACATAAGCCAAGGGTGTTTCCCTTAATGGCTCACAAAATTAAGGAGTCATTCAAAAATTACAGAACTTTGCAACAGCCAAAAGCCAGGAAGATGTAAATATTTACTGCTGGAGACCAACTCCCTTATATGCACTAAAACTGGAAGCCACTAAGGAAACACCTCCCAAAGACAACAGGGCTAAGGAGACTTCTGGCACTGGTTGGAAATGCCTCTCTTTGCTCCCTTCACCTGAGGGAAAAGAGGACAGGTTCCAGAAGTGGTGGTGGGATAAGTCAGAAAAAAAACAACCCTTCCCCTTGCCACATACACACACAGGACATCCTGCCCCAAGGACTTCTTCCTGAAAGTCTCAGATCCAGAAATTTTTAATTAAAAAAAAGCCACACTTACCCTGACCCTGTCCATTTCTTTACTTTTTGTGTAGAGGGTTTTGTTAATACACGACACATTGAAAATGGGGTGCTGCCATATGCTGTCCAGTAGGTGTTTGGAGAAGTTGCACACATAGTATTTTTTGAAATCCCACTTTGAAAGTATTCGGGCAGGAATAGAAGACTGGGCATAGCTGTGGCAGCAGTCACAGAAGTACTTCCCCAGGTAGTCACAATAGCGCAGTCTCCTGATATATTCTGCAGGCAGACAGCAATGAAATTCTGAGTGTTTTAAAGACTTATGGGACATAATTCTTGCCTGTATGCCCAGTCTGTCTAAATAATTCAGATCTAGTGGAATGAAGAAAAGGGGCTTTTTTTTGTTTTATTCTTTTAAATAGGGGATTTTATTATTGTGGTGAACACATGTACAAGGTTTGTACTTGGCATTAGAACAGAAAGCTTTCCTCATTTCCGTATTTGTTCAACTGGTTATAATTATCAACATAACATCTTAGAAAACCCCTGTTGCTTTAACCACAAAAGAAACACCAGGTAAAATATACAACAAAAATACTTCCACCAATTTTGGAGTCATGTTGGTACAACACTTTTTTCACATCAAGAGATTTGTGGGGTTTTTCTCAGCTATTACAGGATCTCCTATTTGCCTGACTTAATATGCCATTGTAGATTGTTGATACTTTACAGGACACCACAAATGCCACTCTTGTGAGCTGACCCAGAACAAGACTTAAGTGCCACTTCAAAGATTCCTTAGGTAAGGTCTGTTTGTCAGTTCTGTAAATCATTGTGCTTTCAAGGAGCTCTCACTAAGTATTAGGAATTAAACAAAAACCAGAAAGATTTTGTGATCAAGATCTAAAGAAACAAAAGGTTTTAAAAAGTCAGCCCAAAATTACAAAACCACAGATTCCATAAGCTTGCATACAGTCTCCACAAAGAGACTTTTGGCAATGTCTAAATTGGCACAGGGAAAGAATTATTAAAAGAAACAACTGGACTATGCAAAACCAGCACTTTCCAGCCTGGAGGCTTGATTTTTTTTTTTGTATCTTTTTTTTTTCCTGTTTCTCTGCTATTGCAGGCACATCCAACAATGAGAGTTTCCTTCTAGCTCAGATAATTTAAAAATTGTGGTACATCTGTGTTGGTGAGGATTATATTCTGATTACAGTACTGATTGCAGTACAAGTATTGCACTTATTAGGGTTTTTTTTGCCAGTTTTGCTAATACTTACTGCTTTCTATTGGGGTTCCACACCCAACACACGTAAAGTTTTGAGCAGCCACCACTGCATCTCTCCTGTATACAGAGGCAAATAGTTAGACCATCCAGCACCCAAAAGACAGTTTTAATTAACATTCTTCCAAAGTGCAAAAGAGCTACACTGGCACCAGGGACAATGTCCACCTCAGGAGCTGACTTCTACTCCTCCACAAGAAGAGGGGATATTCTGTAACACTTTTTGAGAGAACTAAATTATTTTCCATTTCTTAAGCTGGCATCAGTATCATAGGTTTGGAGAGGGGAAATCCACATCCACAACTGAAAACGCAACTGTACCTGCAGCAACAGCGGGAACAGACAGTTTGCTTACTGTCTGCACTTTACAGCATTTGATACAGGGTGAGACAGCCATTTCCTCACACGTGACCTGGTGCCTCCCCCCACTTTCTGAAAACCAGCTATCCATAAGATATTCGCAGGACAGCTGGGAAAGACAAGAGAATTCTCCTGGTAGTGTCACAAAATGAAACATTCAGGAGCTAAGTACATGGCCACCACAACACCAAAGAGTACACATACTATTACATGGAAAATTGCACATGCTGTTTTAATCAGGATGTGCCAAGAGAGGGAAAAAGATGCCATCTGTTTTCTAATGAGGCTGGTGACAGACACTGCAGAAGGCTTTGCCATGCACCAGCTCTAGACCTGTTCACAGATCATCTGCACATTTACTAGATCTGTTAATCATCCAAGCTCCTTCCACCAGCTTTCTCCATGCTATACTAAATGACAACACCCAGACCCCTCAAAACTTACTTGACTGAAGGATGAATATTAAATATAATCTGTGATCTTGGTGGGGACCAGCCAGAAGATCCTCTCAACTTGGATATGATCCTTATTTCTTCAGCCAGATTCAAACTGGACTCAAGCTCTCTTGGAATTTCTTCTTTAAGCACAGACTATTGGGAAAGACATGCTCATGAAGATAACCAGCCCATCAACTGGAAATATGTTAAATGCTATGGGAGATATTTATCTCCCTTTATACTCTGGTATTTTAAAGTTCAGTTTTCACCTAAATGTAGTCCCCCCCCAAACTCCCTCACATCAATCCCAGAAGAAAGCACACCCTGATTGTTCACAACTACATGTTTTAAATGCACTGAAAATTGCTGGAGAGAGAAGACATTTTCTAAAAATTTAGATAAAGTAAACTAATAAACTGTAAGCACTCGTCTGTATTTGTTTTTTTTTTTTTTTTTTAATGTAGCTTCCTCTTTTTCCTAGCAGTGAAGCAGCTGCAGTGAGACCATGATTATTTGGGGAACTGAATAAAGAGCTTGTTGTTTTCAGATCCAACTCACTCTCTGCTTAGATGAGCTCAGGCAACCAGACAGCCGAACTGCAGAGTCTGTCTGCAACCAGTATTTTCTGAAAGCTCTGCACAACTCCTGGGCTGTTGCTTCAGCAGAATTGCTGCCTGGTTCAAAAGATGATCTGAAAGGTAAGGAATACTGTCAGTGAAACGTAGCAGTATGTCATCAGCATCTCCACTGCCTTTTCTGCACCCCTGAGAAGTTTTCTCTCATTCCTTCATTCCTACCCTTTTTCTTTGATACACCCAGGCCCTCGAAGAGCCACAGACACCACCTCCAGCAAGACTAGGGGACTAGAGAAGCACTGCTAAGCCAAGCACAAGAGACATTTGCTGTCAAGCAGCATTCCTTCCCCTTCCTTGAGAGGGCCCAATTTACCACTCCCACAACTTTCCCTGCCCCAGCCAGAAGAACCACCAGAAAGCTGCTCCAGCAGAAGAGGTAGAGCCACAGGGCTATTATAGTAAAGATACACACCTTTTATCAGGGGTGAGAGACAGATTTTCAAGGTCTTCAAGTTCTGCAGTAAAGGAGAAAATTTTATCAAGCTTTGTTTTAGAAACAAAGATTCTATTACTCGGCACTATTTTAAAAATACTTTCTGTGTTAGCACAGTGCCAGTTTCAAATATATTCATCTTTCAAACACCCTTCCTGCATGTGGGAAATAACCTCAGCCCTGGTTGTAAAACAGGCATAAGGAGTCTTATCCCCTCTGCATATCTGACGTGATGAAGGATATTCCCTAATACCTTTGCATCCTACCATCACCATCAGCCTGCCTTGAAGAGCTGAAATAGTAAGGAGAGACTAAGTTCATGCTGGTCAAGGTCCAGACAGAAGTCACTCAACATAAATAATAATGTACAGAGCCAAGAGAGGCCACATTTGTTTTTTTGGACACTGACAGATGTTTGGGGACACCAATCACAAACATACCAGTTAATGCTATAAACATGTTAGTTACAGGTGAGATGAATGCAATTAAAGGACATGCTTCATTATGTTTACATAGACACAATATGCTTATGCCAACACAGTGTTCACATTGGTAGCATTAGTTTTGACCATGCTTATTGCTCTCAGGACAAATGTTTTCCCATTTATATATCTCAAAGTAACTCTTGCTACTAGGAATGCAGTCTTTTGGGAGTGTGTTCTTCATTTGTACATCAGGGAGAGGAAAAATAAATTTCTAAAACCAAAGAAAATAAAAATCCATTTGTTATCAGGAAAAGATAAAGGTTAAAAGTTGCACAGGCTACTTTCAAGGGTTTCTATTTCTGTATGTGTAAAAACCAGAAGCAAACCAAATGAAACTCAGGGTGTCCCAAAGAGAAGGATACCACATATAAGAGAACAGAGACATTCTGCTTTAGTCCTGAAGCAGAGGGAGAAGCTGCCTAAAACTGAGTGAATCTGTTTCATTAGGAAATGATCATGTCCTAAAATCTCTCAAACAATGCTGCTATAGCTGACTGAGGTTGTGGCAGTTTCACACTTTCTCCATGCACATTCCTTTGGTTTAATCCTTAGACATGATTTCAGTCCCTCTCTTGGTTTTGCATGGGAAGATTTTGGTAGCAGGAGGGGCTATGGCAGTGGTTTCTGTGAGAAGCTGCCAGAAGCTTCTCCCATGTCAGAGAGAGCCAATGCCAGACGGCTCCAGAATGGACACACCGCGGGCCAAGGCTGAGCCCGTAGCCATGGTGGTAGCCCCTGTGGAATAACAGAGTCAAAATGGGAGGGAAAAAGCCCTACACAGCTGCAGCTGGAGAGAGGTGTGAGAATATGTCTGAGGAACAACTCTGCAGACACCAAGGTCAGTGGAGAAGGAGGGGCAGGAGATGCTCCAGGAGCCAGAGCTCCCCTGCAGCCCCTGGTGCAGACATGGTGAGGCAGCTGTGCCCCTGCAGCCCATGGGGATTAATGGGGGAGTGGAGTTTCCCCTGCAGCCTGTGGAAAAGTCAAGCCCAGGCTGGGGCAGGAAGATGCCTGAAGGAGGCTGTGACCTAAAGGGAAGAAGCCCATGCTGCAGCAGGCTCCTGACAGGATGTGTGGGAAGCCCTAAGAGGTAGCGAAATCAGAAGTGAAGTTTAGGTCAGGAAGAAGGAGGGGGGGGGGTGGGGAAGAGCAGGGAAAGGTGCTTTAAAATTTGATTTAATTTCTCATTACCCTACTCTGATTTGATTAGCAATAAATTAATTTCCCCATGTTGACTGTTTCATCTGTGATGTTTCCTGGTGAGTGATGTCTCCCTGTCCTTATCCAACCCACAAGCCTTTTGTTATGTTTTTTCTCTCTTTCTCGTGAAAAAATGAAGTGACAGAGCAGTTTGATGATCACTTGGTGTCCAGCCAGGGTCAGCCCACCACACTCTCAAACCAGCAAAGATATTCTTTCCTAGAAAGGAAATCCTGCAGCAGTCTGGTACTTCTGCATCTGTTCTAATAAAGAGCTACACATACATAATTGTTTCCATTTTCTCATGTTATTTCTCCTACAATAACATCTACTAAATCAAGAGAATTCCCAAACAAAGGAACAGATTCAACTGAACAATATATCCGTTTCTGCAGTTAAAATTTAAAAGTCTTACCAATAATTACATATTCATCCTCTGAGTCACTGTGGCAACGAAATCTGGTAACCTCGTGATGTGATGGTAGATGCACTGGGGAGCTGACAGGCAGCAAAGCACAGCCTGTCCAAGACAAGGACAAGATCAGTTAAACTCTTCCAGCATTTAGAAGTAGCTACAATTATGTTTACATTTTTCATCACTTACCAAAACTTTAGCACACAGACTGTATTTATAGAGCAATTTTAATTGTTTTTATACATACACAGAGGAGGCCAGTTCTTTGAGTCTGTCATACAGTATGTCCCTCAGTTTCTTAGCCACAATCTTGTAGTGATAAACCCAAATCTTTTATAATGCCAGTGGTCTCTCCCCTTCTCATGTCCAAGAACACTATTCATTTTTCCACAGAAGTTATGTCATTTATACTTCAGACTTATGATTCATCACTAAGATCTGTACTACTCAAGAAACTAAAATCTACTTAAAAATTCATGTGATGACTCAAGCATAATAATGCCAGGAGTATTTATTATCTTGCCTTAAACTATATTGAATGAATACCCAGGGGAGTCTCACACAAACCAATTGCGTGGCCTCATCTGCATATTGCAGAAGCAAACACAGAAGGACAGAGCAAAGCTACAAATACTTAAAAAAAAAATTAAGCAGAGAGAGAAAAATAGCCAGCTGTAGGCATGCTTTGTGGAGAGTCATGCTTGGCTTGTGGTATTTAAACCCTACATTTTCATTTTAATGTTAAAAATAATTCTAATTAATAAAACAGGTATGAACATCCAAAAGGAAGTATGTGACCCACAGGAAAAACACTTATGGCATAATGATCCTCAAAGGACCCAGATCTCCAGAGACTCAAAGAAGGTAATAGAGGATTTGGTTCCAAGCAATGCCCCAATTTGTTTTGTATTTTCTTGCACAGAAACAAACAGCAAAGGCTTTAAGACAAGTGACATGGTCTAGATTAAATAACTTGCCTTCATAACCACTGTCTGAAGAGGTAACAGAAGAATCAGACTTTTTCACTCCAGGGTAAGAAGATAACTCTGAGTCGGTGTGATAGCTGCCATCTGATCCACTTGTTTCCTCCACACCCCAGGACTCTGCTTGCTGTTGGCTTAGGATATTACATTTCATTTTTTCTAGAGATGCTATAATCATATCTGCGACAAAAAAGTGTGCATTTTCCTGGACATAAGATTGGAATGTTCATTAGTACACAGCATATTTGATATTTAGTTAAGATGATGTGAAATTTATCATTTTCCCCCCATACTTTTTCAAGTCTATAAATAAAAATGTAAACCTGTCTGACCTTTTATTTAAACTCTAAAAAACCACCCTAAGGGCAATTCAGGAACAATATGCAAAAAGCAGCTACCTAGATAATTGTCTCATCCTTGATTATAATGTAAAATCTACTTTTATCTTACCCATGTATTAGATAAAAATGAACTCGGTTATATGACTAACTGTATATATGTATGCATTTCAGAAATGTAGTCTTCTAGTTACACTGCATTATTTAGTATGCAAGCCTGCATTCAAGTAAACTATTTAACATGATTTAATTTCGAGTCAATGTGTACAAGCAGTTTTGCACACATGCTAGCTGGATGGGGCCAGAACTGGGAAGTTTTGAATGGAGTGTAGATCTTCAGGTGGTGGGAAGTACAGGAGCTAGTAAAATGTTTTCATGTGTTAAGAGTTGGGGCAGCAAAGTAGGGAATATGCAGTGAGATAGCTTACATGGCCAACTCAATGCTACCTAGAAAGTCTGTGATAAGAGTAAGGGCAAACCTGGCTCCCCTGGGCTTCCCACTGCCTTAAATAAAAGGTAGCTGTTCCAAACTTCACTGTAGCATTCCCAAATCAAACACTTCCTTGTGATGTCTCTTGCCATCTTGCCTGCCCTGGTCATCCATTCCCTAGGAAAAGTGACCACTGAGACATACACACACACCTGGGGCTCCTTTCCTAATATCACTGCTGTATCCCTTGCTTTCTGAGGTCTAACAGAGCATCCCACCAGTCCCACCTGAGCTAGTACTGATAGCCAGGGCACAGGTCCAACACAAGTCTCAGCTCAAAAGTGGATACATCGTGGAAAGACAGTTGTACTCAGGTGCCTGGGTGGTGACCCAGAGATACCCAGGATGCTCTCTCCCCTCAACTGCCATGTGCAAACCTAAACCTGCATCTAAACAGCTATGGCAGTATCCAAGGCTAGAGAGTCTTGAGTGCAGGATAATTAAAGCTTTATAAAAGTGGCTTATGTTCAGAAAATTGTACCACTCCACATCTATATTCATTATATCCCTCCAACTTGTATGGGAACCATGAAGAAAGACATCAGTGTTTAGGAATAGCTAAATCTTAAGGAGCACAACAGACAGCACAGCTTTTTTACTGCTCACAGAAAAATCCATGTAGACAAGATTAATCTCAGCATTAGAGAGCACCCAAATCCCTGTGGATGTTCAGAGAGAGTTATCTTTTTCCCAACACTTATTAATATTACTTGCTTGGTGTACAGTTTCCCCAGAGACAACTTTCAATGAGCTTTAGGAGTCCAGGAGTTTGCTATCTTTCCATTAGCAAAGAAATAATTTAAAAGCCTTTCTTCCTTTTGGGAGATATCACCTACTTTGAAGATACAAAAAGTCTCAAGTTAGTGGCATAACACAGCCTATCAGCATGCCCTGCTGATAAAAGCAATTATGAGCGTATCTGAGAGAGCTGCATTGCAAAAACATGAAACAGAACACATGGACTCCTGTACTCAGCATGACTATCAGCTTTCAGCTCTGCCTACTGATAGCTCCCTCACCTTAGGAAGCAGACCCAACTCAGCTGTGACACACCAACTTTCTCATTTCTGTTCTCTCCCACTAAACATCAGTGGAAAGCCCCTTTAAGATTATCTGACCCATTTCCTTCCTGGCCCACAACCACAACTCCAGGACCTGCTGACACCACATGTACCTTAACTTTCAGTCGTGAAGTTCAAAGAGATTATTTCACAAGCTAAAAGTATTTGAAGTTTTGTGTGGTTTTGTTTGGTTGAGTTTTTTGTTCTTTGGGGTTTTTTTTAAAGACAGCCTTGCTCATAATAGACTGAGCTCTTACTATCTTTTAACTTGTAATCACATCAGCCCCCAACCTCTGCACAGCAGTAGCAGCTGATAAGATCTTGCCTCACTCAACACTCAGATTGTGGTTTCTAATCCAGATACCTGCCTGCTGGTCTCCTGGTCTCTGAAAACAAATTTTTTTTTTTTAGGTCCCACATTACAGATGGAGAAACATCGTCTCCTTTCTGAAACACCTTTCATAAAAAACAAAATGAAAAGCTAGTTCAAGTTCATTGAGTTTTGGTGCGTGATTTATTGAGTGGGTTTTGTTGTTTGAAATGCACCTTATGGATGCTGAGAGCTTCAAACCAAAGGCAGAACTTGCTACTCTGGTAAAACCAGTGTTGTGCACAACGATGATGATTACCTCTGGAGCCTAGGACATGGGACCATGTGCACACAGTCCAGCAAAAAAAATCTCCTTTTCTAGGCACATTTTTAAAGCTCTTTTATATTAAATCCTCCTCACTGCAATCCATTAACCCCTCTTTTCCTAGTGTTGCAAAAGATTAACATTTAGCACACAGAGTTATGTGTGACAGCTTTAACTCCTCATCTTTAGCTCAGTTTATAGGCTTGAGTGGACTGCCTATCTGGCAACACACCTAAGACTGTTTGGAGCTCTTATTATAACCCATGAGAAACTGCTTCAATTACTGCAGCTCTTAGAGTCATTGTGTTTGTTATTCATAGTGTAATTCTTTGACAGCAAATCTCACATGCTTATCATAAGCACACACAAAAAAAAAACCCCATCCTCTCCCCATCTTTTGACAATAAAAGCATGAGGTAAATCTCATACATATGCATGCAGCTGCAACAACTTCTATGTAACATATTCTAATATAACTTTCAAGTTACTAATGTTAAAGTTTGCTTTCAAGGAATGTGTGGGGAAATGATGGAAAGAAAAGCAGAAACATACATTGTTCCTGTATATATTTCCATTATTTAAAAATAATTAAAATATTTAATTAATGGGTCAAGAGTAGAAGACAAATTATGAAACAGGCATTTTATGTTTGTAGATTCACCCATAGAGGGCAAGAAGAGGAAAAATAGAGAGTATTTGTAAAGATTGGTACATCTGTCAGGAACTTCTTTTATTGAGAAACACCTCTCGTCATTTCGCTTTGCCACAGTAAAACGTAAAAGACATTATGATGGGAGTATTTGCTGTCCTCACCTTTTCCACATCCTCTGGAAGCATGCAGATGTCCTGCAATGAACGATTCAAGGGTATAGCACTTATATTCAAAGGAGAAGTAGAACCTGTGGGTATAACAAGAACTTTTATTAGTTAGTTCTTTCTCTGCAGCTCCCATGATGCGTGCAGGGACTTTCAGAAAGCAAAGCAAACTTTTTTTTTTTTTTTTTTTTTTTCCCAAAACTGAACACCACTGGGCCTGGAGGTTGTGTCAGAAGTTAAGGAGAAGAAAAACATGAGAAACACAGTGGCATTTGACCTATTCTAGCAACCTGAAGCATGAACATCAACTACCAGAGAAACACAGTTTAAATGTTGTGCTGTGACAGCAGCACTGCACTCCTACCCTAGTTCTCTCCAAGCTACAGCCTGAGCTGCTGGGGACAGCCCCAAACAAAACCTGAGGCTGGATTTGCAGCAATGCTCTGCAGTTGGCGACCCAGCCAGCTAACACTGCACTCTGCTCATTCCCAGTTGCTGGAAGAAACACAAACCTCATTGCTGTCCGGGCATGCAGAGAGATGCACCAGCCTTAAAAGATTCCCCGTATCACTGCTGGCATTGTGTTTGGGAAGATTAAGTTTGGAAAACATTTTGCCATTATGTTTCCATACCCTGAGGAAATCTCCCTCCTGTTTCCAAATGCAACCCATACTGAACGATAGTACATCCAACTGTGGCATTAGCCACAGCATTCCTTGCTTCCCAGAACTGCAGTTTTGTTTTCCTGGTAGTCTCTGATGAGTATGTGAAATAAATTTTATCTCTTTTTTCCCCCAGTAAGAACTTTTCACTGTACAGCAGAGCACACACCAGGTTTTTACTCGTGTTTACTACATCTTCTTGGACCTTGAACTCACACAGTTTGTTTCACTCTCATGATGTTTACAGGATAAGAGACCATATGTGGTGGAAAACGGCCACCACACAGACACCATTTAAGGCCTTTGCAAATAGCACAGTTTAATCAATGGCTTTTTATTTTTTTCAAAAATGCCCTTCCTAAATTTGTTTAAAAGTCACAGGCTAAAGAGCTCTCACAAAATACGATCATAATTTCTGTAAAATGTTTTTCCAACTAAGGGACACTGACTTTCAGGCCTAGTTTGGATTATTAATATTGCTGTACTTAGAGAAACCACGTTACGCTGCCCTGAGCATCGATGACATCAGGCTGTAAAGTCAATACTGTGCTCGAGCGTAGCGACACAGATGGAGAGTTTTTGTACAGAATTATTAATACCTCCATTGTGTGTACCATGAAGGAAAAACGGAAAGGCTGACAATGTGACTTTTGAAAACACATTTAATGGTCTAATTAAGTTGTTTTCATACCTACCTGATGATTCATCTTACTAGGTAAGCTCTATAGCTTGATAATAGACTACATTCTCGTCAGTTGAGATAAATTTTACTCTCTAAACTAAAAATAATAAGGAGAAATAAGGAAATGGGAAAATGATTCCTCTCGTTAAAACATAAGATGCAATTCATCTTAAATATAATTTTGAAATCTAATGTGAGCTCTCTCCTTTGCTTACCTCTTGCATCCCACTTGCATCTCTAAGTAAAGAGAATGTAGAAAAAGCAGAGGTAAGAAGCTCAGCACATCCAGCAATGGGATGCAACTCTGGCTCTGATGCAGAAAAGTTATCTGATTGCTCCTCAACACTGGCTGGAGGCTGCTGGGGCTGGGGAAAGAGCCCTAAGAGCCAGAGAAGGAAGTGACCTTGATGTACATAGAGGTTAAAAGCAAGAACAAGCCTGTGAACCAGCCACAACAAAGCCCCCAGGAAGCACTCAACTCCGTCACAAACTCTTCATTAACAGTGACGGAGCCTTTTCAAAAGGTTGAATAAGGGCCATTCTCTGGTGGCCTCAAACATATGAACAAGGCCTAGTAGGAATTTCAGGGGACCAGCAGAAAATCTCATTAAATAAAAATTAAATTCCACTGGAAAAAAAATTATTCTGATGCAAGTGATATTACATAGTTTTCTTGTATCTTGTGCATCCCTCAGCAACTCTCCTGTAAAAACCACCATCTCTGAGACATCAAGTCAGGAAACTCTGTTGTGTAATTCCTGCCCTCAAATTAGGCATTATATTTCTTCTTCTTCATTTTGCTATTTACTTTTCACATCCTCACAGTACTGGACAGTGCAGGAGAGAATGAGACCTCATTACCCAAGCCAATGCAAGTAGCAAGTTAATGGTTAAAAGCAACAAGGAATGAAGAAATGCAGTTTTCACGCTGTACAAAAAAGGCCTGAATCTAAGGTAGACAGAACATACCACATTGCAAAGTGTCTACTAGGATCCTGCCTCCTATGAGGAATATTTTTTGTTAAAATCAAGGATGCTCTCCTTCAGTCACCTGGCTGCCACATGCCTTGCTCCCTTTGTTTTCTGGAGAGCCAGCACCGCTACTACCCCAACGCAAGCTTGTGACACATCCAACCGTGCCAGAAGGTCGAGTCACGCACGATGTATTTGTTCTTCTGCATGTGCCTCTCAGTCCCTGCTGACCCCGAGAGCCTGGGCTGTGTTTTCCAGAGCCAGCTCCCCAGACACGTGTGACTGACCTCAGCCAGCCCCAAGTGCTGGGTGCGGTTTCCTTCTCCCTGAGGGGCACTTCTGGAAGGCACAGAGCCAACGCAACACCCAGCAGAAGGAAACAGCCATAATCGTCACATACTAACTGATGACAACAGCCTGTCCCAGATGACAGAGGTGTTATTAAGAGCACACAGTCCTGCAATGGCACGTGCCTGTTTGAGACCTTGCTGCCAACTTAGACCTTGGAGGAGTTCTGGGTGAATAGCTAGAAAGGATCAGAAACTGGAAGTGGAGGTCAGTGGAGTGTCACCGCTAGGACTACTACTGACCAAAGGGAGAAGAAAAAACCCAAATCGAAACAAACCAGCAAAACCTAGACTTTGTGTTATTCTTTTATAATACAAAGGCAGGATGAACACTCCCTGCTCTTTGCCTTTATTCCAGTAGAAAAATCAGACCTCAGCTGCAACATTTTTCTGAAGCTTATAATCTATCCTCATAGAATCACAGAACCTTAAACATCACCTTCCTCCAAACCCCTTCCCATAGGCAGGGACACCTTCCACTACACCAGGTTGCTCAAAGATCACTCACTAGATCGGGCTGGTCAGGACCCCATCCAACCTGGCCTTGAACACTTAAAGGGCTGGGGCATCCACAACTTCCCTAAGCAACCTGTGCCAGTGCCTCAGCACCCTCAGAATAAAAGATTTCTTCCTAATGTCTGATCGCCTTTCCTATTTTTTTATAAGACCCCTCTAAGTACTGGAGGGCTGCTACGAGGTCTCCCTGCAGCCCCTGCAGCCTTCTCCAAGCTGAACAACCCCAGCTCTGTCTTCATAGGAGAGGTGCTCCATCCATCTGAACATCTTTATGGCCCTAAGTTAAGTCCTTAGATGCCACTAACACTCTTTATAAACAAAATCAAAATGTTTTATCTTGCTGTACCAAGGCTGCTCCTGTAAATATTAGGTGTTAAAAGGCTGGCACACCTCATGGAGGCACACACAGCCCTAAGGCCAGGCCAGCTGTTCCCTCAGCCATCTCAGGGACATGTGGTGAACTTTCCCACTGAATAGCTCCTCACCTACAGACCTACACTGCCCAGAGCCCCCTGACACTGCAGGGACAGAAGGCACCCTGTTCAAATGGCATCCTCTGCTAGCAGCCCTCAGCCAGTCCTCTTCACAGACAACAGACAGGATTATCCATATGGCTGGAAACTCATGAAAGGTGTAAAGAACCTGTTCTACATCAGATGGGGTTTGCGTCTCCAAGACCTCAGGTACACTTGGAAAGGGGAAAAGCAAGAACAGTCGTGCTCCAGAACAAGTCAATGTAGTCATAATAAATGACTATGGATGGTAATGCCCTGCCTCCAAAAACCCAGAATCCAAGAACTCCCTCTCCTCCAGCTCCTGCCAAACACAACATGACCCCACACACACCAATGAATCACTACCCAATGCCTAGACCCATGCTATCTGCTATTAGGAAAAAGGTAAACAGTGAAGACAAGATAAAGCTGGTAGAAAGCTCATCCAGTGGACGTTCTACATTTCTCACAGCTCAGCAACTTTTATATTATCAGCAGTTGTTTATTACAGAAGCATTTCTGCATCGTGAGAGATGTCTACTGCAAAAGCATGAGCATCTCCCATTTTACCAACCACCCCTCAGGTTCTCCTTGGTTTTTAAGCTCTTTCTTCCCTCTCTCCTATCTTGAATGACAGCATCTGTCTTATTTGCAGTCAACATAAATACCCATTTAAATTACAGTTCTTTCCAGAGATCTTACAACAAAAATGCAGCTGTAAAGTTACCTGTTGGATTGACTGGCTCTGACTGAGAAAGGCCACCGGGAGAATCGCTGTCACGGCTGCTGAGAGGTGCAGGCTCCACAGCATGAGGGTATTTCACTAGATCTGCTTTACCAACAGTTGAATCTGAAAGCAACCTTGTGAAAGCCAAGTCTGTTTCAGGGGAGGTACAAGAGTCTTTCCCACAATGCACAACAGCGGATGTGACGGTGCCTCCTGTTAACGTCACCTGGGTGAAGCAGTCACGCTTCAGAGGGGACACGCTTGAAACAGTGAAACCATTCAAGGAGGAAGCAGCAGGATCTCCATCAGTGTAACGGGGACAAGGGAAAGTATCCATTGAAGGTTTGGGGGAATCACAGTCTGTGTTGTTCCAGCATGCCCGGGGCCTTGTAAACCGAATGTCTGTTTGTGTGCAGGCAGTGCTGGGATGTGCAGAATCACTGTCGCTGTCATCATGGCTGTCCCCGGCGCTGCTTTCTTCCCACTGCTCCACATCACTGTCCGGATGCTCAGTTCCCTGCATTGTGCTCTGCTCCAACACCAAAGAGGGCTTCAAACCAGATGCATTTAAAACAGACATGAGAATGTCTTTGATAGCTTCAGCACTGCGTGGGTATGATCCAAAACTTCCAGCATGTCCAATCACTGCTGGCCTCGAAGATTCATCTGTTCAGAAAATAGAAGAAAACAAGAGGTTAGGAAACAATACTAAGAAAATACACAACATGAGTAAAATGCATAGTGTTTTTTACATGGGCGAGAAGACAGGAGACAGCTGAATTCACTCACCATTCACTGCTGCTTCTTCCTGCAAGAAAGCTCTTGCTTTCTGCACTCAGGAAGCAATTCTGTCATTGATAAAAGCTAGGTAATAAACCAACAGTAAAGTATTCTGCTGCTGTCCAAACACAATTAGTTAAGACTTTAATGGTGACTGATTGACAGTGTGCTCAAAAACATCACTGTTCTACAAAACAGGATAACAAAACTATTACTGATACAGGTATCGATCCTATTGCCAACAGAAGAGAAGATTACATTATAGTAAGTCATGTGGAAGATCAATAGAGCAGAAAGAGTAACAAAAAATACACTCAGTAATACAAGGTCAATGTGCTTGTGTGTTTCAATTCAGTCAGAGTGGAAATGGCTAAAGTAAACTTCAGTCCATTATTCATGGGGTGGCAACACTTAGCCAAAACCATAACAAACATAGCTCGGTCACAGCAAAATCAATGTAATGCCTCTGAAAGAATGAAAAGCACTGTCAAGGTCCTCTGTGATCTACTGCAAAACTGTAGTTTGACAGAAAATGAAAAAATTGCTTTTAGTGGCAGACATAGCAACATTAGCAGGACACAGAAGTGTGCACTACAACCACTAGCTTTTGAAGAATAAACATACCTTGAACAAAACAAACAAAAAACCCCAAAAACAAACAAACAAAAAACCCTCAGAGGAACTGCCATAATCCAAGTAATTGAGAGATTAGACACAAAGTCTGTCTTCAAGAAGAAACCACATCAACACAATGAAGTTAACAGCTATCTCCTTTGGGGAAGATAAATCAGTTGTAAAATTCTAAGAATAGATACAACCAAGAAGAATAATTTCCAGGACAAAGAATTCCTAGTTAGGACCATGAGGATTCTTAAACACTGCTGGTGAAAAAAGCAGCAAGCCTTGTAGACTCCAGACTTTGCCCCAGGGTTGCTCTCCTTGGACACATCTCATTGGAAAACAGTAAACTTCTCCACGAGTCTCTCACCTGGAAGCCTGCACACACGCAAGCAACATGGTAAGGAAGTTCACTAATGAAGGGATCAAAACCAAAACAAAAAAAATCCCATGTATTTTGGAACAGCAAGTTCATATAAATACCTGTGCTCATCAAGAAAAAGCTGAAAAAATCCGAGAACATCACATATAACTGAAACTGCAAGAGCTGCTAGCAAAGCTATCCTAGTAAAGCCAGGGCAAAATGAGCCAGAGTACATCAGTAATGGGGATCAGTCACCTGCCACTTACCAGGACAAAGCTCTTGCAGAAATAGCAGCAAAACTGCACATTTTACTGGCTGCACTTGCAAACAAACATCTTGCTAATGTAGCCAGCCATGGCAATATACGAACAGGAATGGGAAAATTAAGGCTAGCTGACTTTCAAACAAATATATTTCAAACTTTTCAGGGAAAGAAAGATATTTTGGTAACTACTGACATTTCAATGGCACAGGAATACCTCAATTTGGGCTGCAAACATCATCTTCTCTGTGCAAAACATTTAGTGTTATAATCAAAAAATTGTAAAATTTTAAGGGCTGAAAGGGCCCTTGATGATCATCTAGTTCCAACCCCCCTGCTGTAGGTGGGGACACCTTCCAGTAGACCAAGTTGCTCAGAGTGTCATCCAACCTCATTCTGAACACCTGAAGAGATGGGCATCCACAACTTTTCTGGGCAACCTGATCCACCCTAACATGCAAATATCAGCATTAACTAAACGACCAAACTACCATTAAAAGGCAAAAAGCATCCATACTTGCAAATTGTATCATGTATTTTGATGTTATACCACCCTCATAGCCAGTAAGGAAGGAACCCTCTTCCAACAAACTAGACTTGTTTAGTACCCAAGAACACCAACACCTTTTGCTAGCACTACAAGCACCAGCAAAACTCCCCAGGGGGAGGCAATTTGGGACAAACTGGCATTACCTGAGAGAACAGAGATTTGAGGTGTCAGAGCAAGGCAGCTAATCCTCGCTGAGGGATTTGAAGAACACGCTGAGTCGGTGAACGCCACCTTTAGGCTTTCGTGGCTTAACTATAACGAGAACAGAGAGGCAGACAATTTGGTTATAAGATAACAGCACTCTGCTAATGATACCCTCAGTCTCACAGTCATCCCAGTAGGAAGAACACTTTTCTGAGGCCTGCCAATAGTCACCTAACCACTGCCTAGATTTCTGGCTGCCTGGAAATCTCCCCAGAAGCATGCACTGTCTGGAGACCACTGGTATCTCAGCTCTGCATCTCTCATTTCACTCCAAAGGGCAGGTGACCAAGAGAAACTCTCCACAGGAGGAGGATTAAACATGGGCATAAGGCACAAATGAGACAAAAAGCTGAATAGGATGCCTGTGTATCTACCAAAACAACAGCAATGGAGTGGAAAAGAATTCAAGGAACCATCAATTGGTATCTGGAAGCATCTGTCTATTTAGATGTACACAAACTATAAGGTAAATCTATGAGGATCCAACTCCACAAATATCTGATCAGTGAGCTGCTTGATCTCCTAGCTCTGACAACTAGGCACAAGTATGGTCATGTCACCTAATTTGATAGAACACGGTACATGTGGTTCATATCAGCAACGTGACTGACCCAGCATAATGCAAGAGGTGACACAGACAGATAATACTCGACCTGGCATAGGACCCTGCCAGTATAAGCTGACCAAAATTTTGAATGCATTTGAACTGCCTGAGCAGGTTTATACCAGATCAGCACTTCACTTTTTGCAGTCATGATGCTTCCAATTCAGTATTTCTACCCTCAAAGCTGGATTTACCATACTGTCAAACCAGTGTAAGCTGAACCAGGGAAGCAATTTTGTGCAGATACTCAGGGGCTAATTCCAACAAGAGACTATAATACACTCAGGACAGCAAAGCAATAGGTATCCTCCCTAAGATTATAAATTCCTTGTGAGGACCTAAAATTTGTCCCCCCACCTCCTCCTCAAGTATGTCATGGACCTGCAGAGCACATCACAGAAACCAGGAAAATGAAAGGGATGCCCTGCTCCGACGTGCACATCGTTAAAAGGCACTTAACCAAGGTGTTGTGCCCTCCCCCTACATCAGTGAGAATGTCTGCACGCTGAAGCACTACCAGGACTCCTCTCACCATCCCCTGAACTCCTTGATCCCGTACAAAGAGAAGGGAGTTAAAGGTGTTCTGTCCTGGGCCACCTCGGGTTGTTGACCTCTACACTTCCTACGTGAAACAGTGAGGTGAGTCAGAGTACAGCTCTTGTCCAGATATGCTTCAGACTCATGGAAAGCAGAAGAAATTAAAACCCACAGAGAATTTCCCTTTTAACTGAAGAATAACGTTTCAAGCCAACAATAGTATGTTTAATTTAAAATATTTCACAATTGATTATGCCAGTGCTTAGAAAAATACTCTTTTCAGTATCTGCTAGTGTTATATATTTTTCCCCCTCTGCACTTGTTTAGAGAAACTAGCATGCAGGCAGGCTTTATACATATAAATATCATATGGTCAATATCAGTGGATTAAGTACAAACTATTTTTAAACTATTTTATTAGAATTTAAAAATTTGTTTTCAATACAATTAACAAACTCTCAGCAATTAACAGATTCTACCTCTTAGGATGCAAGTATTCCAACTGCCCAGCAAAATAAATACAAGTACTTTATCAGTAAGCATAGTTATTAAAGGTGCTGAGGTTTTAGGTTTTAAGACTATTATCTTTTTTTTTAAACAATGCTCCCATCTCTCGGTTCTTATCAGAATGGTCTGAGAATTCAGGTACGATTTCCATTTACTCTCAAGATGCTACAATTTCAACTACATCACAGGGGGGCAAAAAAAGCCACTTAACTGTCCTCTCCAATAACAGGAAAAAAAAAAGCTATTAAAGAGCAGTGATAAGGAAATACAACAACAACAGAAGCACATGGAAAGCACAACACACGGCCCCAATAAAAAAAACCACCACTGGTAATTTGACCTCCTCCTACTATAAAAGAAGTCTGCCTTTTCTTCCCCCAACCTCCAGTATTGGAACTGTGTTTCCCAAGTTAACACCCCCAGCATTTAGAAACAATTTACTACGTTCACTGACAACTAAAAGCTGGCTTTTGAACCAAGACCTCCCCCAAGCTAAGGACCACATTGAGCCACCATTCAGAGGTCTCCCTAGCCTTACCTTCTCAGAGCAGGGGTGCTTGAAGAGTTCTGTTCGGCTGAAGCTGGCGAGCGCTACTGCATGGAGAGACATGATGGGAAAGCTTTCATTTTTTGGTGTTGTTAAGTACCTGGAAGCAATACAGAAAGAATTACAGTCACCAGCACGTTATCCGCACTTCCCCATCTGTTTCGCAGACTCTACAGTTAATATTCTGAACTGTTTTCCGTCCCGACTTGGCATGCCTATAGAAGCTTACCGAAAAGCAGAGCTCAGCAACAATGGAAATGTGCTTTAAAAGAGCGCCTAACTCAGAGACTGGGGGTTGTTTGCCTGCCTGTTTATTTTTAGGGTAACACAACAGCCTTCCACACGCATAAGAGGAAGATTATTGATCTGTGCTACTTCACAGTTGGCTGTAAAAGAAGGAAGAGAGGGAGCGGAGTGGGCAGCAGCTAAGCCCCCGTGCTCCGGCTCTGCAGCTGAGGCTGCTTCCCCCACGGCGGGTGCCGGCCAGGTGCAGGCAGCGGCGAGGACAAACGCCGGCGATGTCCCCGGGACGCCGCGCAGCCCCGCTCACGGCAGGGCTCTGCTGCCATCACGGCTCGGCAAGCGCTGACCCCGGAGGGAGGCCCCGGCACCTCCCGGCACCTCCCGCCGCCCCAGCCGTGCGCGCCGGGCTCCCCACCGGCCCCGACCGCTCCCCCGCCCGGCCGCGGCTCCGCGCTCCCCGCTCCCACCTGCGGCCGCCGCTCCGCCGCCTCCTGCCCGCCGCCCCGGCGATGCTGCCGCCGCCTCCTCCCGCTCCACGNTCCCGGCACCTCCCGCCGCCCCAGCCGTGCGCGCCGGGCTCCCCACCGGCCCCGACCGCTCCCCCGCCCGGCCGCGGCTCCGCGCTCCCCGCTCCCACCTGCGGCCGCCGCTCCGCCGCCTCCTGCCCGCCGCCCCGGCGATGCTGCCGCCGCCTCCTCCCGCTCCACGTCCCTCCCTCTCTCTCTCTCTCTCTCTCTCGGCCCGCCCATCCTCCCTCCCGAGGCGGGGCCCAAAGCAAACGACGCCGAACAAACCCAAACAACAAAAAAGTGCCGCCGAGGAGTAACGCGGGGCTGTGCGCTTGGCCGGTTTGGGGAAAAGGAGGCTGAGGGCCGGCGAGCTCGTGGTTCTTTGCAGCTTCCTGAGGAGGGGAAGTGGAGAGGCAGAGGTTGAGCTCTTCTCGTTCAGCGACAGGACGCGTGGGAATGGTTCACAGCTGCTCCTTAAGTTTACTCTTGGACACTGGGGACTGTTTCTTTGCCGAGAGGAATGGCTTCCTGGAGGTGGTCAATGCCCCAAGGCTGTGCGTGTTTGAGAAGCACCTGGACAACGATTTATCAATATGCTTTAACTTGGTCAGCCCTCAGTTACTCAGGAAGTTGGACTAGGTGATCATCGTCAGTCCCTTCAGAATGGAAGAGTCTAGCCTACAACCAAACAAACGCAAGAGGAGTCGATTGGGGGTGAATGGAGGGTGTTCTCTCAGTCGGTGTGAGCTGGGGTGGGGTACAGTGAACCTTCCAGGCAGCATATGCAGACACAACTCAAGAATCAGCTGTATCCGAGGACTTGCTATCAACTGGCTGATAAGAAATGACAGGTCCATTCTCAATAAGCTTTTGGGAAATAATTGAGCCATCTGCCAGGCTGATCTACGAGTCAGCTGCCCTAGCAAGCTCCAAACTAGCAGGCTGTAGCTCCTAGTAGCCAGTCTGAGCTAAAAATAGAGTGAAGGAATGCTGAGCTGTATTTGTGAATAAAAAAAATTGCTGATTGTTCATAAAATGCAGAAAAATATGTGAAGGAACTTAGGAAACTGCAGAGCATGAGGAAGTGGGAAGGAGATAGAGTCCAGATGGTACCATGCAGAAATAAATAGACGCAGTAAATAGAATGCAAAAAAGAGCTGCAGCTGAAAATGTGGCTTTCCGATGTTCTGGAGTAATTGTCTCCTTTTTAAGCACAAATTATGACTTAGCCAGTAAATGGGACAGTGGAAATGGGCTGTGGAAACTTAGGAGGAGCTGCTGTCCACGCTGCACAGTTGCCTGAATTTAGTCTGGTTAGGGCTCTAAGAAACCCTGATCTCAACAAAGATGTCCCTGCTTATCCCCAGCAGGGTTTGACTAGATGTCCTTTAAATGTCCCTTCTAACACAAACTATTCTATGATTCTATCTTATCCTATGGTGTGTGTTTCAAAGTCCCAGTTATAGAATGGTAATTTCACATTAATATTTGTAAAAATAAATTCTACTTTTGAGACAGTTTCATGTCAGGAAGGGCAGGTAGTAAGATGGAAAGGTTATAGGTTTATTTATAGTTTTTACTAAAGCCTGGCAAAAGATGTGCTAGGGAATTTGTGTTTTATTCCCGTAAAGTTTTCCAAAATATTTACAGGAAAAGAGTTATACAAATGAAAAACACTAAATATGTCTGAAAGCAACACAACTTTAAAAAAGTTGTAATTTTTTGAATAGCATTTTCACATCCATTTAGTAGGTTTTTTCCCCTCCTTGCTGCACTCCGTGTACATACGTGTGTGTGTATTGCCAGGAACTCTTGTATTGTATCAGAGCCCTTGCTCAGGATATGATTAAAAGCACTTCTTGCAGATGTCACCAGAAGAAATATTAGAAAACTGGACAAATGCAAAATCACAAGGAAAAGGGGGAAGAAAATGTCAGACTTTTTAAAGTTGATTAGGTGGAAACTCAACAAAGCTAGGGTGTATCAAACTGGCATCTCACCCCAATAATAGTATCACCCACACTGGCTTAGGAAGAGGCAAACCCAATCTATTTTGTCTGGTGTATATGCCAAAACAAAAAGCATCAGTAAAAATGTGTCCCAAACTTTAACAGCAGAATGTCAAAACCCAGAGGATGGGAGCAGAGACAGCAGATTAAAATCCCATCAATGGGCTTCTGTAGAGGAATCTTCCTAGAACATTTTGTATCTTGGGCGTGGAAGTACATGTCCTGTAAACTTCAGGGTATAGACCACTGAGATCTTTGAGGTACAAAAGGAGACTGGGGAGAACTAAAGCAGATTTACCTGGTATCTCTAATATAGTTTATTTATTTTATATTAAAGGCATTGTTCCTGACAGAGACCCAAGAGAGTCCTGACTGTAATATTTGCATCAAACTGCCTGAAAGTAATCAGGAAGGGTAGGATTTTTAATCACACCTAAAATAGCTCAAAGTTGGCAATTATTTGGAAGACTTCTACAGAGAAGCCCCAAAGGCTTTTTTTTTTGTTTGTTTGTTTTTTGTTTTTAATTTTAAGGCTAATACTGCAGAATGATCCAACTCTATCTTTTGAAAAGACTCAAGATTCCTAATTCTCTAGAAGAGAGCTACCAAGAATAGCTTTAAAGTTAAGCATGTAAGCAATATAAAAGGAGGAAATGTACAAGTAATTGCATGTAAAACCAAAATAATTACAAGGATAGGAAAACTATTCCAAGCCAAATGTACATCCAGGAAATTGGTGGTCAGCTGACCTTCTAAAGAATTCCAAACATGCTAATTTACAGGCATCCACTCAAAATACAAAATATGTCTGAGGGTGTTGGTCCGCTGGCAGAGGATGACAGCGTGAGACAGTGTCCTCAGCTTCCCACCCAGCTGGGTGTGTGGCCACGCTGCTCCTGAGTGAGCAAATGGAGCCTTGGCAGTCTGGTAGACCTTACAGTGCTGTGGCACATCTCCCTCAGAGCAATGCTCATCCTGCTTTTCTTCCTTTTTCTTTTTTTTTTCTGGTAGATACTTAGTTACAAATATGTAGTAAATTCTAATGCAGCCAAAGACCATAATTTCTGTGGCAATGTAATTTAGTCCTAGTAGTTTAATAGGTGTTGAGGAGTGGTTCGGCCACCCAAGTCAGAAGGTCAAGGAGACCAAAGCCACAATTGTATTCCTGTTCAGAAATTCTGACTCTGCATCACTGGTACTGTGCAACTGCCATAATTGACACCTCTTCATATTTTAGATGAGTTTAAGCCTTTTTAAAAACCCTGTAATGAGCTAAATTATTCTCAGTAGAAGACAGAGTCAAGTGTCCTTCTAAACATTGAAAATGGAGCAGAGAAAATGATTGAGTGGAGCTGCTTTCAGGAGGAGTAGAGCTGGATTCTGACGGCTGAGGAAAGAAAAAAGGGAAAGACCTTGCAGTTTTCCATTAAAACCAGTCTGTAAAGGCTTTCCAGTATTGTTCATTTCAAGGCATATGGGAAAATTTGGCATCTTGGGAAAAGGCTAATCCTTACAGCTATGAACTGAACATCAGAAACAGTTGAGAAAACATCACTTTTGGACATTTTAATAGTAAATTCTGCACCAGTACAAACTGCTGAGGGAAGGATTATACAGAGTTTTTAAACTCAGAAATATACCATATGTAGATTCATATTTCAGTAACTTCTGTTTTTAACTTCTTGTTTAGCTGAGGATGCAACTATTTCTCATGAGTACAACTTTAAAAAAACCTCAGTAATGTAGGAACACAATTCGCATGGCAATTTCTGAAGTGAAGTGTGTGTGGAAGGGTGGATCATGGAGAGAAAGGGAGAAGAGTGAATCATAGAGAGGTTAAAGACAGAGGAAATAGAGACATTTAAGAGCTATCTCTCTATTGTGCTGTTTACTTGAGGTGGAGAGTCAAGTTCACACAATGCTTACCAGTGAGGATGGGGTTTTTTGGCATAAATGTGTGACAGAGAGAACGGATGCTGCCGAGGTGGATCATACTCCTCCATATCCCATCTGGGCAGAGCCATTGGATATTTTCTAGGATAAAAAAAGTGGCTTAAGTAGTTCTTGTCCTCGCTGCCAGGTGTCTTGTCTCATAGCTCTGTGTTCCCACATCTAGTCTGCAGTGCATTGCTCCTTCAGTTACCAGTGCCACTCTAATTCAGACTATACATTACAAGGAAGAAAACTAACAGAAATTATAGCTTATTATTAAATTCAATTATTTGGCATGCCAATGTTCAGCACAGCTCCACAGGACTGATACATATGAGAGAGCATGTATATGAGAAGAAAATGCAGATGATATGCAAAATATGGGGCCGATTGCTTGTTAAACCAGGTTTTCTCATAAAATAAAATGGATCAAGGAGCTACATCTGTATCTCAGACCAGTGACCTATAAAGAGATGGTTTTTCCTCTTGCATTTTGCTCATCACAGGTGCTGAGTGGTTTACTACAAGGAAAGAATTGGTTCTCCTCACAAAACTTCAGTAGCAAGTCATTTCACATGCATTAAATAATTCAGAAAAGCACCCAAAATAAAATGCTGAGAACCATAGTTGCAAAGAGGGAAGGTGAAAGATCAAGCAGATCTAGTCACTGAAAGTCACTGACTTTCATGTCAGTGGCATGCCTCATAGGCACAGCTTCTTTTCTTCCAGTCTTTGCTCAGAAAACTATGTGAATCAAATGAAAATGTGAAGTTGATGCACCAGATTTACATTGAGGTCTCTCTTTCATTTAAACAGAGCAAAACCATGGCCATGGCTCTTTTGATTCAAATGTTT
This sequence comes from Dicaeum eximium, assembly GCA_013396995.1. Lineage (NCBI taxonomy): Eukaryota > Metazoa > Chordata > Aves > Passeriformes > Dicaeidae > Dicaeum > Dicaeum eximium. Next base: position 496,243 of record VWZP01005875.1, on the reverse strand, counting down.
AGCACTCAACAGATAAGTGATAGATGTTTCATTCACAGAATCAGAAGTTTGACTTCTGATGTCTGAGCTGTGTAACCACTGTAGTGGAGAGCTGCACAATGAGGAAATGATGCTTCATCTGGTGAGATGCAGTTGCCAGGCTGTGTGCTGGAAGAACTGAGTATTTTCACAGGATGTCTTACCCTGAGAAATGTTAGAGGGTCCATTTGTCAGAGACAGACTCTCAAAAGCTTTCATATTTTAATACTGAAGAGCATGCTGTAGTGTCTTCTCATGCCACTTCTTTAGCCTGCAGGGCTGCTGCTTAGATCAATTCCTAAGTCCTGGTGACATCTGCTGTTTGTTGTCAAAATAAAATGTATGAAAACACCATGGAAAAAAAAGACTGCTGAGCAATTGAGCAGCAGAACCAAGACAAATTATGTCAGACTGCACAATATTTTCAGTTGCTTCAAGATATTTTGCTTTTGCCTCTGTCACCAAGCTTCTAGGTCATTACGTACATAGAAAAGTACACAAAATGTGTACCAGTTCAACAAAAATATACAAGCATTCTGTGTCCACAAATGATGGCAACATGCTCAGAGTGGGTACATTTCATCACCATTAATACTGTTGATGGAAATGCAGATGTTTGCAGTTCAGCATCCTTGAAACAGATGACTACTCATTCACTTACTTCTGCCTTCCAATTTTAAACAGGAGTTCTGCCATTTAGACATCTCCACGTCCTTTCAACTGTAGCATGAACCAATCCATGTGCAAGGTTATTTTATGAACTTCTGCTTTTCAGTATTTGCCACGCTAAATTGTTTTAAATAAACAAATCTTGCAAAAGCAGTTCAACTTTCTCTCTAGGACAGTCATGCATTTGTTTAATTACACTGATTTACAGACACGTGTGGTGTTTATATTGCAGGCAGAGCCAGAAGTCTCATTTTTGAAACAGCATCATGCTCACAGAGTTCCCTGGAAATCATGAGGAGTATAAGGAGGCACAGGCCTCCACCCAGACAAACACACTGGGAGCAATCCAGTTGAAGGCTCCTTCCTGGAGAAGTTTCCTTGTTGTGATAGCATCTCATTTATATAATGAACATTTTCTTCTCACATACTATTCTGGTGATAGAGAGAATACAGAAATGTCATGATGCTCTTTCAGGGTGGGAAACTTTTGAACTACCAAGTGGTTACAAGTGAGAAGCAGTGCCTACAGTGAGAAGTAATATCTTTTATTAGACCAGATGATGCAGTGGTGAAGAACAGGCTGGCTTTCATGAACACAAAAAGCCCTTCATCTTACTGAGGGTGGGGGCCCAGTTCATGGAGCCTGAACAATGGAACCATCCAAGGCCATGGTTCCACATGATGGATCCTAGGGCACAAAGTATAGTATCAAAGCCACTGCAGTTACTTGACACGCAGTCATACAAATTCATAATGCCAGCTGAAGTGTAATACATATTTTGCAGAGATAATTTTGTCCAAGCATATTTTACAGTGGATCAGGTATCCTCTGCCAGAACCCAGGCACCGTAGCACGGGTGTAAACACTATGTCCTATGCTTTAACATGGCAGAAGTGGTATTGTGGGCTGGCACTTCATATGGATGAAATTTATACTCTTAGGTGATGCTGTAGCACAGATCTGGTATCAATGAGTGAAAAAAAACCCCAGTCTAAACCAAAAGTGCTTGTTTTAAATTACTTTGTATTTATGAAAGGTTTTCTGTTGTAAACACATGGTCATATCTACACACTGAAGTCCTTTGATACTTCTTGGTGAAGTGCTGGTTTGAAAAAAATCAGTAAAATGCTTAAACTTCATAGTTCTAACTAGACATGGAAATACAGTCTTCTGACCACCACCAAATTTAGTAATGATGGAGAAAATTAGGTTTTGATGTGAGACAAAAGAAACACATTTAGTGAAGTTCACATCTTACAATGACACTTTCCTACATGTGGAAATACATCAGAACATTCAAGCAGGCCTACAATATATTTTTCAAATACGGGGGAGTAGTGTGCAGTAGAAAAGTATTGTTACAGAGCTGAATTCCTACCACATAGACATTTTTACAGGATCTAGGATAACGGACATTTGCCTGTCTGCCATGAATCACTATGAAATGCTGCTGGAGGAAGAGTAGAAAAAAATCCAGAATTGTCAAGGAATAAGGAATTCCAAAAGGATTGTCTCAGAGATAAACTGTATGAATACACTGGCATTAAAGGTTTTCAGCCTTTCTTCCACTCTAGTCTGTATTTTTGCCAGTGGGACAAGGGTAGAATTTGCTAGTTCCCATCACAGGGAAAAACTGCTCCACCCATGTGGTTTTAATTATAGAGAATTTATTAATGTCACATAATCACATGGTGGTCAGTGTGCTACAGGTATGGAATCCATGCCAGCATTACAACAGATAAATCAGAATGTTAACAAACACTGACAAATGCTTGAACACCCTTCTATGAGAACTCCCCAAAATTTCAACCCCCTCTGAGGTGCACAGAGCTACAGGCTCCATAACTCACATATCCCATGGCATGATGCCTTGCATTGTCAGGCCAGGTTTCTCTTCCCTCATTGTGAAGTTTAATGCTTTATTTAGACTTCTTTTGAAGCCAACTTCTTTTTTGTTGTACTTGAGAAGTCTCTTGGTTATTTCCTGGTTACTATTTAATCCAGCTGATGGCCATCTCCTAAGCAAACTTCATTATTGTTATTTTCCTCTTTAGCGTGACCCGCTTTGGGGAAAATACCTTTGCAGGTGCATTTGGGGATTCTGCTCATTCACACTTTTCTCAGTTGCATGTTGTTATATCAGCAGCTGTTACCCACCCCATGGCACTGAGGTGGGGGTCCTGCACATTGACTGCATCTCCCAGGTGAGGAGCCACACGTTTCACCCAACACCTCCATCCCCACCTCTGAGTTAGTCATCATCAGCCAGGCCGGCACTTGTGCACATTTAGGATGTGATTCAGTTCCTCCTAAGAGGAAACAGCCAGAAGAGATCAGAAACCTGCCCTGTAGGCACCTAAATAAGGGTCCCAACTCCAGACTTCAAAGAATGTATACTCTGTTTAAAACATTTTACTAACTGTGAAACTGGAAGCCAGGCTGGCCTGGCTTGTCATGCACAGATGAAGCTAATTGCAAGCCACATGTGAGGTACATAATTTATGCAGTTTCTCCCTTACCAAGATGTATCATGAGAACTTCCCTCCCTGAAATCTCCTACATGGTGACCTAACTTCACTGAGTTTAGTTACAGCTCTGATTTCCTCCAACTTTTCTTTGTGTGGACCAAGGACTTCTGTAACAGCTATGAGGGATTTGGGGTTTGGCCTAAAGTGTACAGCACAAGGATGAGTCTGTGCCGAGAGTTTGTAAGCCAGCGCTTGTTTGCACACTATTGTGGCTCCCTTCATTTCTTTGCAACACATACAGTGGCAGACCCTGGTTTCACATTTGGTGGTAGTGCTGCCTAATTTGCTTAATGGACTTGGTTCCTACTGCTCTGCTCAAGGCTTCTCGTTGCCATTGCCTCCCTGAACCACCCTTGCAGCAGCTTGCACAGTGAGGTTGTGAACCGAGTGGTGGAACAGGGACAGCTTTGGATGATTCGGCAAAAAATAGGGTGTTTTCCAGCCAGATCAGTTTACCTTGCAGCTGCATACACACACACACACACACACACACACACACACACACCTGATTTGGCTCAGTAAAGGAATAACACAGGCCTGAGAATTTGCAAGGGGAATGGGAGCTCCATGGGGCACTCTTGCCATTCAAAACAATGCCTGTGTAACCATGTCCTCTGAGGATATAAATTAACTCAAGTGAATGAGAAGATCTTACTAGGGATATCTCTCAGATTCTGCATACCTGTTATTAAAGCTCCAGCCAAGCCTGCAGGATGAACTGCAGGATATTTTTCAACTGCCCAAGATTTAGAAGGGATGCTGGAGAGATCTGGCCCTGCACTTCTCTTGAGCTTCTTAGTCCCGCTGCTCTCAGTAGGAGCTGAAATTTTGCAGTACTTCATGGATGTGATTGTCTTCTTAGGGCTCAGATACTAAAGTCAATCTTGACAGGGCATTGCCACCAGGTAGCATGTTGCAAATCTTGTTCATGTGCTCTGGAAAAGAAAAGAGGTAGTGGGGTATAGCAAACAGCATTTGCAGCAGCCACACTTGTGTTAAGAATTGCAGTGCCTGAGCTCTTGTTGCTTAACTGCTTCTTCCAAGACATAGTTTATAACTGTCACCTTAGTGTTTACTCTTGTTTAATCCCATTAGATCCGCTGGAAAGCTGAGCTGTAACTCAAAATTGTCATATCCTCTGTAAAAATTACATTACTCTTTGTTTGGGTATCACTGACACGTTCTTTTAAATTCAAAGCTGAATGTGACTGGAGAAATATTTACCAACAGTGGGCTTCTGCTTTCTTTCCTTAAATATGTATATTGTCTGCCCTTTAATATAGATATAATTTTGTTGCTAATTTGAGCAGGTCAGAGTGATTTTCCATATGTATTATTTTCTCTTAGAAGAGTCCTCTGTTGAAACAAAAACATTTCCGTGAAATCATGGCACTTTTGCTAACAAATTAGTTGGTTTTTGTTGAAGGAAAAAGAATGACAGGGAATGTAAAAATTTTCATTTAATATTATTGAGAGAACATATTAGGTCCTACTGTACATAGTACCACATCAAATTTTTTTTTTTCCTTTACTGCATAAATGAGAATATCAGCTGTTTCTAATATCACTGCATGAAGCTACATTACTTCTCCAAGATATCAAAACCAGCTGGTTTTCAGGTCAGGTTTGTAGCTGAAAAATTTTGCTGAAATGTTACTGAAAAAAATTTCCTACGGTGTGTGCAGCTTATACCAACAAAATGAAATCTTAACATACACCACCTATTTCAAACCCTAAAAATTACAGAACTGTTTAACTACTGACCTAGAACAAACTCAGTTGAAGAACTTCAGAAAAAAGGTTTCAGGCTAGCCCGCACTAGTGTGTATTTTCACACAGTGAGTTAAATGGTGTGAGTCTTGTTAGACATCACTGTAATATCTCCCACCATTCTCCATGACTGCTTTGAGGCACTTTACTGGGCAGCTTTTCAAAACCACCAGCAGAAACCTGTGCTAGCAGGACTTCAGCTGGCAAAATCCTTTAGTCCAGATAAAATCTACAGTGCCTTTAAGATGTAGGGCAACTGATTATGAGAAAGGCAGTTTCTTCTTTCACAACACAGAAAAGAGAATCTAGGTGTCTACTTAGTTATTTGTCAATTAGACACCAATTTGTAAATCCACAGTGGGCAGTGTGTGGCAGAATTTGGAAGAATAAAATACCGGGTGTGCCCAGGTTGCCAGATGAGTTCGAGTTTGAAGTTGTTTTCAAGTACAGACTTGTTACTGAGCCTCACTGTGTGCACAAAGTACAGAATTTATCCTGGCTCTGGAGTCTGCTGAAAACAGAATTTAAATTAATCCAAACTCTCATTAATGATATCTATGCAAGTGGCCAAAAGCCAAACCAATTAATCTTTTCATTTCACAGCATCACCCAGCAGTCAGACTTGGGATGAGTTTCATCTTATGTGGGCTGGGCAACATATGCAAAAAAAAAAATGGTTAAGGAGCAGCTGATACTTATTCAAAATATGTGTCTTGCAGTCTGGGTCTCTCCTTAGTTACACCAGCTCGACACATGTACAGGTTCACTGAGAAAAGCAGACCTGGAGTGGTTGTAACATTACAAAACTACATGGGGAAAAAAGCTTTGTGAAGGAGGTTTTCAAGTTGTGTTATTTTAATAACATTTAACATGTAGAATGTGTGAATTATGTTGGAGCTTCAGCTACTGGTAACATTTCATAGAATCACAGAATGACTGAATGGTTGAGGTCAGAAGCTTTAAAGATCATCTAGTCTAACACCCTTAACATGAGCAGAGACATTTTTCATCAGATCAGATTGCTCAGAGCCCAATCCAATATGGTCTTGAACACAGAGATGAGGCATTCACAATTTTTCTGGGCAGTTTGTGCCAGTGCCTCAACACCCTCAAATTAAAGCATTTCTTCTTAATATCTAATCTAAGCCTTCCCTCTTTCAGTTTGAAGCCATTCCCTTGTCTGATCACTGCATGCTCTTGAAAAAAGTCCCTCACCAGCTCTCCTGTAGCCCCCTTTAGGTGCTAGAAGGTGCTCTAAGGTCTTCCCTGTGCCTTCTCTTCTCCAGGCTGAACAACTGCAATTCTCTCAGGCTGTCTTCATAGGAGAGGTTCTCCAGCCCTTTAACCTTCTTTGTGTCCCTCCTCTGGACCTACTCTAACAGGTCCATGTCTTTCTTGTTCTGAGGACCCCAGAACTGGATGCAGCACTCCAGGTGATGTCTAACCAGAGTGGAGAAGAGGGGCTGAATCCCCTCCCTTGCCCTGCTGGACACGCTGCTTTTGTTGCAGCCCAGGATACAGACGGCTTTCTGGGCTGTGAGCGCACATTGCTGAGTCATGTCCAATCTTCCATCTGCCAGCTGCTTCAAGTCCTTTTCCTCAGGGCTGCTCTCAATCCATCCATCCCCCAGTCTGTGTTGGTACTAGGGCTAGCCCTGACCAAGCACTTGGACCTTGCACTTGGCTTTGTTTAACTATGTGAGGTTTATAAGAAGTAACTCCTTGCCCCAGCCTTTGTCCTCCTCCATCTAGTTTACCAAAGTTTTCACATGATTCTTGAAAATCACTTCATAATGAATGTAAATTCCTGCACTAGATAATAGGAGCTATTTACCAGGAAGGGAAAGGACAGGGCACCACCTCACTCTGCAGGGTGTGGTTATATTTGACACCTAACAATGTATGATAATAATAAAATTATCTGTTAGCAGCTACTAAGAACTTCACATTTTAGAAGAGGCAAGGTTGAAAGGAGGGGCAACTTTTCTGGACTGTTGGTAGGACTGGTATCAGCTGTGTAAGAACAGACAAACTGTTGCATTTGCAGTCTTTTATCAGTTCTCAGAAATCTACTGCAACCAACTTACTGAATACATTAACCATAAGTGGGTGGGTTTGTGTCAGTACCTGAAGCCTTTGAACAAATTCCCAGCTAACTGACACCTGGGTAAAACAATTTAAAATAATCGTTTTCATTTCACTGCCCATCTGAACAGCTGAAAACCCAGGAGCAATAGTCATACTTTTTTTTCCCCAATTAATAAATGTTAACATTTCAGGGATTTCTTTTTGGTTTTGGTTTGATTTTTTTTGTTTTGTTTGTTTGTTTGTTTGTGGTTTGTTGTTGTTGTTGGGTTTTTTGTTTGTTTGGCGTTTTTTTCTTCTGGGATTTGAAGAAAACTCTAACTTTTAGTTTCAGGGAAACAAAGAGCTAGGATCTCAGAAAGGAGCTGACTGAGGTTGAGGTTCTAAGTGAGAAGACTGCAGGTTTGGTGGGTGCAGTTGCTTCCTCCTTGTGAGAGGTCCCACACACTTCGTGCTTAGTGTCTTCAGCATTAGGGTTTGGGTTGCTGTGACCTGCATGTGCTCAGTCTCCTTCTGAATGAAGATGTAATGTGAAACAAGAATTCACTGGAAGCCCCAAAACCCAACAATTTGAGTGTGTGGCTTTGCTGTCACGGCATTCACACAAAGGAAGGGATATTGGGAGGCAGACCTTGCTTTGAACATACACGATGTAAACAACTCTTGCCAAGAAATCATCTATCAGTGATGCACTGACCTTTGCTTTATTAATGACTGAACAGAGAAGAGACAGCAGACATCCTCGATTACCTGAGGGGGTATTAATCTGGCAGTGAAGGTTCAAACATTAGCAATGAATTTGGTGAAATCCAGTGGTAGAACCTGTTTGGTTATATCCTTTTGTTTTGTCTTCTTTATAATGCTGACCTGTTAGGACAGATATCTCTTTCTGCATTACATCTTTCCCTCTCTGTCTTGTTCCAGTTCTGGGTTTTGGGTTTTTTTTTCCTGATTATGTCTGAAGTGCATTTGAACTGTTCTGGTGTGCAGGCATCCTACACTTTTTCCAAAGGACAAGTAAATTCCTATGGTTAATGGAAGCCTGTTGTCCATATCCTTGCTTTTCTTAGTTACATTTCAAGGCTAAAATAGTCCACAGACTCCTCAAAGAAAATCAGTGAGCTACTTTGAATGCTGAGATTTGAATATTCGTAAATGAGACTAAAGACATAGCTGTAAAGAGAGAAGTTACTGAGTTTTGTTATGACCATTGAAGCTTTGAAGCTGGATGAAGCCCTGGCAGATGAGTGGCAGTGAATTTTCTGTATGGAAGGGTTATTTCAAATAGAAAATATAGTTATCCTTTTTTGCAAACTCACAGGCTTCAAGCCAAGATATGATTCTGCTCTCAATGAAATCAGTGGAATTTTTTGTTTCTCTAATTAAATACCACAAGTAAATGCATGGTTTGTTCTTGTTCTTCAGGCATACAGTGTTTGTTACATCCTCTTTTGGCAGTTTTTTTCTATTCACTTTCTATTCTCTATTTAAATTATTTATATTTGTTTTCTTTCTTTCCTTTCCTTGATATTCTGATTCCTTTTTATAAAAGCTAATGACATGTGGGAGCATACAGAAGAGTCATGTCACTCTGCCTTCATGGCATTTAAGCCCTGGGTAAGGAATCTGGCTGTGCTGAATGAAATAATGTTCTGTGGGGCACTGCTGAGGCTGGCATTGTGAGGTGGCTTGGTGACCCCACTCTTGGCCATGCCTTCCTGTTATTTTGGTACTTCTGGAGCGGTGAGCCCGCCACAGCAGACCAAGATTCCAGGGGATGAAGCTGGCATATATTGAGATAAAAGAGACCAACTTTGTGGCTGCTTTGCCTGTGAAAATGTCACCTCATATTCCTACCTCACACTCTGTGGAAAACCTCTGCTTATACGGCTCTGGGACAGGCACCTCAGGCCACCTCAAGACCTACTGGTGTTCCCTGTCAGCTGATGGCCAAACACAGAAAGGCTCATGGCCTCCATGGGAACAAAATCCATGCTGCAGTACCGAATGGTTCACATTGTCAGCTGAGATCCTAAATGAAGCAAATCACCAGGAATCATTAGTAACAGAGGCACTGGCAGCAATGTGGGCTTCTTCCTGTGGAGGTAAATGAGTGCAGAGTCCGCTTATCCATTCTCAGCATTGCTTAGCTGCAGTGAGATACATGTTAATAGCCGAGAAAGAATACACTAGATTTAAGGTGCTGATAATTAAGGCATTTTAGGCATTTATAGCAATGAAAGGAGGAATTAATCTTTGGATATGAAACTGAACTAGTTACCTATTTAAAATAGGATTTCCAATTACCGCTTTCCCAGAAAAAAAGGTAATGAACTCCCCAGAAGACTTTCTGTTCCATTTTTGACCAGACCCAATTTGTACAGGTCAATTGACTTAGGTGGTCTAATAGATCTGTGCAGTAAAATGCACTGGGATCCTGAGAGCAGAAAGTGTGCCAGTGTTACTGATTTTATTTATGAGAAGTACTATCCTAATCAGAAAGCTCATAAAGGGACTGTTGTGCAAGGATTTACCTGTACTTGCTGGTTGTAGCTGCAGAATGTTTGATGTTCATAGGATTAGTCTGAGATAATTAGACAGTTCCTATTAAAAAAAAAAAAAAGAAAAACAAAACAAAAAAAAAGCAAACATAAAAACAACTTTCACAAGAGCATTATCAAAATATCACTGAGGTTTTCTTTAAGGTTTTTATGTCTTGAGGAGGAGATCACATTTGCTTTTGACAAGCTGCTGGGTAGCTCCCAGTGCAATCTAATTAGCAAGAAATGAATTTTCTGGCTCGTAGAAGAAAAACAGGTGATTAATGCTAAAAGTACAATTGCTGTATGTCATAGAATGCTTCTGCTTTTATTGTAGTCCCTCAATTTAATAGGCTGTTTGGAATAACTTCAGTTTGTGGTTGAATGGCAGGGGTTGAGATTTATATAGGTGTATATATAGAGAATATAATATGTGTGTATATATATATATACACACACTATAATAGGTATATCTCTAGCATAGTAGGCAGCCCAAAGGCTGTTCATCTCTAGACTAGAGATTTCAGTTTAGTTTAGAGGGTCATCTCTATACTAAACTGAAATCAGACTCCACAAATTCAGCTGGAGGACAGATGTCAGCTTCTGAGAGGGGAGGGAAGGAAAAAAGGGAGGTGACTATCTGTCTCAGATGAGACAGATTTAAGCCATCATAGAACAGTTGCTTTTTATTTCACAGTGTCCATTTGCTTTGGTGGGTATGTGGTTGAGAGTGCATGGCTGTGGGATCTGGCCCCATGTCATGCCTATAAACAGATTTCCCTAAATTGGAATTTTGAGGTTGAGAAAATGGAAAAGTCTATGGAGGAATCCTCACACAGACATCCTTGTTAATAGGTCATTAAATAGTAGCAAATACTTTTAATTCCAGCAGCAGACACATTCTGCAAATACAACTCTTTGGTACTTCACGGTATCTTTTCACACATTCACAGAATATTCTGGGTTGGAAGGGATCCACAAGTACAATTGTACTACATTTCACACCTTCCATTTTAGGAGGACAACTGTTGTTTTGATAAAAAATACTGAGCTCTGCTTTTTCAAAAATGGGCATTGGATATTCATTTCCCCTGGAATGGCTATGGGAACTAAGACCCTGCTGGTACTTGTATTATGTAGCCACCTGTGGCTGGTGAGTACTCAGATGAACTCGTGTTGGGTGGGATGCTGGAGAATGCAGTTCTGCCGTAGGTTTAGGCCACATTTGGTTAAAGAATAATCAGAGGCTGTGCAATGACCTGTGCCATTGAAAAAACCTGGCTAGTACTGGTCTCAGGTGCATGTGGCATCACTGTGTATGGTAGAAATGAATTGATTTGGGTCAAGATTCGTCGCTGTACCCAGCACGGTGAGGCCACACCTCAGACCCTGTGTCCAGTTCTGGGTCCCTCACTACAAGAAGGACATTGAGAGGCTGGAGCGTGTCCAGAGAAGGGAAACGGAGCTGGGGAATGATCTGGAGCACAAGTCCTGTGAGAAGCAGCTGAGGGAGCTGGGGGTGTTTAGCCTGGAGAAAAGGAGGCTCGGGGTGGAACCATATTGCTCTTTATAAGTGTCGGAAAGGAGGGGGAGCCAGGTGGGGGTCAGTCCCTTCTCCCAAGCAAGAAGTGGTAGGACAAGAGGGCCTCAAGTCCCACCAGGGAGGTTTAGATTGCATATTCTGACAAACTTCTGTATAGAAAGGATGGCCATGAGTTAGAACAGGCTGCCCAGGGAAGTGGTTAAGTCCCACCCGTGGAGGTGTTTAAAAGACGCGTAGATGTGGCACTGAGGGACACGGTTTAAGTGGTGGCCTTGGCAGTGCCAGGTTAATAGTTAGATGATCTCGGATGTCTTTTCCAATATAAACGATTCCATGACCCTCTGAGGTTTGCATTGTGCCTCCCACACTGGAGGGCCGCAGAGGAACACTGGAAGCTTTAGCAGGCCCCTAAGGAAGGAGCGCGGGGGACGGGGGGACCGCGCCACAGGCCGCGGGCGGGGCGGGCGTGAGGCGGCCGTGGCGGGCAGTGCCCGGCAGGGGGCAGCAGAGCCCGCCCGCAGTGCCCACAGATCGGGGCCTCCTCCTGCTCAGCGCCGCTGCCCGGCGCTCCTGCCCCGCATTCTGCCCGGCGCTCCTGCCCCGCATTCTGCCCGGCGTTACTGCCCCTCATTCTGCCCGGCGTTACTGCCCCTCATTCTGCCCGGCGTTACTGTCCCGCATTCTGCCCGGCGCTCCTGTCCCGCATTCTGCCCGGCGTTACTGCCCGAAGTTCCTGCATTCCCGGCCCTCGCACCCGCGCGAGGGAAGCCTGCGGAGCGCCCCGGGGTTGGCGATGCTCCCTCACATCCCGCATGCCACTCCCCAGAGTGCGGGGCTGGAGAAGAAAAGGGAGACTCATAATGCCCATGCTTCCTAAAGGCCAGCTAATAGTCTTTGTCCACTTCAGAAAAGGAGTGCAAATAGAGATTCAGAACTAATATTGTCCGACAGGGGAAGGGTAAATATACAAAAGCCCATAAATAAGCAGAAGAATAATGAACCATTTTGCTGATACTCCTTGCAGGTGGCAAAGAAATGAGGTCACCTATCTCTCTTACCTCACCTCACCGGGCACAGTTTGTTGTCATCATTATCTGTACTCAGCTAAAGCTGCTATTCTCATTTGCAAGTGGGATTTTTGCAGGAGATGTTTCTCTCTCCAAAGTTACGCTGTTTATCTAGCCAAAATGTGTGGGAAATTGTTTTGGTCACAAGGATGTTAAACTACCTCATGATGTCAGCCTTATCAATATTGGGTTTCAGAGGGAAAAAGTTCAGGCAAAATTCAGATGAACTGAAGAGGAACATCCATAGGTAAATAACAGATAAATTCTTTTCTGAGTTGACCATGGTGTAATTAGGAAAAAAAACCCACCCAGCTTGCAAATTAAGAATAGTATTTCCCTGTCTTATGGAGAGTTATAAGGACAAACTCAACAAGCAACACTCAGGTCTCCCAAAACTGATTCCTTCATTATGCTCAAGGCTTAAAAATAATGTACCTGGCCCCAGCAGGGAGAACCAGAATTCCTTATCTGGATTTCTAGTATCCCTTTTACTGTTTATGGAGTTGTCTCTAAAGCAATACAAGGTCTAGAATGCTCATATGCAGAGAGAACCTCAAGGAAAAAAGGCATAGCTGGTAGGAAACACTAATTTTCTTTTGCAGTGTAATAATCTAAGTCTTGGTGTCCCTTAGGAGAAGTGTTTCCCTTTAAAAAAAAAGTAGTGAAATAAATTGAGAAATGCAGGTACTGGCTGAGGATACTGATACTTGTCAAAGTGTAAATATTCATTTTAATAAGTTCCTTTCCTCTTTAGATGCAGTGCCCAGAGTTGTCTGCTAATGTTCATCTTTACGCTGTTGTCCAGCTCAACAGAGTAAATCAACCAAGCTCAGGACTCCTTGCTGAAAAAAGGCAGAGAAAAATTGGGTTCAGGTCAGTAGCAACTTAAGTACTGCTTAGGTACAACATCTCAGCCACTTGCTTGGGTTGGATGGGACCGTGGCTAATATAGCCCACCCTCCTTAAGGTAGCCACAAGTTCCAGTAGAAATACCGTCCAAGCATTTGCCCCAGGGCAGTGTCATTTAAGTTCCTCAAGGTAAGCCATCCCTTGAGCCAAAATAGTTAAAATCAGTATAAAGACTATGTGGTGGAGATTGTGCTATAGATCCAGCAGATAAATTTGCCTTGGCTGAGAGAGGCAGTGCCAAGGCCATGGCTACAGTGACATTTCCAGGCCAGTCAGAAAATGGCCATCCTATGGTTGATGTCTTTTGTCTTATTCATTTAAACAGGTTAGCTGGGTTGAATAAAGTATTTCATAAGATCAGTTATGTTGTGACTGGTAGAAAAGGTGCTTTATTTTACACATTCTGTGGGAAATAAATCCATTAATAATTTTCAGGTTCACAGAGAGTAGACAGGGATAAAGGCCAGTAAGTTTATCTCTGTGCCTGTCTCACCTATGAAAAATTATTCCCCATGCTGTAGTTTGATTATTTAATCCAATCTTTCTAGAATATAAGAAATGTAAGCTATTTCTCATGCAAGATTGTGCAGAATCCAGCACTTCTTTCTGTTTTTATGTAATGTAAATTTTTCATTCTTTAGTTTCACTTCATTGCTTTGAGTTACACCTGTTTTCATCACTGAGAAATCAAAAAACTGTAGGGTCTCTTTCAAACATGATAGGATTCTTTTTCAAAACATAGGCTTGATTTACATACCAAATTCTACTTATTTGGCTTAATTCCAGATAATTGGGAGTGTGGACGAGGTAACTTTGTCTTTGCAGTCTCTGCAGGAAAGGTATTGCTTTGCTTGCCATAAGATAAGGTTAGCATAAGTATTTTAAAGATGAAACAGTCCATGGTGCATTATTTCCTCAATTCAGTGCAGTGGTGTGTCCATGTTTCACTGGGCACAAATTTCTACTGCTGCCTGACCAAGTAGTGTACAGCTCAGTATTAATGACCAAGGAGCTCCGTAGGAAATGGAATATCCAGGTCACGCTATAGGAACCTGATGGGGGAACCATGGAGAACTACAATTAAAGAGTTCCTCAGCCACAGTTTTGCTTCCCAGCACTGTGTCTCTCTGTCCCCTCCACTGAGCAGTGCACCAGCTTCTGTGGCTGGACTGCAGAGGACTGGATTATTGACATAATTTAAGATAAAGAATAATGGGAAAAAAAAGGTTTATTTTTAAACTGAGATAGTCAAAGTGATCCTGTTTGCAGCAGTCCCCAAAGCAGCTGCCTTGGCACAACTGAGAGGAGCATGAGCTGCAGCATGTGGCTGGGAAGGAAGGGGCTGAAATGGAGAGAGGAGCAGTTTTTCTAACCCATTTACCACTGGCAGGGATGGCTTTCCAAATCAAGAGCCTCAGCTTCTAAGGTGCCAGCTGTTTGCTCTTCCACCTCTAAAGTCCTCACCACAGCCTTGGTTATTGTGAATTTAAGGAGACTTGCTGAAGGATGTGGCACTACCAGAACAAATCATGGCTTTCCTTTCTGGAAGAGGAGTATTTTGAAGCAGGGATGAGAGAAAGGTGACCTGAGCTGCTGCATTCCTTTTATTCTCAGCTGTTGCAATGCCCTTGAGGGGGCTGCCAGCGGGGGCAGGGATGCAGCAGCTCCCTGCAGCTGAACAGAAGTCATCGGAGAGCTGAGATTGTAGCTTGTGCACTGGTGACACTGGAGGCAGTCCAAGGGAGGAGAAAAAGGCCAAAGCCCTGTCTGTTCCTTGGTTCCTGTTCCCTGTGTGACACAATTGATTTTAAAAACTGGACCAGGAAGCCTTTTGTTCACATTCCTTAACTTCAGGAAAAGCAACTCTGCTGTAATTGCACCACATGTTACCCTTCAGCCTGGCCTTTTCAGAGCTCAAGATGCTCTCACAGCATTGAAGTGAAATGCCTGAACAGGGAATTACAAGTAAAGAGGATCAAGCTATGTGCTCTAAATCCTGAATGATAACGCTAAACACATTTTTCTTTAAATGGATCTCACCTGACTGCTGCCTGCAGGCACAGCTCTGAGGGTGAAATTAAGATATTAGGCAAAGTCTAGGATGCAACTTTTCATTCCTATTAGTGGGAATCACATGGTTAAGCTACCCTCCAAAGTCACCTGTGGTAATTAAGAAACATACTTAGCTGATAAAGGAGAGTTAATGGATTAAAGTGATGCCTTATTGCACAGTGGTTCAACTTTACACGACCACTTTCATCCTAAAATTCTTGAAAATCCCAGAGCTCAGGCCTGTTGTTATTGCAGTCAGTGCTGAAATTATGACTGAAGGTTCATGAGCCTTGCAGAGGGACCTCACAATGCCCAGCAGTTCCGAAGGAACCTCCCTTTAGGAATCCTCTCTCCCCCAGCCCCATCAAAGCTCATGCCTGCATAAAGAGGGGTACTTTCATGCCAGTTCTTGTTCCACAGGCAGGTTACCTGTTTTGCATTTATCAGCATAAAACAGCCCTTGAAGAAGAGATTAAACCAGTTTCATTCCCTTCTGGATGACTCCCTTAATCCTTGGACTACAGCTATGCTCAGTTACTGACCCCTTCAATCTTTTAGTCCATGCTGCAAAGTAGGACAGCTTCATAGGGAAAAGCAGGGTTTTCCCACCAGATGGGTGAAGAGATGTGGGTCTGAACCTTCTGGCTCTGCTCCTGAAGATCAGAGTGGCTGAGGGCCATTGTTGTCTGGATTGTAGGGGCTTTGGCATCCCCATCTTCGGTCTTTGAATGAATCCCTGAAGTGTGTAGTGGCACAGCAGCCCATTTCACCCGATTAAGAATGAAGCTGATTCTGCTTGAAGCTATAGTTTAAAAAAAATCTGCATAAAAATTGTGACTTTTTGTGAATTAAAATAGAAAGACAAAACACAAAGCAACTGATTTTTTTAGGCTAATAAATCTACGTTTCAACCTTACCTGCAGCTGAGCAAGGCTGTAAGAGGAAGACCTAATTTGCCAGTGTATTAAAACAGCCAAACACTTGTTCTATGTTTATTGTTCAGTCTATATGTAATATTCATCTATATATTCATTTTATAAAGCTCTGGGTTAATAACAAGTTTGATATTCTGCAATACTCACTGAAGCCCTGAATCCCTTCTAAAAATAAGAGTAAATGAAACTTGATGGCTCATTTATCCACAGCATTATCTGCCCATTTTGATTTAGACTTAATGTGGAGACAATGGAATTATACATTACAGGGCTACACAGGATGGTCCATGATCTTGCTTTGATAGGTCAGCAAGCCCCTGTACAGTTGTATGACCAAATAATAGCCAGAACTTATTAATAATGGAGTTTGGTAAAGCTGAAATGGAACAGCCAGGTCTCATTCCAGTTTTATTAGTCTTCAAATAAAGTTTTTAATCAGGTAATTTATGCATTATCAGTTGAATCCTTTGAAGTCCACTAATCAGAAATGGATATACAGTATGTCCACATCTACCAGTTTAATAAAGTAGCATTCCTAAATCCTAGTTTTAAAGGGTCTCTTACTATCCTTGTAGGAGAAATAGGACCCTCAGAAGGGATTTGCAAGCAGCTCTACTGATCTTTGCAGTATTTCTTTCACCTTGTCTTTCATAATGGATACAAGAAATATCACACGTCCAGGGAAGAGAGTAATTCTGAACATCTTCTGAACAAAGATTGCTGCTGCTGCCATTCATGAAAAATTAAACTCTGATACATGGATGGTACCACTGAATTCAATGGAGCCAATGATCATGAGCAGCAAGATACTCCAGGGGAGTGTGGCAGACTTTACCCAGGGATTGTTGCTGCTTCAGGACAGAGACAATGTTTAACTAGACTACACGTACAGTCTCCATCTCAAACTGGTTACTCCAGGCACTGCTGTAATACATATTAATAGCAGTTTTGTTTAAAGGCCTTATTGTAATATTTAATTTGCTTTGGCCAGCCACATGAAAGGACATCCAAGTAAGAACAAAGAGGACACACCATGGCCAGGGACAGAGTCAGCTAGTAAGGAGCAATCTGGGGCAAAGAGCTGAGAGCCCAGTAAGCCAGTCTGGCATCTGATCTTCATGGCTCATTTGAAACAGACTGATAAAAACTACAGAGAGAAGACCAGAGAAATTTTAAAGAACTGAAAAAAAAAACCAAAAATAATCTGAAATAAGGAAAACAGAAGACTTCTTCCTTTTTAGCACCTCAAAAAGAAAATTAAGACACCAGAGCATTGCACTTCTTGGATACCTTGATTGAGAAAAATGCAGAAGTCTTTATGATGGCAAGGTTCTGCAGAAATTCTGTCCTATGACTCATTTAAACCAACAAGTAAAGATTAAAAATGAGGCAGGGATTTTTACATGAGGGCCTCCCACTGAAGCAACAAGATACAAAGGGAAGAGGTGAATGCCTCTTCAGTGGCATCTTCTAGTGAAGTCTAAAGTGTGAACTGTTTGTATTTTATGACACCTCAAAGCTTTTCCATTATGGTAAACTTTTATTTGTGTAGTAAATGACATCTTGATGTATCACACTGGGTTATATTCAACAGCCTGACTTTTCCTAACTTGATTGATTTAAATTTGAAGTTCCTGCTGATTTTCCAGAGCACAGTTGGAGAACATCAGCTCAAGTTTTCTGCTTTCCTTCATGCAGAACTTGAATTGGGAAGAACATGTAGTATTTTGATAACCTTTCTGGGATTTACAAAAAAAAGGCTTTTCTTCAGAGAGACAGTATGGAAAGAGGACGTTAAGAGGCAGAAAGGTGATGGATTTTGTTGGAAGAGATATTGAGCAATGTCTACAAGAGGAATGTTGATTTTCAAGGCTGCATAAGCTGTACTGTTGGGACATGACTCAAATTGCAGTAACCCATCAGCTTGCTGTGGTCTCACAGATGGGCCATTTCCTGTAGGATCCAAATTATTAGCTCTGCTCCATGCCTTGTCTGCAGAGATAGTAAAGGATTCCCACCAGCCCCCGACCTCTACAGTCATGCAGGAGCCAAGCTCCAGCAATCACAGAGCAAGGAGTCCATAACTAAATGTCCAGCTAAAGATATAGCAGGAACCATGGGGACTAAGCAACTGAAGTGTGATGTTGTGAGTAAAAAGCCTGATATATGTATGCAGTACATACACTTAAAGCAACATGCTGTAGGAGCAGGGAGGTCACTTCCCTGTGAACTGATCCTGCTATGATTGTTATCGTGCAATAAGAACCAAGAAAGGTTGGAGCAGGGCAGCTCCAGATGCACAGTCACAGGTCCAGGGATATGAAACAAGAACCAGTCCAGGCAACATCATGTCATTCAGAAGAAATGGTCACAGTGGTCTTCAATGTCATTGCTTGTGTTTTCTGTGGGTGTTATAATAATGCCTGTTCCTGCACATTTGTGGGGTTTCCCTGGCTACAGGTGGTGCTGCAGCACAACCCTACTCCTTGAAGGCATCTTCCCAAACCAGGATCCCACCCTCACCTCTGTGGTGGAGCTGTATAAGACTGCTCGACTAAGGAAAAACCAAAGCAGGTTGTCACGCACACAGTGCTACAAACCATAACAACGGGCTGCAAATTATGAGGGCTATTAAAAATGAAAAAAGCAAAAGGAAATTGTAAATCATACCAGCTATACTTAAATCAATCTAAATAATTTTAGCAAGTGGAGAAACACGATGAGGATGATGTCAGAAGTGTAATATATTTGCTCTCCCTGGCTGAGGGGAAGCAACACACATAAAACA
Organism: Dicaeum eximium; assembly: GCA_013396995.1. Lineage (NCBI taxonomy): Eukaryota > Metazoa > Chordata > Aves > Passeriformes > Dicaeidae > Dicaeum > Dicaeum eximium. Next base: position 477,338 of record VWZP01005875.1, on the reverse strand, counting down.
TGTGTAATAGGTGGCTTGACAAAAATAGATCTTAGACACAAATCATGTTAATTGAGTTCCTTAGTGCAGAGCAGCCTTTCTGGCAGACACATTGATAGAATTTATCTGTAATCATGAGGTTTCCCCCAGGCAACCCCTAAGTACTCTGTGCATTTTGTCACTGTGTTTTACGATAGTATCAGCTTCTGGAGCTCCAGTAACTTCAGTGCACAAAATTCAGTTTTTCTGTATTTAGAGTTATGTAATTGCTGTCTATCTAAATAGCTTTCATTGAAATTTCTCCAGCCCTTTCACTGGACTGAAATATAGAATTGAGTACCATGGATGATTATAAAATTATTTCACTTAGAGGTGTTTATAATTTACAAAAGCTGTTTCTCTTTCAACTTGTGCACATTTTGTGCCAGGGCTATACATACAACTGATTTTAACAACATTCATGCACAGTCACAAATAAGCAAGACAGTAAGTGTTCTAGTTCATATCAATACCCACAACCACAGAAAAGGCTGTGAAAGGTGTCAGCTGCATTTGGATGGATTTAAGACTCCAACAGAAACTGAATTTTCTTTGCATTTTAATTCTCAGGTGTTTTACTGGTAGCTTATAATACTAAAGTAGGCATGTCGGTATTAGAAAGATTTACATCTCCTTTGATTTTCATAACATGCTGGTAATGTATAGATCATGTCAGATGAGGAAAACTGAGAAAAATTACAAGAAAGACCATAACCTGACATAACAGAATTACGAGAAATATCATTATTATAAATGAAATGAGATGAGGGGGCAGTAGGTACAGTATCAGTGAAATGTGGACTTTTATTAAATTTGGACTCTGAGCCTTTAACCTGCCCTAGCCAAAGGGCATTTATAAACATATGGGCAGGCATTAGCCATGAGGTGGAGGAATGCTTTTCTTGTACAGCACCATCATAAACATCAGGTGGACAGATCTATTTACCATCGTGCCCAAAGGCAAAACAAGTTTCTTCTGCTTTGAGTCACTTCAGATGGGCTGATTTCAGCCCTCAGTTTATGTAGTCATAACTCTGCTGAAGGAAACATGACTGCATAAATGTACCTCGAGGACAGACCACAGATCATCATAAAAATGACCTGGTGAGATCACCTGGTTTGCAGAGCCATGCAGGGCAGCTGAAAGCACACACAGAGTCCTCTTCCTCACAGCCTTCAAGATGCTCTGGGGAAAGAGTCCCTGCAATAAGAAATTGCTTTCTGTTCTTATTGCCTTTTTCTTTTCCTTTCCTGTATAACAGGTTTGTGGCTTCTTTCCTAAGTCCTGGTTATGTATAATCCAACATTTTCTTGCTACTGCTGCTGTGTCTCTGAACAAAGACAGGGCTGGCCTTGCCCCTTCATGGGGCTAATCCTATGGTCCTGGGAAGGCAGCACACTGCTTAGACAGTAAGTCCTTGCATACAAGTCCACATAACTGATGAACCAAAAATGTCCCTTTTTGTGTGGGAATCCATGTGGCAGATAGCCAAATCACATTGCAGCTCTGAGAACACTTTCCTCTAATTTATCTGTCCCAGGCAAGTGCCTGGTTTGCTCACAGAATGGACCCAGTCCTCCTGCCCCTTTTCGTTGTACGACTTGTGATTTCAGAGGATCTCACATCTCCTTCCCCAGGGTTTGCCAAGCCCCCTCTCCATACAGCACACATCTGGCTGGAGGTGCACATCTGGGTAGAGCCCACACTGTGCTTGTAGCCATTAGAGGACATCCTGGCTCTGAGGGAAACCAAGTGGTTGTAGACATCCCAAGTGAGCATCCATCTAGCAGGAGACCAAAACAAATTCCATTAATATGCTTCTCCTGTGAACACAGTTTGCAGGGTTCGTCATTAAGCCATGGTGTCAAGATACTTTTTTATAACATGGCCTGGAGATGTCAAGACTGGGGTCTCAGCAGGGCTCCTGAACATAATTATCCAGCTCCAGCTGTGGGAGATTGACTGTGCTGCACCAGGGGCTGTGTGATACTAAAGTAGTCACTGCAAGAACAAAGCTCCCTGATAATCTCAGCATAGAAAATCAAGTGCTTCCCTCTGAGTTCAGGTCAAGGCTTGAGTAAGGATTTTATAGGTGAACTGAGATGGGAAAACCCTCCAAAAAACTGAAGTGGATATGCCCACAGTTCTGTTGTTTGCAGAAGGAAAACATGGCCTGGATAGGTAACCTCCTGGGAGAAAGGAAGCAAAGAACCAAGCAGGCTCCTTGCTCCAAGAGGACTTCTGAATGAATTACCTAGAATTATCTCTGCTGGACGCTTCTGCATTTCCCCCAGAATCTCATGTAGCTCTGTGCATTTTTACTCTAACTTATGTTCATGTTAAAGAATTATTTGTAAAAACAAAGTGTCCTGTTTGTTTCCAGTCTTTATAGAGAAGCAATTTTAAGCAATGTACAAATGTAAAAATATCAGGTTTAAATGCATTTCAAGGAATGATAGAATCGAATTATAGAATCACTAAGGTTGGAAAAAAAGCTCTATGATCATTGAGTCTAACTGAAGCTTTGGCTTACTTGAAAGAACATCTAAGATTACCTTCCATAGGTTTCCTTTTATTATCTAATGATAATTTATCCTATGCAATTATTAGGGGATAAATACTGAGCTGAATTAGGCACAGTATATGGTATTGCTCCAATATGCATAGTGTATAGAGAAGAGAAAGTGTTTTTTAATAGAAAGAAAACTAAGAGCAAGAAGAGCTGATCACAACAGGAATTATTGATGAAATTTTGTAATTATTTGGTTTTTTGCTAACAGAGAGGTGGCTGCTGCTGCTGCTGCTACAGCAGTATTACCCCTAGTTAAACATGCAGATCACTGTCTTGATGGTAACTTAAATAATATTGGTCCCAAGATTAGCCAAGAGGAGCTGATATGATACATTTTGGTATGTTGAAAATTTTTTGTGTTGTCCTCAAATGTAAGCTTCTTTTCCAACTGAGAAAATGTTGGAGATGTGGTTAAATAAATCTTATTTTTTAATCTATGCTTTCAACTAAAAATGTCAAATGGTTTTCCATGGTAGTTCATCATTGCACAGATATGAAAGAGGAGTAACCGATCATGGGGTTTTTATTATTTTCAAGATGGTGCTAAAACTACACAAAGAATATCTGAAAGTGTAAAAAGTTAACTAAGTTCAAGTGATTTAAACTTTCACAGTGTCATCAATAGCTTTGGATAATGCAAGATGTTAACTTTGGAAGATGCCTCTCTAGCAGAAAAAAAGAAGATATTTTCTTCTAGCTTATCAAACCTCTCATATACAGAAAAGCAATTTGATTTTAAAAGCAGTTTAGCAACACTTACAGATATTTTCTCAATTCCAAGAGTTTTATAATTGCAGGAGAGATCTCACTTTTGCTAACTTTAGACACATAAAAATATCTAGGTATATCTTCTGTTGGTGGTTATCTCATAGCGTTGCATTAAAAGGAATTATAAATATCTTTTCTGGCTCTTAAAAAAAAAAAGTCTTTCTTTATCTCTTTCAGTGTTAGATAATGATTTTCCACTTGCACTTTAAAATTCTTAAATGATCACTTAGATGCAGTTGACAAAGGGATATTATCAAAAGTTGAACATTTCTTTCACAATGTGTCACAAGATTTTTTTTAATATGATAACATTAAAATGGAATGACCTAATGATGTATGTGCTGAAATTAACTATATCATGCATTTATGAGAGGTTAGTCACGAGACAGAATTGGCTGTTCCTCAGTAATAAGTACAGATTTTATCTAAAACACTTCTTAGTGAACAAAAAAAGGTTTTCACCTTTACCAAGTACTTGACTTCACATTTTAGTCTCAATCTGACTAAGATGATTTCTTGGAAAAAAACAGTGACTTTCAGGGCACAGTAAGTTCTCCTGAGTGACTTCAATCTGATAGAAAGCTGGATATGACATCTTTTCATAAGACTTCTTGTATACTGGGAGTCTCAGCACAGCAGCTTTAACATGTTTCAGGAGTCTTTTATTAAGAAATAGGCTAAATCCTCCTCCTTTCATGATCTTAAGCCCCTTAGAACTAATGATGCCATTCCTACTTCAGATGCAGAGAAAATGCTGAATATTTTTCACAAGGGAACCTGTTAAAAACTGAATTATGTAAGGCTTCAAACTAAAGTAATTTCAGTCTTTCAGAGGAGAATTGCATTATCTGATTTCAAGACATGCAGGATACATTAAAATGTCTTAAAACATGTTATTGTCAATAGCCAGAAAATAAATGGTGCCCTGGAGCTCAGTAAATTGATTGGCTACTGGAGGTATTTGAAATGAATGCTTGAAAGACACATCTACAACCAAAAGGAAAATCTCACCCCCATAAAATACCCCACAGCAGTCTTGTCTCACTTACAAGAGGTGACCACCTGTGCCATGAAGGACCTGCATTCATCCACCCTCCCAGCGAGCCCTGCCCCACATGGACACTCAGGTGTCTTGCCCTACCTTGGCTCCCTTCCCCTCTCCTGGCTCCTGCCCCTGAAATCTCCTAATTCCTGCTGTCTGCTTCCTTTCATGGCAGTTTCTTATCAAAAGCATTAAAGGGGGTTGCAGCAGGAGTTGGTTGAACCTCTTTGGCAGGATGTGGGTGACCCAAAGCCAGCGGATGCTGAGGTGGGGCCTCGAAGTGGCTGGCAGGAGTGCTTGCTCACCTCCTGTGCCATGCTGCTCCCTGAGTTGCAGAGATTGAACTTCCTTATCACTGCCGGAGCAGATCCTAAAATAGAGAGAAGTGAGGCTCTTTTAATGTGCTTAAGCAGTCTAGGGTGGCACTTGTTATGCAGGCAGGTACTGCATGAAGTCAGCTTCTGGCCTGGGTAAGCATGTTTTTCTCACAGGGGAGAAAAAAAAGTTGTCAGTAAAATGCTATTTCTAAACAAAGCTTGGCAGGGGATTCAGGATAAGGTACAGTGCTGCACTTAATCTTTTTTCCAAAAGAACGGATTTGAAGTTAATGACCCCTGAAGCACATTTATTGGCTTGGTGGTAACAACCAAAACATCCTTCTTTTTTTCTTTGAGACAAGAAGGAAGGTTTGCAGCACCGATTACGTCTTCCTTGCTACTTGAAAGACAATTCTGTGTTTCACAGGAGAATATTTGCAAGATATTTCTGACTTAGGAAATATACTTGGGACTGCAGGGGCAGGAAGTAACTACTGCAGATATTTTGGTAGAGTCTGTGGGTTGTTGGCATTGCTGCAAGCTCAGGTCTGTCTAGAGGCGAGGGCTGTGCAGTTTTCAGTATGACTTTGTCTTGATGTTGACATGTGACCTGCCTGACGAAGCCAAAGCATGATAAGACTCGCAACATGATTTAGCAGTGCAGGAAGAGGGAAAACAATGATTGTTTTTGAGAGTGTCAGGAAAAGAAATCCCATTCCACTCAACTTTTTTTTTTTTTATTGTTTTCCAGTGTAATGCAATCTTTAAAAAAAAAAAAAAGAGAGAGCTTGTTCTCAGTGTGAATTTTTCCTGTGGGTAATGATCTGGACAAGCATTAAACTGGATCAGTGGTTCCCACCGTTTCCAAGCCATGTTTGCCATTGCTGGATTTCTGCCAAACTTATCAACTTGCCTTTAAGTGGAAGTACTGTGGCAGATCAGACCTCTATAGCCCTGTCACTCCCAGCAGCAGTCACGCTGCAAAAACAACTGTCTTGGCAACTACTCAGATATTTTCTACTGATCTACAGTTGCTGAGACATAGCTGAGAGCTGGGCCTCCAGTCTTTGCATCTGTCAGGGTACAAAAATATATACAGTCAGAACCATAAGCACTGAATTATGGGTACTTACAGAACCCAGTGAGTAGTCAGAACAAAACTTTTATGTCTTTCTGTGCTGACAGATCTCGTCACTCAATGATCTTGGAGTAAACTGATGAAATATTTTGAAGCTTCTGCAGTAATACACTCCACTACAGTTCAGGGCCATCTTGCTGAACACAAAGCATAGTTTTTCTACCCAGCTGATCATACTTGTTGCCAGCTGAACACTTTGGGCTCATGACCACAGGAGAGATGGGCAACATCTGCAAGAAAAAGCACTTGACAAAGACTAACTCAGCTCAGCAGCAGTGCTATATCACAAACAGGTCATAAGGGTGTGTGTCTAGATGTATGTATGTCTGTCTAATGAGAGATATCTATAACTGCTAAAAGCATTGGAGGATAACAGCAGGTATTTCACAGCCTATACAGCTGAACTTTGTAAGCATTTCCTCTGGGAAAAACCAGTATCATTTTAGGGCAAAAGGAAAGCAGTTTGGAAAAATGTATGTTCCACCCCAGCATTCAGATCAGTTCTATCAGTGGCATGTGACTCCCCCATGTGCCTTCTGTTCTGCTCATTCAGTGAGGTTACCCAAATAAAATGGTGCACACATATAATCTGAAATGTGAAACAGCCTTGGAAAGACAAAGAAAAGTTGCCTTTATACAGCCTCCCTGTTGGCCTTTTCCCAGCTCCAGCAATCCATACAAACTCCCTTGCAGAGGACCTTATCTTGTGTGTCTCATGGACTTCATATACAGGGCAAAGCCAGGTTCCCATTGCTCTCAACACAAAACATGGTTCTTGTCCCAGTGTTGATCTTCATACAGACACAGAGCTTCCTATAAACCTTTGAAGTCATGATTTGAAACATAATGCTGGCAGCAAAAGCCACGATGTGGGAAGCAGAACTGAGGGACAGAGACACCCAGCTCTTCTGTTTAACAAATAGCTCACTTCCTATTAGCAGTAGAGTTACCTCCTGCAGGCAAAGCTATAAATCATGCTGCCCAGCAGCCACCAAGTTGAGAAAGCCACCTCTGAATTTAGAAATTGAGTGTCAAGTTATACCACCTATTCCTCTCTGACTTATTCATTATGCTTGAATCTGTGGAATTCACGGTGTTTTAGCCCAGCTCATAAAAATAATGTCCTGGATGATCAAAGGTGTACTTTGATCTGCAGACTTCTTTGTTTTGAGGAACCAGCCTCAAACACCTCAAGGACATCTGCTAATTGGACTGAAATGGGTGCTGTGCTGAGCAGAGCTACATGCATGACAACAAGCAACCCTCGAGCCAGTTTGTGCAGTAACATATCAGTCAGTTTTTCACTTGTCCTAATCACAGTGAGGCCTCTCAGGTATTGAAAGACATCTTACCTCCACCTGGCCTATCTGAAAGAGAACATTTTGTCTCAGGATTTCATAAGGTGTCTTCTGTTCAGTCCTGACTCAAAACTCCAGTTACTCTGATAGGAAATGACTCTCCAGCAAATCTTGGAAAACCATCTTCCCTGGAGACAGACTCACCTCAGACTCTCCTCATTCCCCAGAAAGACTTTGGTAGCACTCAGGCACAGATTTCTGCTGATTTTCAGCTTGGTCTGATGGAAAAAGCTTGAACTTTGGCAAACCTTTAGCAGGGACCAGGGTGTACAGATGCTCTGGGAATTCTGTCTTAGCTGTTCCTATTGGTATCCCGGTAGCCTGTCACATGGTGATGGGAAAGATATGATCTTTCTAGTAAGCATCCTGACACTGCCTGCCAGGGATAACTAGGATTTGTAGATATCTTGATACGAGCCCTCCTTTGCATGTGAGTGCTTGCTGCTAAGCCTGATGCACACAAAGAGTGTGCTTGGACTAGGTGTGAGGAAGCACACCAGGTTTTTCTGGCTTGGCCAGCTCAACTAGAGTTCAGGTTTGCCAAAAACACACTGGGCTTTGCTGCAACTTGTCACAATCTCAGTGTCTTGCTATGATGGCCTGAAGAATACCTGGTCCTCAAGAAGAGCTGAACTGGGGACCTGTTAAAGAGAGGGGGCTTGCTCTGTGGAAATGGTGAAGGAAATTACCCAAACTATGTGAGATTCTCACAGTGTTTAATGTTGCAAGTATTAATGAGACTTGTGGTGTAGCTGTGCAGGGCAAGAGCAGGGAGGTGGAGAGTTGCATGACCAGTTAATTCCCAGAGGTGCAACATTAATGAGTTTGAGTACTTGAATTAGGAAATAAGACCAAAGCTCAGAAGCAAACAAGAAGTAGAATTAATTGTCTATAATTTGGTTTGGGTTTGTTGTTGTTGTTGTTGGTTTTGTTTGGTTTGGTTTTGGTTGGTTCTTTTTTTTGTGCAAAGGCTAAAAAGAAAGTGCCATCTGGGATCTCAGAGACTGAAATATCCTGAACATTCATATGGTGTTTTGGAAGGGTACCTATGGCTAAGCATATGGCCATCAGTGTGGTAGCAAATGAGTAGGGCATATAGGTCACATAAAGAGGTGAATATCAGGGAAATTCCATATCATCTGGAGTTCCCAAAGAGATCACAGTCAAGATAGTAAGTGGAAAAGATCGAGGTCAAAGTCTAGGTAAAATGTCAAGATCAAACAGCACATTGTTTTGATGTAGAGACAGTTTCAGACACTGAAGTGCACAGCAGAGAAACAACTACAAATTAATACAGATCAGTCACAAAATCTGATGGATTTCCAGTTATTTGCTCCCTTTGTCTAAGGTTTGCTGAGTACCAGTGGGTGGTGCTTTAGACACAAGGATGTGTAGCATTTAGGGACAAATATCTGTAGCATATTATCAGGTCTCTTTCGCTAAGGTTTACATCACTTTCTGTCTTTTCCCCCAAATGCTAAGGGTGCCACAGAGGGGAGAGTTTTGCTGTGAAAGAAAGCTTGGAGTTAAGCCCAGGCTAAACACATGACTTGGGTATGCAGAGTATTCCTGTTAGGTTTACAAGCAATTTATTTGACTCTTTCATGGATTAAATAAGGTGGTTTTGACCGGCCAGTGTGGCAATCCATTAATTTAATCCTATTCATTTTGGTATGAGCATATCTGTATGCATGCATTTACACTCCACTGAGCAGTGACTTGGTTGTGGTTTAACCTCAGCCAACAGCTAAGCCCCACATGGCCACTTGTTCACTCCCTCACCAGTGGGATCAGGGAGAGAATTGGGAGGGTAAAAGCTGGAGAACTCATGGGTTGAGATAAATGGGGGAAGGAGAAGCTGCACACAAAAGTAAAGCAAAGCAAGCAATTAGTTCACTGCTCCCCCTGGGCGGCAGGTGTTCAGCCATCTCCAGGACAGCAGGGCCCCATCATGTGTAATGGGTACTTGGGAAAACAAGCACCATCTCTCCAAATGTCTTCCCCTCCCTCCTTCTTCTCCCACTTTATATACTGAGCATGATGTTGCATGGTCTGGAATCTCCCTTTGGTCAGTTTGGGTCACCTGTCATGGCTGTGTCTCCTCACATGCACCCTGTCCCTCCTTGCCAGCATGGCAGTACAAAAACCAGAAAAGGCCTTGGCTCTGTGTAAGTTCTGCTCAGCAATAACAAAAACATCTCTGTATTGTCCAAAACACAGCCTCATACCAGCCACTGTGAAGAAAATTATCTCTACCCCAGCCAAAATCAGCACAGACTTGAATTCCTGCTGGATCCTGGTTACTTGAGTCACATTGGTCCACATACAGATGTCAAGTCCAAGACTGACTGCTAGAATGCAACAATTTCATGTTTGAGCAGGTAGATGGTATTGAGAAAGAGGTAAAAGGCTCGATGGATATAGGCAGGTTTTCTCTAATGACATATTCAATGCTTAGAGGGGAAATTATAATAAAATTTGAGATACCTGAATCTGATTAATAAAACAACATAGGAGCAGTTTACACACATACAGACATATATAGACACATATAAACAGAGGTCCTATGTTTTTGGGGATTTATATATGTGTACATAAGTGCATGTTTCTACATGTGTATGTGCATATATGTATTGCAGAATGTCTGTGTATTTGCTCTGCTGATGCAGTTAGGTAGGGACTCATGAGCAAGCACAGCTACTGCATTGCCCCACCCTTGCTGGATTGGGAAGGGCTGGTGGAGTGCCCTGCAAAGGGAGCTTGATCTCTCTGGCCTCATACTCCAGTGCCACAATTTCCACCCCATGTTAGAATGCAATGACTCATTCTCTAAAAAGATGGAAATCTTGTCACTGAATAAATGGGAAATAAGGTTACCTAGGTCAAGCAGTGAGTACTTATGTTTATTTTGGATTTGTCTACATTTAATCAGATGACAGAGAAGTTTGTGGTATTCCCTAAACCACCATGGCCTTTCTGCAGTGATGTGTCTTGAGAGAACAGCTGGAGCAGAGCATTATTGTTTGGGGGTGCACAACAGATAAAGCCATCCTGACCATTTCATCTCTGCATCCACAGAATCACATACTTTTAGCAAGAAATGAAATATTTTATGTTGTATTTTATTCTTCTTTCATATACATAATCCCCTGGTAGACAGACTCTTCTAATCCTCTTGTCACTCAGGGCTTTGTAGGGTTTATGTTCTCTAAGATGATATATCCTAGCAACATCAGAATTAAACTAGCTGCAGTGAAAGAGGGAAGCTGCAGGAATGTCCAAGTTATTGGGTATTCACCATCATTTGATTAATACAGCTGGCTGCAGTGATGTTTCCAACAGCTCAGTGACCCAAAGAGGCATCCTGACAGTGGCACGAAGTATAGGCTATTCTTACAGTCACATTCTCAGAGCCCCAAAATCCTCTTTGGTTTTATGCTTATTGGCAGAGACACTGTGACATGGTTCCGCAGGTAGCTCTCAAAGCTGGAGAGACAGAATGCGAGTACCTAAGGCAGGGAAATGGCACTGCTTCTATGTCTCTAAGGTAAGGGGGTGCTTCACTCTCCCATGCTGATTGCTGGACATCTTTTAGCATATGAGCTCAAGGAAGAAATTTTTATTTTAATAATAGCACTTTTCTCAATTTTTTTATTTTTCTTGATCTGTTTTCTTTTATTGATGGAAAATTGTCTGAAAAGGGAAACCAGAGTCCTGCTACAAGAGCCATATCTGATACGATGCAGCAGCTGGGGCACCACTTTGATCTACAATATCCCTGGATTAGAATCTGCATATGTTCCTGTGTGATACTGGAAGACATCAGTGAAGAACAAAGTGCATAAAAATCTCCCTCCTTTTAAACAAACAATCAAACAACCAACAATAAAACCCACCAAAGGAAGTTTCTTTTCACTGGTGTTGAAGATTCCCTGTTGGACTGCAGTTTGGATGGACAGTTCCTTTCCCAGTGCCTCTTAGAACTAGGCTGTATTTTGCCTTTATATCCTGAATTTTAGTGAGAAAAAGCTTTCATCCTACCACAAATGATTTATCAAATCTTCTATCCCCCTCCAGCCCAAGCTTATTCATCTCACTCAATTGCAAACAGACTGTGTAACTCAGCCATCTCCTTTAATGCCAGCCCAGTTTTAGAGTGTCACACTTTCTGGTGTGACATTTGGTTCTGTTCACTGCTAACCCCCAGGCACTACTCTAAAAATTTGTGTCATACTCCCAGTCTCCTGTGCATCCTTTCTTTTGGGTGTTGCCAGCCCTCCCTCACGCCCAGGGCAATGTAGGAGGGAGTTTCCCCTCCCATATCCAAAGGATTTCAATGTGCTCCAGTTTGCCCTCCAGTTCTGCCCATCCTCCCACTAATGCTGGTGGCTCCACTGGCCTTTCTCCCACTGTCTTTCCTTCCCTGCTCCCTGACATTATTTTTAATTCACTTGCAGTCTGTAAAAATGATGCTGACATCAACTGGGGCTCTGGCCAGGGCTGAGATAAGTCAGAAGCATCTGTCTGCTGGGAGACAATAACTCCACTACCCATGAGCTGCTTTGAAGTTGATAGTTAGGGTCAGTGAGTGTCATGTCACACAACATTAGTCCCCTACTCCTTCCTAGCTCTCTGATTCCTCTCTAAATCAGTGGGCTGTGCTCATGGTTGCCTTTAAGACACCACAAAATTCTGGAACTGGCTGACTTCTTCAGCATCCTCAAAAAAGTCTGCATTGGGGAAGACACTTGTCCTCTAGTTGAACAAAAAGGTTTGCTTGCTTTGTGGGGAAGAAAGAGTTTCAGCTGAAAAATAAAGCAAAAGTTCAAACCATTGAAGAATGGTTACTTGCTTATCAAAAGATATTTCCCAGAGGTCTGTAAGACATGCAAGCTGAGTTCACATAACATTCCCTGAACAAATGCTCCAATCTGATACCTTCTTATGGGGATTCTCAAGGAGAGAACAAATTAAATTAAAAAGAAATAGAAATATAAATAAAGTAATTTAAAGGAAAAAGCCATATGACAAGTTCATCAGATTATTGTAATTTTACTTCAGCATATGATTTACTCCCAAATTTCAGAATACTAGGGATCTGTGCATACATTAATATAGTCAGGGCACACTTAGAGCACATAAAAAGACCATACAATGGCATTTTGGTCAACAGCATATAAAAACGATTGCTGTAATCAGTCTGTTAATTACTGGCTCTTTATCAGAAAATTCTTATTAAATTTAGCTTGTTAATTTATCACTACCATGACAATATTTGGCATTTTGCCATTACTTGGAATTTGATTCTGGGAAAATCTGAGCTTTTATTAAAAAAGGTAATTTTAAAAGGCTTGAACCATTGTGTAAGACGACATGAACATGCATATTAAATAGGCCCTAAAGGCTCAGAAACTAGCAGGCAAATTGAAAGAACCTACCATTTATTAAAATAAAATTAAAAAAATAAAAAAAAGAAAAACCAGACATAGAAAAACCTTTCATGATTTTCAAGGCATTTTCCTACTGCTCAAGGATCTGATAAATGTTGTTTAGAACCTTGATCCTGACAATGTTGCTAAACTCAAAAAACTCCTCAGAAGTAGAAGCCTGCTGATGTACTCTTTAATTGATCTGGGCAACATGTTTTGTCCAGAAGTGTCCCAACTCCTTGTGATTTCATTCTGCTTTTCTCGATTCCTCCCCTCTTGCTCCCTTCTCTTTTCTGGTAGAATCAGATGCTGAGCACTTGCACTGCTCCTAAGCCCTTCCCATTTGCTTTGCACTTGCTCATTTGTTTCTACTGTTGTTTGCTTGGACTTCTCCCTAGGTTGTAGCCGCAAAGAAACAGCCAGTTGCAGAAATATGCTAAGGCAGCCCAAAAGGGGAAGGCATGTCACCAGCCCAGAGACCCAGGGGAGCTGCTGTGGCATTGCAGCAATCCCGGGTGCCTTCACCAGCTTCTGCTTCCCTGCTACAGCAGATGGCTCAATCTCTCCTTCGGCTCTTTGCACCATTACCTGCCCCGCCGGGCCCAGGAACAGGTGGGCAGCCCCTCCTGGCCCCATCGGGCTGCTGTGGGGATTGCAGTGTCAGGGAGAAGGGCTACGGCATTGAAGACCCCTTGCAAGCAGCCCTGGGCCAGCTGTCCTTCTCATGCTGCCGTTTCCGCATCCACGCTTGTTACAGTTTGCATCACGTCTTTTCCTGCACAGCCACGGCCGCTTTCCCGTGCCCAGCCCCTTGCCCCTCCAGCAGGAAGTGCTGTCTCCCAGGCTCTTGAGCTTTCATGGACGATTCCTGTTCGATGACAGTACTGAAGGCAGATGCTTAGATGGATAGAAGGATATTTGTAGGCAACTAATGCAATGCACTTGTCAATATTTGTCTTAACTTTCTAAAAGAGTGACTTTGGCCCTATCGAAGTCTCTTTCTATAACCCATCAAACTGCACCAGCAAAGAAAAAAATGTTTGGAGAGATGGGAAGACGTCCTGGGTCTGTGTGACAAGCTCTCTCACCCTCAGTGCTGCTGGAATTACGATTTGATAGATGCTGTGAATCTAATTGCTATGACACTGGCTTCTTATAGTCTTTGTTGCAAGTTTTATAGCAGTGCTCCTGCCAGCATATGCTTATCACCAAAATGTTGCTTTCCTCTGATTTTCTGCCTCTCAGAGGAGGGTAAGAATGTCCTGCTGTGAGTGGGAGCAGGCACGAAAAGCCCCAGATTACTTCCTGAAATGAGGTTTGAAGAGAAAAACAGATCCAACTACTCATTATGGTGGAGATCTCTGCAACGAAGCACACAGAGGGTGCTTTGTAAGGCCAAGGTGAAGGTGGTCTTAAGGTGACACTGTTTAAAACCACATCCCAACTGCTCCAGACAAAGTCTTCAGTTCAAATAAATTGCACTAATGCAGCAGTCAACAATAAGGGCATTTGGAAATGCGTGTTCATCTTCTAGTCATATAGAAGTCCAATGCTCTTTCAATCTCAGCACGTGAAAAACATCTGAATCACTCCCTGATATATCCAGTGATGGACACTGGAGTTCTAAAAAAAAGACTTTTGATAAATGCTTCCATGCTCATTACCCATAAAGGCAAAAAATGTTTGATCATCTCTACAAACCTCTACCTGAGAGGGGCTGTTGTACTCTGCTCCTGTGCCCTCAGCTCAGCCCCCCACTGTCTCTCTGCTGCAGCTGCCAGTGCTGAGCAACCCTGCCTGTTTAACCTGGGCATGGAAGACCTTCTAGATTTCTACTCTAGTTCACCTGTAGTGTGCTAGTTTTTCTTTCCCATGTCAGGCTTAGCCAACGATCCCCACGCCAGGAGGAACCTCCCTTGAGTGGTGGGAAGTTTTCTGCCTGAGTATTGAGCAGAGTACTTTGAAATCTCTGGGAGTTTAAGGCACCAACCAACTACAGTGTTATTTTCTAACTTGAATGCATGAAAGGAACTAAAATATCATCCCTCTCTGCACTGCAGATCTATTTAATATTCCTCCCTTATCTGCAAGAAGAAGTTCTACTGACATTAATTGGAGCTTTATATTCAAAATACAGTAAATAGCAAAGTCCTCAATGCAAACAGAATAGGTAAACAAAGATGTATCAAACATGAGAGGACAAGCTTGGATGCTGGGCACCCAGCATCAGGGGTCACCACTGAAAAATTTGGATGTGATATTTCTATGCATTGTTTCCTTCCTGTGACTAGGGTTTGCAGTGCCGTATGGATAAATTCATTTAACTTAATTTGAATGTCTTGTTCATCCAGACATAACAAAGCATCACATAATGGCTTGTGAACACACACATGAGCTTATCCTAATAGAAGGTCCCCATAGATGAATGCATGGCTGACACTCAAAAGACCAGCCTGTGTGATTTTGCCTGCATTGACCCAACGTCTAGTCAATATGCACATATGTGAGGAAGGATGTCAGGTCATGTTAGTGTGCATCATGCACCCCAGCACACAACCAGGATGACTGCTGTGTGTAAAAATAGCAGGAAAACATGAATCTGCTTGTGAGCAAGTGAATCAGGAGCTGTGAGGGGGGCGGGGAAGAAGCCATGCCAGTGTGTCATATAGAGACTGCTTTGGAGACTTGTAGCTCCTCTGGAGGAGGGTCTTTGAGGCACTGTTGGGTTCCTGGAGACTGTAGAGCACTTCTGATATGTCGAAACAAACTCCTCTGCACAAAATGCAGATGGGCTCTGTGTGAGGCTTAGCAAAATATGATAAGAGGTGTTCTGGTAGGTTCATTAGCAGAACACAAAATCCCCTTCCTTAAATGGCAATCCTGGCCTCCTCTGACACCCCGAGCTGGAAGAGCATATGTGCTGGGTAGGGTGAGGAGAAATTATGTTTACTGTGGTAAAAGATTGCCACAAAGTCATTTGCTCTCTCTGTTCACCACCAACTCTCAGACTTCACCCTTGAAATCCAGCAGCCATTCCTGTAAGGCTACGTCATGGAGAACCACCACCTCATTGTAACGAGCACATAATGGAGCTATTTTTGTCTTTCCCTGGGATGGAGAAATCGTGGTAATGCACCTCCAGCCATTTTCAATGCATGTTTCACTCTGATTAAGTAGGCAATTTTTACATTCATCCTTTTGGTGAAGGACCTACACTGTGATTCCTGTGGGATGACACCTGCAGAGCTGATCTTTTCTGACAAATGAGCAGTGCTGCAGTCACGCAGGGTTTTTCTCCAAGAAAATTGCCTGGAAACCTTCCAGTATCTCTTAATCCTGCCTTCTATCCCAGCAGCCAGTGCAGCCCTAATCTGATCAGGTTCTGCAACTGCGGGGCAATAATGACATGCTTGGGGTGCTTGTGTTCTTGTCCAGGAAATCCCATGGTTGCTAACAAGTCCATCCTTCTTTATTTGAGGAAAAAAAAAGAAAGAGAGAGAAGAAGGAGAGAAAGACAACCTTTCTTTTTCTCTGTTAGTTTCATAAGATTGCTCCCATGCCCCCAGGGGTGAAGGAAGAACCTTTTTTTTCCTGGATAAGAAAGTATGCAGGAATGTTCTTTAGAGGCACATGAAGAGTCAGGGTTTCCCTAACCTGACCAGTCTGGTTCAGCCTGGGCTAGATAAATGCTTGCTTTCAAACGGGTGGAAAGTTATGGAAAAATCCCACTTTCTGCAGGGAAAACTCCCATCAGCTTCAGATGGAGTTTTGCTTAAATGTAGCCACCAGGGTATGGCCCAAAGAAGATGAAAGCTGTATGCAAAGGAATTGCATAGCAGTGGTGAGACCCAGAGTGGCTTTCTCTGCCCTGTGACAGACAGATGCAGCCTCTGCCCAGCAGGATTTGAGGATCCACAGTTTGCTGACCCATGTGACATATCGTGCTACAGCACCTGCTGCGATTATTGTGCTTCTGATGGGAATGTAACAGAACTGGAAGAGCCAGATCAAAATCTGCCAGCACCAGGGAGCCATGAGCCTCAGAGAGAAGCAGCTCAGGAGGGAGTGTACTGATGGAGGATAAGGGCAGGGGGAGCAGGGAGCTTTTATTTCAGTGACTGCCCTAAGGGCAACCATGGCCTCTGTGATGCTCAAAGTGTCAGCTCTGAGATGCACAAGCTCAGGACAAGTGCATGGAGGTGTTTGCTGTGGCAAAAGACTGATGAGGTGCTCGAGACCCTGGCATCACCTCACTATGTCAGTGCCCTGCCCCTGTGGGATGGAGCACATCTGGAAGGCTGGCTCTGAAAAGTTTCTAGTCCTCACTACTCCTCTTCTCCTTCATCACCTCATTTGGGAAGAAGGAGAGGAGCTGAAAACATCTCTTAGACGCTTTCCTCAGCTTGTAAGGAGGAGCAGCTGGTTGTGACACTGTGGTTGCTCTCTTTTCCCTTCACCACCTGTGGAGCAGAGTGTACAGAGCCCCAAGAGCTGTGGGAATGAGCTGGGTGGTGCAGGATTGACAGGATGTAGGGTTCTTATTGGGGTAAAAATATTGCAGAGTTGCTGGGTGTGTGGGTGCCCCCACTGGGGCTGGGGCTTGGGGGGGGTTTGTAGAGCAGAGCAGATCTTGAGGCAAGTATATCAGGTGACAGGAAAACCAGGCTCTTTTTGGGCTTTGTGAGTTCCCTAATGGGCTCTTAAAATTAATTAGCAGGTGGAAGAGTGAACCAAACTAGGGACAGCAATATACCAAGCCCTTAATATATGTGCACACATGCATTTTTCCAAGCCATTTTAGAACAGCCTGGCAGTGCCTGGGTCTTCAAACCCATCTCATCTCTCCTCTCATTTCTCATTTACAAGTGACCCTAAATAAATGTGTTGAACCTAACAGGCAAAGGCAATACATTTACTTGCAATTTCATCAATTTCTCAAGATAGGCAATATAAAGGGGGGGGTGGGGGGCATAATCTGGAAAGGGGGTGATAATAGACACCCTTGAAAGATGAAAACCAGGTTGTGAGTGACTGTTGAAAACACAGCTGGTTCTCACTAGACATCAGTAGGTGCTGAAGAGGCAGAATCCAGCAAAAATCCATAGAAAACTGTGGAGGGTAAAGGGATGTAAGACTACAAGAATGGTGAGGTGGGATAGGTGAAAGCTGTCAATAAATACTTGGACCTTTCTGATGGGCAGCAGGTATAAGGAAGATGTTTCAGGATGTATTTCATCTTCTTTCCCTGGCCCTATATGCAAGCAGGGAAAATGTGAAGCTCTGGCTACCCTGCTAGGCAGAGCTAAAGGTGAGACACAGAGAGAGAGAGAGAATTGGGATGAAGCAGATGGTAGCATATAAAATTATATCATCTGTGTCTTAGAAATGTCTTTTTTTCTCTTTTGCTTTTAGAGATGCCGTTTCAGGTATAGACACCTCCCCACAAAAATGTCAGGTTAGATGGCACTGATGGGTCCCCAGACTGTTGCAAACTCCCAGGGGAAGAGGCTTTAGTTTTGCAACAAAGAGACATCAAAAGCTTCTGCCTTGCTTTTGGTGTAAACAGAAACTTCTGTCTGCTTCTGTGTCCCTGCCATGTCTCTGCCATCTCTCGACAGATGGTTTGTTTGCTTGTACATTCACACCCAATCAATCCTTTTTCAGATGAAGCGTGTCAGGCTTTAGTAGCAAAGGCCTATTTATGATATTTTTTAAGCTACTGAAGCTACTTTTTTCTTCATTGCGTTAGAGAACAATCTTATAGGCAGTTTATCTGTCTGGCATATGCACCAGGCTGAGAAAGTGGAGATCAAGTGCAATGAGGAAGAATGGTCATTCAGGGTCCAGTTCAGTGAAGGACCTGAAGTACTCAGCCAGGTTTTAAAGGAATCAGCATCTCATTACATTTAACATGGAAGGCTGCCCTGCAAGCTCAGGCCAGCAACAGTGAAAGGAGGACTTCCCAACCCAGCTGCTCACAGGACTCGGAAGATGTCCCTGCTCCAGGATGGTGGGTGTTCTCCAGCACCTGTTCAACACCACCAAAATACATTGATGGCTGCTGCTGCTCATGTGGAGATACAGCACTTTAGTCAGCCAAGGAAATTCTGACATTGCAGACAGCCTCTTTTATAGGCTGGGATCCTCTCAGGATGAGTTGGAGTTGATCAGTTGTCTCCAGCATTGCAGCTCTGGGTTTGGGTAACAAAAGCCAGTTTAGACATCTGTGACTCCCCTGGCTCTGTCACTTGGATACATAATGATGCAATATGAGATAGCCCAAGCTTTGTATATGGTATCTAGTCTCTATTAGGGGCCAAATTTCCACTTTCTGTGGGCTTGCTAAGAAGACAAGAATATGTTTCTGCAGTAGCTTGCAGGGGGTTTCAACACAAAATTTAGGGGGTTCCAACAAGCAGATCTTAATTTGCTAAGATTAGATCTGGGTTGTTTTGCCACTGATAAATGTAAATAAAGACTCAAATCTTTGAGCTATAGCCCATATGCAGCTAACAACAGGGAAAAATGAGAGCTCTTGAGGAATGAACTTCAGGAATATTTTATTACAAAAGAAGCCAGTCTCCAAGTAAAGCACCACAATTTAAAAGAAGGAATTGGACGTTATATTTTTTGATCTGGCATTTCTTTATATAATTTCTTACTGCATCTTGTAGACTGGAGTACGTTCTCAGTGGCCTCTCAACTTGCCCATTTCAGTGGTGGAGTTCTAGAGGGTGAAGAAGTAAAAATGAGCAATGCAGGCTGTCAGAAAGGCAGCTTTCAGTGGTTGAGCTGGGACATGACCTGTTGTAGCCAACAGATCCCTCTGCTTACAATGATTTTAGATCCCATTTAGTTCATATCTGTGGTAATGTAAATTCATGGAGATCAGTGGAGCTCACTTAGTGGAAGTGAAGGGAAGTTTAAGTTTCTGTGTCTGGGTAGTCCATTTCACAGAGGCATAATATCATGGCACATTCTCACTTTGTATGTGTTTGTTGAGCAGACAATGGTACGTTCCTATAGCAGCCTGCAAAATTTAGGTGTGAGCCCTTGATTCAGCTTCAGCTGTGGCTGAAATTGTTTCGACATGGGCTTATAATGATTTAATAAGCAGATCAGTACATCTCAGCTTGTTGAATTAACTTGTGGTTGACTTAAAGGGGCAGGGCAAAGGGCAAGGAATAGGCAAAATTATCTGTCATACCACAACATTCTTCACTGAACCATGACTTTGAACCAATATATAGATATTGTTTTTCAGTCCTGTTTCTATTTCTTGTTCAAAAAAGATCTAATAAAAAAAGATAATAAATCATATTCAAAATCCAGCTTGAGAAAAATTGAGGGTATTTTTTAGTCATAGAATTGTTTTGATTGAAAAAGACCTCTGAGACCATTGAGTCCAACTATTTTGATCCAGTTATTACAGCTCAAGTTTCTCAGTTCTGAGTCTTTATTGCTATGGAATATATAAATTATATAAAAATATATTATAACATATGTGTGTATATATATATGTATGCAAAACATATAGTGCAAGAAGTATCCTCTTTTCACCAGTGCCAAGGAACTGCTAAAGGAGCCACCTTTGATTTCCCAGCTAATCATTGCCTATAGGGGACAACCTGCTGCTGGAAGTGATCTTGGTGCTTGGAGATGGGAACATACTGGAACTTGGCAACAAATCTTTTGGAGGGAGACCCTGAGGCTGAGGTGTAGCCATGACACCAGGCATCACTGCTCACCCCTCCAGCCCACTGTGCACTGTAGGTGCTCCTGCAGGGCTGCTCCTGCCAGTGAAGCTGCTGGCTGGCAGTGGCTCTCATGTGTACTTGCAAACCTACTAGAGTTCAGAAATGTTTCAACGAAACAAAGCAACTGGTTCACTTTTGTTGCTTCCTGCGTTTTTAAAAAAGCAAAACAGCGAAGGGTGAACAAATTTCAGAAAGCCTCTGTCTTAGGCATCCTTGCTGCAAGGGAAGTGATGTTTTCTCTTGTGTGCTAGCAAATATTTGCAGGGCAATATTCAGGCAGAGGCAGTCTATAGCCAAATCTCAACCAGCTGAAGCTATTCTAAGGAGGGTCATTTCTATTTGAAAATAAAACTGGAAATTGCTTGGGAAATTGATGCCAAAGACGAAACTAAGGATCGGAGACACTTGAGGTGATGGTCAGGAATACAAATAGGTCACAAAGGGCTAAGATGAAATACACAAGTAATTTCCTTATGGCACAAGTGTACACTGAAAACCAAGAAAATTCAGAGTAAAGAATAAACTTACCAGGAAACAACCTAAACAAAATATGGTGCCATATGGAAACTTACAGCAAAGGCACATAATTAATCTTACCTTTGTCCTCATAGTGGGACTTGGCACTCCCTGTGCTTATGAATTATAAATGCAGCAACATTTGCTACAGATCAATGCCTTTGGTCCAAGAAATATCAAATTAGTTGTTAATCAAAACAGACTGTTCCTCTCCTTCTTTGTGTCCTGTATATATAATGCTAAGATAAGGCGGTTTAATCATTTGGAGATTTTAATGTGCTATAAAAATCCTGATTAAAAATAATTTTCAAACTCTGAAGATAAAACAAATCTGTTAGTGGAGCTACTAGGTATTCCAGCCAGCAATGCTGATCTCCCATGTGGCATTGACATGTGTGGAAGTGTTAAGCCAGCAGCTGCCCTCTCACCCAGCCTACTAGCTGTTTGTTCTTCCCTAAAAAAATTTTCCTATCTTCTCATCCAGTCCAAACACCCAGTCTGACTTCCTCACCACAAAAACAAAGAGCAAAAAAACGCCCAAACTATAAAATCTAATACATTTCCCTGAATGATTCGGTGCATGGCTGCATAGATAACTCTGGGGGGAAGGCAGAACAAATAGAACTTAGTAAGCTGTCACTGACACTGTAAGGAGCTGCTCTTCAAGTCACTCTGTCATTGTAATGGCTCTTTTCAGAACTGCAGCTAAAAGCAAACATTAGAGGCTTTTATGGCTGGAAAGTTACTAGAATTCCCCTGTCCCTCGGTGATGTTTACTGTGACTTGTATTAAATACAGGAGCAGATCATATCGTGCTATGTCTGCCTAAGGGTTGGTTTGATTCTCTTCCTCCTCATGAGCTATCAAATGAGCCTTGAGAAGCTGTAGATGAGGAATACCTGGGGTAATGATTTTGGAAAACATCAATTATCTCCAGTTACCTCCAGTATTGATAGAACCCTACGACAGTTGCTGTAAAGCTGAAGGTGGACAGGGCCTTTCTTCCCAGGAACACCTTATTTGCTTCTCAGTCCTGTAGCTCCTGCCTTGAGAGCTATCCTGAGCACCCTAATCCCCAGGAGATAAGGTGTGCACCATGGATCACGCTCAGCTCTGCACAGGGCAGAGTGTCCTGTGTTCCTTACAGCTGACCTGCCTTACAGCACTCCAAAGGTAATAAAACACCAATATGCTTCCACATGCTGGAGACATGCAAAGCTGGCACAGGTATTGGTGTAAGAAAGAGAAGGATTTAGAGAGCTGTATGAAACTGCAAGGTGTAGGAAGGCAGAAGGACTTGAAGCTGCTCTGGTCCTTGACAATACTTCGTTCATTGTGGTGTGTGGCAAATTCTCCATAGATGCATTGTATTGTAGTGGAATCTCAACAAAAATTCTACTTCTTACCTAAGTCCTTTAGTTCTCTTTAAATTTATAACTTCCTTCCTTAAAGCTTGCATCTGATCCTGGTGCAGGGGTATTTTATGTACCATGACTATTGGCTACACTTAAGATTTCAATGATCCATGAACTACAGAGACCATTTCTTCTGGAATGCCTTTAGCTTATATTTTAAGCTAATATTTTTATGCAATGTGGAGATCATCACAAAAAGCAAGTTTATAGCTGTCTTGGACCTTGAAAAATTTGCTATAATGAAAATAACCCTTTTATGGCCTTTTCCTATACTGGCTGCTGTGCAAAAAAATAAAGGAAATAAATTCTTTATTAGGGAGGGTCATTGAACCACAGTTGTCTTTTGTATAGAGAGGAATATGGAAATTATGTTCTGGGTCTCAAAGCTGGAATAAATATTGTTGATTCTGGCCAACAGCAGCATGAACACTATTTCTTCTGCCTATTTGTTGCTTGTGCTAACACACAGCTCCACTGGAGGCAAACAAAAATTGGGCATTTTTCTCAAAGCATCTGGCACCTTTTATTTTAAGGAAATTTTTATCAGTAGCAATGTGTAAAGAAGAGCCCAATCAGTCACATCTTATAATTTTGCAATAACAGTACTAGACAAACATACATACATACATACTTACATATATATATATATATATACACAAGTATTCAAAGGATGATAGAAGACAACTGCTTTTAAATTGACAAATTTCTGCCATAGTTTTCAAATTGTAATGCATTCAGCTATATTAAAGTATGACCATAACCCAGCTTTTGCAAGATACTGCATGTTGGAACACCTATTTCTGTTACGTCTTTTAAGGTGCCCTGTTGGAAACAAACTGGCTCTGAGTAATTTTCATTGAGGAATTAAATGCTGTTGTTCCTATGTTAGTTTAAAAGTAACAAGAGATTATCAGTACCCAGGCTCACATTTCTATTGTTCTGAATCTATCTTATTCATAACCTGCATTACTGTTAAAAGGCCCTGACAATGGAATTATATATTATGGAAATAGAAGTGTTAAACATTGTTTCCGTGTGTTTTAGCAGTAATGACTCAGAGCTAAACTGCTGTCTCTAAATGTCTGCCTCTTGTATGTTATAAACTGTTGCCTGCAGTTCTGTTATGTTTAAAGCCCACCTCTCTGGCCTCTCTTTTCTGCAGATGCTCAGCTCACAGACATCCATGCTGCTGACACCGGAGGATGTCACCTGCCTTGGGAATTCTGAAGGTGGAAATGCAGTGACAAAGGAATTATCATTGCAGGGAGGGATTTTTTGGACTCTCACATCTTTGTGTCACTGGGGTAGCCAGGCAGTGGATGAGCAGTACCTGACATTTGGGCTTGTCTTGCAATCCAGGTAAGCTCTGCAGGGGTCTGATCTGTAGAGACATGTTCAGCAAAACTGAGTATCACCACAGACTTGTCCCCAGTTAATATTATTTTTTTCACACTAGACACTTGATCTTTGCTAATAGCTGCAGATTGATTGGTCTCCTAAAGTTTTTACCTAAAAATAATTGCACTGGGACTAGATAAAGCACAAATCTCTTTGAACCAGTATTGCACAGTCTGCTTAAAGGTTCTTATTTAAAGAGTCAAAGTGCACTGAGAGTCTTAGTGCAACAGATTAGATGCTGAGCATAATTGCTGTATGATTTAGCTTTCATCATCTTGAAAGCTATGACCCACTTTCAGAGCATATGCCTATGCTGCATTCAGAGCCATAAGTGCAATGTAGATGCACTGAACTGACCTTGAATAGAAGTGCTGAGGTGCCAAAAACAGCTGAGGTGCCTGCAATCACCCAGATACAGCAGCAGCCATCCTAGGCCAAATGGCTTTAATCCGTGGGTGGGTCTGAACTGGAAATTTTCTTGCCATGCTCCTTTCTTTTCTTTCCCACAGAAAAGATTTTGGTTTTGAGAAATCATTACTCTCATGAGAGGTTTCTACTCAAATATTCCTGAAGCTGAACAGTCTCAAACACTGTCATTCGATGGGGAAATGCAGTGTCAGGATGCCACTAACTGCCTATGCTTTAAGGGAAGATGGTTGCTACAACCTTAAGGTAGAACATTCTAGACTTGGATTCTGCCACTTATTCTGTGTCTTTGGGCAAGTAATTTCAGGTCAGAGGGAAAAAATACAGAAATGATTGCCTAATTCCTGCTTAAGGCCTCCAACTGCAATATCTTGGTCTTGCTCTTCCAGATTACTGTCTACTAAATGAGACTTTCCAACCTCACTGTGTTGCTATCAAGAACTCATGTATTATGGTGTGAGGCAAATGGCAAAAGGTAGCTGAATTTCTAAGGTAGATAAATATAGTAACCAAAATGAGGACAAAAGTAACCTAAGTCTGCACAACATGAGGTGGAGGCTGCACTTGGCCATGCCTGGTGCAATTCTCAGTTGGCTGAAGGATCCCAGCTCTGATACACTTGAGCACACAAGAGAACTGTATCAGTGCACATCTGCTGTCTTAATGCTCTTATTATTTAGTGATTACTAGACCACAGAAAGGGGACTTTCCATCCCTTCTCTTCTTGCTGCTGTCTGTCCACCTAATATAAATCTTAGGGTACAACGGACCAAGCTGGCAATTTCTTCAAGTTTGTCTTATCTCCTATTCCCCATTTATCTTTTTGTTCATAACTTGATAGTATTCTCATTGTTATTTGTTTTCTTACATGCAGTCAAAATAGATTCTTGGTTATTATAGTGGGGAGTGGCACATAAATTCAACTTTAGATATCAAGGATATTTATTTCCCTTAGCTTTCTGGTTCATTTTTGCTCTTTCTCCCCCATTTCACTCCACCCCCACCCCTCCAGTATTTTTAACCAATATGTTCAATTTCATAACACACTGTTTGTTATTATAAAGCTGCCTCCAAAATCTCCTCAACTTGTAACCATCTCAGCAGTTGGTTTGCACTTTCTTGGTGCTATTAGCTCTCATTGATTCCCCAGAGGTTTCAGTCAAATGTTCATGTAATTGCAGTGAAGAACAGTATTTGGGATTCTTTGCATACTTAATGAAGATTTTATAGGAAATCTAAAAATAAAAATGTTTGTATTAATGGTGGCACCATCTATTGTTTGTCCAATGCTTTCCATGATGAGTTCCTGTTCCCTATGCTTATAACTTTGCCAAATGGTAACAATAGAAAATAAAAACTTCCCTGCTGGGTATCTGATCATTTAGCTGAAATTTAAGTGCATAAATAAAACAGTTCAGTCCCTTCCAAGAATGTGGCTAGAAAATATGTGTTATTTTATGATGCTAATTTCTGTCTTTCATTTGGAAACTCCAGTTGGTCCCTATACGTTATAGGAAGGACATGAAACTAACTGTAGATGAGTTTTGTATACTTTGTATCACCAGAAAAATGAACCCAAATATGGCCAAGTTGTAGACTTTTTAGGGCAGGAAAAATGCAGCTAGCACGCTTCGTAAATCTCTGCTGCAGCTGTGTGCTAAATACCTTGAAAAGTCTGTCTGAGCTGGACACCATTCCTTCTGGACTGTGTAATTGCAGCTCTGGGCTGTCATGGCCTTGGGTTCTGTTTTTCCTGGCCTCATAATGTCCCTCTTTCTCTGGCAGGTGGTAGTAAGGAGAGATAAGTTTGGTTTAAATATAGGAAAAATCACAGCTAGAGCTTGGACATGTGGGCAGTTTTAGACAAGGACAGAGCAAAGGCAGAATGGGGTAATGAGGGGAGATTTGGGCTGGGTGAGGAAATGTAGGAGGCTGGGACTGGGAACAAGAAACCAGGAATGGGAAAAGATGAGTCTGGATGGGCTGGGAGTAAAAGAGGTCAAATTTGAGAAGGACTGGGAGGAAAACCTGTGGCTGGTTACACAAGATCCCTGCAAAGCCGAGGGGAAATCCTTGAGGGGGTCATAGACTTTGATTAATCCATAGACAGATTTTACCCTTGCCTGTTCTCTCAGGGACAGGGCCGCTGAGAAGACAATCACCTGCAAAACACTCTGCAGTGTCCCACAGTCCTCTGGCACTTGCTGAACCAGTCAGCTCCTGCCCTGGTGCTGACCATTCTGCTGGAGGCAAAATCAGAGGGAGGGGAATCAGTATTTTCAGGTGTTTTAAAAAAGGAAGAATAGGCAAAAAATTTCTCTGCATTCCTACCTTCTTCCCAAAGAATTATTTTAGAAGAACATGCAGGTTTGTTGTAAAAACCAGATTTTCAAAAGGTAGGAACTCCTGGAATTCACAGAATCTCTATGACTTTAATTTAGCTGTTGGCTAAGGATTTGCATTACAGTCTCAGTTCATAAAAAAGAATTAATGGCTACCATGGAAAGCTTTGGTTGCCTCAGGGTCACTGACCACGATCTGACTATGTTTAATACGGGCAAGAGCTGCACACAGGCCACCAGTAGTGCATGTGTACTAGTTATCCTGAAAATTAAATTCCTGGCAGGATAAATTAAGAAAAAAAACGTATGTGAAATGAAATAGAAAAATAAAATATGGAAATTTATTTTAGAGACATTTATTCAGATAGAAAAGTGTCACATTTTCCCCTTTGTCAATGAAGGACTAAACATCAGTTATGATTCAGTGGCAGAAGGAAATCACTTGTTGAAAAGACAACTTCTATAGTGAAAGAAAGAACAATTCATAAAAGTAAGAAGCCATCATGTGCTGAAAATAAGTAAATAAAAATCTGCAAATGACAGCCAAGGATAATATGAAATCACTTAATTGCTAGGAGCAATGATAATGGTTTAGGCCCATCACTAGAAAAAGCAGAAAAAACCAATATCAGTGATGCAGAACAGGCAGAAATATTTCAGAGACGTATTCTTCAGAATACAGCAGGGTGTGCTTGTTTTCTGGCAGAATCATACATGACTTCCACACATCAGCAGTTAAAGATGTTCAGAAAACACCTTGGAATCAGAAAATTCCAGAAGACTGGGAAAATACTGAGTCTATGCCAGAATTCAGACGGTGTGATGAGCCACTAATAATAGGCTTGTTAGCTTACATCAGTTGTAGGCACAATGACAGAAAAATGACATGGGGCTTCAAAGGAACTGACACATACAAATATAATTATTGCCATCAATATGGTTTAGTGAAAATGAGTTATTGTAAAGCAAGCCTGATTTCATGCTTGAGGAATTTATATAGTTAGCTGATAAAAATACTGCAATATATTTAGATTTATTAAGGCTTTTGACTTAATACTGGGTGGTGTTCTGTTAAAAACATGAGCGCTGGCCAATTTTCAGAGGTTTTATTGCAGATATGTTGCAAAGATGAGGCACACCTGGTAATTAGGCTTTAAATTTATGCTTGTCCTGAAATCAGACTTCTTCACTTCTCTGGTTAAATATACATGACCTGATAAAAGTCAGGTAATTTGGAGACACTGTCTGTGAATGAAAGGTGCAGCGTTGCTATGATTGAGTGCCTAGGATATGTACCTCCAACAGAGCTCAGGAAAGACATTTTATGAGTTTCATGTGAATTTAAGTATCCCAAATCCTAGTTTTAACAAACTGCAGTGTCCCAGATTAGGCACACTTGGGCATAAACATCCACACAAAGGCAGTTTGAGGAGGTCCTACAGGCATTTAGAAGTTTGCTGTGAACAAGCCAAACTCACTCCAGGACTGACCCAAAAGCTCCCATGCTCCAGTGCTGGTGGGCAGTGCTTGCTGAGAGAGATGTGGAGCCCTGTGACTTGTCCTGTAAGAGATGCTGCTGAAGAAGGACTTGCTGGCCTGAAGAACAAGGAAGTGGTCGTAGAAGAAAGATGTGAGGAGCTTGCTGTTGATTTGTGCAAACTTGAACTGTATTGTGTGTACAAAAAGAAAGGCAATTTATAAGTACAGAATAAAACTTCTGAAACTGTTTATGAAACATGCCTCATTTTTGTGGCCTGTAGTTACAGAGATGGTATCTCATCAGAGCACAAGATATTGTAGTAGTATTGTAGAAGCTTCTACAATATAGAAGCATTATAGTAGCAATCATCCTAATAATTTCCCAGCTTAATATCTTGGGAAAAAGCAGTTGTTTCTCTGCAAGGATGAAGAATTCAGATTTTTTTTGTGGGATTAAAAAAAACAACCAAACAAAACAACAACTAACCAACCAGTAAAGCGCTGGTCTCAACATCTAGTTCCTATTTCCATTCTTTTTCTGTAAAAATAATCTCTATCCCTTACCTACCATGGAAAGCTTTAAATGCATGCTTTCCCTGACTAGCATTTTCCTTCTTACTTTTATTTTTCTTCAGAGTACTGAGAACATTTGTCTCAATTTGTTAGCTATTTTCACTCTTTCTAAACAGCTGTCTAGGCTCTCATGAATCAGATAAAGGATATACCCTTGCCCAAATATATGCCCAAATGAGTTCAGGGAAAGGCAGCAAGATCCCTGAAAGTTTTTTTCTGGGAATTCTGCTATTCTCTTTCATTTGTTAGACTCACTGAAGACCAGTAATCCCCATTCAAGAACTGCATGCATGGTATATTTTTTTTTCCCAGTGGCAGGTACCCTCTTTGCCTCTCCGAATTTATTGCTGCCAGTTGACTGGTATCAGCAACATGGCCAGAATGAGTGAGGATGAGGCCTAAACATAGTGCTGGTCAACTTAAATCACTTATCTGACTTAAATCAGCTGAATGGTTTGCAACCACCAGGTTTGTGTTGGTTCACAGCTCTTACTGAATTCCCAGGTGTCCCAAGAACTTACTTATACCAGAGAGATGGTCTGTGTGGTTCGCAGGGAATATATTTGGGCTTGCACATAGGGTTGAGCTGTTCTTTAATTCCACCGCTGCTTTTGGCCTTTAGGCCTTCACTTTCCCCTCCTACATCACAATGGTTTACTAGGAAGTAGTTCTCTTTGGCCCCAATGTTTTTGCTGTTCTTTAAAGGGATATGAGGCATTCTACCTGCTGTCTTTCCCATAATCATTAACATGGGTCTTACAAAGTCTTTGCCTGGTGTGCTCCACCTAGAAACCTGAATTCAGCTGGCTGGCTGATGTCTTCTATCTCTTTGCATCTTCTGAATTTTGCAATAGACTGATGACTTGCTATTGCAATTTTCATTTCATGCGTCTGTGCTAATAATCTGATGTGGGTAGGAAATCTGGTTTGCATAGTTTTTGTGCAACAGACATATAAACTGTTTTATTTCAACAGCATACACTGGAGGTATTGTGAGGCTGCCAGCAACGTGTCTCCACAGATGTTGTCTCATTGTTATTGACAATAACTAATTGCCTTCTCTATTTTTGTTAGAAGACAAGTTATATCTTACTCTGAGGGCTTCTTTCCCTATCAGATGCTGTTTCAAATTTTCATAAAGGCTAACTCCTAGAAGACAATCCTTTCCCCGCTTAGGTATATCTTTGTTTTGCTCTCCATAGTCCAAACACCTATCAGCTCTTCCTGCTTCAAGAGCAAGTTACAATCCCCTGAACATCTCCTGAAGTTGATACAAGCTAAGAATGGCTATAGTTATCATACTATTACATTGCATATTTCAAGGTTGTCTGAAAAACTTGAAAGAAACTCTGCCAGTTAACAACTAATAATGTGAGCTAAATTGGTATTTCAAGTATGGACATGTAAATGCATTGCCTGTAACTCTTTAGTAATTTCCAGTGTTTCACTGATACTAAGTTTCATTTTGGTTTTAGTTTGCATTTATGTCTATTTTCATGACCAGTTAGCTGAGAACTGATCATGTGGTCATGATCTCTTGCAGCTTCTGTCCTCTTGCTTCAGTGTCTGTACAGAGCATCACTACCATGACAGTGGCAGTGAACCTTGGCAATTTGCCCAGTGTATGTGGTAGTGTTTGAGATCCATCCTGTGGCAATTGAGTCCCACCAACCATCACCCAGGGTGTGTT
Source organism: Dicaeum eximium (assembly GCA_013396995.1). Lineage (NCBI taxonomy): Eukaryota > Metazoa > Chordata > Aves > Passeriformes > Dicaeidae > Dicaeum > Dicaeum eximium. The sequence goes on along the minus strand of VWZP01005875.1, from coordinate 447,099 downwards.
TTGAGCCTGCCCACCTGCTAGGTCTCAGGACACATTGAGGGTGATGCTTTCCTGAGCTCCCAATCCTTGTCACAATCAGTGGCAGGCACCAAGAAGTGCTTCTTTTTCTGTAGTAACTAAATAGTTCTGTTCCCTTATATAATGAGCTTGCTTGAGTCTATGTAAGGATGAACCTTGTTTGTCTTCTGAGTAGTGACTATCCTGCTTATCTACTTTCTGAGCTCCTGCTTTATGTATAAGCTTCCCCTGATCTCTTGTCTCCTATCAATTGATCTTGTCTCCTATCAATTAATTGTTCTCTTCTTCCCTTCACTCTTTTTTTTTTCCTATCGGAGTATTCTGGGAGGTAGGTGTTCTGTGGATGGATTTTTCTGAGCTATTTCCTGATATAGCTTCCTTGCTTTTCAAACTCCTTTCACCAGCTTTGCCACAAGGAAGCTCCAGCACATTGTCTGCTCTGTGTAGGCTACTCATTCTCCTGATGAGTCTGCTCTGTGTAGGCTACTAATCCTTCTGGTGTGTCTGCCATGAACTGCTCGTCCCAGGAATGCTGTGAGCAGTGTAGGCTGTCTGTGCTGTAATTGAAAGGAACACCTTTCGCTCCTGTGCCACCTGATGCTTCAGTCTGCATACTTTTTCTCTTGAGATTCCTCTAGTAATTTTCTTTGTCCTGGTGCAGTTTGCCAAGTGTGCTAGTTTGAGGATGTGTGCTACCAAGGATGTATATTGTGTCCTAAGTTGTAGCTGCTGTTTTGTGTAGCAACAAACAGAGGCAGCCTTGCAGGCTGAGTGCCACACACTTTCTGTTTGACATTTTACTTAATGCATGTGTTGTTTCTGTCTCCAGACCAGACAGCTTGTCCACCTGCAATATTCATGTGAAGAAAACATTGGTGTACCCTGACTCTGTATGAGCCACTTCACACAATTCCTTCTTCAGCACTATCTTAGAGCACATGGAGCATGAGGTGAACGTCTTCATGCTGAAGTAAAGTGAGGCTCTCCTGCCCCATGCTCTGAAAGTCCCATGTCTAGCACAGGACAGGTACCCACACTGAGATCTCATGCTATCGTGTGAGGGACTAACTCCCTGCACATAAGTCCCCACCCAAATCTGATCTTCACGAGCCACATGGGTCTGGCCACTTGCCTTTTTTCTGCCAATTTAGAGTCATAGAAATTCATGCTGAAACTCTAAGGTTCATGTCTCCCTTAGCTGTGGTACTTTCTGTGCATTTCTGATATGAGTTTTCTTTTCACAACCATTACGCGTGACCCAACTGCGTAGGACTTCTGCAACCTTCTCTCCTCTGCTACACTCATATCAGCTTGCTGAAGAGTATCCACTGTTTTCCTCCTAGAGCTGCTCCTTTTAAGCTGTTCTAGGTCTTATTGAAGAGACAAACAAATGCAAATAACATCACATAGGAACTGGTGGGGGCAAGGAATGGAAGGGCTGCTTGCAGTGACAGCTTAGTTCACTAGCTGTGCCAAGTGCCACTAGCTTAGTTCAGTTGCTGTGCCAAGATGTGCCCACTTAGTGATCTGACTGAAGTCAATATATGGAGTGTGACCTTCCAAATGCACCTGCATAGATAGAAAAGTGGTGCTGGTGTGATTGATCTTTTTGTTTTCTGTAGTGCTTCCAGTTTCTAATCCTTTGTATCTATAGGAACAGAGTTCAATCTGGCGCAGTGCTCAGGCAGAGAGGAGAGGAAGTGAAGGCAATGTACAGCCTCAGTGCTATGCAGGGTTTTTTTTGCTTCCCACAGTCTTGGTAACATGGACAATTTTCATAGTGTTACATCGAGAAGTTTCAGCTCAGTGTCTGATAAGCACAGGTCATGCCTGCATTGCAGCTCAGCTGCTCAGATCAAAAAGCAGTTTAAATCAGTCTTGATCCCTGATTATTGGTATATGCCCTTGCACTGCTATAAAGTAAAACCTACATCTTTAACCCCTGCTAGGCCAAGTGCCTACACAGCCCCAGCCTTTCTGTAATCCTAGCTGTCCTGATGTTGCATGTCTTAAGAGGGAAGGCTGTGCTGACTTGTCTGCCTTTGCCAGCCACAGGCCCTTCATGTGAGCCCGGCAGGGCAGGCAAGGCAGGCACAAAGTCTCTGCCTGCAAGCAGGGTAACCTGGTGCCTCCTCGGGGCTTTGGGTACCTCCTACAAAGGAGGACAAGTTGTCCTTCAAATAAGGCTGAGAAAGGTATCACTGCTAATCTCACTTCAGCAAGATGCTTTGAATCAATTCTCAGGATTAGTGTTATAGTGTGAGTTCAATGAAGGGAAATTGTTTCTTACCAGAAGTGGGGGAGGAAGGGACATGGTTTCTGGTTGTGGCTGCGAAACTCACTATGATGTCTCCTGTTCTTCAGAAACTTGGGGTTATTTCCTTGTGCCAGTTAGGTCTTCCTTGACCCTGTAGCACTAAGTGGTTGAACTTCCTGGAGCTGGGATGGCTTCGGTTCACTGTCAACCATTGATCACGGCTCAGGGTAAGTGAGTGAAATGTAATGGTCTGTAAAGCACACGTCAGAGTGAGTGAAATGTAATGATCTGTAAAGCACAGGTTAGGGGTGATGATGCACAAGTCCTGTTTTATCTTTGAACTCTGTAACCCATGTGGGAACACTCGGCCTTGCTCCTGTCCATCTCCTGGGCTCAGCTTTGCCAAGCTGCAGAGTGGAAGGGGAAAATAAACCAAACCCAGCACCCGCTGTGTCACCCGCTCGGAAAGGTCATCCCACCGGAAACAGAACGGATGGCGGTTCCTCTGCTTGGTTTGTCACTACAAATCCTTCGAGGGTCTCTCTGGGGCAGGCTGTGCCCAGGAGCCACAGGCAGGTGAGAACCGGCCGCTGCAGAAGAAGCAGGGCACAGAAAGCCCTTCTGCAGGGCAGATGCTGCCCAAGGCCTCGCTGGGTGGCAACAGGCGCTGCAACTTTTAACTTCCCAGCGAGCAAAGCCGAGCCCGCACAGGCTGCTGCGGGCACACCTGCAGGCTCACACCGCCCGCCGCACATCGCCACCCATCCAGCCCCTGCGCCCTGCTGGGGACAGCTCCGCCGGCTGCGAGTACAAGGGGCCCAAGGAGGCGGGGGGCAGGCCTCCCGGGCTGGCTTTACAAGGAATGCCGTGGCAAGGAAACAATGGAGAGCCGCCCCCTCTCCGCCTTCCCACTGCCACTGCCGGCGCCGGGAGCAGCGCGCCGCCGCTAGGGTGCGCCGCGGCGGGGAGCGGGGCCCGGGAGGGGCGGAGCATGCGCAGTGGGCGCGCCTCGCCCGGGCCGCGTGCCTCCGCCCCCTGCCCGCGCCGCCGCCGCCGCGAGCGGGAGGAGGAGGAGGAGGAGGAAGGAGGGAGAGAAGAAGGGAGGAGGGAGACAGGTCCGGTGGCCCTCTCGGGTAGCCCCAGCGGCGAGGGAAAGATGGCGACGCTGGGAGGCGAGTCGCAGCCCTTCCCCTCTGCTGCTCTGGCGGCGGCCGGGGTGGGCGGTGGCGGCGGCGGCAGCGGGGCGCTGGGTCTGCAGGCGCCGCTGAACCGCGGTCTGGAGCGGGCGCTGGAGGAGGCGGCGCACTCGGGGGGGCTCAACCTGAGCGGCAGGAAGCTGAAGGAGTTCCCGCGCAGCGCCGCTGCTCTCAGCCACGACCTCTCGGACACGGTGCGGGCAGGTGAGCCCGGGCGGGGGGGCGGCCGGGGGGCGCGGAAGGTGGGTTTGTTAAATCGCCCGGGACGCCCTCCCCGCCCCCTCAGGCACGCTAGTGCCCCCCGGCCTCCTTGCGGGGTGAACACCCACTCCCCACCCTTTCGTTCGCCTTTCCCCCGGGCCCGTCTCCGCACGGAAGCCGAGCCCACCCCCATCTCTCCGTGGACCCTGTGCTTTCTTTATTCCCCCCGCCTTGGTGTATGAGGTAGGTGTTTGCTTCCATATGGCTGGATCTGTGCACGCTCCCCTCCATCCCCCCGCTCGGCGTTTGGTGAGGCAGAGCTGCCTCTCCCGTGGCACACTGGGGGAATGTGTGGGGAATTCTTGCTAGCACCTGTCCTCTTCTCTCTCTGGGGATGTGCGTCTCTGTGCCACCCTTCCCTGAGTGCTGAGGTTTGCGGTGGCAGCCAGCCTACCTTTGATTCAGCCGTGGGAGGAATGCACACGCAGTGCCAGGGTGGAACCTGCTGCTTCTGTCCTGCTGCTCGTGGGTGAACCCACCTGGCACGAGTCCGTAGGTACCACATTGAGATACTCGTATGCCTCTGAACGCGTCACCTATTTGCATGCCACAGGGGGAGGCATGTCCATAGGAAGACTGTTTGCTGTGCAGCTGCCCCAGGGAGCATGCTGCCTCTCACAAATGCCACTCCTTCAGCACTGGGGTTGACGTTCCTCCTCAGTGTCCGTACAGTCATGTAGCCACAAGTGCCAGCTCTGTGCAATGCTATCTTCCAGGGCAAATGTAGAGAGAAATCTGTCTTCACAGGCACTGTATGTATTCTGCAGTGGGGGACACCAGCATTATGTAAGTCTGCAGAGGGGACAGGCCTGACAACCGTGCAGGCAGGGGTGGTAAGGGGATGTGTATTCAGTCTGCATTAACTTGCTCTCACACGTTTCTTCCAACATGAAAAAGGGCACACTTATTTCTCACCTAGGGCAGCAGACCCACCTCCAAGGGTCATATGAGTTTTCCTGCTCCTGTTTATCCCAGGTGATGGAACCTAATCCCTTCCTTACATGGTGTCACCAGGTAGAATGGTACAAACCCACATTAGAAGAATATATTAGTGTATTGTCAAGGTCTTCAGTGTACGGCCTCTGTATGCCCTTGTGTCCTCATTTGCCTGCTGGAGATAGTTGTGTTGTGGCAGCAGAGCAGGAGACGTGTAGTCACTTGTTCTTGCCCCACAAAACAGCAGGTGCTATACCTGCATGCAGACGTGTGATAACATGAATCTAAATTCTCAGGTACTCCTGCACATGAGGGCATTTATGCCTTCCTGTATATGGAGACACATGTGCTGCCTGCTTATTGTGTCTGTCCCAGAGTTAGTGCCTCAGATGTGTGGTAGGTGTCACGTGTTATTGCTGTTTAACTTCGTTACTTGATGGCTGAGTGGATTTCACATTGGTCTGTGTGAGCACCTATATCATCATATCAATTAAAAGAAAAAGTGAAGGGAGCTTCATGAAGGAAACTACCATGAATTGATAGCATGAATTACCATACTAACCATTACCTGACTCAGTAGCAGATGTGAAAGGGATAGGCATCGTAGGGGAACTTTATGGGGTTAGAAGAATGACTTTCAGCTTGTCATCCCAAACAAGGCATTTTTTATCTCATTTCTTTTTTTTAAAGTTGAATTCTAGCAGACATGTCACAATACAAGATAGATAGTTTGGAAATCCAGAAATTGAGCTTGTTTATTATTGAACCAAACTGTTGGAAAACCAAATTGTATACTGAGGGGATTGTATACTGGGAAAAAATTGTTTGATTGGTAGTGATTGCATGTTAGTATTTGTGTATTGTGTAAGAATGTGCTGTACAGGCATGAGCTGCGTGTAGTGTGTATAGGTAGCACCTGCTTCTTACATGCTTCCTTGTTCTACTGATTTTTCTAGGAAAAAAGTGGTCTTTATCTTCGAGCATTATTGTGCTTTTTGTCAGAGTTTACATGGGAAACATTCAATATGAAATTGAATGTAGAACTGTGTTTTCATTCTCTTTTTGTTTGATATAAACAGCAGTGTAGATCAACCCATGTCTTAATCTTGTGACAACAGTAGCCTTTTTATCTTTGTCCCTTATTAGAAGAACGCTGTGTTAATCTATAGTTGCTTTAAGGTTTTGCTTGTAACAGCTTGTTGTAACTATTTAATGGGAACTGCCTTGAAAGTTGTATGTTGATATATTTACAAAAAAAAATCCATGGTTTTTTTCACTTGTTACATTACATAACAAATATATAAACAGAAGAGATGCTTGGCTTAAGACCAGATTTCTTGATGGGAATTTTCTCTCTTGCTTCCTCTCCATAAATGTGCATAGCGTAAAACTTTCCTGTACTACTTGGACTAGATCCTTGAAATGAGTGACTTAAATCTGATGTGCTGACATGCCTCTGAAGTCCTGAAACATTGGTTTTTGGGGTAGGGGTAGCCTTTCACTGTTTTTTTGAGGGGAGGAGGAGATTGCCAGTCTCACTGGAAAATGAAGATACTACTTGATCTAGAGGAGATTAGTGAGGGGGGTTGAGTTTAGAGGTCTGAGGGGTAGGGAGTTTCCAGAAAACTGAAACCATGTCTGCACTTGACAGTGTTTTAGTATTGCAGACTGAAAATATTTTTTGATTCAGAAAGTGATCATCTACAGCTTCTCTCAAATAAAATATTATCAAACTTGTTTTCTAGAAAGGTTCTGAGTGCTTTTTGTAGGTCTGAGGAAGAAAAAAAGTGATCCACTTTAAGTTCTCTGTTCATACATTTATTTTTTTCCTGAAATTAGGAGTCAGATTCTATATAGCAATTGATGCCCTTATGAAAGGGATGTGGCTTGTTTGCCTTTAGCAGCTGGGATGGGATAGTTTGATTTTTCTAGTTCTTAGTGCAGTTACATCCTGTAATAACTACAGAGGCTGAACTGTACTTGTCACTTTCTATTCCTGCAGATTCTGGTAATGCTTTTTCTTCTGTGGCTTTTCTTTGCATTAAATCCATCTTGATTATAGAAATGTGATGGAACATTTCTTCCTCAGTCTTTGAGAGTTTGCTCAAGTGCTGAGCGACCTGGTCAGATCTCTGCACACAGAATGGAGTTTTCATGGTGTTCAGTACTGTTAGAAGAAAATAAAACCTCTATGTAAAGTGTCTTGAGTTTAGTCAGACGTTCTAAACCACATCAGTGTGGATGCAATGCAAAAACCATTTCAAAAATAATAAATGCTATTCTTATCACTTTTATTACAGGCTGGGTTATGTGGAAGGCAGTGGCACAGTAATCACATAGTTCTTAAGTAATAGCATGCAATTATATTCTCCCAAACCGCTGGGAATGCTGGAAGCATGTTCCTTTATAAAAGAGCAAGCAAAGGCCCCAGAGATGTAACCATGGCTGCCTACTGTATTACTTCAGCCTCTTTCTGTGGGCTTTGTATGTCTGAAGACAGATTCTCTGAACCTTTTCTGGTGAATACCTGCTTCATCCGTTTCTATTGGGTGAGTTAGGCACATGAGGAGGGATTACGTGTTGCTGCTGGTGGTGACGTGGCAGAGAAGAAAATAAATTCTTTAAATTATGTGCTAGATTATTAGAAAATAGTTAAAAAATAAAGTATTTTATTGCTACTTTGGACAGTATGAAATTTTGGAAGGAATATATATTTTTTTTGTGCAATAAAATGCTCTCTTGATAAAAGAGCTCCTACCTGCTGTGTTTTAAAGTGCTTCTGAGTGGACTAGTCACACAATGCTGTATTGAAGACACCTTTGCCCGGCAGCATCTTTGAAATAGTTGCTTTGGCTGTATAACTATGGATTTGCTTTCAAGATGGTTGAAAAATCATAGTATCGCTGTGGGCGTCGATGCTGGTTCAGGTGAACTATGTTCCTTTCATTCCTCTTTGCTGATAACAACAACAGTAGTATGTCTTGTTTCTCCCCCTTTAAAAAAATTAAATGTGATGTGCATGGGGCTCAGAGCAACCTTATCTAGTCAAAGATGTTGCTGCTCCATGCAGGGGAGTTGAACTGGATGACATTTAAAGATTCAATCCAACCTAGACCATTCTATGATTCTGTGTACATTGGACTGCCATAATTTATTCTTATTTTCTCCACCTGCTTTATTAATGTATTCTTCCTTCACATCTGAGAATTCTCCTAATTTCAGCAGCAGTTGTGCAGTTGGTTCCACCTGTTCTAAGTGCAGGTTGTACTGGGCAGGATGTCACACATCCAGACTGGTTTGTTTGTGCTACTGCACACTTCCAAATATCAAATATGACCACTATATGGACTCTTGTTTAGAATTTGATTGTTATTTGGCCACTAGAGAAAAATATATTTGATATGTCCCTCTCATTTTAAGAATTCTCTCTCATAATTACTTTGAATAATTCATAATTTTGAATTCATATTTTGATTAAATTGTGGAGTGTTTTTTTTGATAAGGCTGAGAGCCTTTCATTTTGGTCATTTAATCTAAACTCATATCAATAAATAATGTCTTTATAAGGCTAAAAAAAAAAGAATAGAACCCTGTTTCTTTTTCATTTCAAAAATCAGTCCCTTCATACAGCCTTCCTGTCTTTATTTGAAGATTTCTAACCATACTTACTATTTTTTAACACAAATAATATCTCAAGTATATTAGGACAGGGAGAGAGAATAAATGTTTGCTTATTACCACCAATGAATTGAATATTACCCTGCAGCCAAAACTTAGGAGATGTGATGGCTAAAAAATGAAGATAAATCAATTTTGTTTTCATTAGTATGTATCCAGCAGTATATGTAACATTATTATGTATTTAACAGTTTCTGACACCACCTGATCATGTGGTCTCTCTGGACATCCCTGTGCCAACATATTCTAGCTTGTTTTTTACTCATAAGAAATGCTTTGGGAAGGAGCTTTTTCAAACTAAAAGAGTTCTTTTAGAAACATTAATGTGCATAGCAACTTATAACTGCAGAATATAATTTAAACCCTCTTGGCCCTTTTATTCATCCTGAAACCTGACTATATACTTGCTTGTGGATCTTAAAAAGTCAAGGCTATTGACTTCTATTGAAAAGAGTCTATTAGTTCTCTTGCTGTAGGGTCTAGTTAGTGGTGCTTTTGGAAGTTACCTCTTTTGTGTGGAGATTTATACCCCCATAGCTGAAATGTAGCCAGTGACTTCAGGTGCTGTTATACTCTCCTCAGCACAAAATGAAGTGAATTAGCTCAGACTGTCTTTGTTGCATGGAATGAATTATGAGTACACAGTTGCCTGGTTACTGTTTCAGAATGTGGTGGAGCAGATTAATGGCTTTCTACCACTGACTGTGAGTGTGTGTCTTTCTCTTGTATTTGTTTGTTTGTTTTCTCTTTTTTGTCTTCCTTGCTTTGTAGAGAGGCTTCAAAACTATTGCATGGGCTAAGAGGTAGGAGAGATGCCAGCCTAAAAAAATTGGATGGGAGAAAGGGTGAAACTCCTCAATTTCAACAGGAGTAGGTTCTATTGTGGATTGAACCTTTACCCCAAGGTGAACTCCCCCTTTAGGGTGGCAGTTTTTTAAACAGCTCTGCCTAGAATTGCTATATTTGGACATGCTGTGCGTGTAAATAAATAAAAGCTGAAGGCTTTTGTAGAAATATTGTTGCTTTGTGCATCCTTGGCCAGTCTTCTTGGAAAAGATTGACTCAGAGCTCCAGAAGTGCTGTTACGAAAGTCAAGGTGCTACAGGTTCCCTTTCAAATGCTTTTAGACAAGCAGTTTTGCAAATCCATTTACCTGTGATCACTGGTGGGAAGTAGAAGCCAAATATCCCTGCGTTGTTTGTGAGGCTCCTTTTAGTCCTTCCCTGGTCTCTTTCTGTTGTGTCTTCAGCAAAAAAGGCATCTTGTTTTAAGCATCTCTTAAACAGGAGAGGCTGTAGGAATCTTAACACAGTTACTATACAGAGAGTTTTGAAAACACTGAATACTTCTGTGAGGGGAAGAGGCTGGGACACAATCAGCTATGACAAAGCAGAATGAATATTTGCACAGTAGAACTGTGACTTGGAAGAGGAAGGGTGCAAATGCCAATACAATATAGGTTTGAACAAGGACATAGGTAAAAATAAGATAGTATTAAAGGCAGAAGTGTCATAGAGAGTGAAAACTTATGAACTATTGAAAGAAAATATATGAAGTCAAAGAAGGGAAATGAGTGTAATGGCTTGGTATAATTCTCTGAAATATGTAAAATTGAGGGAAAAATGCCAGTTATGTTCATAATGATTATAATTGTGTGCATAGAGAATCAGATAAACATGGAGAAAATTGTTTGGCTCCAAGATATATGGCATTTACAGGCTTTATGCTACAGATAATAGTTTCAAATTCATACTTTAAAATACTAGCTGTTGAATTTAAGTTTGGGAAGCTTAGCATCCATTTCTCTGCATAAGGAAAACCCAATGATTTTGCTGCTTGCAGAGTTACAAGACCAACCAAGATGGAGAGACTGGTGCTTTGTGTAGCAGAATGACCATTCTAGGAAGGATGAGTAACTCCTCCGGGCCACAGGCTGACTGCTCATCATTCTGCCTGTGTTCTTGCTGACTGTTAGTAAGCATTTACTAGGTTTGTTAACATTCCCAAGCTGGTTAGATTGCTGATTCACAGTTAAAATCAACATGATTTTAATAATTGAAATGGCACTTCCTAAACCAGAGATATGTTCAACTTGTTCTGCTGAGACCAGAATTATGGAAAGTGCACCCATTTATTGTCCTCTGATGTGCAAAACTGAAAGGGCCAGAAACCTTATCCCTGCATTCAGTGAGCAGATCACTGTCAAAACTGGAAATGGGTGTTAGATCTGACTTCTGACTGTTCTCTGCGGACCATGTTGTGCAAGGCATTATTCACACATCAGAGCAGTTCTTTGGAATGCTACTGAGGAGTTAAGCTTCTGGAGGAATAATTCCTTTCTGCTAGATTTGTGTGTAGATGTGTGTTTGTGGGAGGAGTTCATTTATGAAACTCTAATGCTTTCTCCCCAGCGTCTTTCTCTAAGGGTGCCTTGCTGGCCAGCTTTTTATTCTGTTTTTCCTTGTATGGTGCAGAACACCCTAATGCCTGTAAACCTCCTAACGATTTAAAAATAGAAATAACAATAACAGTTTTTTGTCCTCCTATCCCAGGCTGTAGGAGAAATATTCTTAAAGGAAAAAACAAAAAGTCAAAAGTTTTGACATGATGATCGTGGCAGAGCCAAGTAGGGGTTAGTTTTGCACTTAATTTGGAGCCTGAGGAGGTTTGCACTTGCTTTTGAAGCTGCATGAAGTGTTTAACGTTCAGCTGAACTTGTGTGGATTTAGTTAAAAGCTGAGTGATAAGTCCATGGTGATTATGTGAGGTAGTTCTTCTTGGAATGGTTAGAGAAATTACTGGAAGTAGCTGGAGGTTTTACATATCAAAATAGTGTTCTTGGTCCTTATGAGAAGCAGAACAAGGGCAAAATAGAATGGATAAGGTTTTATGTTGATTTTCTGTAGATGGGTGATTTTATTCCTTGGTGTGAAGTGCACTAGTTGTAATATTTTTATTTCCTTTCAGGACTGTGGTGCTTTAAAATACTAGATTAGTAACAGATGTAATTTCTAGGTTTTGGATTTAACTATATTAGACTACTATTGTAGCCTGATAAATATTTATTTCTGGTAGGAAGTGACAGTGCTGGAGCAGCTGACATTAGTATGTGTGTGAAGGATTTAAAGCAAATAATTTTTTGAATTAAATAAAATTCAGCAAAGTACATCTTTGAAGTATATTTAAACATAGCACGTGACTTGATTTCTTTATATTGTAAAGAATACCAAAATACTACTATTATACTAGTTTATATTCTAAAGTAGTATGTTTCAAAAGTAGCAAAGAGTGCAAATGACAGTTTCACTTCAATTTATCGTGTGTGAACAGACATGAGGTTTTTTTAGCATCTAAAGTCTGCATCTTTGGTTGTGCCATTTGCAGTGATGCCTCTCCTTTGTAGCATTACATTAGAAGACAAAGAGTAAAAATGAAAAATAAATAAGATGGGGGGGAAAACCCCCACCACATTTAAATGTGAAGAGAAGAGCATGAGTAAGAAACTGGATCTGTTGTTTGGTGAACAGAAAGAAACAGGTTCATAAAATGTGTGTGCAAAGATAAATCACTGAAACTGATGGAGAAGTTTTGTGAAATGGGGTAGGAAGAGAAAATTGAATCAGAGGGTAAGCTAAGGAAAGAAGTGGAGCAGAATACACCCTTGGGTAACCTTTACAGAGTAAGGCAAAATACCAAAAATGCAAGTGCAATAGTTGATGTATAGTAAGAAACTTATGTCTGATTTTAAAGACAGTGAAGTTGTTATCATGGTCAGCAAAGCTTTTATTATTACCATGGCTTTTTGTACTATTTGAACTTTTAACTATTTAAAGACTTATTGACAGGAGAAATAGGGATTATTGAAGTATAGACAGTTAGTATCATTGCTGCTGTTATATTACTGTATTTTGAGAATAGTGAGGCTTAGCTGAATTAATTAAATTCAGTCTTTTTAAGGCAGGGCAAGCGTATTAACAACAAAGCTGTCTGTCTATTCAGTGGGGAAGGAGGAAGAACATAGTGTCATTCATATGTTATATGATTAAAAAATGCAGACAGTTATGAAGATTTCTGGAATGGGTGTCTGGTCTAAGCTGAAAGGAGCTTTCTCAGCAGTTGGGACAGGACAAGGATGCCCTGGTTACTAAATACAGCTGTGATTGATCAAGGGGAACAACTTAACCCAGAGTTTCCCATGCTCATTTTATGTTGTGTTGCTAGGGCTTCTTGTTTGCTTGTTTTGTTGGGTTTTTTTGAGTTCATCTCAGTTCAAGAAAACTGTCTTTTTGCCTTCCACTTTGTACAGTGTAGTTCCCGTGCTCGGTAAGTTTTGTCTGTGATCCCCTTTCCAAGGTTTGAATTCCAGTCTGGCTGAATGCCTACTCCTTGCTTGTGTTCCACTTAGCAGCCGTTCAGATTGCCTTGTGTTACTGACTTGGTTTTTTCCTCACTCACACATGTCCTGGCACTTGCAAGGTTTGCTAGACATGCTATTTTATTTCCCCCTGCTTACTGGTGTGTTTGAAGGAAGATGTATGAACAAGAATATCCTTGTGCCATCCATCTGAAATGTTTCCATACTTTGTCTTATTTTGAGACCCATCAGTATCAGTTCCTTCTAGTTGCTATACAGCATAAATATGATGATATGATGATGTAGATTCTTAGTCATAATGGGCAGAAATTATGACTGATTTACCAAATTGTAGCCATGTTGCAATGGATGTTTCCATTCTCTGACTGAACTGTCAAATGTGATGGAAAACTATTATGTTAATTTAGCAATGTGTAGTTTTATGTATTATTTTTCTGAGGTTTTATTTGGAGGGGGCAAAAAAAAGCTACAGAGCCTAAAATTGTTTTTCATTTTAAAAAAATTGGCAAGTTTCTCCCCATCTTCAGAACTGCTTTATTTTGTTTTTGTTTGGGTTGTTTTCTTTTTTTTTTTGTTTTCTTTTTTTTTCTTTTTTTTTTTTTTTCCCCCCTTTTTTTTCCAAATTTCACCAANCTTTCCCCCATATGCTGTCTCAAATTCACCATAAAAAGTGAAGATAATCTGGCAGACTCTCCACAAAAAATCTTTCATGCAAGTGGTGTGGATATTATGATTTGAAAGAAAATATGAACTAATTTAAAATTACCAATAACTTCAATTTGCTAACATTTTTGTAAGGGAATTTAGAGATAAGACAGACACTATCGTGGTGTAGACCATGAGACACTTGTATCATGGTATTGCTGCTGTTACTGCTCTGCTGAAGTGTGCTGTGTGTGACTGTGACATTCAGCCAACCAGTTAGGAACTTCTAAGGGTAGAGAAAGTAGTCTTTTGAATTTCGTGTAATTTGAAAGCCTTCTATGTAATTACATTGATTGGTAATGTAATGACTTTAAGAGCTTAAGTATTTAAGTCATTAATATAATGACTTTGATTTCTACTTTTAGCTGCTCCTAGCATAGATCTTGCTCTATGTTTCCATTAAAAAATTACTGTGCAAACTTTGCTCGGTGAGTTATTTCATTGTTCTATAATTATGCAGGTTACCCCTGGTTGTATAGATTGGAAAAAACTGAGAAGCAGGAATTTTGAATGGCTTAATCCAGATCTCAGAACAGATCAGGGACGAAACCATGAATGGAATCCAGCTTTGGTTCTCTGGTATTTTTTGGGGATTTTTTTTTTAAGTGTTTTTTTTTTAACTGTTAGTGTATGATATCTTGAAGAATGTATGTTGAGGCATTTGAATTAGTTTTGTTCTGGAAGATGTTGGGATAGCAGTAAAGACTTAAAGCTTCCATTATGGTCTTAAGTCCTGGGAGTGGTTTTAAATGTATTAACACAATGCAGAATCTCACTTTATAGTAGTTTCTGGCACAGACATACAACTCACAAATAGCCTTGAAAAGAATATCACAATAGATTTGCAATCGGTTAAGAATCAGGTAATATGAAAGAGTAGTACACAATTAAAAAAAAAAAAAATCAGTATTTTGGCAAGAAGTGCTGTACTCCTTCTGGCAGTTTTCATATCTTTGTACATTTGGCTTCCCCGAGAACTGAAAAGGTTATTTTTGGCCTAGTGCCCTGGGCTAAAAATGGCTTCTGGAATCTCATAGCTCTGTTTGGTATTGAGCAGTTCTGTGCAGTAGTAACAGAACTGCAGTAATTGGTAGTCTCACTGAAGCATTTTAGTTATGTACTTAAATGTTAAGCTGTGGGAGATGTGGCTTTGGACTCCCTCCAGCATCCCGTTTATCAGAAAAATTTAAGCCATATTTATCTATGAAGCATTGGTAGCCTGAAGAAAAAGAGGCTTTTCTACAAGTACTTGTTAAAGGGAAGTAAGAGACAGTATAAGGTTTAGCCTCTACATGGAAAGGCTCTAAAATGAAGAAATAAATCAGGATATTGCTGTGGGAACAGTGAAAGTCAAGTGTTGCAGTTGACACTGTACATGTAGGCAATAGAAGGAGTCCGTGAAGTTTCCTTATGTTTCTATCCAGCGTTGTAGGGTTTGCCTTTAAAAAGGAAAAATATCCACCCCAATCCTAACACTGCACCCCCTGTAAAACAGGATCTTTTGGTTTGTGTTTTGATGGCTATGCACTATATGCTGGTTACATGTCTTGCTTGTAGCCTCCAGCCAAAGTTTTCTAGAATGTTTGCTATTTTTAAAAGTTATTTTTGTTAAGGTACTTATTGAAGATAAATCACATTCTTGGTTAACAGTATTTGAAGGAATTAGTCTGTGTCTAAAAATTTGTCTTTTGTCTCTAACAAAACCATCTTTTTTACAATGTTCTCATCATAGAAATAAAAAAAATTGCAGTCAGGAGGTATTCTTCTGCTTGTAATTGATTCAGCTTGGAAAAAAGCAAGTATTGCTTGTGCTCAGTCTTAGTGCATTTACATTATGTCATTGTGTGTGTTAAATATATTGAGTGCATTATATTTGTAAAAATATTTCACCTGCTCCAATTTATGCAGTATAGAGTTGTACTTTTTCATATGTTTCTAAACCCTTCCTTGGTGCATGGAATAGTGATAGCATGAGGATAACCCAATGAATAAGTTTGAAAAAACAGAACACAGGGAGAAATATATTACTTTATTGGTAATATTATGATTAATTTATTAAGTTAAGGTTATGTGTACATAACAACTTTGTTTTTTGCTGTGGAAGAGTGTAAATAAATCATTGGGAAGCAGTTTTGCAAAAAAGAAAATGGTAGAGGGTAGTAAGCTGCCAGGGTTATTTGCTTTATTAACAGAAGCTGCTTGCTTTTAGAGGAATTGCTCTAATACTCAGAGAGTATTTAGGCAGTCCTGTTCTTTACCAGATGTCTCACCTTACTTTGTGCTGCTGCTTACATTCTGATGCTAGTGGACTATCCTTGCTGAAATATGTTGAAGCAATGGATTTGTCTTAATGAAAGAGACTTTTATGTTAATACAGTTAGTCCCTCTGCCTAATGTTGGCCATCGGTTTCCCTGGCTGAGTCTGTGTATCTAGATCAGAAATCTATGGCTCATGTGTACTGTCTCAATTTTAAAGTATGCCAGTGATAATAGTATGATTGATTATATATTTCCTTTGGCAACAAATAAGAGATAACACAGCAATTTTGTATTTTAGCTTCAACTTCTGGTCATTTATTGTTTTTTTCTTCACTAGATCAGCTACTTCACTGTAGCAGGCGTTTACTCTTCTGCAGTTTTTTATACATAACTTTTACTTTTGTATTTAATAAACGTAGGTATTTGATTAATGGGGGGTAATTCCAATTACAGTAATTTAGGATGCCATTGCAATTGTCCATCTAGCCTCCTGCTGAAAGCTACTGCCCACGTAAATGGAAAACCTAAATAGGATGACTGGGAATCTAAATGTTGATGATGGTGGATTTAAACTACTAGGACAGGCTTGGAATTGTGGCATTAAGGAGCTGGCATGTGATTTTGCCTGCTGTGCCTGTTCTTGGGGAGGAAACCACCCTCAGAGCAGTGGGGAACAGGGTTGAGGCTGCTCCTGTCTTACATTGCTGTACTAAATGTTGCAAGGGCTTGTGAGACAGTCCTAAACAGATGGACCTTTGGTGTTCTGCTGTGAAATATGATTTCAGATCCCAAATCTTGCAGTTTCACAAAACTCTACAGGTTTTTGGGTGCTTTAAGGATTTCATTGTCTTTTGCTTTGTTATTACCAACTGGACATAGCAATTTGTGAATTGCTTTGTGAATACCTTGCTTCAGGTCATGTGTGTTCAGCTTATTTTGCAATGGTCACTGTTATTGCACCCAACTTTCATTTTAATAATTTATACCTTAGAGTTGGTGGGAGCTCATGATTGTCATTGTTCCAGGCTTATGCTATCTTTTGCCAAGACAGTGATTCTATGATCATATTTTTCCTTGGTGTATTTTTAAGTTTTCATATGACAGAGTTAAATATGACCTTGGTTGTGCCTGACCTACCATGTGCTCCAGGTCCCCGTGTATCTATAACTTGGCCTTGCTATTACTTATAGCACCATTACCGTCAATCACTCGCAGATTTTATCAGCAATGGCTTTGTATTCTAGGGAGGAAAGTCTTGAAAGTCCTGACTGATGCTGGGTTGTGAAGAAATAAATAAAACTAATTTCTTGTGTGAGACACTTAATGATTTCCTTGAGGATATTGTTCATTTTCTCTGAGTAGATGTTGGATTAACGTTCTACAACCACATCAAAATGACTGATGTTCTTCTGTGAGCAAATAAAAAAATCTCTGCTAGTAGATAGTATATTTTTATGAGGTTGTAGAATATGATTTATTCCAATAGCATAAAAATCCTAGCTTATGACCATGTCTTTTTAAAGATATCAAAGTGGACTTTTCTTCTTGTGAAAATTTTTCACTTGTCTCCTTTTGTATTTTGCACTATGAATTAAGAATATAAAAATGAAGGTTACGCATAATATTGAGGAAGGTTTTAAATCAAATACAGGTAAAATCGCTTTATAATTAAGAATTCCTCCATGAGTATCTATCCTAGAATGGATTGCTTGACAATTCCATTTATAGTAACAGGATGTTTTGGTTTTATGAATGTGGATTTCTTGGGAACTCATTTTGAGAAAGTGTTTGTCTGCCTCCACCCTTGGTGGAATGCAGATGACATCAGAATTTTTTATGTACTGGTGCTATGGATACAGAAAGACGAGGCTTAGAAGTGTCAGTGACATAAAAGGAATTGCATTCTAAGCAGTCTTACTATTTAAGGTGAATTGGTGGTACAGATGTCCAAGTGATCAAATCTAAGGCAATAGAGTACTAGGTGGTTTGGATTTTTACCTATTCCATTTAAAATACTATAAATAATTGCAGTGTAGGTTCCAGGTCATTTTGTGATCTAGAACCTAACCCTTCAACTGCCTTTCTTGTATGGCAGAGCTGTGCTGTTCACTTGGTTTGGATCTCTTACGTGTGTTTTTCTCTCACTTGAGATAATTTTGGTTCCACTGGCATTTGAGTTGTCCTTTTAAGAACTTTAGGTTAAGATCTAATTACAACTTCACAAAGTTGTAACCAGCTTCTTTAAGAGAATATTTGTAAATAAATGGTAAGTATCAGTTAAAATATGCAGTTAATTTAACAAAAACTTTATTCTAACTTTGTATTTAAATTTTATAGGATCCCAGGATAGCTATGAAAGGACCTAAGATGCTGCTGAAGGGACCCCTGTAGATCATCTAGTCCAACCACCAGTACAAAGCTGGGTCAAGTCGAAACTTGTTCAATCTGTTCTTGTCAGCTGAAGCATATTTCATTTAGCTGAGGCATTCCCAAGTATCTTGAAGTCCCAGGTATTCCTTCTGTTATGAATTCCCAGCATTTTTGTGATGAAAGAATACCCAAGATTAGATTTGTTTTACAACCTCGCTTTGCAGCTATGCAAAATGCACTATTCAGACACTTTTTGTTTGTTGACACTTATCCACAGACCTACTTGCAGAGTTTTTGCTCCAGTTGTGTATTGACATAAATCTGACACGTTTTGCATCTATATTATCCAATGTAGACTCAGTCTGTTAAGGAAATACTGAAGGGAGGACCTAGGTTAATGCAAGTGGAAGTGCTTTTTCAACACTTGAAAAGAGAATGTGATGTGGTCTTAGTTTTAAATCCTGTTCTGTGTACCTTGGGGTTTCTCCATTAGAAAGATGTTCGTGAGGAGCTTTTAGCACTCGAGACTGGAGTTCTCAGTAAAAATACTCAGAGACGCAGACTTGCTTATGTTGAGATAGTGTGTGCTGGTTTTTTTTTTTTTTTTTGCTTTAAGTTCTGATGGCAGCTGTGGAATGCCTGTGTTTAGAATTACTAAACTATTTAAAGTTGTATGGCAGTAAATTTTACTTATTTGTGCTGGGTTAAGCCCAGTAGGCAGCTAAGACCCACACAGCTGCTCACTCATTCTCCCACAGTGGAATGGAGAAATGAATCAGAAGGGTTAAAAGTTTGGGTTGAGATAGTGAATTTAGTAGACAAAGGAAAAGCTGTACATGCAAGCAAAGCAAAATAAGTTGTGGATGGGTTTGTTTGTTTTGAAAATTTGGTATGCAAATGCAGGTAGCACAAAATGTGGGCCTGAGTGAAGTTATTGGCAAAATCCCTTCTGACTGATGTATGTGGGACTTTTTTCTGCTCTAATGTTCTAAAACAAATGACACTTTGTACTAGGTTAGAGCAGTGTAAGGAAGTTTCAATCTTTCATCTGCATAAACCTCATCTTGTTCAACCTATTTTCTGGGCAAGGTCTTGTGTCATGCTGCTGTACTTAGCCTGCTCTCAGCATCTGAGTTTAGTTAGTTCAGCAGGAGTTGGAGTATGCCTGTGTCACCATGACTGTAATAGTCTGTAAATAATGTGACTATAATGCAGTTACAGCTGTTGGAATATGGTTATTCTTGCCCACTAGTGAGTGTGCATGGTTTTGCATGTTATGCCTTGGTTTTCATTCTTTGATTGTCTTGGGAAATCCACAACTGCAGGAATGTAAACAATTAAATAGGAGAATTTTGTCCTTATATTCCAGGATCTGAATGTTAGAAAATGATTCCTGATATTTCTGTTAACTGCCAATGTATTTTCGTTGTATGCATTGTGTATTAAATATGGTTTTCAGACGTGAAAGGTCTGCATAGATGGAGGAACAGAATTTATGATACGTGACAAATACCTGTTTTTGTTAGATTTCTTTTCTTTGGTATCTTCTCCTTAGTTTCTTCAACAAATCACTAGAAACTGTAGCTGTTAAAAGGAACCCGTTTTCCATATTTAAGCAGATGAAAATCTGCAGGAGAACTCATCTGTAGCAAGATGACACCAGATTACTTTCATGATTCAGCCATGTATTGGTTTGTTATGAAATGCATTGAGGACTGTGCTATTCAGCATCACTATTGTTACATTGGATTTTGTTGTTGGTTTTTTTGGGTTTTTTGTACAATATTTTCTTGAAGAACGGTAACATTTAATCAAATGATGTCTTAGAATGTTATTCTCACAAAGCTCTCTTCCATTAATTAAATTTTCTACTTTGTTACATGGTTACCAATGTTTCTTCCTCATAAAACATTAGGCAGCATTTAACAGTATTTATGTATGAGTTGTTTTTTTTTTTTTTATTCCCATAGCAGCCATCAGGCTATAAACCTTCAGAATAGTAGATTTCAACTAGTGAGAATTATCCTGTTATAACTGGAGAAGTTGATGAGGAATGGAGCAGGCAGCAGGTGTAGTGGGAAGTGACAAATTTCTAAATAATGTTTAACTACTATTAGCCCTCTGAATGCCTTATTTTTTGTTTGTTTGGTTGTTGTTTGGGTTTTTGTGCTTTCTGTTAGCCTTTATAGCTAAAGGTGAAGAAACAAGGAGTAACTATTAGGCAAAATAGTAGCAAATAGAGTTATGGTTTTACTGTTTTAGGTGCACTGAATGGTTTTGAACTTGAATGTGATTAAATCTGAAACTGTCTCTTGTATTGGTCTCATAAACGTAACAAGCTGTAAGTTTCAAAGAAAAAGGAAGTACGGTGAGTATAATCACTGAGCTTATATCCCACTGTGCTGTATTTCTACAGTTCAATAGCATGTACGTGGTTTTTTTTCGGGGGATTGCTCAGTGTTCCTCAATTTTCATTTAAAATGTTTGTCAGTCAGCGTACCTGGCAGTAAATTACCTGGAGGAAGTTAGTGTTTAAAGATAATATTGTTTGACTGTTTCATCTGTAAATTTTTTAGGGACTTTCCACTGGATTTCTTCTGTGGTCATAGGCAATTTTTTAGACTGCAGCTTTTTTTTGTTGTTGCTGTTAAAGCAGCCTTTACTTCTGGTCTCATAAAACTACTATGTAAACACTGAGCTACCTTTACACTTTTAGCCATTTTCATGCAGTTTGCTAGTTTGGAAAATTTGTAAGTTATGTAGCATGAATTTATTGTTTTGCACAGTGTTTTAGTAGATAACTTGGAGTGGCAGAAGGAGTAGAGCTGTACTGTACATGAGAGTAAGATGGCAATACTAAATTTTAGGATACCACTTTGAAATTTTTTTCTCCCCTCTTTTGCTTTAACTTCATTTTACAGTGATAAAACCAGTTTGTTCACTGAAAAGTTGAGTCTTGGTGCGAATGTGGTCTGGGCTCCCTCTGACACCATGGAAAAATGAGGGGAACAGAAGATTGAGCCCACCTCTTTTTGCAGAAAAACAAAATCTGAAGTGTAACAGCTTGAAAAGGGCATCCTCTAAGAATTTAACTTTCCCTTTTAGGAAAATTTTGGCTTTCATTTTCTTGTAGCTGGAAGAAAAAAGGCACATTTTTATGTCCATAATTTTAAAATTAGAGGTAATTAGTGTAATCATTGGAGCTTTTCAGGATCAGTTTTAAGTTTTTGTGATTTTATGCAGAATTTATTCAAAGAAATGGTATATATATTTCATTTTGATTTTGGTTGCTACTCACAATACACACTATGTTAGTTTTACAGTAATTTCTTCATATCTAAGCACGTTATTGTGTTCAGGTAATAATGTAGCATTAGCTACTTTGTTATGTGACTATATAATGTGTTATCATCTTACGTAAAGGATGCAGCTGATTATTGGCGTAAAATCCCTATTCTGTTTTTACAAGTAAAGAAGTAGAAGAATGTTAGCACCTCATAATTCTATCCTACTCTTTTTAATTTAGTTTGTATCCTGGCTATGGTTTAGCAAGAAAAAAATCGTTTTATCCTCCTCTTCACTCATGATTTTATGATTTCTGTGGGTATGTCCATATAAGTTTTAATCATTATTTCCAAGTTTACTCTGAGAAGAGTAATACAATGCTGATAGAGGTGTGTCCTTAACTATGGTGGCAGTAAATGCCTCAAGTCTTTTTAGACAGTCCTGATGCTTTGGAGCTGCAGAAATGGGAACCACTGTAACAGCCAGCGCATCCCTATGTCTTTGTCAAATCAAGATATATGATGTGTGTAGACTTGAAAGAATAGATTAAGGTAGGAAAAGTATTTAACAATGCTATCAGATATGTAACATTCAAATGTGTGTAAAAATTTACTCAGATTTTACTTAAAATTTCTTACTGAAACCGAGGTGTGGAAAACCTTTCCCTTTGAACTTGTGTTGCTGAAAATTCCATGTCAGAGAGACTTTCTGTAAGTGTTTTCCATCTGTTGGAATTGGAGATGGAAGACATCTTGTACTGATTTTTCACTTTGGATAGTTTCTCTAGAACAGTGGTTTCCAAATTGAAAAACATTGATTACATAAAAGCTTGAAAGTGGCATCCCATTAAAACTATTTGCAGATCCTTGACATGAAACCTGAGGATTTTCTGAAGAATGTCTTCTTTCCCTTATGACTAATGAAAATACAAGCAATAACCAGAAACAAAACAAAATTCTCTATGTTAAGCAGTTTTCTAAAGGAGAGCTAAGCAACCTAGTCCAGGGATTCTAGAAAGGAATTTTTTTTGATGTAACAACTTCAGCTCTCTGGGTTATTTTGTTTTTGCACTTTATATGAATATGCTAGACTCAGAAAAGATCCTTGATTTAAATGTCTGGTTTATATTAAAGTTCAGAACTACTCTGTGTTAGTTTAAAAGTATAGTATATTTTTACAGCATACTGAGAAATATTCCAGATTAATTTTTTATTTGAAAACTAGAAATAAGTTTAAAATCCTCTTGTGGCTTGTATTTTTTTATGGTGCCTTATTAGAGTTCTTCTGTGCCTTTATAGTTGGGGTGCTTAATTTGCAAGGCTTTGAAAAAAAGAGAGGTAGGAAAGAATGTAGATTCTTAAGGGTTATGCTGAGGTCCCTGGCACTGGCAGTGCTTGTGTGTTCCTTGCAGAATTGTCTGAAATGAATGTGAATGAAGATGTGACTATTGGGCAAAGGGGGAAAAGCAAATAAAACCATACAAATAAAAAGGTAAGGAAACCTATAAATAACTTAGAAAGTTAGTAGCACGTGGTTGGCCATAATTAAATAGACTAACCACAGTATAGACAGTTTCTGGACTATGTTGATGGTAAATGCTAACATAAACCCATTTTTTGATGCGCAATTACTATGTGATATCTAAATTCCCAGTAGAACTGAGCCTTTTTTATTACTGAATATAGTTGCTATGTAAGAGCACAGCAGAAAAGCAGAGAAGAAAGCATTTGGGTATTTAAATGAATGCCTAGCCTTTGATTCTATATAAAGCACTGCAAATCACTTTTTTAATTCTGAAAGAAATTGTGCCTTTTTTAAAAATGGTGTGAAAATGTTGGAACCAATCTTGAAATCATAGGATTTCATTCTATCCTTTTATAGGATCATAGGTAAAAAGACCTTTAAGGCCATATATCATTAGACATGCCAAAAGCTATGTTCTCTACTGCTACTAGCTTATGGTCTGCACTCTTACTGTTGTTAATGCACCGACACCAGCACAAACCAGGAACCTGAGCTTTGCCAATGGAGGCATGTTTGCTGAATCTTAACATTTACATTTAATGAATACTGGGCAATGGAACTCTTCAGTCTTCAGCAAAAAACAAAAATAAACTGAAAGTGTCTGGGATTCTTCAGGCAAAAGCTGGCTTCCTCTCCTGCTTTTTAAAACTGTGTGTGGTAAAGATGGAGAGTCCCTCTCTTTTTCACTCTTTCTCTGCTGCTTTCACCAATATTACTGTGCATTTTTTTCCTCCTCTGAATCCTTTTACAGCCTCTGTGCCTGATAATTTTCCCTTAGAGAAATAAGATGTCATCTTAGAACATACATCTAGGGTAAGACAGACAAATCTGGCTTTTCTCTATCTGGCTTTGCTGGCTTGTGTTACTTATTAAATATGGATAATACAACTCCCACCGCTCTTGAAGCAAGTGATGTGTGGTGTCTTTGAAAAGCTAATTTAAAAGAAGTCACTGTGTCTCCAATTCCTTGTAAATAGACATAGGAGCAATTTTTATGTACTAGAAGTATGAGAGCAAGTGTAATAGAGAGGGATACACCAACATCTCAGGACTCATTAAAATCTGTAAGCAAGATACAAGAACAAGTGCTGGAATGAATAGGGAAAGGTGGACAGAAGTTTGGAACTAGGAGTGGGGGACAGATGGGTTGTACTATAGTAGGAAAGAGTAGCCTTGTCCTCACCTGCAGCTGTTTTAACAGTTTGGTATAATTTGCAGCTACATTAAGCTGTCATGAAGTTTTCTTCTGGCCTCTTATTTTTCAATGACTACAGTATACTGAAAATATGTGTTTAATCATGATTATTTGTTAAATCATGTTTAAATGATTTAAAATAAAAAACAGAGCATGATAATACAGTAACAAAGCTAAAATGTTGGTGAAATAGCAACTAAGTTGTCTCAAAAACTTGTTGCTTTTTGAGATATGTGTAATGATATCTGATTACTGGCTGTTCAGATAGTCAGATAATGACCAGAGGAATAGTTCTAAGGTGGAAAACTGAGCCACTTAATCTGTAAGGCTGCTGCTAAAATGAGCAAAGTTGACCAGTGAAGCCATTATCCCTGTTGCAAAACCTGCTGAGGTGATTCACTGGAAGAAACCCTTTGGAATACTTTGGCGAACTGGGGAGGGGTAGCTGTTGAAAAGGTGCATAAGATGTATTAGAGTGGCATTAGGGACAGGGTAAAAGAATTTTGAGATTGTACAGGTCTGATATGGGTTATTTAAGGCAAGGATCAGAAGTTGAAAAGGATGAAAGTGAAATGGGGAGGAAGGAGTGTGGGAAAAGGAGAGAAAGAAGGGATAAAAGGGGACAGTTACATTTTAAAGCAGTCTAGTACATTTGCCTGGTGAAGAAGCCCTGTTGCCCTATTACCATGGTTTAACCTATGAAACTATTTCTAAAATTCTTTTTCTCTTCCCATTCCCCTGCCTTGTGAATGTCTATGGTATGTGTGCATGATCTTCTACCAGACTTCAGGCTGGAGAGCCAGCAAGTAGAATGAGTGAGAGAGTGGAGAGACAAAAGCTAATAGAGAAAATAGTGAAGGGTTTTTATCTGTTAGTATTGATCCTTAGGAGCAGGATGATCTGTCTGTGTTACAATCTGTGTTTGTTTAGGCACTTAGTGCAGTTCTGCTCCCTTCTATTCATTTGTGTATTTGTGGTGAGATGTGTTACTTACAACATGTTTCTCTGTCCTTTGGAACTACTGCTCCACCTTCCTATGCTTGGAAAGGTGCTAGGGAGCAATAGCTCTTACTCACCAGGCCAGGAGAGGAGGGCTTCTGTGAGTCCCTCAGTATGCCTTATTTGCCTACCCCTAACAAGTAAGCTTTTTGCTTCAGTTGTTAGTTTTCTGTGAGGGATCCTTTGCACAGTTCAATGCTGCCCTCAAGGCAAGTTTTCTGTATCAGGATTGCATCTAACAGCGCAGAACAAAATTTTTAGTGTTGGAAGCCTGGTATTCAAAAAATGGTTAACACCCTGAACTCTGCTGCAATTTGATATGTCTTTTTTGGGTGATTATCACCTCTGAAAGTTAGGGTACTTTCACTTTTGGATTTTAATGCCTGCAGAGTTCTAAGAACTTATTTTCCATAACAGTGAATAACTATTGTTATTTATATGTACAGTGTGTTTTTTAGCACATTAGCTAAGAATTCTGGTTTGGTTTTTTAAGTAGTCCTCTGTTATTGCTATAAAATTATTTAATAGAAACTAGTAGAAACTAATAGTGGGGGAGAGAAACTGAATGACTTTTATGCAAAAGCCTAAGAGAAACTATGCAAAACTGTTTTAACACAAACACTGGTAAAGGTGTAAACATGAGTAGTTAAGTGTGTTTTAGGATTGCTCCCATTCCTGACCCTTGTTTTCCAATGTTTCCTGAAGTGCTGTTAATATAAAACCTGGTTTCCAGGGTAAACTTCAGGAAATAAATTTTCTGTTGGATATGCCTGTCTTCATTGCAATCCCAGTTCAGTTGTCCCTTTTACCACAAGGAAGCCAATTACCTGTGATTAACTCAGCCATCCAAAGGACTGACCTGCTATACAGCTGATTTATGAAGCACCATTTATGTCAGGGGAAAGAAAATCTGCAAGATATATTTGGAGGTGAGTTTTCATAATGGTTTCCATGGTTTTTTAGTTGGATTTTTCAGGGGCAACTCTAAATATGGAAGAGGATCAAGTAGCAGTTGTGTAATTTCCTTTCATTTATTTTGTTGCCAACATAACTGAAAATAGGGGACACTGCTTGTGTGAGAGAAGCTTGCTTCCATACTACAGGGTGTGATTAGAAGTAGTGTAGTGAGAGCTTCAGAAAGCTTTGCTGTTTATAATGTTCTGGTTTTATTTTAACAAAAGCTGCCTAGTACATTTGTGGTTAGTGGTGTTAATAAACACAATGACTGAAGTAGAGAGCTTCTATAACATGATTTTAATCTCAGAAGCCTGAAGAGTTTGTTTTATGCCAGCTTTATGCCAACCAGTGTTCTTAGAAAGCTGGTCCTGAATTTTTAGGATACTTACTTCTTAGTCATCTGTTCCTTCTCTCGCTTGAAATGTAAGGCTGTCCAGCTCCACTTTACTGTTTACTTTCCTTTAGTTGACTTAGTGTTGTGTTCTCATGCAGTAGTGAAGAGAGTTTAACTCATTTGTCATCTCCAGATTCATTTGGTGAATACTGTGGCAGTCATGTGTGGCATCAGGCTGCTCCCTGTAGCTTTAGATGGTCTGTAATAAACAAAGTGCTACAACTTTGCCAAGTACTACTGGAAGACACATGAGTTTTACCAGTTGTAGTTAAGACACAAAACATTGTTTGTTATGGATTTGACAGAGAGTAACTGTGATGTAGAAACATTGTAGAAGTATCCGACTGCCAAGATACATTATGGCTTCCTTGCACCCTACTAAATTAAGTCAACTCCTAGCAGGGATGGCAAATTTTACAGTAATTTTCCACTTGCAGTTTAAAGCAAAGAAATTGAAATTATCAGTGTTCCTGCCATTCTGTATGGGGTGTAACTTCATTGTTTGGGTACATTTCACCAACAAGAAGTATGATCGTTTACCTAGGTTTGTATTGTATGCTGTCCTGATTCCTGGGTGAAAAGGATGTGCTCCCCAGTGCTAGACTTTGAAAGACTCTGTATGTGACTGCAGGTAAAAAAAAAAAAAAAAAAAAAAAAAAAAAAAAAAAAAAAAAAAGTGAGAGAATTGTATCACCTATCAGTTCTGCAGTTGTTAAAATATTGCTTGATGTTCTTCAGTTGAGAAGTTCAACCACTTTCTCTTGCTTTATAAAGAGTGTGAAAATTTACTTGTAGTAATAGAATTCTTAGGACTTAAAGACCAATGTATAAGCCATAGGCTCAATAATAAAGCAGAAGATGCAGTGATTGTTGTAGATGCACCCAAAACATGATCCTTACATTAGGAAGTGGCTGATGGAAGACAAGCTGTGGCATTGCGGTGGAAGTGACTGCTATCTGGGCCAGCTGGATGAAAAAAAGAGGGCCCAAAAAGACAATGAGGAAATAAAAATTTAGGTCAAGCTGGCATTGTTGCTATGTTAAAAAAAAAAACCCCAACAACCTTTTAGAAAAATGGACTTGACTTTTGACCAGGTTCTTGCGCAGCTGTGTTAGTTATGGCACTGACAGCCATGGACAATTTGAGCCGTTCCTTTTCTTTTCCTAAAGCCTGACTCACCAGAGCATGCTTTTACCTGAGACTGCAATTTAGCCTTCCTGTAGTTCATGCAGTCACACTGTCTCTCATGGACTCTGCTTCATGAGCACGCAGCTCCTGAGTTACAGCCTTGCCTTAGATTTTCCCCTCTGGAATTTCTCACTTTCTAGAAGGTATGTAAACCCAAGGTCTGATCTAATTTCTGACTAGGATGGGTCACCCTTTATTTTCAGAACAGTAGTATTTAACACTAAGGTGTTATACTAGGTCATCCTTTTTCAGATATTAGGTAATCTTGATTTTCAGTTACCTGTTGGAATTGCAGCCAAAAAAATTAAAATAATACAGGCACATCAGAAGCATATTTGGTGTTGCTTTAAAGGAGAGCACCGGTTTTATTTATTATGTGCTGCCACTTTTCCGGCCAGGAAAGACTGGAAGTTTTTCAAAGCTAAGTTTTCTCCAGTAGTGCTCTCTCCTATTATGTGCTATCAATTATTATTTACTTTTTTTTTATTTTTTGCAAGTCCACAGCATTGCAATACTAACATTGCCGTAAAGCCCTGTCAGGACTCCCAAGTATTGTAATAAATGTAGAACAGAAAAAGAAGTCCCTGAAGTGTAAAGTATAATATTTTATCAGATGGAAGAAGATAGAAAGTAAACATGGGGTGCAAAATGTGTGTATCCTCTGAGTTAAGTATTTTGCTTATATTATGAGGTTATTGAATAACTTAAAACACCTAAATCTGGAAGTAATTAATATGAACTAGTGTAGAGAGGCAACCCCGTTGGTCTAACCAAGGGAGTGTGACTGATGGGCTTACTTATCCACTCTGTCTTACAGACTTGATAGTATGTTAGCAGAGATAGTTGCAAAATTCCAAGAATTAGGCAATTTGTTTCCCATCAGCATTTCCTGTGGGTATGTTGCCTATATTGCATTTCATTGTGTACATTGTACATTCAATCTCTTCAGCATGTTTTCTTTGTTGAATACTTAGTGAAGACAATCAATAATAGAACAAATAACCATATTGATCTCTTAGAAACAAATTATGTGGGTACCCTCTGACTTTTTCAGTTGTAGTCTGAAAACACTTAAAATTCTGATGAATGGATGACTCTAGTTTTCCTGTCTCAGCGATCCATTATATAACATTCCCCATGTGTTTGGAATAGTCATATTGTTATCATGTTATCTTCTTTACTTAGCAAAAGAGAAGTCGGTTGGCTCAGATGAAATTTCAGAATCAGAATTTACTGGTACAAAAATCTAAGTTTATTTTGCTAGAATACAGTTGGTTTTACTTTTGTATGCACCAGAATTTTAAAAGCATAATTGAATTTGAGCAAAAGTCACATTTTCATTAGACGTTAAAAACAAAAACAAAAAAAATTCTTTAGCCTGTGAGGCACTCTAGAAACTAATTTTTTGGTATGTAAATTGTACATGTCAGTGGCATACCACAGATTCTTTGACTTGTCTCTCTAATGGGGCAATAAAACACAGAATCTTTAAGGAATTGCAAAAATTATTTTTCAGAATAACAATAGATAATTTCAGATTTTAAAAAAATTAATTTCAAAGAACTTTGTTCATAACAATAAATCTGTTTTGCCATGTATAATGATTGTTAGGAATTACTTTACAGTAAATCTTTGTCTCTGCTTTTCAGTGTTTTTCTTTTTTCCCTCCACTGAAAACTGTTATCATCTGCAACTGGCAGAAGCAGTTTTTCTCTAAGTTTCAGGGCTGAAAATGCAAATCACTAATGAATTTGGTTCTTGTTTAATATTTAGCATCTTTCTATTTCTAACAGTTTTTAAAATGCTGATGAATCTTTATGGTATTATGTTTACTTTAAAAAAATAATTTACTCAGTTTTGTTCGTAGTTTTCTTAACTGAAGTTCTACTGTGGTACAAGAATTCCACAACTTAATTACATTCCTCAGGAAATGAGAGTCTTATACTTGGAATGGTGTCAAACGCAAAAAAATTAAATCATGACTTTAATCAACTTCTTGAACCTCACAGAAATCCTAGAATTTCAAAGCCTTAAGTATTTTGTATTTTTGTTGTACAACTATATTTGATCATGAAGAAATGGGTTTTGTTTGGCTGGGTTTTTTTAGCATTGAGACTGTTTGGTAAACATTCATAAAAAGTTTGCTGGGAGCCAGTTGCACTAGTTGTAAAGAGCTGAAGGAAAAAGATTTGTAGGTGTGCAATTCATACCCCAACTGTAAATCATAAAATACTGCATATATGTTTTAATGGATTATACATCTAGATTTTATGGTTGCTTCTTATGGATTTGCAAAGTGGTTATGTATCATTAATATATAATTAAATGCTGCACTTTTTGTGCAGTATGAATGACTTTCTGTGTGGTTTTTCCAACTAATTCTTTACTCCAATCATTATTTCAAAATACAAATGTGTAAACTGTTAGTAGCTTATGGTAGTTGCTCACTTTGTTTTTGTTTTTTGAGTTTAACTAGTCTAATGTAAAACTTGGAAATACCTCCATATGTCTGCCTTAAATGATTTTGTTCTCCTGCCCTTTGGTCTTCAGATTAGAAATTCAGATGTGGCTTTTTCTGGAAGGATTTTGAAACAGCTGAGTTTAGAGGATTGTAATGTTAGAAGTGCAAAAAGGAGATTCAGAAGGGAGTTGGGTTGTTTTTCAAGTCTGAGCCATTTAAAATTTTTGCATCAGAAAAATTATTAGACAGCTTTTTGTTAAAAGTTGTGCGTTTCAAAGAAACTGCCTGATGGAATGTTAGGTGGCGTTGAGCACTGTGCTTGTACCAGAAGATGCAAAGACAATTTAAATTTGGGCTTATTTATTCTTTCGCTGCTTTAGTTTTGTTTGTAAGATGGACCACACAGGACAAACTACCAAAAATATTGATGACTTCTCTAACTACATGGTCACCTGCTATCTCTTTCTTTAGATCAGGATTTGTTCCTGTGAGTCATGATTTTTTGGGGTTTTTTGCATAGAGTTTTAAACTCAGTCTTTTTTTGCTAGGCACTTCTGAGGTAGATGACTGTGAGAAACAAAGCCTTGTGTGATCTGGGAGTGTGGGCTGTGCATCAGTCTGCCTTGCTTACAGTGCCTAGCTTCCATTTGTGAAGGTGGTAATAGGGTAAAGGAGTTGTTAAGTATTACATGTCCTTCTATAAGCAGAAGTTTTTTCAAATTCAGTTCTCTTCAGATATTATGTCTATAACGAAGTAGTTCTTCAGGGCAGAGACATTTTGATTCAGGAGACCTGAAGCCATCTGGCCAGACTTAGCCTTCACTTTCACAGTTAAAAGAGAAAAATAGTAGTGGGAGTGGCATGGGCTCAAATTTTTTTTAACCATGGTAACTGTGCGTGGGCAGTGCTGGCAAAACAGTGAGGACAAGTATTTCTGTTTTACTGAGGTAAACTTGCTGGGGCAAGACCTGTTTTTCTGAGACTGACCTTGTGTTTAGTTCCCTAGAGGTAAAAATTTTGCTACCTTACTCAGCAGTGTTAAACAAATCTGAAAACTTGAGGCTGTAAAACCAGTTTGGAATTAAGTTGTTAAAATGAAGTGGTTTGAACCGTGCCTGTTTGTTTGTTTGTATATGAGCTGTTACTCTGCAGTGTGAAGTTTCGTGGTTGCTGTCTAGTCATTTTCAACATATTTTTCCTTTCCTTTCTGAACTCTTTTTAAGTAACATGCATATGTATGAGATTTCTGATTATGCTGGATGTAATGTCATGCTGTGAAAACAGGCTAGCATAAGATTTTAAAAGACTCAAGTGATGGAGAAGTCCACCTTTTTTATCAGAGGTGAAGGAATTTGGAGAGTTCAGAAAGGTACTGAATGCCTCTTTTGGTTTGTATTCCTGGGTCTCAGTCTCGTTGAAAGATATATCTTGTTAAGTTAAATGGATGCAGCTGAATAATGAATAATTTCCAAGGAAATGTTTGGGTTTCTCTTTTTTCCTACAAAAAGGTGTTTGGTCTGTTATCTACGGACAGCTGCTAAGAAACAATAGAAATTAATGTAAAGATTGATATATTCAAAGACTCATATTGCTGACTCTTGCAGGGAAAGAATGCTCAGCTCATGTAGTCTAAACTACACAAAGCAGTTTACTGACTTAGTAATACAATGTAAACAGCAATCGGGAAACTGTATACTTGGGATTGCTATGAAGAATACAACAGATAAACCAGAGCATCAGACCATTAGAAAAATTAATAATCATCTATAACTATCTAAATACTCTTCATCTCATGGAAAGTTCTTGTGTAGGGCCCCTTCTTGCCCAGTTATTGGCACACAAACTCCATGGGCAGTGTGGGTTACAACCAGCACCTGTCCTTCCGAGAATGTGAGTTCACCTAATTGCACACACCTCTTCCTGGCAGCATGGATGTTCCAGCTTAGTAGCAGGGCCACCCAATCTGCTCAGCTGTAGGCTGGCAGTAAAGTGTGTTCCCCATCCCAAGTCACACAGCCCACCCAAGCCATGGACTCCCCCACTTCCTGCCCTCCCAGCTGCCACCGTGCTGATTGGAATGTGGCTGCTCCCCAAGCCATTGAGGAGGGTGTGATGCATTGGGAAGGATGTGGGGTGATTTCTCCATCGTCTGGTCAGGATCTGGTGATTCTCTCTTGCCACTGTGAGGTTCTTCTTCTCCTCCATTATAAACAAAGCACAAATATTTGTCCTTCTTTTCAAGATGACCCTTTGTTTGAAACACTCATCTTGTGGTTTTTTGATATCCAAGATTTTCGATAGTGTAAAATCTGGAGCATGGTTCTGGCTCTGTTAAACTGGTTTAGTCTGCTTTCCTCTTCTAGAAATGGCTTTACAGCAAACTGTTTTGAGGATGTCTTAAGCACACTGCTCTTGTGTCATTTCGATGTTGTACTTTGGTAATGAATTACTGAAGTCATCTAATGGAGTTTCTCTTCCCCTGTGCCTTAATGTGCAGAGTGTTCTGACATGCTGAATGAAATTGAGTTTCCTCTGGTTTGAAAGCCTTTTGGACTGTTATTTATATGGTAATTGCTTATATATGTAGGTAGACTTTTTAAAAGCAACAGCTTTCTTAGTGATTTTAGACTTTGAAATCACTGAAGGTGGAATTTGGTCTCCTAAAGTATCTAGGCACATATCTTTAAATGTTTTGACATTTATTAATAGAAGTCTTTACATGTGACGTGTTCTTTCTGCATCCCTTAGGCAACATGAGTACAAAGTCACTTGACATCTATTTTGCACTTACTTTTTTTCCAGGTTGATCAAGTTCCATTCCAGGTAGAATTAGTTTTACTCTGTCAGTCTGCATTAAAGTAACTCTATATAAAAATTACTATCATAGGTACAAGCTAGGCAACATTTTACAATAAAAATCGATTTTACAACAATTGAATTTGTTTCAGATCTTGTCAGTAGGTGACCTTGCTGAAAGCTATTCCTGATTTTAATTTAAATTTTTACCAACCCTGTTTTCTTGAAAAGCTTTACAAAAATTCATCACCCTTCACAGATCCATTGTGAGGTTTGTGTTTTTGTCACCTGCTGCTGAAAAAAAAAGTATTGTTGCGGGGGATTGAATGATTTTGCCCAGAATTACCAAGCAACTGCTTTTCTGTCTAGCCAGTTTATTTTATTTAGGTCATGATTTTCTTAGAGAGAGCAGCATGATGTTCAGGTCAAAGGAGGAAGCACATGGGAATAGTTACACTTGAACTCTCTCATGTTTTCAGAATGGTGAATATATTATTAATGTGGTTGCTGTGAAAAACTGTAATTGAGAGGGGCATAATAAATTCAATATACCTTTGGTTCTTCATAGGAACTCAGTTTCCTGTGTTAAGCTCACCATTGTGCTTGTAAGCCAGTGTTCACAAAGGTGTTAAATGCAGGTTCGTGTTCATCACCTTCTTAGGTGTAATTACCAGATTAGTTAAATAAAGCATGTTTTGCTTTATCACATAATTTATGGACAGTTTTGGAGAAAGCATCTCAACTGGTCAACCAGAGAGTGAAGCAATGTGGTTTGTTTTTTTTATTTCAACTTCGCTCCTGTTCTGAAATCTCACGAAGCTGGGAATTTCAGCATGTAACTTCATGAGCCTTAAGAGGAGTGGCTGAGGAAGCTGGGGGTGTTCAGCCTGGAGAAGAGGAGGCTCAGGGGGGACCTTATCACTCCCTACAAATACCTGAAAGGAGGGTGCAGCTGGGTTGGCCTGGGGCAGCTGGCAGCCAGCAGCAGGACTAGAGGACACAGTCTTAAGCTGTGCCAGGGAAGGTTTAGGTTGGATGTCAGAAAGAATTTCTTCCTGGAAAGGGTGATGAGATATTGGAATGGATGCTCTGGGAGGTGATGGAGACATCATCCCTGGAGCTATGTAAGGAAAGACTGGATGTGGTCCTTAGTGCCATGGTCTGGTTGACAGGGTGATGTTTGGTCATAGGCTGGACTTGGTGATCTCAGAGTTCTTTTCCAACCTAATTGGTGCTGTGATTCATTTATTGTCACATGTAAGCTCCTATCAGAAAGGTGTCTTACTTAGCACTTTTTGTTGCTTGCCCTTTATCTGTTGGTAAATATAATTTTAACAGGGATATGCCAGTTTTTATGAAGGAATGCAGGTGGGTTACATTTTCTTTTTTTATATTTCTAGTTGTCTGCTGGTAAAACCAATATTGTGCAATTTAGTGACATTCTGAATGAAATGCTGTGTGATGTGGATGATTAATACTGCAAGGCATAGTTCATGTAGAACTTAGGTCTACTGACAACTTTGCCTGTAATCTTATGCATGTTACATATCTTCTGTGTGTAGTTGTCTATGTCTAGATTTAATAACTTTTCAGAAAAGAGATGATTTTGTACACAAGCTGGGCAGGATAGTTTTAGGGGTCACATAACCTTGGTCAAGAGGGTTCAGCCAAGGAATGTAGCCAAAGCAAACTGGAGAGGATTTGTGTAGAAATTTGGATGAGAAATACTGTGGGTGGTTTAACTGAATTTAGGAAACTTTTTTATTTCTGAAAGACAATGTGAAATCACAATGCTTTCTTTCTGACTGAAGTGTCAGAAGACACTAAATTGCTGATTACAGTGTTTACCTCATACATTTCCTCCAAAGTGGATTATCACCAACTTATCTCTATCATGCTGTAAGGAGAATAATTTAGAGCAGAGTCTAAAATCAGGACTATTTTCTCCATTGGTTCATGAGTTTTTGATTGAATTACTAATCTGAGTACTGTATGGGTTACCTGTCAGTCTGTGTGATCCTTCTCATATTTACAGTACCCAGACGGTGATTTGGTTAACTTCTTAGTGAACTTTATGGTTCATTGACCATTGCAGTGGAGTTAGGGGAACTTTATAGCTCACTGAACTTAGGACTCTGAGAAATTATGATTTATAATCAGTATATAAGTTATTTGAGCACTATTTTCCTAACTTAGTGCAAGATTAGTCATGTTTCAAAATCAACATTGGAAACCCATGTGAAGGCAAAGAATATATAGTTCCTTGTACAGCTGGATTTTCTCAAAAGTACTTAAGACCAGAAAACTTCGAGGAACAACTAAAAAATTTATATGAAAGTCTGGAAATAAATTTTGAAGAGCTCTGATAAACTTTCAGCAGCTGCTTTTGTAGTGCAGGCTTGTGTATGGAAACTGGAGTTCATTTATTAGATACAAGTTTTTTGTTGTAAGACTTCTTAAAATCAGTATGTGACTTACTGAAAATATACGAAGGACTCGTGGAAGTCTCAAAAGGCACTTTACACTACTGCTTAATTAGTTTTAAGCAAACTTTGAGGCCTAAAAGGGGCTTTTAGCCAGGCAGAATTGGGCAGTGAAAGCTGCTAAAGCACAATGAATGAAAGCTACTGAGTTGTTTGCTTTGGCTGTTAAGGAAAGGCTATATTTCTTGTTTCTTATACCTTTTAATGACTGGGAGAGAGGTTTTGCATGTTTGGTTGTGGTTTTTGGAACATACTGATGCTCAGTGGCCAAGTTTCAGTAAGCTGTACTGAAAGTTGTTATATGTTGGTGCAAAACAGTAAGGACCAAAGAGCAGCTGGAAATTACATGAGTCTACCACATGCAAATAATTTGGCAATCTGTATACAGAGAATGCAGAAACAATTTTAAAAATGTAGACTGCTCCTGCTGGCAATAAATTCCCCATCTACATCTAGAAGCAGCTTGAGGCAACTCAGTGATAGGCTTTTTATCTGTTGCTTTATGTTCATATGCCAAAAGAAAAGAAAGGAAATATGTTTGAGGAGATTTAAAGTAATTACTTCTGTTCTTAAGATTTTTTTCATGCCATCACTTAAATACATAGAATATTACATGTGTAATAATAATACTTAGACTGTTGTAGTCTAAAGAGTTAGTGACATTCATGCTTTTGAGAGGGTTTTTTTGTTCATGCTTATTTATGAGTATAGCATATGCAAAGACGGAAATTTCCTCCTTCCCTATTTTCTTGTTCCAGTCAATGACAAACTGTTCTTGTAACAGTCATGCAATGTCTAAATTGAAATTTACTTCCTTTTAAAGAAATCCAAAACTATTTGGGTACATTTAGACTATGATAATGTCTACTGAGGAACAAGTATGATAATTACAATGTTTAAAAAAAATCCTGACCCTTATACCAACCCTTTTTATATTTCCTTAAAATAATGCAGTCTTATTTGTAGAAGAATTTTATTTCCTCTAAAGCATGTATCTGTGTTGGAATCCTAATTTGTTCAGGTTTTACCTAAACCACAGATGCATTTTACACAGTGATCCTAGACTATCCTATCACTAATCAATTATCCTAGAAGGAAAATTCTGCTTTCAGCTTTGACATTGTCTTTAAGCATTCAAGAGCTGATTAATAGATGGCAGTGACTAGATTTTATTTTTCCTCTTCACTACCAGTAGAATGAAACAATACAGGAGGATAAACTCTTAACATACTGTAGCAGAAGCAAGTAGTCTGTATGCATTGCTCATCTGAAGTAGAACTGCAGTTAGAGGAGAAAATGCTTATTCTGTTATTATCTTTTAACTTTTACATTTGAAAAAAAATGGGGAAAATCATCTCTGCTTTTTTGTGCTTGGAAAAACAAAGGCAAGTGAGTTGTTGAATACAGTCTACGTTGGCCATTCACCTGCTGAAAGAAAGGCAGCAGAACTCTGGCTCTGCCCTCCTTTCTGTCAAGGGCAGTGATCTCACAGATCTGTTGATAACTCTGATTGAGTCATTCTTTAATTCGTGGCCCTGAAATGTTTTTAAATGTTGTGTCCTACATGGTGCTGAAGATCACTTGTTCACTGGAGCTAAGCAAATAAG
The DNA here is from genome assembly GCA_013396995.1 of Dicaeum eximium. Lineage (NCBI taxonomy): Eukaryota > Metazoa > Chordata > Aves > Passeriformes > Dicaeidae > Dicaeum > Dicaeum eximium. The sequence continues at coordinate 410,154 of VWZP01005875.1, read as the reverse complement.
GGTTTTCTATCTTGGGTGCTGTTATTCCCTCTTCCTACTTTGTCTCCAATGTATGCATACAGGACTCCAGCAGGACTAGGCTGTATTTGTTGTTAGGAAGTTGCCTGAGGAAGGGGATGCTGGTCCAGGTCTGTGCCAGCTTCTCCCTGCTCCTGCCAATGTCCTCTTCCACAGTCACTGTGTTTGTTCAGGGAGCTCTGGTGTGCACACATTGCCCAGTTTTTGTGCCATTGTAGCTAATGGCATTTTGCTCATTGTGCCTGAAGGAAAGGTCAAATTCCCTCCTTCCTCAGTGCATGCTAGTATTTGTTTTCCTCTTCAAAAAATATTTTCACATAAATCCAGTGTGTATATAGTTTATAAATAATATTCTTGGAATTGGGCTGCAGTGTCCAGACTTGTAATTTACCTTGCCTCCTTGAAGCATTTTTTCTTCTTTTTCAGTAGAAAATGAATTCTGTGATAACAAATGAGTCTTCTCTGATGGGAGTTGCTGAGGTTGTTTGCATGGATTCTGTCACATTGGGAAAGATGCAATCTGAAAGGAAATGCTAGTGCATACCTCTGAGTTGTTGATGGGGAGTTGCTGATGTAATTTCACATCAGCAGACTGACCTATGGGTGTTGTGTACTTCATTAATTTATAAAGTGTATTTATAAATTATATATGCTTTATATAAAAAAGTATTTCTTAATAACATATGCACACTTCATTAAAATAAGTTTAATCTGTTCATACTTGGTTCAAGTGTTTTTTATGTTGTGAAAGAGATTTGTTTTAATAAACATTGCTTTAGACCTTTATTAACCTCTAAAACAAACCTTAAAGTAAGATTTTTCTTCTCTTTTAGAGGTTTATTTAACCTCTGAAATGGACTTTGCTAGTGGAAAATGTCAAGAACATGTTTCTTGTTTCATGGTTAAGATATGACTGATGTACTGGTGGGAAGGAGGCACATGGGCAAGATTTTCTTAGTATGTTTGAGAAAAGCAGACCTAGCGAAACTTAGTAACAAAGGGCAATACACGTTTTTGAATAATCTACTGATAAACCAGTGGTTTGGGTATTGGCATTGTTTACTAAAGGATAATAGCTTTTATCTTTGGAACTACAGCTGAGATCTGTAATGCCAGATGTGCTTGCAGATACTTGCCTAACACTTCGTTGTTACAAACTTGTAGTAGAAAATGTTGTGGTTTACAGTCTACTTGTGAACAAAAATGTTTGGTGGTATTTTTTCCCTTCTTTGTTTTTATGGTGTTGGTTGTTTCTGTTTTCTTTAATTTCAGCTGAAGTAGGTAACTTAGTTTTCTGACCTGAAACTTTATTATAGTTTGAAAGTATTTTCTAGTGGCATGGGTTTGGGTTTGTTTTTGTTTTTTTTTTTCCACCTAGTGTTGTGTTTCTTAAGCACTTTTACTTCTTTATGGTGAGAACACTGATTTAAGACAACACTCAAGGTACATTTAGCACTGGAAGCATTCACTGCTCTGTGAAGAATGCTCCAGAAGAAAATTTAAAGGGTCAGAAAGTGAAGTGGCTGCTCTAAGTTATGATTTCATCAGTGATAATTAGTAAAGGAAGAAAACCTGGATATGATACTTGTAAAGATGGTCACAAGCCACCAGTATGACAAATAGTAACCATCTGATTTTGTCTTGAGGCTTATTCAGAAGATGTTTCAATGCAGGTTAGAAATTCTTCATGATTTTATGCATGGCAATGGTGTAACAAAACTTCTACCGTGGTTTCTGTCCCATTCATGTTCAAGGAAGATGACTTGAGTCTGGAACAGGTGCAGAAAAAGACTTGGATGGTCAGGAAAACTGCAACAAGAGGAAACTGGAAGAAACCACCTTGCTTATTAGTCTTTTAGAAGAATGACTGGGAGAAAATAATGTTCTCATGAATATCACTGGGAAAAAGTGGGGGTAGGAATTGTTAAAGGGACAGTCTTTGTCCCTAGCATTACATATCCATGTGGGTGGTTGTGTAGCAAATGAGCTGTAGAATCAAGAAGCCTCCTCCATGTCAGGCTCTGGAAAAAGCTGTAGGAGAATTTGTTATTCACAAATGCTTCTGGCAGAAGATTTCAGATGCTATAGCAGACTTTGACAGAATATATCCTAAGCTTCCTGGCATTTTAAAATCTTGAGATACTTAATTTGAAAGCATAAATTAACCTTTTAACAAAGTTTTAGAACCTTTTAACCTTTTCCACTTGTTACAGGAGCATGGTATAAAACAGTTATTTCTGTCCTCAGTCAAGAGTTAAAATTAGATTTCTGTGAAATCAAATCTTGTTGTGTGCAGAAAACAGCAACTGACAGTTTATAGCACAACAGTTGTCTCCTATCTTGCACAGAGTATATAACTGGAATAATAGTCTCAAATAACACCTTCAGTATATCTGCAGGTGTGCTGGCAGAGAGCTCAGCACAAGCCACATTAGAAGCTTTTTGTGTTAGAGTTGATTTTCTGCTATCTGCTAATCTGGAATAAACAAACTTCAGAGATGAGACTTTCATTAAGTAAGCATAGGAAGCACATGGGGCTATGTGATATTGTCATCTCTGCAGAGAAAAAGCTGCTGGTTGAAATGATTCATAATTTCTGCATAATCAGAGCCATTTTTTTCCTGAAGGAAAATGCATTTATAATTGTACATTTGCTGGTGAATCTCTTTAAATGTTCTTCCCAAAAGATGAATTTCCTATGTAAATGTTTTGATGATGCAGAGAGAATCGGGGATGTGAGCTGAGAAGTGGATGTGTCAGTCGCAAGGATTACCCAGTTTTGGAAAAGTCCAAATAAAAATTTTGGAGCCTCTAGTGAACTCTTGGTTTTTGGTTTGTTTTTTTTTTTTTTTTTCCTTCTTTTTTTTTTTTCTTCTTTTTTTTTCCTTTTTTTTCTTTTTTTTTCCCCCTTTCTTTCTTTTTTTTTTTCTTGGTAAAAAGAGGCTGAATTGAGAGTGAGATATAAAAATGTGAGACTGTTGTTTTTTGAATGCAGAAAAGAAATTGTAATGTGAGAATCCCAGGCATTTTTTCGATTAAAACCACAGTTTTCTCAGTAGCTGTAACCTCTTCTTCCTAGGCATGACTGACTGAACTACTTAACATTGAGATTTTGAGTGATGAGAATGGATTTGGTAGAACTCAAAGTCCTGACAGGATGACTTGTAGTGTTATCTGAAAAGTCACAAAATTGTCTAAATCACCAGTGTATCTTTTTACCTGTATATTAATGAACTTTTTGGGGGTACATGTGAAATAGCAGTTATTGACTCAGAATGTTTAGAGGCTACAGTTGAAAGTATGTTATTAAATCAGTAAGTTCTGCAGTGCATTAATGGCTTAAAAATTGAATTAACTCAAAATTGCACATTTGGAATGGTATCAGTATGGTATGATTCATAATATCAGTAGAAGTTTAGCCACTGAGTAATTGTAGTGGTAGTATAAGGGGGTAGCAGGTTCAACATGCTGAACAACCAGATTCAGTACCTTCTCTGGTGGAAAACTTAAAAGTTAGCAGTTCATCTCAAAGATTCTAAAATGTATATGCTGGATAAACAAATCAGGCCAAAAAGTTCTTAACTTGCTGCCCAAAAAATCATTTGCACTTTGTTGCTACAGTTTAAGGTGTATTCCCCAAATCTTTCACGTTCTAGGCCTGGAACTTTTAGCCTTATTCTGTTTTTCACAAAACATGACCTGGATTTGCAGCAGTATATGTATCAAAATGTTCCTTGTCACTGATTTGAGCAGGTTCACAGCTTGTACAATGAAGACGTTTGTCATCTGAAAAGGGTAATTTAACCCCAACTGTTTCATTAAAGCATTATTGTATTTTATCACCAGGAAGAAAGCAGATTTAGTAAAAGGTTGGGGGTTTGGATTTTTTTTTTAAATACAACAGTGTTATGACACTGCAGTTACCTGACCTCTTAAATCTTTTAAATCTTGGTTAGACTTTGTCTACCCATCAGGCTATGATAACTGAAGGGAAATAATGCTGTCCATCAGCTCCTCGCAGGACTCCTCATTATCAACCTGCAGGGGTCCCATTTGGGCATAAATAAATGAGCTGATGTAGCCTCTTCAGGATAAGACTTCTGAGTCTGTAGTTCATTACATTTTGTTTTAATAATTGATAGGGATGGCATTGTGAAGTAACACTTTCCTGTCCCTTCCCTGCTTTCTATGCAGCCTGTTCTGTGTCTGTGATAAGCCACTGTTACCACAGTGATAGCACTTGAGCCATCAAACTAAGAGGAATGTGCAAGGTAAGACATGAATTAAAAGCAAAAGCACAACAGAATTCCTTCAGAAAGAATACTCAGCCCAAAATCATTCTTAGAGAAAAGTATCATGATAATACTTAGCCTGTAAGCTGGAACTTTGACCTCATGAAAGGTAGTTTGAAGGGAAAATGAATAAGGAAGTAGAAATGAATCTACACCAGAAGAAGAAGAAATTGTAGGCCAGGGTCAGTAGGCTATACTGATGAGCGTTAAAATTATTTTGTGCATTTCAGCAGACTGTCTGTGAAGTGTACCCCCCGAAAAAACACCAAATGGAAGAAATTAGACCAGAAGGAGACTTTTTGTCTCTTTAAAATACTCATTGCCATGCAGTTGTTACACAGCAAAAACACTGATACTTACCTTTGATTTCAGGCTGCCCACAAGTGCCATTGGTGCCTTTTGGCTTATTCCCACTTGTATCCCCCAGCAAGAATTATGGCAAACATTAGGTGGTTTCTGCCTGCCTAGTCACAGGCACTGGGTTGTTTATAAGTAGAGGTTGTGTGTGAATTTTACTTCCCCCTTCCAAGTCTTTTTGGAGTCTGTGTATCTGATGTGTCTCATCTTGTAAAGATGTTAGATTAAAATCCTGTAGTAAACTATGACTTGTTAAAAAAAGAAGTTGCACGTTACCCATCCAACCCCTCCATGACCAACAAGCAGCATACTGGATATCTATTTTGGTTTTGTTTTCCCCAGAGAAGGCAAGGTTCTTAGACTATGAAGGAAAGAAAAATTAGAAGGTTGAGAAACATTGTCTTAAACTTAAGGAAGAGCCATGGCAACAGTTACATGGGATGGAGATCTTAGTACAAAAATTACGTCTGTAGTTCTAATGGTTCCAGCTCTATGGTTTTTAGTTTGTTTGGGGTTTTTTAAAGGATAGATAAAATATGTACTGTGCTCATTTTGCTTGCAGTTCAAGGAAGTATTTTGATTACTTTTTCCTTTTTTTCCCTCTATCTAGGAATAGGCATCTGATTTTTGATTATTTATTACAACTTAATTTGTTTATTCCAGGATTTTTTTTTCTTGGTACCTTACTTTTTGGTAAATGTTTTCATGGATTTCTGTTCTGTTTAGAAGTCTGAAATACTTCTTAGCCATTCTTTCAGATGTTGTACCTCCTGTGTAACAGCCATATAATTACTTCATTGTTTAAGATTGTGTTCAATAGTGTAAGTCAGCTTTCATGGTACAATACAGATTTATGTTGATAAACTGTTACAGTTTTGTTGTGCTGACTTCAAAAACTGTTGGGGGAGAAGGACATGAATAATGTAGATAAGGGAAATTAACCCTGACATCTGTGGGAGATGGGCAGACAGAAAGGGAAGTGATTAGATGAGTAATACTCTGCTTTCCATGCCACTGTAAATTAGCATCAGGTAGCTTTCTCCTGTCTTTGCCCTCATGCCTTTGTTATACTCAAAGAACAAGTAACTTTTGTTCGTTTCCATGATTGTAGCAAATTTTCTTACAGAGCAGTGAGACTGTTCATGTGTAAAATGAATTTAAAATAAGCAAATATAGCATTTAAGTCTGTCAGGTGTGAAAAATAATTATATTCAAAATGCAGGCAAGTGAGCTACTTCACAGAAATTGGTTTATGTGCTACTTACACCAGATGGTAAGTGTGAGGTAACTCCTCTTTGAGCAGGTCACTGAGGCAGATAATGCGTAGCATAAACAGTGTCCTCTCTTCACAGCTTGAGAAGAAAAAAGGAAAAAAAAAAGCTATTAAAAGAGAGAATGGAATGAAAAACAAACCTGGACATTGCATTCAGCTTGTTTCTTGGTAGTGCTGTCTGTGGGCTGGAAAAGGTTCTAGACCATTAGATTACATCTTGCTGGTTTTGAGAACATCATGTGGAATTCCCCCATGGAGGTGGAAGGTGTTGACTTCCAAAGTAGACAGCTTTAAGACAGAGGATCTCTGTGGTAAACAAGAGATCTGTACTAGAAGGTATTAGAAGAGTATGTCTGTGCAGGGATCCACTGCCTTCTTTGGGATAGAATGTAATTCTTGTTTTTATGTCACATCTTTCCTAGTTCTCCAATAGGTAGAGGTTGCTTGAATGAAATAAGCTTGTGTGCCTGCACATTTATATACATGCAGATGAAATTTAGATGTTTTTCGTCTTTTCTTTTGAATTTGATGAAAGTAGTGGTCTCTGTTCTTCTTTCAGAAAAGAATTTAATATCCAAGTCTTAGTTCTGTTAGACATCTCTAATATACCTATAATGTCCCTTTATAGCCTGCAGTTTTACCTGATCTCTCATCATTCTGTGCTAATAATTAAAGTGTATCTGTGGTGGCTGAAGCTAACCTTGAGGACTTTTCAGTATCAAGATATACTTTCTGTTTCCACAGAGAAGGCATGGTAAGCCCTGCCCTCATTTGTGGGTGTTCACTTTGAAATTTTCTTTCATGTGCCAATAGGAGCAGTTCTGGAAGATGTCAGAAATGTAGTTCCATACAGTAGAGGGGGGAACTGGGAGCTGGATTGAGTGCAGTGTAAACACTTCAGTTATTTTCTCCAGCGCTCTGAGTCAACCTACTAAAAAGGCTAAAAATGGGAGGTAGATGGCAATTTTTAAACTTATTAGAGTTGAATGAAGATTTCTTGTTACTGCTACTATGTCTGAAAAAACACTTGAAATATTTGTCCTGCTCAGGCTGATGCATACAATAGTGGTATGATACAATCCATTGATCCTTCTTAGGGCTGGTTATTTATTGAGGAGTGAAAATTAATGACTTGTATCCTCCCTCTTGTGCAGAAGGCGTGGGAGAAGAAGGAATTCTTCACGGGCCATGAAGTGGGTTTCATAACAAATGTTATTAATGGTTGTTGTGTTGATGGAACATGTTTGTTGCCAGATATTTTTTTTCCATCTCATAATAGAAGTGTTTGGGTGCCTGTATGAGGTTCACATGGCAAGAGGACCCACACAGGAGCAGTTCTTGAAGTACTACAGTCTGTGGGGAGAACCTGTGGTGGAGAAGTTAATGAAGGACTGTAACCCATGGGATGAACCTGTCCTGGAGTAACGGAGGAGTAAGAGGAGGAAGGAGTGGCAGAAGCAAAGTGTTTATGGACTGACCACAACTCCCATTCCCTGTTCCCCTGCACCACTGAGGGACATGGAGGCTGGGAGAGAAATAGGAGAATCATTAGAGAGGTTTAGTCTGGAAAAGGAGTATAAGGGACAGGTGATTTTAGTTGTTACTGTTTCTCATTACCCTGCTCTTATATTAATTTGCAATAAATCAGTCTCCTCAAGTGAGTCTGTTTTTTGCCCATGACAGTGATTGGTGAGTGATCTCTCCTGTCCTTATCTTGATCTATGAGCTTTTGCTTTGTGTTTTCTCCCTCTGTCCTGCTGAGGATGGGAGTGATAGAGCCACTGGGTGGGCACCTGTTGGTCAGCTAGGGTCAGTCCACCACAGTCCACATCTGTTTGTACCCACATGGAGGTCTGCAGGAATAATCCTGTTGTCTTACTGTATGTTTTTAGGCAATCTTATGCACTTTCACACCAGATTCATCTCCCAACAGGTTGGTTTTTTTTTTCTGATAATCTTAACTGCAAACCATTATTGTCCTAAAGAGGAAGAAATAGAAGATAAAGGAGAAATATAAATGTTATATGTTGTCACCTAAAAGCAGGTACAATAATGAAGCAGACTACTATAGTGACCTTAATTTTTTTTATTCCTTCAGGCTTGTGATACTCTTTTGAACATGTTTCTTGCAGAGAAGTTTCCTTTTGTGTCCTTGGAACTGGAGTGTGCCATGGAGATAATAATGAGAATATGCTAGCCTTTTGCTCCCTCCTTCCTCTCTTATTTCACACAGAGGAAACAAAAAACCCTGAAGTGGTGTTTGCACAAAATCACTGGGAGAGCCAATTTAAGTTGCTGGGTTGCTCCAGGCTAGTTAGTGCATTACCTGAGAAAAAAAAATCTAGGATGCATGTTTCTTACCTCTGGTCGTGCTTTATTGCAGGTTACTGTGGAAAACTAAGCTGTGTATTCTATTGTGGAGTGATGAATGGAAAAGACTAAATAAGGATTGCTGGAGTGGAATGCAAGGAGGATCTTTGTCAAATGTATCATCATTTTGGCCAAACGTTGCTATTGCTATACTACAGAGGGGTTATATTCTTGCATCACCTGAGTGAAGGCTGGGGAAAGGTTTTTCAATGTGACTATTTCAGAATAGACTTTCTTTTTGAGGGCTTAGCCCTCTTGGGAATCAGTGTATATATTTGCTTCCTGCACTAATGGTTGCAACTGGGCAGCCACATTTGCAATCTTCTGAAAACTGTGGTGGGCAACAGTTTCATAGGAGTGCCCGGGGTGGTTTTAAAGTGTTGTGTTTCTGCCCCCTTCATCCGCCCGGGGATGGGCTCCGAAAGAAGCAAAAGGAGAAACCCTTGCAGGGTGTCGGCCAAGTCTGTGAGATCGGGTCCCCCTCTAGCGGTGACAGCTCTTGCCAGGCGCTACGATCTGCTGCTCTCCGACTGTCTTTATTCAAGTCCGGGTTTTTTTCCCCTTTCCTCTAAGTCACGCGTTCAGTTCCTCTCTGTATTAGCCCTTTAACTTGCCCACGTATTATACACCGTGGTAAAGAAGAAAGTTTTGATGTGTTAAATCCAGTGATTTAAAAGAAAAGTGGATACAAAAGTAGATGTATGATCACTTTGAAATTTCCTACATCTCTACTGTAATCTTAATTTAACTGTGGCTTTGAGGTGGAGATTTTTAATCTTTTAATCTTTAATGTTGGTTCTTAAATTAATGAATGGGAGACAGATGGAAATGGATAATATGCTGACAGTGCTCAAAAGTAGTGCTTACCAAGTGTATGAGATGGCAGAGTTGCTTCATAATCTCTTAAAAATACTTGTCTTGCAAGGTCTGTGTGTTTTGGTCTTTCTGCCAGAGACAGATGCACTTTCTACATATTTTGAGTCAGCAGCTGTACATCTGGACTCAATGTTGATCAATGTTCAGATGCTATTGTTGCATACTATGTTGGATCAGCAGTGATGACTTTGCTATGAATGAAATTTAGAGCTACCCTTTTTTCAATCTGATACAAGTTGTACTTTCAGAAGGAAAAACTTGGAGCCTATGCATTACTATGTCTTTTTTTTTTCCAAGAGGGAAGCAGAATTGTTTTTATTTTACTGCATGTTCTTTGTCTTCTGTTATTTGTTATTCTGTTTGCTAAATAACTGAGATTGAAATGTCTCTTAGTGAAGAAATGCCATGCATTTTTTTGGCATAATTGTTATGAGTAAAGCAGAATGCATTTGATGCCAGAGGCAGTGGAGGTCTTTGCTGCCTCTTTTTCACTTGTGTAGCATCACTGCCCTAGAAGTTGCTGACTGCAATAAAAGCTGGCTGTACAGCCAGGATATCATTGGTGGAGGGAGAGGACGAGTAAGTATCCTGCCATGAGTATGGAGATAATGCTAACTTGTAGGGCTTGTCTTACAAGTATGTAGCACTTCATAATTCTGTTAGTGTTTTCGTGACTAATGGATAGCATTTGTTAGTATTTGTTTCTAGAGTGGTGCATTTTCCTACCATTTAGGGGAAGGCTAGAACAAAGTAATTGCTTCATTAGAGAGCATTGACATTTGATTGATTCTCATAGATGCAATTATATTGATAGTAGATGATAGTAGATTGCCAAAGTGGGGGACAGCATTGCCAAAGATCTGAAGTGCACTTAAAGTAGATATTCCAAAAGTTGTCCAAGATACGGTGCTGTCACTTGTGGCTTTGATTCCCAATGAAGATGTACCTTGCTAATGAAGAAATACAGGTTTCCTCAAAGCCTGATAGAACTATGGGGAGCTTACAGTATGAAAGGAGGAGCTCCATGTGGTTATGCCTTTATAGACTTCTTTATGTATTTTCTAATGTTCCTATTTGCATTATGAAATTAGGGTTGAACTTACTATTTTTTTAGGCTTTTACAGTGAATTGTTTAAATTCCTTGTCAAATGCATTTCAGACATCTTATTTGAATACCATGAATGGTATCCTAGTGCAAATGCAAATAGCTTCTTCAGAATTATTCCTGTCTTGTATTCAGTAAATGCTGAATCCTACAGAAAAAAAGGATCTTAGTGGGCTGGAATTAAAGTTCTTTGGCTGACTTTTTTCACTTGCAATTTCTTGATTTCAGAACAGATATTTTATATATATATTTTATTTTTTTTCCTGTTCAGTGGTGGATAGATGCTTACAGCACAATTTCAGTCTTTGTCCATTGCAGGTTTGTGTGCTAGAAACATAAACTTTGAGTGAATTTGTCTAACATCTGAAATGTGTCAATCACTTCCTTTTAATAAGCTGCTTTCTTTACAATTCTTTGTCGAGATTTGTGATGTAGTAGTGCATGTGTATATTTGTTTAAGGAATTGCTTTACAATTTAAAGTCTTCAGTTGTTTAGCTCTCTCATGAATAGTGTGCGATTTTAATTTAATAATGTGCTAATAACAGATATTTAATAATAAATTAATCACTGGAAAGTAGTTAAATTGGAGCACTTCAGTAGTTTTAGTGAAAGAAATGTAACTATCTGACTTCTTATATTATTTTGGATATTTTGACAAAACCATTTTGGTTTCTGCGGTGCAGCTTTTTGTCCCATGCATATATAGTATATATATATATATATGTGTATAGTGGCACTTGGTTGTCTGGCTGTGAATTGTGGATTCAGGAAGGTCCTGCTCAGTGGTGGCACTGCATTGTGGTGGAGGTTGTCAGAGCTGTAGGAATGGAAAGGTTTTGCCACAGGGATAGGGGCCAGTAATTACTGCTCCAATGGCAGCGTGGTTCCTGGCCGTGCAGTGTGCCAGTCACCAAACAAGGCTTGGAGTCTCCTGTTAAATGCTTATTTACCAGTGTGAACTTTTTTGCTTTTTATTGTTCACTCCCAGCTAAGGAAGTGCTTATTTTGTGTAGTTCCTGTCTGGCTTCCAACATAGTAACACTTCTCATACAAAAGCTGTGTCGTTTCGCCAGAATTCGGCTGACTCTTTTAAAGGTCAAGATTCCAGTTACTATTTTTCTAAACTGGCTTGCTTATTTTTTTGTATTCTGTTACTTTATTTTGGAGTTTTAACAAACTTGTTCTTGGCAGGGAAAGATGAAGTGAAGCCAGATGTAGTTTGAAAACGTCTTGGTGTCACAATTAATGAATGAATGGTGTATTTCATTTAAAACAGGAAGCTCACTCCATTGCATGGACTTGCCCTGCCCTATTGTTTAGTATTTGTGTCACCTATTTCATAATGTGAAATATTTGTGTCACCTATTTCATGGAAGTTACAGGAAATAGTGACCTCAGGTGAAACCTACCTGTACTGTCTTGGCAACCATGAAATGACCTCCTGCTATCATAGATTCATTAATTTATTGGATCTCCCTTGTGTTGCATAGTCTAAGTAAATTGTTCAAAATGCTTTTAAAAATCAGCAAAATCCACCCCTCTGTTCATTTTCATTTCTGTAGCAAAAGAGAGTCTGTACAGTAAATTCATTATTAGTAAAGACCATGAAGGGTTATTCTTCAAATTAGTGATGTAAGGGGGACGTGTAACTTAGCAATTTGGGAACTGTAGAGTTAAAGAATTGCAGGAAGAAACGAAAGGTTTGCCAACTACTTGTTTATGTACTTTAAAAGTATTGTCACAAGTGGTTTAAAAGTGTAGTTTCTGCATTCTTCCTTTTCCCTAAATAACCCAAGAATGCCTTAACAAAATATTTTTCAGAAAGTTTATGAATGGTGACAAAACTGAGATACATGCATACTGCTTTTCTCAGTATGCTTAAATGGTTCTGCAGTTTCCTAAAGTCTTAACCTTTGTATTTTATGTTAGAACTTGTATTTCAGGTTAACTCTGAGTTTTATACAGACTTACTGTAAGGTGCAGAAAATTGAGGCAAAAATACCTTGGTATAAAATAGTATCAAAACAATTATGTAAACTTGAGAGGTTTGTATTCCTCTGTCTTATACTGAGAATAGGTTAGATTTTTAAAAATTATTTTTGTTATCATAATCATTATTTAGGAAGCAACACTAGATACAAGCGTTGAAATTATCTTATGGTGATAACTAGACAGCAACAAATAATTGATTTCCTTTGTTGTGCATGTAGTGTGCCCTATAATCCATGGTCCTGTGGATGACAGGAAGGGATTTGTCTGTGATGATCTGTGTGGTTTTTGTTTTTCTTTCATCAGTTTAACAGAGTTAAAACCTTGAGAACAAAAGATAACAATAAATAATGAAAAGAAATTAAAGGCATTTAACTCTGTTAGTAATGTCTGTTTTAGGAGCAGGGTCAATCTAGTTGCTATTTGGCTTTTTTGAGATACTAGAATTTTTCAAGAGTGAGTCAAATATTGTGGCAACAGTCTTTTATTTGGTATGAAGATAAATGACAACAGGCACAAAGAGGGAGTTAAGGTGGCAGGCTGTGGTTTTAAGAGCTTGAGAAGAAGCAACATTTTAGTGTTCACAGGTTTTGATCTGTGTATCACTGGAGAGGGATCAGGTGAAGGATGGGTTGTTACTCTCCATCTAGTGCCATACAGGTTGTTTTCACCCTGGACAGGAGAATTCACTTAACTCATCTGGGTTTTGCTGCTTCTTGCACTTGAAAGGAGAAAGTGAGCAGGATGCTCCTGGCAATGTCACCACAGAAAAGCATGATTTTAAAAAAGTGAGGTTTTCTTTGCACTTGAATTGTAAAATATGAATAGTCCCTGCATGATTCAAAAAGTTACAGCATGGCAGTCTTCTATTAATATCTGATAATAAACTTAGCTAGAAAGGGAGCAGAATTCTTTTGGAATGCCATGCTGGTAAACATGTGCTCTCAGGATAAATAGAAAACAGTAGAGAATTAAAGTACTAAACCAGAGGAACAATGAAGAGCTTTCTCCTGCTTTGAAACAGCAGTAAGAGTCACTCAACAGGAAATGCTTTAGTTTGATATCAGAAGTGAAGGGAAGCAGAAGCTGAGGTAATGCTGCATCTAACCACCATCAAAGCCTGGTAGGAGACAGCAGAGCAATTAGAGTTACTGTTCTATAGTATCTTAGAAGTGAATAATTTTGGTTGAGGTGCCCAATTCAATCATGCTACTGTTAGGGTCAGCAGAGCTGCTCTCAGTTACTGTGCCTGTAGGCCATCACAATTGTCTTGGTAGGGGATAAAATAATGAAACAAACTTCTTGTTGGAAGCAGTGAGGTGAAGCAAAGTAGAGGCTGACAAGAATTGTGTGTGCTGAATTTCAACTCACATTGCAGGATACAAAAACAAAACTAATAAATCCTGACTGGTGATAGGTTTGAATTCAAGCTGTGCTTCTGCACAGCAAACTTCAAAGGAAGTTAAAAAATTCTTCAGACTTCTACCTGTTTGTTCACAAAAAGCAAAAATATGATTTATGGCCCTAAAGACAGGAGACAGATCATCAGAGCCATGGAAAGAATTCATTCTTTGGCTGCTTTTTCCTTTTTAGTTTAAGTAAGCTTTGAAATAAGCTTTGAAGGATCAGGCACTAGGCTTAAAATGGCATCAGTGAAGTGAGGAGATCGTTAAGTTCTATTTTTTTCTTACCATCAGACATTTCACTTTTTGTGTAGGTACATTCCTGTTCCTTTCACTTCACAGGTGAACATTCTTCAGGTCAGGTTATCAGGCTGGTGACATAGGTAGGTGGCATTTGTGTAGTTTGTGGGGATAAGATATTTGTTCTGCAGCACTATTTAAACAATTGATTGAACCCAGTTGATTCAGTTGAATGCTGGTATGCATTATTATTTTGTGACTTGAGCTCACATCACTACTATGATACCTCATTCTTTATACAGTGGTAGTTAGGTAACAAAGCTCAGTAACATTTTTTCCTCATTATTTTCCTTTGTGTCTGTGTGCTTAAAATGACAAATGAAGAATGAATAACTGATCAAAAGTCAAAAGCTTTTGTTCTGTAGGTACAAGCAGTGTCTTGGGGGATTGGAATCAGTCACTGTTATCTTGTATGTACTTAGATAAAATCCATTCTTGAAGACCACTGCTGTTTCTTTGGGTAGCATTCATTTATAAATGGTTTAGACCCAGGAAATACAAGCCACTTTGAAGAATGACCTGAATTATTTATTTATTTATCTATTTAAATAAATTAAAGATGTAATCCTGGTTGCTTGTTTCCTCTCAATGCTGTCTTTATTTGCAGATGTCTAACTGTGTATTGGCTAGATCTTTGGGTTTATTATATGAGCTTTGGAATCTGTTTGCAACTATTTCCTCAGCATATTGAGTCCTGCAAATAATTACTTTTTATTAGACCAAATAAATCCTAATTGAATGTTTGCTCTTTTATATGCAGCCTGTTCCATTCCAAAATTGTAAAAGTTTGCACTAGCTTTACTTTGCATAATAAAGACATTGATCTAATTTGCTGTCTCCCTGTAAATTATATTTATTCACTTACTTTAATAAAGTGCAGCTTTTCATCTTTAAAGTACATCTTTCTAATGGTTCAAAAAATATACCTTCTCTCTTTTTCCTCTTTTCAGATTTATCCAAGAATAGGTTAACTGAAGTTCCTACGGAGTTGTGCCATTTTGTGTCACTGGAAACGCTAAATCTATATCACAATTGTATCAAAGTTATACCAGATGCCATAGTAAACTTGCAAATGCTAACTTACTTAAATTTGAGGTAAGTTTATCTTTGACACATTTTTTTGTTTATTTGCACATATGTAAAGCTTTTTTTCTATGCACTTTATAAGGTCCTGGAACAAGTGACTGCAGTTTTTTATGTTTCTGAAAAGGATAATACAAAAGCTCATTGGCTGCAGAGACAGCTCTGTATGAAGGCATCGTAAACGCCAAGTAAAAATAATTATTAAAAGAAAACCAAGAAAATTAATCCAGTTCTGTCCCTTAATCTTCTAACAAATCCAGAATGCTAATCACATCCATATTTGTATTCTTTTAATTCACTTCTGATAACAAATTTTGTACAGCTTGACATACATTTTTTAGTTAAAAAGATGAAGGGACAGAGACAGAGGATTTATATTTTTCACCATGGGGAATGGAATGGAAGAGTGTGATACTATATCTATCACTAGCATAGTCATATTATGAGAGAAATATAGCTGCTGCCTTTTTGAGGAGAAAGTGGCAAAGATTTAGACATCTTTGACTCCTTTCCAGGAAAAATCTGTGTAAATACTAACCAGTACAGAGAATTGCTGCTAGTTAAAGTGCAGGTGAATGTACATGTGCTCTTGATGGAGGGCAGGTGAGGCCTTTTTCAGCTGGGGCAAGGTGTGGAGTTTGCTTTGTAGTTAACTGTGTAAAAACTGTAATAGTGAAGATGTATCAGTCTGGTCTTTGTGAAAATGAGGTCTGAGTAGAGGGTGAAGTGCCTCTTGGTCTTTTAAATTCAGGGAGTGAAGGCCTGAACATCAGTTTTATCAACACTGAAGATCTTTCTCAAGTCTTATTTTCTCAAATCTATATTATTACTGTACTGCAGTTTTGGCCACTGTAGAACACTATTTTGTCTCAAAAATTTAAGTGGAATAGTGTGTCCTGAGTATGTACACACATACAAGAAATAGGACTAGAGATTTTGAATTAATGTTTGTTAGATATACATGAAGAACTTAAAACTGGATTAACTTGTTAAATAAACATAATGTCTTGGTAAATTTAGGAATTAGAATTAACTTGGTTAGAATTCAATGTCATGAAACAGTGAATTAGAACTCTGTGTAGTGATAGAATTTGTCTGAGTCATCACAAAACTGTAATAGATTTTATATCACATATGACAGTAAATTGGACAAAATAAAAGCTTGATTAAGTAAGGTAATTTCTCTCCATTTAAAATCCTTCCTGAACTTGGATGTGCCCTTCCCCATCTTAGAAGAATGTATTGAAGAGCCTGAAGAAGGAAATACATCCTTGACTTTCTAACCACGTTGCTTCTTGGCAAGAAATACATAATAGATTTAAAATGCATATTTTCTGCCTGTTACCAGCAGAGCCCATATGTTGAATAGCATTAGAAAGTCATGCCAAGAGATCTATATATAGTTTTTGGGCCTTGGTGGATACTGCTCATGTTTTATTTAAAGAAATTCCTTTGAAACTAATGATGATTTATTACTCACTTGCCCTGATTGTGTTCTGTTCCTTATCTCTTAGTGGGTTGCTTCTGAGTTCGGTGGAGCTTAAAAATTGTTTTTACTTATTTTATCTGTCTAATCTGTGGCATAGGGTTACTGTTTTAAAGTCTAGGAATTCCATTTGAGTTCTTAAGAACTTAAAAAAATACTTCCAAATAATTTTTTTTAAAAGTTGTGTCTTGGTTTACTGTAAGGACATTAGAATTAAGAAACCTGGCTCCACAGTAAGCATTCATACTTTTTTTCAGCTTCTGCTGGTTAACCGTTAGAGTTCTCATTTTTATTTTCTTTGGGTTTGTTACTTGATATCTGTCCAAATCCTGGCATGCACAACACAGCTATGATGGTAGTTTGCTTTGTACAACATTCTGAGACTGTTCTGTGGAGCATGAATATGCATCTCTGTATGCAGCTTTGTAGCACGCTGCTGGACTGGCTCTTGAAGAAATGCTTTGCAACTTGTGGAATTTTGATTTTTTGCTTGTCTTTGTTTCATCTCAGTATTGCAACTCCTACTGAAATTACACAGGACAATTTTTGCCAGAGTGTGTTGCAGAGTGTAGTCATATATCTTTGCTTTCTGAAGCCTTAAAATGTAGACAGGAGCTAATAAAAATGGTTTATACTGGGGTACCACTTCAAGTTACTGTTCATTGTTTTACTACATGTTAACAATCATAAGAAAGAAGATATTATATTTTAAGGAAATTTTAAAATATTCCAGAGTAAGAAGAGAGTAATTCCAGAAGAGAGTAATTACTACATTGTTCTGATAAGCATAAAGTTTGTTCTGGGAATTGAGACATGAATTACTATTTTCAATCTTGTGGACATCACGAAGGGTCATGACATTTGTCATCTTTAAGCTCTAGTGTATGAATCTTGGGAAGAAATGAACCATTGATAGTCCCAGAAATTTTTGCTGTATTTACCTGGATTAATAGCACAGAATCACAGAAAAAGACGTACCAAGTAATCTTCAACTATAAATGTGTTTAATTGGGAAAATAACTATTTTGTCTGTTATTTATATATTTGTCTTTCAGCTGGAACAAAAGGCATCCATTTTGATGGCACATAAAACCACAGGAATGTTTAAATATTTGCAAAATACTGTCTCAGTTGACTTTACTGTATTCATTAGGAAGGGAAACAGCTGTTCTTTGTGACAAACAGATTTGTTACAATGGTGTTAAACTGATAAGTTGCATTTTTTCCAGACTGGTAAATTCTGCAGTATTGGTAGTCGATAATCAGGTGTTTCTAATGTGCAAGTGTCTTCTTAATTATTGCCTTTTGAAAATTTCAATTTTATCTACATAAAATGACCCACAAAAAGGAAAAAGTTTTGCAACTCTCAGAGTTTGTGAGTATACAGTAGAACATCACGGATGGTTTTAATCTATTTGTTTTGTTTTGTTTTGTTGCAGTCGAAATCAGCTTTCTTCTTTGCCAGCTTGCCTGTGTGGTCTTCCTCTAAAAGTCTTAATTGCAAGTAACAATAAGCTAGGTTCCCTTCCAGAAGAGATAGGTCAGCTAAAACAATTAATGGAATTGGTACGTTACTGATCTTTTTTTTTCACTTTTTATTTTGACTTCTTTTGAGTTTAAATAGAAACAATAAGATTCACTTTTCACATATATTTGAACAAGTGCTTAATACTTGTATATGATGTAGTTTGCAGAACTTAAATTTTTAACTTCTCAAGTGTGTTGGATAGTAACACAATAAAAGTTTCCTTTATGTTCTTCAGGATTCTTTTAAACAACATCACTGCTGTCAGTTTATTCGGGACTCAGTTTCAAAGTTGCTCATTCCAGTGTTGCTCACTGCCTGCCCTGGCTCCCTGTTTCACTCTGTCAAGTTCTTAAGTTCTGGCATCAGGCTCTGCAAGGTTGTGCCCCCGTGTAGCACCCTCCCCTCCGGCTTCCTTTCTGTGTTTTTACAATCTGCTTACCAGACTGCATTCCACTCGTGATACTGGTCTTATCAGTCTATTTTCATCTTATTTCACTATATTTGTCATGCAACCTTCCTCTCCTGGAACACCCATCTAAACAAATCTACAAAATAGTTATATTCCTTGTTTCCAAAGCTGTCTACAACATGAATACTGTTTCTACAAGCAGTAGATAATTTAGAATATATTGTCCAGTCAATGACAGTCTGAAAAAGCAAAACTTACTTGGTACTATAGCATAAAATTAATTTAATTGCACATGTTTGTGGAAAATATATGTAAGAGAATGTTTCCTTTTCTCTTCCTTTACTTACTCTGCTATGTATTGTAGGCTGAGACTCTGAATTCTTTATGACATAAGTCTTCTGGTAATTTCTATTCATTTTGGCCTTTTGAGATACAAATTGACAAACTGTATTTTGACACTGCTAATTTGTGCGTAGTAAAACAATCAGATTTCAACTTCCTTCCAGATGCTGGTATCTCCATTGACAGCATTTACCTAGCATAGCTTTTCTGTACCTTAAAGTGCCTTATTATCATATTCTTGTTTTTATAATAGTTCCTCCAATAAATTATGTTACAGAAATTAATAACATTGCTTGAGGCCCCAGCCTTGCTATTCATTCTTCATAGGTGGTATGAAGTGGCAACTGTGGCAAGTTTTCCTTCCCATATTCTTGAACAGCATCCTATGGTATCAGGCTTCTGTTATATATTACAATTGATGTGGCTGTTGATGAGGATGGTGGGGGTAGTTGCCTTTTTCCTTTCTGAGTTATGACTAAGTTCAAGACTACCAGGTTTCTTTTGTTTGGTGAGCATTATTAATTTATCTTATCAAATATTTTACATTTGTGTGTGTGATGGGTTTAGTGAGATTTACACAGATGGTTATGATTTAATTATTCTTCAAAAATGTGTTAGGTTATAGCACTGTTTTTGTTGTGCTTAAAATAGATAGAATAAAAAGTGATGGTTCCAGATTTATAAATAATTTAAGTTAAATTTTGTAAAAGGTTTAGTAAAAACTAAAAGCTTGAAATCAATGTTGATTATACCCAAAGCAGATTAGGTTTGTTTAGATCAAGTGTAGCATGTGTTTAAATTCTGGAATTCTGGATTTTCATATTCCTTTCCAGTTATAGTATAGTTTCAGTGTTACTGTTTGTCATGAAGAGCAAAACAATTCTTGCTTTAAAAGTATTTCATATGAGAGCTGTAGCTACATGTCACTTTGGTAGCCTAGAACACACATGAAAACTGAAGAAGGTCTGATGCTTGTTCTTTGTGATTTAGAAGGCATTGGGGGGGCTGAATGAAAAACAAGTTTTTGTTAAATTGAGCTTGAGTCTGTTCAGATGACATGGTTACACAGCTTGATGCCACCATGTGTGTTTGGTACATTTCTAGTGAAATGAGTTGCACTATTTAACTGGAAATGACATAACTGTGATGTATTGGGAGAAGCAAATAGTGGTGGGATTGAGAGTGGACAATCTGTGTTGGCATGTATAATACAAAGCAGTTTAGATAATAAGGTGATTATTGTTCTAAAATGAGTAAAAGAAACAAACAAAAAACATGAAGTCATGTTGCAGTTGTTACACAAAAAGTTCAGCTGTGTGAGAGCAATGCCAGCCTGAATAGCATGGGATTCAAGCAGAAGCATCACCCAGCCCTCTGGCAGTGCTATTGTTTTGGTGTGTACACAGTGCTGGTGCTGGCCTGGGCCAGGGGATAGACCCTGAGGTGCCACCTGGCTCTGTACAGTTCTTGTGTCCATTGGACATTTCTGAGCAACCTCAGGTTCCCTAAATGTTTCATAAGCTGCATGCAGTGAGATCTGGCTGTACATAGCAAAGGGTTCTTTTTATCTACCTTTTTAATAAAAAATTTACACCTATAGTCACTGTAGAATGATACAAGCATAATTTTCTGCAAATTATATCTTTCCAATAAAATGCATTTTCCCTTCTATCCTCCAAAATGGGGTGGGTAATGGTTTTCCTATTACAGGTATGTATTTTTGTGAATTTCATCCCTGTAGCATAGAATAACTTTATTACACACAGAAAACTTTCAGGTATTCTTTTTAAGTTATGATTATGACAGCTAACTTACTCTGGTGCTTGTTACATAAGCTTTTCTCTCTGCAGAATACCTTGCTATTATTTGGCAAGAAATTTGGTTGGGAAGTTAACTTTTATTTGCTGCAAAAGAATCTTTAACTCAATCATGCCTTTACTGTCAGCCAGGAGAGCAGAAAATCAGTGTGAGATAATCTGAAACTTACTTTCTGCCAAGGAAAAGTAATTAGGCAGAGATGGCTCAGTAATTGTACCCAAAGCTATCAGATGTACAGTAAAATTCTCTTCTCCATCCTATCAGGCAGTATTGCACTTCTGCCTTCTTCAGATAACAGCCCTCTCCATGTCTGGGATGCTCTTATCTCATGTTGGAAGCCTTCAAATTTCTCACCTGGGATTTATGTTCTTTACCTCATTGATCTAGAGACAGCAACCTGACCGAGTGGGACTTACTGCCTGCTGCTTCCTGAAAGGGTCCATGTGCTCACGTACTGTGTAACTTCTTTTTGCTGTTCAGTGTGGCTTCTGTGTCACAAGCTCTGACTGAACCCAGGTGCCTTTTAGGAATAATGGCTCAGTCAGGAGTCCAGAGTTTAAAGTTACATAAGCAGGAAGTTTGCCTCAATTTGAATGGTTTGGATAAACTTCCATGTGTGTATGAATATATATGTTAATATGGAGTCAGAGTACCTTATTGTTTTTTCTGTTTATCTTGCTGAACATATATGCTGAATTTGATTGGTTTAAGGCCATTTAAATGTTACTATAAACAAAGAGAAACAGTTGATGATTTTGCTTTCATGCCACTGAGCTTCATGCCATGGTAATTAATGTTACATTTCCTTAAATTAATAAATGTAAATAAAACCCTTACATATCTCTGATTTTGACGAATTGCCTTTTCACGACAGTACATGGTCTATCTGGTGAGAACAAAATAGAATTAATACAAGAATTCTGACCTCAGCAAATACTAGTTCCCCATGGAACTTGTGTTTGCACTTCAGTTACCTGCAAATGTCCCTGAAGCTGAGTTCCAAACTGCTGGTTGCATAATTCCTTTAAAAATTACTAGCTTGGAAACCATAGATGTTTGATAGTATTGCTTCCATTACTGCCAAAGTAATGAGAAAATTTAACGCTGACTTTGCCACATACACACTCATCAAGTCTAATAATAGTCAAGAGCATAACCAGGAATACATGTTAAAAGTCTTTGTTTTCCATGGCTGTTAAAACAAAGTAATAAAAAAAATAGCAAGTTGGACTATAGTGTTTAGTAGGATAAGGGATACTGCTGTCTCTAGAGATCTTGTGAATGCTGACACGCTGTCACAACAGATCAGTCTTTTTGAGGATGTTTTGAAAGGCTGTAAGTGGAAGTGGACTGTTTTTGGGGTTACACACTGCCAGATTTCTTTTTCTTTTTTTGGTGCTTCCTTTAGAATTCTCTGTCTTTTCCCCTGAGTTGTTCTGGTGTGTGTGCCTAAGTACACTTGGTCTAGAGTTTCTTTGCCACAAGGTGACTTTAAATTCTGTGCCCTAAAAATCAAGTATCTAATTATGAAGTAATTTAAAGACTGTAAATTAAAAATAGGACAGTAAAGCTTTAAAAATAAATGATCAGGGAACAGTTCAATTAACCCAACTTTGTGACAACTTGGGCACAAATGCACTCATTAGCTGGGATTTTTAATTTCCTTGTCTAAAAGCTACAGTAATTTCCTGACTGTGTTTTGAGAAGGGAAGGAAGTCTTGGCGGCAGTAAGATTCTATTACAAGAAAAAAACTTGTTGGATGCAGGGAACAGCATTATCAGATCACATTTTGATTTTACTATCATTTTTTTGTTAAGCAGATTTTAGGCTCAAAGATAGGGAGTTAATATGATGTTTTTGGCAGGTATTAAAGCAAGCATCTTCAAAAACATGACTTGGAAATCTGGCTTCTCAAACTTTTGTAGTCTAAGATCTCCCAGATACTTCATAAATGCATTTGAAATGTTGAGAGAGTAGGAGTATTCTGTTGGCTTTTCATGAGAACTGGGAATTACCCTATTTAGCTTTCATACTGTGAAAATACTGTTTCCTTCTTTTAGTACTGAAATGACAGCGTAATTGGGATATTACTCAGATGTGCTGGTTGCCTGGGATGTAAGCAGAGGTTTCAGTGTCCATTTGGCAGCACAAATGATAGCTAGTATTTAACAATTGTCTCATCACAGACTGACTTAATCTAAGAAGCTGATCTTTCATACACATTCATAGCAGTTTTGTGCTTGAAAGAGTTAAGTAATGATAAACAAGCTCTGTCCCCTTTCATTATGGCTTCCTATGTGCTATGATGATCAAATATATACCTTTACTGAGCATCATCACAGAATGCTACTGCTGTATTACTATTTTAATATTATTATTATTTGCTTAAATATTCCATCTTGAAGAACAAGAACCTTTTTAAAAACTCAGAACCACACACTAGGATTTTTACATTTCATCCTAACATATTTGGTTATATAGTCACTATACAGAATTCTTCATGTGAAGAAAAGAGCAAAAACCTAGAACTTGTTAAGTAAGTAGTTTTGAATATTTCTATAGAAATTAAATTAACTTTCAAAATGGATTTGTTCTTCAAATAAGAATTTGGTCTGGTTTTAAGTAATGTGCAAACATTTTCCCGTGTATCTTTTTTTTTTCGTTGTGACTACAGGACATAGATTGTTGCATTTTTTCAGGATAATAAAATGTCACAATGATAATAGCATATTAGCTATGTTTGTATTATGGAACATGTAGGAGCTGAAAGTTCATTATTATTTGTTATTACTGTTTTACTGTAGGATGTCAGCTGTAATGAAATCACAGCTTTGCCACAGCAGATAGGCCAGCTGAAATCTTTAAAAGAACTGAATGTTAGAAGAAATTACCTCGAAGTTTTACCCCAAGGTAAAAGCAAATAAAAAAAATCTTTAAAGTAGCTTTTCTTATCATAATTTTGAAAGTGTTTTTGATCATATAAGTAGATATGATTAAAAAGTAGCTATTACCTTGTGTTCAAATTTATTCCGTTTGGGTCTGCAGAATATGACATTCAATGGTATCCACTGAAGAACAGTATGTGAAGTTTCTTCAATGTATCTTTATGATTCAAGGGAACTTTTACATTAAACAAGTGTCTGAATGCAGTATGGGAGCTGTCAGCTAAATTTGGGGAAGAAAACAATTTCAAAGTATTTATTTTAGAATTTATTGTCACTTGTGTAACAGCAACACTCTTTTATTTCCCAGTGTAAAATGGAGTAAATGTTGATCTTATTCCTCCCTGAATTTGTATTTTTCCTGAATGTAAAAGAAGGGTTATTCATAAATATTTTATTTTATGCTGAAAATAAAAACTGATATAACACTTTCTCTCCTTTTTATTACTTTTAGAACTAGTACAGCTTCCCTTGGTAAAGTTTGACTTTTCCTGCAATAAAGTGCTTGTGATTCCAATTTGTTTTAGAAAAATGGTGCAATTACAAGTATTACTGCTTGAGAATAATCCTTTGCAATCTCCACCAGCACAGGTAAGTAACAGCTGTAATTTAAGTTGTGCCTTAATATTGAATGGCTGCTAACACATTTTGGAATATAAAATGTCATCTTCCGCCATTGCAGGCTTCTGAATTTCAGTCATCACAGACTGTTGATAGTTGTTGATATTTAAATAAGGCATAGGATGTATCTAAGTAAGACATAAAAAATATCCTCTGTTCTCAACATGAATTTCTACAGTGCTTAAACCAACACACAGCTAAAAGATGTCCATTCTGTTAGCTATTTATTTTTGTGATTTCTGTCTGTATATGAAAGTTAACGTTGGAATATGTGTATAATTTTGGAAAATAATAGTGATAAACTTCCTGGGTAACCTTTCTTTCTGTTAAACAGAATCCAGTTCTAGAAGGTTCTAGAGTGATTTGCTAGCTTTAACTTTAAAAATATACAGATGGTCTAAAACACAATCCATGTGAAATTTATTTCACTGTATAGTGCAAGTTCATAGATTATGATACACAAAGAAATAAAACTCCTCTTTGGAACTGTAGGCTTCTCTGAGTAATAAAGATAAACGAATGCAACCTATGTTTGCTGCTTAGGGACAATTTTGTTGTTAACTTACTGGACAGTAGATTCAAACTGCATCTCTGAAAGCTACAAGTGTTCTGGATCAACAGTAGTTGAAATACGTAAGAATTTTTATTACATTGGATAAATGATTTTCATAATCAATGGTGATGCTGCCTGTAAACAAAAGAAATACAAAGCAAGAGATGTGCACTTAAAGTAAAAGAAAATTCTAAAATGAAGGTCGTAAGTTGCATTGTAAGTATGCTGGGACACTACTAAAAACAATGTGACAAATAATATAAAGAGCATGCTGGTTAATTAAATGTCATTATACACTGATTTTGAAAAATAATTAATTACTCCATTTGTAGTTAGTAATAGGCCATACCATATATTTTAATGTATTTCTTTTTGAGTTAGAAGCTCATTTGGATTTTTGTAAAGTAAAATACATTATTTTCTTGTTTTCTGTCTTAGTCTCTGAGGGTATTTATACTGGTACACACAAATAATTGAGTATATAATTGATGTAGTAATTTAAAAAAATCTATTTTTCTTTGAGTGAAATTTATATTATTAGTTGAATTTCAGGGAGGTTTATACTAAGTGACACTTAGAATAAATTACTTTTTTTATTCTAGTTATAAACGTATTTTTTTCCTTGTCCCACAGATTTGTACAAAGGGTAAGGTGCATATATTCAAGTATCTGACTGTACAAGCCTGTCAGATTAAAACAGCAGACTCACTGTATCTCAATGCCATAGAACCACAGCATTTGCCACAACCTGTGGAAGAAAGGTATGTATGAAAGTCTCACTTCATTATTTCATGTAACACTTAAAAACAATTAAATAGTATTTATCTTTGTTCCACAGTTTTGTTTCTTTAGATGCTATTCAGAGTGTACTTTTTTGCACAGAGATTTCATTTGCCTTTATTCTAATGAAATCCCCATAAGAGTTCAGAAAATTAAAAATCAATTCTGGTTAAAATTAGCGGCACATTAGTTAAGAGTTTAAAAGTGAACCTGAGTTTAAATCTAACCTCTTTCTAGTGGACTCCTGGAATACACTGAAAATAATCAGATGGTAGTTACATTAGGTGCTGGCTTTGTCTGTCTATCTAGCTACATATTAAATAAATTTTAATTTCATGTGTTGTTTTGTGATGTTTTATGATTTATATGTGATTTGCATGCTTACACATTTGTGACATCTTAATCTTTTTTAATTCATCCAAAGTCGTCTGTCAGACAAAGATAACTGCATGAATGTTGAGATGCTTTTAAAATTAAGTGTACTGATTTGTTAGCAAAATGAGGCAAAATCTTCTGTGTCTTGCATCAGACTTGTAGGAAATGGCATCTTGTACCATGGTTTAAGGACAGGAACCAGATACAGAGCAGCTCCTTTCTATGAGAATCTCCATAGCTGGCTGAAAATCAGCTTTTAGTCCAGTCTTTCTTTGCTAAAAAGAGCAGTGTGGAATCAGAAAAAGTATGATACGTTTGAAGAGAAGTACTCAGTGAAAACCAAGTGTTGATGTGAATAATAGTAGAGATGTTACTGCTAAAACCATGGGAAAAAAGAAAACAGGAGCTGTTATGGAATCCCCCTTTCAGTCATATCAGTATGATATCAAATTGTTTTTGTCCATGTACCTTTGGAGATCCCTTTGTGAATTCCTATCAGATAAATGTCAAAGGTGAGAAGAAGCCAGGATGAAGAGTAGGTGTTCCATTTGGGAAACACTTACTGGTTTTCTGTTTTGTTCTTTTAATATACAAGAAAATTGACAGGAATGTCATGTCCTGTCTGGTATTTTGGTCATATTGAAGAATACAGATTAGGGTAAGGGGATGGTACAGAGTAGATTTCCAAAGGCAGTTTCTGCAAAACAGTCTTCAGTGTTTACTGATAAGAAGTAATTTAAGATTAGGATTAATGAATCAGATACCTTATTCATGTGAAGAGTGTTGAAGCTGCTTTCTTAAATTACTGTGTCAATCTGATTTCAGTATCACAGCTTTCAGGAGAGCAAATAAAAGAATAATAAGGCATATTTTAAAATAAAGTTAGGTGATTAGAGTATTGCATCTAATAGTGCACTTTAAAATGAGTAGAGGACATATTGGGTAATGAAACCAGAACAGAGAGCATTTGCCATTATTACAGTAATTTTCTCAAAAACCTGAATTCCAAAGTCTATTTTAAGGCACCAAAAGGAGGTTTCTGTGTTAATAATTACTTCAAGCCTGAGGGAGATAAGAGTTGTTTTAATGGATCAGTGGTTACAGTTATATCAGTTGACTCCATTTTGAGTTTTACTATTTTGGTTTCTTCTCCCATGGCTAAATTGCTTCAGTCCTGTGCTGCTTAGCTAGTAACTAAGCAGTTTTGCCTAGTGTATAGACAAAAACAAGCTGATAGCAGGTGGTTTCTGTTGTTTCATTACTCCTTAGGCTAACTAGCCATTCAGTCTGATCTATTTTACCATCACCAGATTAAATGTTTGCTGTTTTACTGTACTAGGCTATTTAAGCTTCTACCATTAAGAATAGTTTGAAATTTGCTCAGTTAAATGAAACTAGAACAGAATTTGAATGTTAATGCTATGATACCTTTTTACTGATTTTTAATTTTTTTTATTCACATCTAGCATTGATGACATCTACCCAAGTAAAAAGGACTCAGATTCAGGTGTTGGTAGTGATAATGGTGATAAACGTTTGTCAGCAACAGAGGTAAGTTACCTGCCTGTTGTGTCAAACTCCTCTCCCAGCACTCATATTTTGACTGTATTTTAACTTGGGTAATAATGTGAAAGGATTTTTAGACTTAAAAACTCTGCAAGCATATCCTTGACATGAATTTTACTCTAAGAAATGGCTAAAACAAAGATAAAAGGAGACTATTAGTTTTTTTTGTTGTTGTTGTTGGTTTTTTTTGGGGGGGTTTTTTTTGTCCATCTACTGTCTGGAGTGGGCGTGAGATACTTGCTTCCAAATGGTTACAGACTTACCAATAGTTAAGCTCCTCTACAGTTTTCTGGCAGTTTACATAATCTAGAGAATGAGAAACAGACCAGAATTCCCATCTGCTGTTTTCAACAAAGTTAACATGGTAACAGGTTAGAAGCTGATGATTTCTCACATATTTTTCTCTTTGCCTGCTTACTCTTTCCCATTGGGAATTTACAGTGCCCAGTCCCAATATGTTCTGTGATGTGGTTGTGGCAGATTGCTATAGTGTAGAAGCTTCAGAAATTTGCACATTTTAATGTGTTTAAATATTCTGGCAGCTAGGCAATGCTGAAAATAAACCTTCAGATCTTTTCCTGAACCTTACTGTCTGACTGAGCAAAGAGAAAGGATAACTTTGTGGGACTAGTGTTGTCCTAAGCAATTAGAACTGATTCATAGAGGTTTTTTTCTGAGGCACTGTTTGGCTGAACAGGGCACTAAATCTTTGTGGAGTGGAACTGAATAGATAATGATAAATAAGTAAATAATTATCGGTAAAAATCAGTAATGGTGATCTTTCTGAAATGTACGGTAATGGGATCTGTGGTCTGACCTAATGGGAAATGCCTCACAATGAAAGGATGGCCTTCTTGCTATTTAAAGTAATTTTACACTGTGCAGCTGCTATCTGTAAAGTCATAGACAGGATAGGCTTGTAGATAGAAGTCATGTGTTTTAGTGTACCAGCTAATACAGCTGAAAAAATGGGTGAGCTTTTAAGTCAGGAAAAGCTAGTGTACTTGAGAGTCTGTGCTTTTTTTTTCAGCTCTCTCAGTTAATATAATTAAAGAGGTTGCCTTGTTTGATGTTAATCTTGCTTGCTGTAGGCATTCAGTGCAGAAGCTGTATGGTAAAGCAGGGAGGGTGGAGGGAATGAAAAAAAGGGCTGTGATCTGAGGCTCAGTTTCGACAGGCCTTGGTGGCCGCAAGGAGGCCACGTTTTCAGCTGCCCCAGGGAAGCACAGAGAGCAGCACAGTGCAGTGGTGTCAGTGCAGGGAGAGGACTTGTGCAGTGAGTAAGATGGGAAAAGAGAACATGTGAATTGTTCTATTTGGCAAACCTAGTGGGAGGATGTATTCTGCGTGACTACAACTTCTTACAGCAGGATGTGGTCATTTTAGATGCTCTGGTATCCTCTCCCATGTTAATTTGCGGTTCTTTAGTGAGCACTCTTGTTAACATGTACATTTTTAGCATTCTTGGATTGAGCTGGGACTAGTGCTTCTCTTTTTTTTTCTTAGCCATCTGATGAAGATACTATCAGCTTCAATGTTCCAATGTCAGACATTTTGGAAGAAGATCATATTATAAAGGATGATTCAGGTCACCATGCTAACTCAAGAAAAGGTTGGAATGTAAAAAACATGGAAGTTAAATACAGGGAAATTCTGTTGTTGATTCCATGTCTGCCTACTTAGGCAGAAGGCTTTGGGCATGCATATGCAGTTGCTTAAAAATGACAAAAGTATGCTACTTAGAAAATCTTTACTATACTGAATTGAGTCTGTGTAGTAATTTTCCATAGCCATTCCAAAAAACTTGCTGCACCTTGTCTCAAGAGTTAATAAGATCTGATTCTGACTAGGGGAAGAAAAGTTAAAGTTGGTTTGAGGCATGCTATCCAACAACTAATATCAAAGTCCAGTAACGGGGTCTATTTCTACAGCTGGGCTTAGTGTATATATAAAGCTTTTTTAGTCAGTCAGCATCACCTCTGGAAATGAGTAAATCTTTCTGTATTTTGTAAGAGGTCTAATTTTATCCAATTTTTTAAAAGTAACTTATATTTTTCTAAATTACACTACATACTGATAAACAATGGTTCTCCAAGTTCTGCACATACTAATAATAAACGTCACGATGAAGTCAGCAAGTTGCATGTGGAAACCACGTAAATAGGAGATGGCATATCCTCAAGTGATACTCACTGTAATGAACTTCCGTTGGGATACTCAACAGAATTTGGTAGAATATGAAGAGACATAACTGGATTTTATCCTATAAGTGTGTATTAGCATACTGGAGTGGGTAAATTATAGGATCATATCCTTGGAAATATTATATGTAGGCAAGAGATTGGGACAGGCTCTGAATAATTTTGCTGAGTGATGGTTTGTTACAGCACGGTAACTCTGAAATTGCATTCAATTGTGAGTCGCCACCTAAGACATCTGAATTTTTAAAACACTGCACAGTTGTCCAGTTGTGTTCTTGTATTGGCACTGGCAAGACAGACTTAGTGTAGTTCAAAACTGGCCCCATCAATGCTTGTTGTGGTGCTTCTGATATACAAATGTATATGCCCAGGGAGTGGATTTATTACAGCTTAGAAATGAATTGGCATTAGTGTTTACAATGACAGCATCTTAACCTTTTTGAGATTTTTCTGTGAATTTAAACTTCGTTTTTGAAATCTCTTTTTCACTGCTGTTCCTAGTGGAATTCCATCAAGGATCTTCTCACGTGTTTGTCAATGATAAGTCACGAGAACCAGGAAACCAGTTTGATGACTCAGANATTTTTTTTTTTTCTTTTTCACTGCTGTTCCTAGTGGAATTCCATCAAGGATCTTCTCACGTGTTTGTCAATGATAAGTCACGAGAACCAGGAAACCAGTTTGATGACTCAGATACTCTTACTACTGAATTTATGAGCTACATTAAGGCAAGTTTTTGACAGTGTTAAATGGGGGAAAATATTTCCACTACTTTTATAAGTGCAGAGTAAACAGGAATGATAAACAGCAGATGTTTTAAGGAATAAGAGACTGCAGCTGATAATCATTGCTTTAAAAATATACAGAAAGCAAAAATAAGCAGGTGGGTTTAAAATTACTACAACTGATCTAGGACAGTTTACCCAGAATTCTACTTAGGATATGTTAGTTATCCTTTAACTATGTTTAAGGCTTTAAGAAAAATGGCAGGTTTGTTTTGTGCTATTTGCTTTATATTTTGAATTGAGTGGTTTATTGTGTTTGTTATATTACTAAAATGCAAGTTGACTTTGTGCTAGATGTGGTGGGCAAAGTTTTGAAGTAATGTTATGGTAGTAAAATATATTTTCTTCGTTTTTTAAACATTATAGTAGCAGTTGAGAGATCCTTAAAGACAAATCATATCAAATCACCTTCTAAAATAAGTGCTGCATTTTTGTTGTCTTATGGTATGTACACTTGTTATAGGAAAACATCATTGTTATAGGAAAGCAACATTTATTCCTGTAAGGTGAAGAAAGATGATAAAGAATGGCTTTATTAATTCTACTTGGGATTGTCACTGGGAAATGAGCCATCATTGGAGAGTGTTAGAGAAGCTGGTACACTCTTCAGTGTCACATACAACAGAATTGGGTAGAATTTATTGCTACAGGATGATGCAACTGATGTGCCAAACACATGACACAAAAGAGGATTAATCTCTGTTTTCTGTTGTTCCTTCTCTACAAGTACAAATACACATTCATTCAGAGAGCTGCTGTCTTTACTGGCAGCTGAACTCCTTCAGTGCTCCTGCCTGTCTGAGATGAAAGTTGCAAAACAACAAGTGGAAGCATAAAAGCTATTCAAGTTTTCAAATAAGGAGCACTTCATATTTATAGGTGTGGGGGATCTAATTTACGACTCCTATAAACCCAAAATAACTGGCTGTCTGATATGAATTCCTGGATGCAACTTTTTTTCCAATTTGTTTTAAAAAATAAATTATTCATGGCTGTCAAAATTATCAACTATGAATCCTGTTAATAATCATGCATGAAGTATGTAATTGCCACTGTTTGCATGTTTGGAATTTCCTTGCTTTGTAAACAAATCTGGCTGCAGTAGGAGAGCAAGTAGGAGGAGAGTTGGGATCGTGGTTAATTGAAGCATTGTTTCTATATTCCAGAAAGTCACAAATGGAATCTGGGACATAGAACAAAGAATTCTTATGCTGCTTGACTTTCTTTTCACAGTTAAAGGAGGGTAAGGGCTGTTGACCTCAATAAAATCTTCTGAATAGAAGGTCTTTTAATCAGTATCTTAAAAGGGGGTAGAGTGAGGAATGGAGCAGAAGTGTTTGATTGCTTCAACCAGCCAACCTAAAACGTTACATAAATTAGGTCAGTGCTGAGTTGGAAAGCAAAATTTATCTCCCTACTTAATTGCAAAATTCAGTTCTCATGATCAGTTTTGTCTGCTTACAGAGCAGAGCAGCAGAGTGTGATGAATTATTGAGAATAGAAGAGGACACGCAATGGCCAGCAGACGAAATGTGAGTATTTTTTATGTATCTATTAATAATTAGCTGTGTCATTTAATTCGTTTGACCAGGACTGGTATGACTTTGCTGTTTCTAAATTTTGTGGATTTGGAGGCATGACAATAGCATAACCTTGCACTTTGTGTGTGCTCAGTGTTTTACATTTTATTGCTGAATAGAATGGATGCTATATTACAACTAATGAATTTGTATGCCACAATAATTCTTTATCTATGTAGAATGCAATCTTTTTTAATTAGGTACTTTATTTTGTTTTTTAAAGGCATTTGATATTTTGCTTATTAAGAGCATTGCTGAAAAAAGATTATCAAAACTTTTAAGATCTAAATTTAATGTACATTTTAAAAAATCAATTTAATTAGAAAACATATCTTATTTTTTTCTTACTTGTCATAATTTTAACCTTGAATCAATCATTAGTTTATAGATATTAATTCCAGAGTAGAACAAGTGAACATGAGTGGCTGAGTTAAGCATATAAGGAAAGGAAATTCAACATGACTGTACTGTGAAGTTGTCATTCATCAGAACAGTGTAGTCCTATATGTTATTAGAAAAAGACCCAAACCTGAAGGGAGGAAAGTACTAAGTACTTTCTGAAAGAGCCTTCTTGGCAGAACTAATGAGAGGTTATATTTCTACTCCCCAAAAAGAATTATAAATGTTGAAAAGCAAAAGAAAGCAAGCTGGCCCTTATAAAAATTCATTGTATTAACTATTCATGCTGAAACAATACATGGGATGAGTGCCTTTAAGGGTCAGGTATTGGTAAATAGGTTTTTAATTTTAGAAGCAATTCTGTTAATTAAGTGCTAAAAGTTTTACTTCATCAAATTTATTTATGTATGTATTAGGCTGGGGGGCTTTGTTAAGGACAAAGTGTTGGAGAGGTTTTTTTCAGATGAAGTGCTTTCTATAAATTCAGCACATCTCAGTGTGCAGAGAGGCTGTTTTTCCCCCTATAGTGTTGGTATGCCAGTTGGAAGGTGGACCTCTCACACTGAAATTCAGACTACCCTTGATAATTGCTGTTGTAACATTTTTTGAATGTTTTTGTTTTCTGTTATAGAATAAATTTATCAGAAGAGCAAACAATTGATATAGCAATGATAGAACAACTAAGAGAAGCTGTAGATTTATTACAAGATTCCAACAGGTATGCTTACAGTAGATAATATATAAGAATATAATAATATAATGTAATAGAGTTCAAATTTTTTTGTGATTTACATTAGAGTTCTCTTTTAACTGACAGCTGAAAGCTCTCTGGAGTTGCCAAGTGTTTTGTTAGCATACCAGTGTGTGCAAGGTAGTTAAGAAGGGAAACTCACAAATTCTCTCTCGAGTATCTAGACAAGATTCCTAGTAAATTAAGAAGGTATAAAAGAAACCTAAAACCAAAGGTGGGGACACCCCTTAAACATTCATCTCATTTACGCTACTGTGATTATCTGAAGTTTTGTCTAGGATTGTCACATTTCTTATAGGGACTTGAAATTTTCCTCTTACTCATGCTTGGTATATATTGTTGGAATGAGAAGGGCTTCTGGCCCATCTTCATGCCAGTTGAATGAAGCACATAAGGAGGTGCTTGAATTAATGGTGGAGTTTCTTTAGTTTTCTGAAATCCAAAGGGGAAAGAGGAAGAGGCAAAGAAAGTTACTGAGATTTCCTCTGACTACAGAAGGCAAGCTTTTATAATTTTGATGCCCATTTTAGGTGGCCAAAGTCACACAGAATAGCTCTGGAACTGTAGCTAAACAAAAGAATAAGTATTTAAAAGAAAACAAGTGCTTGCCCTACTGGAAATCTATGACAATAGTGGTGCCTTTAGTTCTGTCTGTCCAGATGCTTGCTATTGCTTTTCTTAGTGTAATCGCCTTCAGAAATAAAATTCATTTCAAAACTCATTTTAATTCTTGCTTCTATGAGGCAGCTGGTTTACAGCTTCATTTCTCTAAAGGTTAGAAACCTCCTTGTCCCTTCAGCCTTAAGTACACTTGGTTCTCTTTCCTCCCTTGATAGCTACTTGATTTTGTGACTACACTGTTCTTTACTTTAAATGCCTATTCTAAACTGCTTTTTCACCTAGCAGACTTTTGTACTTCTGAAACAGAAATTGATTCCTGCTAGTGTTTCTAGAGAGACAGCTGGCTTTATTTTGCATCATGTAAAGAATACTTGAATTCTTTAATCTTACACTAAATATTTGAATCAGGAATATTTTTGCTTAATAAAATGTTGTAAAATCAGGAAATTTCCTTAGTTCCTTTAGCTTCCTAGTACCATTGCTTCTGCATCCCAACTGAGGCTTATTACTTTTTTGCTAGAGTGTTGTAGTTAAAAAAATAATTTTTTTTTTTAAACACCAGCAAAAATATTTTAGTTGTTAGCCTGATAAATTTTGTAATTTTGTTTGTTTTCAGACATTGCCCTAATATTTCCTACATATTTAGGTACTTCTGTTAAATTAAGAAGGTCAATAAAATACAGAAAATCTGTTTTTTGTTTGCACACAGATACACTTTTGTCAGTAATACTACAGTAAATTTCAAAAATTACTTTTGGAAGTGGCTAATCATGTCATTTATGTCTGTATTTCTCTACTGGTTTTCTTTTACAACATGTTGGTGGATTTGTGGCTGCAGTTTCTTTTTCTAACCTTATGATATGAGAATTTATATTTCGTTTTCTGAGTGCCATATGGGCTTTTCAATATATGCCTCCTGTATATTAGCATCCAGACCTAAGCAGCAAGATACATCTGAGTACCCAGTACTTGTCAAATGATGCTATAGACTTTCAGTCCTCTGGGCCATGGGTTCCTTATAATTTTGGGGGTTTTTTTTACCTGGTTTTATGGCATTTTGTTATATACTTGCTTTACATAAAGCAGTGTGAGAATTTTTTTTTCATACTCAAGAAGTTTGGTGTTTATCCAGATCCAGAAAGGAATTGAAATGCTTCTGTTGCTCCTTAGTTTAAGATGCACAAAACTGGCATTTGCTTTTAACTTAAACCTAGATCATGTCAACCATTGTAACTTTTTCCAGCTTCCTTTGTGCATCCATATAAATCTAGTGGCCTAGTCAAAGTAACCTGATTGAAATAACCAACTCTATCCAGAACCATCCTTATCTCACACTTAAGGCCCTTTAGGAGAAAAAACTGTAGGGACTGAAGCAGTTGGTTTAGTGTTCTGTAGCATTTAAAATCTACATACCCTGTTACATATAGACAGCATTTTGTTTCTAGGAAGAGAGATCTCAGATTCAACCTTTTTCAGTATTTTCAGTGTTTGCATTGTATTTCCATACTTGCTTTCCTGCATTTCCTGCTTTCTTTCATTTTCTGTTTCACTGCTTTATTTTCAGCCGCTGTAAATTAAGTGGAAATATCTAGGCAGGGCTGTGGCTTCCATTTGGACACTGGGTTGTAGAGGTTAGATACAGAAATCTGCAGGCTTCTAAATAACAACATGGTTGTTAGTAGTAAACAAGTCCTTTTGTTTTGATACAAGCCATTGCTCAGGGTGGTACTTTGCAGAGGGAACAATGAATGATGCTTCAGACTGAGCTGAAGCATCAGGAGGTGTTTCCAGAAGCTCTTAAGAGATGATACTGAACAGGTTAAAATGATAACTATAAAAGTATTTCATGTATATATTTGTTTGAAATTAAATATTGAACAGAGTGGTTACCAAAGTTAGATCCCAGTGCAATGTTTTTATTTCAAACCTTGCAGATTAAGCATGGATGTTTCAGAGAGCAGTGCGGATCTGTATCCCACAGAACCAGCAACAGTTTTAGAATTTCACAAGTCTACAGTAAAGTGTGTTTATATACCTTCTTTAGAAAAAAAGTATTTTGTTAGATGCATCATGTTCAAGTTGCTACATAATGAATTACATATTTGCCTTTTTCTTTATACATAGTGGTCAAATGCACATGGACATGTCTTCTCTTGGTCAGGTACGTTAATGAGTGTATAATTACAAAATATTCTGGAGGGCAAAGAGAGAAAATGAGCCCACAGTTTCGTCAGTTAGTAATCTGCCATGTAGGGAAGGTAAAATGTAAGGAGGCTGAAGGGCAAACAAATTCTACTTTAATATATTTATGGAATTGTTGTGGGGTTTGTTTGGTTGGTTTTGTCTGTGTGAGTGTCTGTATATGTAAAATTTTTCTGGTTTTATCTGTTACTTTTTCATTTTAGTTTCCCCACCCTGTCTCTCCATATGTCAGTTCAGCTATGCATCATCATCTACCATTTGATCCCCCTGCTTCATCTCTACCTTTCGGTGTAGGAAAACAGTATATTCATTAAGAATACCCTCAAAATATCTTGTAAAATAAAAATCAGTGTTTTTCCAGACTACTGTCACTATAGTTACAGAGAGAGTATAGTTAAAGTATGGAGTTTGAGTTTTACAGTGTGATATATGTTGTTTATTATTTGTTCTGTATCCTGTCTGTTGAATTGATGTTTTTTATGAAGTTGGATTAGATTTACATTTTCCACCTGTTAGTGCTGGAATTGCACTTATATAGTGTCTACTTATTTCTCTGCTTCTCATCACAGTATTGGTAAGAAATACTTTGTAAGAAATTTGTAAGAAACAAAGCAATGCTATGCAAAAAAAAAAAAAGTTCTATTTCGAGTAGTACACACAGAAGAGTTGTTTATCTTACAGAGAGAAAATGCTGAAGAGGAACTGGAATTCCAGAGGAGGAGGGAGTTGATTATGGAGAAAGCAAAGCCTGAAGTGAGAACTTGTGAACAGGGTGAAAAATGGTCATTGAGCCAGGTATGGAGGTGTCCAGGTGCAATAAATATGGAAACATTTGGAATGGATCATTCATTCAGTCAATTTGTGTGTAAGGATAATGGGTTTAGGCCCAGTGTGGGGATTGGTTGGTTTTTTTTTTTTGCCTTAGCATGAATCTCAAGGTTTGACTGTAAATGGCAAGTTGATTAAGACTAATCCCTTCAGAAAAAACTTATATAATAAATATATCCAATAAAAACATCGTAGTTGCAGAGGTTGCATTCCGCTGGAAAAAATGTCATCTCAAAGTTAGATCTTCAAGAACATGAAGTACCTGACTCCTTTTCTCCCCTTACCCCGAATATTCTTATATAAGTTATAAGTTATAACTTCTACGTTATATAAGTTTCTGAGTTTATGTTAACAGTTTTTTATTGTATTTAAAATTGCAAGCAGACTGTATATAGGTTGAGGTGATAGTTTTTAAAGTTTCAAAGATATTTTAAGATGGTACCCTGTAATGAACCAGAAATGTAGTGTTACAAAAAAAATTTAAATACTTGGGGCATATGTTACTACTTCAGAAGTTGCTATATAGGGATTTTGTGACTGCACTTTGCAAGGAGATTGTGAGAACAAAATTACAGTAGATGCTCTCTATATTGACAGTAACTTAATATTGTCTGTTCTATCCAGAAATAAGGATTTTTTTGTTTATCTTGATACTTTTCAAATATGCTTATGTATAATCATCATAATATCAAATACCCCTGTGATAAAGCTCTGTGATTGTTGGGACTTAGTGGTTCAAGTGTTCTCTTATGTTTCCATTTTTTGTCAATGAAAAAAAAAATTTGCCCTAGGAAATAGTTTTGGATTGAATTATAATTTACTTATGCCAGTTGTCTTTCTGCTGAGTTATGATTGCTGCTGAACTAATGATTTTATTTCGTATTTATCAATATGGTGTACATGTTTCCAATGTAACTATAACAGAAGTGGTAACAAAAGGTATGTTATGTTGTTAAGTAGGTATGTTGTTAAAAGGTATGTTATTTGTTTACTCTTAATTGTATTACTTGAAGAATACTTCTCTCTTCAAATCTGTATTTAAAATCTATATTTGCAAATGAAACCTTTGTGATAGTTTAATTTAAAAAAGATGCTGCATTTTAACCAACAAACATTAAAATCTTATAAATGCAGTTATAATCCTTTAGTATTAAAGCAAGAAAGTTAATGACAAATCAGTATGAATAGTTTCAACATGCTTTTTAAAAAATGTTCTTCAGCTAGCTATAGAACTATTTATGATTCATGCAAATTAATTAGTTCAGTGAAAAAAAGAACTAAGTATGAATGTGTATCTGACTATAATTAGTAAAATGTCCTATTGCAGTGTATCACTAATATAGGTTCTGAAATGTTTTTTGTTTTTTCTTTTTTTTTTTACTTTCCAAATATGCAGAATGATCTAATTGTTTGGAATGCAGGGGGGCAAACCTCTCACAATGAGGTAAGATGTCATTTGTTTGTCTCTTTATGTTTTATGTGAATGTTTAATAGATCAAATGAAACATAATTGAATTCCACAGAACATACAACTGAGATTTGCATCAGAAATGAATATGTGGTTTGCTTGGCATGTGGTTTAATCTTGTCATCTCAGAGGTTTACTAGGGTATAAAAATATACTTTCTGATCAGCTTGTTAAAGAGTTATGCAGTTTAGTATAAAACATTTAAATTTTTTACATTTTCTGCATTCAGACAGAATTTTTAAATTCTTCTTTTTTTAATTCTTCCTTGTTCAACAAGATTTTCTATTGATTTCAGTGCAATTTCTTTTTGCACAGTTGTGTCATGTCCTTGATTAGTTTTCAGAGAGGAATCTGATTTTATTGATTCTGTAGCTTTCTAGTGTAAATCTCGTTGGAAGATCAAAAAGGTAAAAACTGTATGGAGCACCTTATGGAGATTATTTGCCTTCATATTTTTTTTTTGTGCAGAAATAGGGCACCTCTATCTATATTGCATTGGGCATAAGCATCTTGCAAATTCATGAGCACCCAGCCATCGTCCACCAGTCTTGGTGATGGAAATTCTGCCGTTCCCAGCTCCCAGTGGAATCACTTTTTAAATGGGATTCCCATTACGGAGTTTGGTCATAAGATCCTTTGTGTGTTGCCCTTGGTGGTATCATGATTATCCCTCCCCCTCCCCTGTATGTTGCTGCTCCATTCTTC
Source organism: Dicaeum eximium (assembly GCA_013396995.1). Taxonomy (NCBI): domain Eukaryota; kingdom Metazoa; phylum Chordata; class Aves; order Passeriformes; family Dicaeidae; genus Dicaeum; species Dicaeum eximium. The sequence goes on along the minus strand of VWZP01005875.1, from coordinate 371,126 downwards.
CTGCTGCAACTCTCAGCCTAGTTCAGAGTCAGGGGAGATCCTCCTCTGAGCCATAAGCTTAATTTCCTCTTTTCTGTTTTTAATGCAGAAATTCAGTGTTGTATGGAAAATACCATGCAGAATCATAATTCTGTAAAAGAAACAAATATGTCTAAGGAAAAAAAACCACACCTTTGTTTTTTTAAAATGTACTCTGCCACAAAATTTATAACTGGGGGGAATATCTTGCTGTCTTTTGTCAGAAACTTGTATTTTCTAGCAGAGAAATAGGGTGCAATAAAAAAGGAAGATTATCACAGGTTTGGGACTATTTTATGATCAGATTATGGGCATAGTTACAGCATGCAATAGTGTTAACTTCTACATTTTGCATGGTCGTATATGCTGAGATATATTCTGGGTGTTATCCTAACTTTGATGTATGTTCTTGAATTACACAGAATAAGGATAGAAGTCCAACAATGTCTCCTACTACAAACACCACAATCCCTTTTGGCCTGAAGCCACGATCAGGTAATGTGGGAAACCAGTTTGTGTGTACTGGTGTGGGGTATTTTACATCTCTGTTATTGTTAGATATCTCTATTTTTTCCCCCTTAAGAAGTAAGCAGTGTAACATTTTCTGTACAACAATTAGAAGAAGCTTAGAACATTTTAAGGTTCTCTAGTTTTGAATCAAGATAGAATTTGTAAGAAGTATTCATTTGGCACATTATATATGGATCCATTTTCATCCATTAATAGTAAATTGGGTGTTTTATAAAGCTGTATGTATATTATAAAATGTGTTCAGATATAACTACACATCTTTTATATGCATATACATATTTATCATCTGTGCTGACATACTAATTGAAATAAGATTTTTTTTGCCTGATCAGTATGGGGTGATACAGTTTAGATTTTGTTGAATAATATATGTGAATAATTAAGCTATTTTGGAAAACACTTCATTACTCTGAAAACTTTTCACTTCATTGAGTCTGTCAGTAGTTACACTTGAGTAAAGATCAAGCATTATGGAAAGGTTACATCTTAACTTCAGCCAGCAACTGAATTCAATGGATTTGCAATGCTCTGGGTCTGCATAACCACCAGTCTTAACAAGCAGCATTTATTTGAAAACAAACAAACAAACTAAACCTAAAAGCAAGTAACAACAAAAAAGCTCCCAAACTTAGAGATGTATTTGAGGGCTTGGATAACAGCTTCCTTTAAAAACTGGATTAGCTACACAATTTAATTCAGTTTTTGTCTTCTCTGTGCTGAGGTAGTCAATATTAAGTCACGCCATGTCACCTCTTATGAGTAGCTGTGGCTTTTCAGTATGTTTTGGCATACTAAGACCATAGTTGTGGGTTTCTGTCATTCACCACAAATGCTTTTAATCAACTGATGGTAAACCCCTACAAGTTTGTAGTTTCCATAACAAAATACTTGGTAATAATGACAGCTGGTGAAACATTGCAAAAATGTTTACGAAATTGTACCCATAGATTTAGTTGGTTTTTATTGGGTTTTTATTTAAGTGTTAGAAAACTGTTTTTATGAAGGAATATACTTTTAAGTTTCTCATGTAGTTGTGATATACAGTTACACAGATTTGTTCAACTGCATTTCTTTGGTTGTTGGAATGTTAAATGCTGGGTCTGTCTTGTTCCTGATGATTTAGAAATGTTGATATTTATACATAAATTTAAAATACAGGTTAAATGATGAGTAAATGGGTCCTTTCAGGAATCTGCTGAAAATAAAACATTGCATAGTCCAGTGGCAATATTGCAATATCACTGTCAGGAGAAAGATGTGTGAAAGCAAAGGGGCCCAGGCCATGTTGCTGCTTTCACAGGATGTAGGCTGTGTTCTGAGCCCACAGTGAAATCTGCTGCTGGGGATTGGAAGCTGCTTTGTGGAAGAATATGCAAGACTGTAACTTCTTGTTCAAGTGTTAGTTTAATGTGCACTTCTGGATCTTGGCATACAGTGCCTGAGTTTCTATACTTAATGACTAGAATTGGCCCAGGCAACATAGCCTAGTGGCTCTTTTTTTGAGAGGATTTCTAGGAAGACTGGATTGCCATGTTTGCGGTCCTTTGCAGCAAAACCTCCAATCACATGATTCAAGACCAGATGTGCGCAAGTCCTACAGTCCATCCCCTTTTTATGTGTTGCAGCTGTGTATAGCCTCATTGAATACCAAAGTCAATTGGTTAGAACCTGCTGATTTTCTGCACTGTACTAATTGAAGTTCATATATTCTAAAAGCTTTGAGCATGCCAATACTGTAGTGTCTTTTGGTCACCTTATGGTCACATTAAACTTGATAATGTGAATTTATTTTCTTTTCCATATCAGACACTACAGGCACTAAGATTGACTCATTACTGCAGTTTCTCACCTGATCATGTCTAGCTTCAGTCATCTTAAGTTAAACTTATACCACAGTAAGATAGGAGAACATGGCAATAGTAGAACTTTACATCCAGTTTCAGATAAAAATACAGTATATTAGCTATGTAGCATCATGTAGCAAAATGAAACCTTGCAAAGCTGCATATTGTTTCATCTTCTGCTGTTTTGCTAACACAAGAAATATTTACAGGTAGAAGTAGTACATGACTGAAAATCTTGGCATGTTTGTGAAGCCTGCATGTTTTTTCCTTTTAAAGCTGGTTTGCTTGGCAGGTCTGTAGTTTCTTCATTGTATTTCCTTTAAAACTTTGTATAAGTTTTGTGCATTTGAACCATTCTATCACTGGTTGGAATTTGTACTTGTTAATTAGATATTGCTTTGTCGTAGACCTGAGCTAGAAGAGGTCCAGCATTTATGTGACCCAGGAAAGTTTTTCAGCTTAGTTTGTAGTGTATTTTAATAGGTTTTTTCATTTCAGTTCTTAATGGCCTTTGGGGAAATGTTAAAACTTACTGGAAATGTAAGCTCTGAGGAAGTTAAGTTGTCTTAATGACTTTTAACTGTTTAACTTTGTTAGAGCTTACATATCAATTAGTTGGTTCTATAAATCTCTTAAATCCAAATGCAACATTAAAACAACTTTGAAGTGTTCTAACTAAAATGTGTCTAACTAAAATCATGCTCTGTGGAAAAAATAGTGGCAAATTTTCAATGAAAATATATGCAACCATATTTTTTTTTAAATTTGAGAGTTTATTTTCACTGTGTTTATTTTCGTCTATTTAAAATGAATGTTGCTTTCTATTTGACTTTCCATCCTCCTCATCATTTCATAATAGTTTATGTCTCTTGGAAAGGTGAAAGTAAACTGTTCTAGACTTCTGGTAAAGATTCCAGTTTTTTGAAGTGCACACACAAAAATACGTGCTTCCAAAGGACAAACCACAGTAGCTTAAACTTCTGTGTTAGTACATACTAATGTATGTGATATACATATCTGATATGTGTTCAGGTCTGAAGGTCCTTTTGTACTTTCATTTTTAAGCTAGGCAAAACACTGGGAGAATTCATATCTGATAGCTGACAGAAAGAACCCAAAGTACCCAAAGAAAATGTTTTGAAAGGTAATGAATGTGTTTACATTTCTTGAAAGATTTTTTCCAAGGGTCAGAAGTTTACATTGAATGTAAAATGGATTTTTAAATTTTTCAGATTATTTCCTTCTGTACTTTAATTATTTTCAGAGAGTATGGACTTTTCAAATTCACATTAATTTTGAAAACCTGAAAAAAAATTCCATTGAACAGAAACAATTTTTTTAGAGCTGTAGTTTTCCTCTTGGGAAGTGCATTAGCTCTCTGAAAAGGAATCACTCACTCAAAATAGCAAATAAATTTAAGTTCTTCCTCTTTCATCCATAAATTGATTAAAATGTTCAAAGTGGTGATAATTGTTGAAAATGAGAGTTGCCAAGGTCTTGTGGTATCTTTAATATGCCAGACCTTCAAGTCTGAACAGCTTCTAATATATCTTGCAATCAAGAGTTGTTTTTTTCCTTTTGTGTTGGGCCATTTCAAGGTCACTGTGTTTCTTAGTTTCTGCTGAACAAAGTGACAGCAACACAGACTAAAAAATTTCTACTGTCAGAGGCTGAAGTAAGCCCTGACAAAACTTGAAGTCCCAAAGCACTTTGTATTCCGAAGTGAGAAGTTGTTCCCTTGCAACTGTTCACGTAGCATGACGTTACTTGTGCATCTAGTGTCTTCAGTTTGGGTGACTTTCAGAGAACTTACATCACAATGTTACTATCTATGGTAGACATGCTTGTATTTCAAGTTACTTGGAACATATGATGATCATTGAAACTTAACAGTATTTTTCTCTCATTTGAGTGCTTGTTACTGTTTTTCTGCCTCTGGATATTTATTCCTTCCATTTGTTTTCTTCCCAAACTGCATTATCTGTGTACTTTGGAAAGTAGTTGAGAATCCTAATTGCTATCAGAGTCAGACCATTTATCTTTTGCTGTAAATCTGTGTACTGTTACCAGTGTTGACTCAGAGTTTAAATTGTGCTCACTCTTGAGTTCAGCTGATCTGGTGTCCCAATAGCTAGAAGCAGTGACCCAGCCTTGGGAAAGTCTAAAGAGAGAGAACTGTGGAACTCTGAAAGGAAGTTTAAGGTGAAGTTTTATGTGACACAGTCCGAATTACTATCATGTTAATACAGATTCCAAAATTGTGGGAAGGAGAAATCCTACATCATTTAATTCCTTCTGAATATTAGTTTGGAATGGTAGAAAAGAGGGACTTTCTGTGCTTACTGAAACTTTACTTTGGACTTTCTTCTAAGATTTAGTTTAGTGGTTTTAGTTGCTTTTAGATGTTCACAGCAATCTTGAATTGATTTGTGTTTATGGTTTAGCATTTAGAGCAGAGGTAGTTTATAATCTCTAGATTGGTCTGAAGAACATGAATGTCGCTTGTGTGTAGGATTCAGTAGATAAATGTGAAGATACATGTAGAAAAACAAGAAATTAGTGTTCCTTACCCCTTCTGCAAAAAAAATTATTTCCTTGTGACCAGATACAGGAAGAGTTCATTAAGGAGCAGCATCACTGTGAAAGGCAGAAAGAGATTTAAATCTCTGTCAGAAAACAGGAAACCAGTGTGAAGCTTTGAAAGGATGATATGCTGAAGAGATTCAGGAAGGAGATATTTTAAGGTGTCAGTATCTAGTTCTGAAACACTGTAGAATAGAATTTTGAGGAAAGCTTGGGCAGAAATCCTTGCCACAATCAAGACAGGAGACAGAAGCGCAGAGTAGAATGTGGTGGGGAAGGAATAAAAATTTCTGCGGAAGGATCTGAGGATCAGTAAGAGGTGGTGATGTGGCTAGTTAAAGGACAGAAGGCAGAATGGATAGGGAGAACAGGGGCTCTATTGCTGCCCCAATTTAGCTCCATAATGAGTTCATGGGTGGTCATTAACTGTAGGCATGACATGCTTTTACAGTCATCTGGTGAAGAGTCTTCAGACCGTTGCAGCTTCTGTGGAAATGTACAGTTTGTGTACTTCAGGGACCTCAGTCAAATAATCAATGATGTTGTGTTTGTTAGAAGACTGTCTATTTTGCAAGTTTGCCAAAGCTTGTTGTGCAAACTCAGGATCAGCCTTTGGGGGTATTCTGTGTCTGTTCTTGTCTCTGGGAAGCCTGTAAAAGTTGTGGAGGATTAGTACACAGTGTGGTGGACCCATTGTAGATTTGAATTTATTGCTGGGGGAGTTAGCAAGAAAAAAAATAGTACTTCATTTATTATTAAGTTAATTAAAATGAAAGGAAAACATCTGTGGTACATGTACTTACTGAACATCCATCAACAGAAGGAGAATCCAAGCGATAATGTAGTGTGTGTAATGTTTGCTACTTCCAAAATCAGCTGGGAAATTGTAATTAAATAATATTTTTGTATGGATGTGTAAATTTTCCTTGTCTTTGTAAGAAGTGTCAAAGCTTGGTAGTTATACAAATGTATAAAAATCCTGATTCTGTGAAAGTTTCCTTCTTGAAACTTCACAGCTGGTATATTTATCTTGTGATTCAGAGTCAAGTTTTTTATCAGGCTATTATGTAAAATCTATGGGTACTTTTTCTTAAAACTTGGTTGTAACAAGTTGTGTGAAGTGCTGTGGTTACAATGATGTTGCTAAGCTTAACAGCCTTAACTGCACATATAATGTATGATTTGCAAGTACTAACATTTAACTTCTCATTCTTTTTATTCTGCACCATCTTTCATTCTTTTCTCAAAATTTATGCATTTTGTATTAATCACCTTTGAATTACATCTTTGCCATGACCATACAATCCTAATGCCATATATGAAATGCTGCTGCCCACATTTATCCCCACTCCGGTCCTTATTACCATCATGGTTGGACTGGTTATCACTCCCCTCCAGCAGACCCATCCCTCAGTTTTCCTCCTATCTCCTTCAACACACTTACACAGGCACAAACATGGGACAACTTTAGCTACAGTATCCCATCTGAAGGAGACAGTGACAATGGTAGGTGTTCCATATATAATTTACTTAATTTTGTGTTTTCAGAAACATGAGTATGTGGTTAATGCCCCACGTGGCTAAGGACAAAAGACAATACTCTCCAGGGGATGTTTATAAGACTAAATTCCTCCGAGGATGCACTTCAGTTTGCTCCCTGAACTTCAGGGAGTGAAGTTTCGCACTTTTCTACTCTGGCAAAACAATTTTTCCCATAATTCCAATAACTATTTTCAGTGTGGGTTTATTTACTTGCTTTATTTTCAAGAGTTGTAAAAGTTGTACTCAAACAGCAGTTAATTTTGTTGCTCTCTCTTCTACATTTTTTGAACAATTTTTCGAAAGTTACTAACTATTAAAATACCCTGCTTCCATCTGCGTTTATTGGTGCAGGTGCATAACTAGTGTAACAGAAGAATCCAGAAAGAAACAAAACTGAAACAATCATCTAAGGAAAAATAGTGATTTCTGTCCAATAGACACTGTTGTTAATAAGCTGTTGACAGTGAAGGTCAGGTACATTAGTGGGCTTTTGTTACTGCTGCCTTTGTTTTGTTTCTCTCCAGGGTCTTATTGTCATAATACACTGAGACAGCACTAATATGCAAAGTGGGCCATGTTTTGCCAGTTGCCCTAAAGTAGAAAGGTGTTTAGGTATTAAAAGGTAGAGAAACTGTCAAAAGCATCAGATTGAAACTAAGATCACAAATATTGAATGATAAATGCAAACATTTAGCTTACTTTTAAATAAATTTGCCTGTCTGACTAATCAGATGCCACTCTGGAAGTCACACTTGTACCACCCAAGACTTCAGAACTGAAGCACCTTCACAGGGGGTGTTTCGTTCTTAGTTCAGTTCTTTAGTTGAGATTACTTCCTATTTGCTTCAGTGTTCCTGATTATAAAACCATAAAAGATAGCATATGTAAGGAATCAGCTCCATAAGAGAAATTAGCATGCAATATAAGAATTCTGGTACTGGTAACTTGAAAAAACTGAATTTAGTTCATGATGGTCTGAAGCTAAGTTAACATTTCAGTGTTGAATATTGTAACAGAGAAATCTAGGGGTACTTCTTCTATCAGTGCAGAATTTGATCTGTTAACCTATATTTTTTTAGTGTTTTAATCTTCTAAATGAAAGGAGTGGCACAGACTAGCTTGTGTATTTGGAACAGGTAGAAGCTTCCTGTCACTCAAATCTTAAGCCGAATGCAAATGTTAGCATTTTTATTATCTTGGAGTATTACAGCAGAAACTGGTTTTAAAACTGCATATTTTTTAAGTTGGGGCTATTGCATTTCTGTTACTTAAATTTAGATTGGGTAAGTCAATCAAAGAAAAATGTAACTATCAACTTTTGGCCTGACTTAATCTCTGCCTGTCATAGTCCAACCTTCTTTTTGTCTGTTATTTTTAGATTCAGGTTAAATCATTTTGTAGTTTGCCTGAAGGATGATGTTGTCACGCTAAGTACTCAGTACACTGAATTCCTTGATGTACACAGTGCACAAATGTGCATTGAAATTCAGTGCAGAAATTAAAATTTTCCCCAGGAAGTTTGTCCTTGACAAAGGACATGTATGTGGAGTTACTGTACATGTTATTTACTCTTACTCATCTAACTTGTTGACATCTGTACAAAATACATTTAAAAATTATTGGAACAAGTACTACTTATTAACCTGGCTTGAGCATGGATTCAAAAAGCAGAAACTGACTCTTTGAGAGAGTGAAAAATAAACATTCAGGTGTGTGTGAGGTATGGGGTCCCCATGCTGGAGATTGTGTAATGCTGAGAAGCAAGCGACACATAGGACTGCCAAAACTTCCTCTATGGGAACACTTCTTAAAAAAATTCAGGATGTAACAAAAACTTTTATAGTTAATGCTTTAGAATGGCGGGGGTTATTTAATTCTGCTTCTTAATCAGTTAAACTTATTTTATTGAAAAGCTTTTAATTGTTTTTCGCTGCCTAAGATTAGCCTGCCTTTTTCTTGTAGTGGCATTGACAAAGTAACACTGATACCTTTCAGTAAGGGACATTTGTAATCTGAAATTGGGTGGAAGTATATCTTGGAACTTTGACTTCACAAAGGTCTAAGAAAGGATAGCTGTGGCCAAACTGAATGAAGACCATAATAATACTCTAATTCTATGAAAATTGAACATAATTCTGTACTACTGTTTTTGTAGATAATTATTTGAAATGTTGCTACTGCTAATAAAGCTACAGTGGCTTTTAAGTACCATTTAAACCATGGTTGTACTTTTCAAGGAGGATTTTTATCTTGGTATTTCATCTGTGAGAGAAAGCAAAGCTCAATTATTAGACCTGTACAATGAACTAGAAAACCTTAGTAATTGCAGCTACTATTTTTAATTAATGTGATAGGAGATTTTTATTTCACCTCTTAAAAATTTAGAAACAACCTCCAGTAAATTATTACAGAGCTGCTAATGCAGAAATTTTAATACAGTACAGTTCTGGAGTTAATAGAAGCCCTTAATAAGGGTTTCTGCTCTTGAAACACTTGGGATTTGATTTTTTTTATGCTGTAGCCATCTTAAATGATACAATTTATAAATAATATTTTAGGTATTTTTCACCATATATCAGTGTTCTAACAGCCTCTGTGTTTTTGGGCATGTCACATGTCACCTTCCTGCAAAATGTTAGGAGCCATGGATCTGTTCATACACTCTACTTTGGATACAGAATTCAATTCCAAATGTCCAGTTTGCCTTCTACAAAGATTAAATATCAGTAAAACTGTGGGCCTTTTGCATTGGAAGGCATGGCTCTGCTACTCTCATGCGTTGTGTGGCAGGTCAGCATGAAGAATGTTTTTGTTTATGATGTGTGCACCTGTGATGAAGATGTGTTGTCCACCTGGAAAAGAGAACAACAGTCACTCTCTGTAGTTCTCAGTTTTGCACATTGTCTACAAGGATGCTCTCCCACTCTGTCCCTGGGATTTGTGATGACATAGAGTTTACTAATATAGAATAGAGTTTACTAATATAGAACTGTAATATTAGGTGTTCTATTTAAAAGCAGTTCTATTTAGCAAATAGCATTAATGTGGCATTCCAGAAATTACTGATTTAACAGCAATGTAGCAAATTTCAGTTCCCTGAGAAAAGTTAAATTAGGACTGTATGAGTCAAGTAGTGGAAGGAAGCAAGTTTGGTAACTGGCCATGGTTTATTCTGTCTTGATGCCTCAGATGAATAGCCTAAAGATATGCAAGGAGTTTGTTGCCTTAAGCTTTTTATAGTAACTAGGGGAAAGAACTCTGCCTTTTGGCTGAAGTGCCATAGGTGCTGTCTGTCTGTCCCTTTGGCTAGAGAAGTAACACAGATCAATCATCTCATTACTTAAACAGCCTGCATACAGCTGAGCCTGCACACAGTTGGGTGAGATTCCTCCTGACTACACTTTGTGTGAGATGGCAAACAAAGCCACAAACAGGGACAGTTGCATTTTGGCTGTACATCTTGTTCTTCCATCCCATTCAAAGCAGTCACTGCTCACAGAAATGCAAGGGTAGAGGTGCATATTTGTGGAAATGTCATCTAATGATTTCAAGGAACTGTATTGTGAGCAAAGTGATAGAGTTGACAAGACTGGTGGGGAGGAGAACTGCCAAAAATTTGTGCAATGCTATGTTTACAATATGACTTTTTAGTGTAGGCACTTACTGAATGGCTTAGTCTTCTTTCATTTCATGGCTTAGTCTTTGTTTGGTGGGTTTTTGTTTTGTTTTTTTTTTTTTAGAATAACCTTATCTAGTAAGCATTTTGTTCTGTGTAGGAGGCTTGTCACAGCTTTTTACACAATTCAGCATCTTGTTAGGAGAGAGTTCTACTTAAGAGTAAGAGGTGTCCCTGCCATGTTAAATACAAACTGTTATACAGATCACTCTCTAAGGGACACTGGTGGTGCTTAATCATCTGACAAAACTTGCCCATTCAGGTTAGGATTTGAATGATAAATTGTCTGTGCCATTGCTGCCTCAGGACACTGTCCAGAGCAATATCCAAAAAGCAGCCATTCGTAATTGTAATCCAACATCAGATTTTCCTGTCCTCCTGAGGACAAAAAAAATTTTCTAACTGTTTTTGCTGGAGGCAGTGCCTAAGGATTTTGCTTAATTTAGAAATAAGTCAAATTGGTTGTTCTTAAACTAAAATATCTCTTTTTAAAAATCACAGTGTTCTTAAGACCACAAAGAAATTTGGAATCAATAGATCCACAGTTCACAATTCGAAGGAAAATGGAGCAGATGAGAGAAGAGAGAGAGCTTGTGGAACAGCTACGTGAGGTATGTGAGTGTTGGTAGAATTAATTTATGCTGATGGAATGTCTTTTTTAGTTTTTCTTTGGTAAAGTTGCCTAAGGAGGAAAATACAAGAAAGGTTAAATAAGGCAACGTTACTTCTGCAAATCACATTGATGAGACTATTGCTGAAGTTCTTTATCACAGTCAGATGTCTGTACTTCAGGAAAGATTTTATAAAAATGAGAAATAATAATGGGAGTTACCTGAATGATATCCAGTTAATCAGCATGCCTTGCACTGGTGGAATTAATGATTTATTTAATTTAATCAGAAAGGACGAAGTAAGCACTTGGGAGAGAGAAAGAGGTCTAGGAACTATTTCCAAACAGCTGGAGAAATCTTCAGTTTTGCATGTAAAAGGCAGAGTGAAATTTATTAATTAAAGCTGAAAGTAGATAGCTAATTGAAACAGCTTTCTTAGAAATTAAATCAATATTTCATCAGTGGAAAATCTGGATACAGAAGGTGGTTTCCTGATACATTGTCTTGAATGTAAAAGCTAGAGCATGATGGAAAAATTGGTGCATAGGATTTGAGTTACACAACTGATACCTCAGTAGCAATGTTTGTGTGACACCTGGTTGTGCTTAAGAAAAAGAGATGACAACCTTTGCTGAAAGGAATATCACAAGCCTGAACTTGTCAAGGTCCAGTTATATCCCATTAACGGGACAGAGGGTATCACTGCAAGTCCTCAAAGTGATAGGTGATTTTCACTTCACATCTGAATTACAAGATTATTTATCTCATTAGCTTCATAGAATGGCTAATTGAAAAATTATCAGTTTGTTTTAAATAATATATCTTCTATTATTTAATTTTAAAGCAACAGGGTTCACCTTTTTCTCTTTACCAAAAAGTGCTTAAAAGGTGGGGTTTTTAATGTAGAACTATGCGGACTTCTTGCATTGTCTTACCTCAGGCCCTCACCTGTTCTAAGAATGAATTAACCTAACTTTGCCCTGCTGATTTTTTTTTAATAGAACAGGTCTTCTTGAAGATTTAACATAGTTGATAGAATGTAGTATATTACCAATTCTAAACCTGAATGATGCCAAAAGGACAAGATGCAAGAAATAGATGAGACAGACTTATTGGTAATGGGGAAGAAAATGTGGTAATGGGGAAGTAGCAGTAATAAACTGCAGTAGTTTGTAGTTACTCTGAGCCTAGTCTGTTCAGCAGCATCAATGCAGCTTTTTAACATTTCTTTGGAGAGTTACCACAAGTATGTAGCAAGTCCCCAAGTTCCTAAATATAATCATAGATAATTTCTGCAAGGTTCCTGCCTTGTGCATTAGTTCAGTTAATCCTCACAGTGAAAAGTAGAACAAGGTTATCACTTTGTCAGGCATGATTGTGGAGCAGTAATAAGGATGTCTTTACGCATCCTACTAGGTATTGCCAGTAATGCTGGTTTAATGCGTTACTGATTTTTAGCTCCACTCACTATCTCTTTGCTCTCACCCTGAAATATCATGTCCTGGAATGCAAATTACTTTGTTTCTTGTGAGAAGTTTGATTACAAGTCAATGAGCTAGAAGACTGACCGTGTTTGAAAACACAAAGTGAGATTTTCAAATTAATAAAACTTACTTAGATAGGTCCTTTAGTGACATTAGTAACCACCAGAGCATTTGATTATGTACTGCACAAGAAAATAGCCCAGAACATATAAGTCATTAAGTTTGTACTTTATTCAATAAATACATATATTAGTAAATTTTGCTTTTGAATTGTTTAATGGTAGATTAGCATTTAGTGAGATTCCACAGAGCCATGAACTCCAGCATGAAATGGCATTGAGTTGGTATTGTAGATACACTGTGCTTCTATAAAAAGTGTACCCTGATCTATGCTGAAGAGTCTCCCAAAAGACAAATTAGTGTTCTAAAAATACTTTTTTATTTTATTAGATTTATATTAATCTTTTTGTAACAGGTTTTAGAAAAACTGTCTCAGGGTGTATTCTTTTATGTACTTATATACCAAAAATGTTTTCTGATGTGTGAATTAAACCAAGGTGAAAATGAAACATTATATTAGTGAACATGATGCTCTCCCCTGCTTGCCATTTGTGAAACCTACATGCAAGTACTTGAGTAGTGTGTCTAGTAAAAGAAAAAATGGGAAAACATAATGAAATTCCAGAGTGCTTCAGTGGAGGTTATTTCATGGTGGGGCCACCCAAATAAAGGATGTATGAGGAAGTGAAGAGCTAGATTTCTTTAGATTGGATTTCTTGCTTTAGAGTGCTAAGAATATCATATATCTGTCCTCAGCTGCCTGAAGGGTAGTAAAAGAGAAGGTGTAAAGCAAGGCTTTTCAAACATAAACAGTGAACCCATGAAAAACAGTGGCACAAATTGCAGAGAATGACATTTTAAGTAGTTACAAGGAGAAAATTCTTTACCATAAGGGCAGTGAAACACTGAATAAAGTTGCTTGGAGATTTTGAGGGCTCTCTGTCCTTGCAGATATCCAAAACTTAACTAACCAGGGCTCTGGTGTCACTTCAAATTTGTTAAACTGACCTCAAAAATCTCTTCCAACCTACTTCTTTTATTCTAAAAAGAATTATCTATTCATAGATATTCAACCAGTATAGGTTGAGGTAACATATTAATAGAGAGTAATGACATTAAGAGGTTCAACTAAGAAATAGCTATTTCAAGATAATGGGAGTAATTATCTCCAAGTGTAGAGTTGGAATGTTTTCAAGATTGGAGCACAATTCAGGAAACTAATCATACATAACAATCTATTGTGTTTGCTGGTTTTTTTTTAATTCTTAAATATTTTCAAAAGTATTTTATTTTGCAGCATCAAATTCTGTTCATTGAGACTTTTGTTTTTCTTAACATGTATCCAGAATTTCTCTTTTACATCTGAATGTTTTGCCTTCTCTTACCTATTTTTCTGACCATTCTAAAGCTTCCTGAGTAGTTTTTAGGCTACTAGGGAAAGATTGCCTTTTATTCTCTGCTTGTACAGTCATTAACACAATGTAGTTCTGTTTCAATGTGCTGCTGATAAAGAAAATTTTAAGATGGATAAGTAGAAGTAGAAGACTTGGGGGAATGGTGAAAGGAAGGAGCCACATGCAGTTCAGTCACATGACTAATTGCATGGAGATGTGTTTTTATACCTCTCTGTATAAAAAGAGATGCATATTGTGGCAGCAGCATTGCAGTGTTGAGTTCTTTTAAAGAAGTTTATCTAGTTCAGTGACTAGCATAAAGGAGGTTGTGGTTTAGTTTCTAAAGAATTAGTTTTATAAAGGAATTGTGGTGTTTTGTAATAAAAACTCCAAACCTGGCTATGTGCCTACAGCATAGGAGATGAGGGTATTTTTTCCATTTTTGTCCCATTCATGCCTTTCTATATCAAAGTGTGCCTGCATTCTTCCTTTGCAGAACATAGAAACAAGACTAAAGATCTGTTTGCCCGAAGACCTGGGCTCGGCTCTGATGGATGGTGTCGTTCTGTGCCATTTAGTAAATCACGTTCGCCCTCGGTCTGTCGGAAGTATTCACGTACCCTCACCAGCAGTAGTAAGTTTCTTGCTGCACTGAAATGTTTTATTGATTACTGCTTCAGTCCCAAATGATATTTGGATACATAAACCATGTGACTGTTCAATGAATGGTCTTTGCTGTTAAGGGTAACATTTATATGATTGTAAATTCAAATTTTCATGAACTTTTATATATGATGCATTTATATATATTGTCTAGGTATATGTGTATATATGTACAAGCACATTTATAAATGAACAAAATTATCCTGCCTTGTCCCTGATCTAGCAACAAGATCAGATATTTTCATAATGGCATTTCTGTTCGGAACAGTATGAAATGCTTTGATTAAAAGTTTTCATTCTAGTACACCCTTAAAAAAGAAAACTAGCCCCTCCTTTGTTGATTGAAAAAATGTGAGGTTGGCTTCAGCAGTGTATGGCTTAGCAGATGTCATTTTACTAAAGCACTTAAAACACGTATTAGTATATTTGTCCTGTTGGGTTAAATGTAGAGGTGATTGCTTTTACCTGCAGACAGAACAGAAACTTGCACTGTAGTGATTTAATATTGGCTTGCCTAAATCTAAGAACCTGAAGATTTCAGGGCATAAACTCTGTGTGCACTTATTAAAACTTAAGAAAACACTGTTGTGTTTTCTCTGCTTGTTTGTGTCTATTTCTTGAATAGATCATTGTTCCAGATGTCTGGTAACAGTCTGGTTCTGAAGAGGTTTTATGCATTTTCAGACTATTTGCCTTTTTTCTTTTTAATGTACATTTTGGTAAAAATTTGCCATGTACACCCTTGATATTAGATTCTGAGAATACCATGTGGATTTTAGAGGCAATCTGTAAGAACTTTTAAGAAGACAAATTTAAGAAAAAGAGATTTTCTCAGATATTCTAGTGGAATTTCATTTGCTGTTCCTTGACTTAAAATAATTTCTGTCTTTGGTAAAAATATGACATTGCCAAAATACGCAAACTTGAATTTGTGGGGTAAAAACTTCTCACATTGATTTTTTTAAAATAAGTTTCTTGTGGTGTTTTCTGTAACAACATGTTTGAAATTTCTTTTCATTTTATTTCAACTTTATATTGATGTTCTCTTCCTTAAAATAGGTTTCAAATTACTTTAGCCTGGAAAATTAGTTCTTTGAATTCCTTGCTACTACAGTGAATTCTTGGTTTAAGTGAATATTCAGGAATTACCGTTATTTCACATCTGATATTGAAAAACTAAAATAGTGAGGAGTTTGGGTTTTGGTTTTTCTATTTAGTAACACGATACTTATGTAAGTATTTGGTAAATAGTCCTGAATTGAGACAAATTATAGAAGTGTTTAAGATTCTTAAGTAATAGGACATTGATTCTTCAGAGACATTAATATTGTATGGGGCTACTATAAATTTGTGAGTACATAAAAAATTTAAAAGGAGTGAGCCTGTTAATTGCATTAAAGTTTGTTCTTCATGACTTCTTTTGCATAGACAATTTTTTTTTTCTATTCTACAGCCTAAACTTAGCATGGCCAAATGCAGGAGAAATGTGGAAAACTTTTTGGATGCATGTAGAAAACTGGGGATACCAGAGGTAATTTAATTAAGTCTGTCATTTCTAGATGTTCAAAAATGAAAACACATTAATTACTTGAAAGCTGAAGAATAACTTTATGAACTACAGGTTTTTAGCAATAAAGACACAGAATTTAAAAACTGAGCTAAATAATGTTTAATACTACTTTAGTGCATTTAAATGGCTTGTTTCATAGCAGTTAAAAATTGCAAGTACTGTCTCAAAAGAGTAATTCACTATTATCTCTTAATACCTCTTTTTTTTGCCATGGAAAATAAATAAAGAATTATGATAATATCTTCTGTAAGTAGCCAAAAGTTTGCTAGCTTTTTTCATTGCACAACATAACTGCATTTTTACCTCATGCTTTTAGAATATGAACTTAATTATTTTTAATTTTTTTTTTCAATATTTCCTTTTTTACAATATTAAGTACTCTATGCATTGGTGACTAATAACAGACTCATCTCATGTATTGAAACATTCCTGCAGCGATTTGAAGAAAAGCGTTGTATGTTTAGTATGGAAAGCACACGTGTGTAAAATTCTATAATGTAGTTATAAATGTCTCAGTGGTTGGAAACAGGGAAATTGCAGTGCATGGTGTTTTCTGATTGTATTTTAAGAATGGTATCACTCATCATGTAATTTATTCTCATCTTCATAACTAATGTAATGAATACTGGAGTTGCATTGGGATTATTTCAAAGACTCCCTTATAGTTTAGAAGAACATACTAAGAAAAAGTCAAATTTCAAATATGTGACCCTCAAAGGAAGTCAAGTGTTATATAAGGTCATTTTAAACTGAACGTAGGAAAATTGCATTATGTATTTTCACTGGTGCCTACATATGACAGTATAATGAAGGCTGAGCTCTTTTTCCTCTGTTTTAAGAATGCTGAAATGAAAAGATATTTTGTGTGATTTCTACCACCATCCCCTTGGGGAGCAGATGGTAATGCAAAATTTCACATTGGGAAAGAATTCTAGTTTTGATTCTTTGTTTTATCTATATTTTAGCACTTGATTTGGAGGACAGCAAAAGTGATGGATCATTTTTGCTGTATGTAGGAATTTTGAGGGGGAGACTTTCTTAGAGTTCCAATGAAAAATAAATTTAATTTGACAATTCAGTGTGATGGCTGGGTCTCTTAAGCTGTAATGGTTCATTTAGTTCTTGTAGTTATATAATTTATTATTTTAGAATTATTCCATATTAAAGGCAAAATTTCACTTCAGAGAAGATGAAAATGTCACTATTTGTGGACTTCTAGACATGGAGTATTTGTTAAGCTGCCCCAAAATTCTTCTGATGCATCATAAATTATCAGTGAATAGAATACAGGTCAGATTTTCCTGGCTGTAGCCTTTTGGGAAAGAAAAGGCTAAGATCTGTTTTCATTGCTATTATGAGATCTTTCAGAAATCTTCTTTTTGATTTTGGATTTCTATAAGTAAGCTCTCTGGATAAATATCTTTTTGGTATTTTGTGAATAGGCATTTCATGTATATTTATTACCCCTCCTTCTTGATCCTTTCATCAAAATTACTGTTGAATTCTTCAGTTTTTTTAAAAATTTTGTTAAAATGTATTTCTTGAAGAGTTGCATGGAGGCTGGGGCACAAAGCCATATCTTACGACAATGATTTGTAAACTAACTATCTTTACGTATCTAAATAAGCATTAACTTCTCT
Organism: Dicaeum eximium; assembly: GCA_013396995.1. Lineage (NCBI taxonomy): Eukaryota > Metazoa > Chordata > Aves > Passeriformes > Dicaeidae > Dicaeum > Dicaeum eximium. The sequence goes on along the minus strand of VWZP01005875.1, from coordinate 353,510 downwards.
TGAAGGGAAAAACTCATCCACTTAAACATTAAATTGATTGCTTGCAATTGTAGACTTAAAATAGGTTTTAAGTACTCTGAGCACACTCTGATTAGCTGTCAGTAATTTGTAAACGCATATTTGCTATATTTTGTGAAAACACATCATATTGTGGAACTAGCTGGTAGATGCTAGAACTTCGCTGTGTGTTGCAGGGACATGGATTAGGAATGCAAAGTCGTGTAATAGCGAGTATGACAGTCAGCTGTCAAAGTTTTTCAAGAACTACAGATGGCGTGCTCATCCTGCTTCAGATTGATGAGTTGTGCAGTGCCTAACTATTTCTGGAGAAACCAGGAAAAGGAGTGCAGTGAATGACTTCTTTTTTAAAACAAGCGCCTTATGTGGGAAAGTGGTGGGTTCTACTTTTGGGTCTTTATATACCTGTAGGTATTGGGCTTTTCTGTGGTACTTATGCCCATGTCTAGTTCCTGAGAATTGACTTGAAATTCTGCTGCATGGGTTTGAAAAGGATTTTAAATGGTCATGATTTGTGTTGGTTTGTTTTCAGTTATTTAAGGAATAGAGTAGGTGCTGTTTCTTGAACTCCACAGGTTTGGAATAATTTCCTGTTTAGTCATGTAAAATGAAAATAAGAAAATAGCTAAGTAATTGCTGTGTTGTGCTGATGTGCATGCTCTCTTACTTCTGTGGTTTTCAGCATTCAATTCTTGGATCAAAATTACTTTCCCAGAATGATCCTGGGAAATTTCATACAAATGTAGAACAATGCAGCTGCTATCTAAATGTGTCACATTGAGCATCAGGAGTTGGCATCTTGACCAAAGAATTGCAAATACAAAATTCAGGAACATCAGTGTCTCTTTATAATGACTGATATGTGGATGACTCTGAAAGCCATTACCTGCCAGGTGAGAGTTCCAACACAGTGGGAGACACAATGAAATCGATTTCTGTTAACAGCCACACGATGCTTCTGATTGCCTGCAGAAGGAATGTGATGGATCACATGCAAAAGGGAGGCTTGAAATCTGACCCTTAATAAGAAACTAAATGGCAATGCTCTGGCTGCATCAGGAGGCTGTCAAATGTGTGAGAATTGTAGAACAATCAAGTTGTGTACAGTTTTGCCACTAGGCTTATTTGTATCACCTTATCAGAGAACCTTTTAGATCACTTTTTAAGACAAAACAACTTTTTTGTTTGATGTGACAAAGGGAAGTTGTCAGGTAAGTATCTGAAAGCATGAAGATGCAGAAAATGGCTGCTGTGTCCCTCAGTAGCTGTATAACAAAAACGTGCAATCTCTGTCTCTTAGAAAATCGCTAAAAAATACTTTATTTTACATTGTTAACTAAAACTCATCAAATTACCTAAATTATCTCAGCAGGCCTGTGAGGTCCTGCTGCATTTTTCAGTGACATGGAGTACTTAGATTGTGCCATTCACTGGACTTGCATTGTTCATGTCACGTGAACCTGCAAATAATACCACCCTCACTGCTTACTCAGTTCATCCATGTTGCACCCACCCTCTCATACTTTGTGGGTTTGAAAAATAAAGTTGGATTTTTTACTTCTCTTTGGCATGGAAGTGTGGCCCCCAAAGTGTCAAATGTAATGGTTCTATAGCAGTTTTACTCTTCCTACTGACATCTCATCCCAGAGATATTAAAAATTGTCAGAAGAGTGAATTATCATCACATTACCTTGTATGTGAAGTTATGGAAGTATTTTGTTTACAACTGCTCTTTCATAAAACCAGTAACAATATATGTAAATAAAGGCAAAAATGTTCATGCAGATTTCTTCAACTTGTCATTGCCAAATCAGTATTCATACTAGGAGCAAGGACGTAGACTTTCCTATTTCAACCTGCAAATTAATAACTTAATTAAACTGGAGCTTTTATTCTCGGTAGCTGTTGTTCCTGGTAATCCATATTACAGGGTATTATGCAATTTCAGTAGTGTTAACCAATACTTCTTTCAAAAGTTAAAAATAATTGATTTGTAGTGGGTTGAATGATACTTTACTACCAGTAAGATTTAGACCAAAACAAAGCTGTACATGCAATCTGTTTGAAAGACAGAAGTTACAAGTTTTGGTCTGTATTTTTTCTGGTTCTCAGTTATGAACAAATAAGGGGTATCAGAAGTAGGCTCTTCTGAGCATTTTTTGAAAAAGAAAATGAAGTATTTTAAATGTCTGTGAAATTAGCTTTTTACAAAGACAGGAACGAATTTTAATGGTATGCAGCTTACACCAATGTAATATCTTAACAGTTTAGGCACTTGAGCATATTTTGACCCTTTGTAGGGTCAGGCCAGAGAAATAAGATTTATCTTTTTAAAAAGGAAAGAAAGACTTTCTCCACATAACATACCATGTTGATCTTCATACAGTTAAAAAAAAAAAGATAGACTGAATTTATCATGATTAGTACTAGAATGATAATTTCTATTTATAAAAGATACTGATAAAATGAAATCTTTCACAGCCAAATGTTCAGCAGGTTTACCAAGTGTCTGTGTTCCAGCACATCAGCAGTGATGCAGCATGATTTAGTGGGACAAATAATATCCGGGGTAGGAACAAGAGACTTCTGCCATATCTCTTAAATTTTCAGTCATTTACATTGTGTAAACATATTGAGCAGAAAAGAGGGTGATGGTAAGGACTGGCTTTTTGGATCTCGAGTCATTGTACGAAGATGCAGACTACGAAAGGTTTATCTGTGCCCCTTCTGAGTGACTTTTGAGTCCTGCAAATGGGATCTAATACTGTGTTTCAGCCTCTCCTCTGATAATGACATATGTGGTAATGTCAGACAGAATTATTCTAAAAGTCAGTGTGACTTGAGTTAGTGCAGGAATTGCAAATTAAGTAAAACAGTAATAAAGAAAAACAAAACAGGAGGCTTTTGTGTTCTGAAAGCAGCAAAACAAAGTAAAGGAGGCAGCCAGGCAGTGACTGTGAAGTTTTACCTTCTATCCACCTGTTAGTTGTTCAACTGGTAATCACATTTTTCAGTGTAATGCAAGGTATGCTATCATTGCCACTTACACTTGTTTTCTAATCACTTCACATAATCAGTTACTTCTCCATAGTTTCATCATGAGACATCCATGAAGTTGCAGTAAGTTTTATCAGGTATGACTCATTTCTCTACCTTTTCCCTCCGGACCTGGTAATGGACACTGTTTGGCCTGTGGTATGGAGTCAAGTGGTTCAATACACTCTCAATTGCAGTCCTGAAAGCAGAGTTCTGCGGTTCCTTTCATTTGTGTTTTGAGTACAGTGCATATGCACTACAGATATGTTTCTTTAATGCACTTCTGCAAACTTACTCTTTTTTTCCAGAGTGTAAATCTGAGGAGGTCAGTTCTGAAATGCTGTCTGTTTTCAGTCACTGCAGGGGCATGCAGAATGAGGGTGGTTTGTGCACACAAACAACTGGTTATGCTTTTGCTGTCCCATTTCTGTCTTACTGTATTTATTCTGTGTGCATGATTGACAGCTCTATGATTTGATCATACAGCTTCATAGACGTAAAATGTCAGTCCATAAATGTAATAATTAAATAGGTGTATCTTTGTCATTTTTACTGGAAATAATTTTAGTCCCCTAAATGAGAGAGGCAGTGTTTGTCATAGACGGGTGGATGGGTGATTATCTTTAAGACTTTGTATGGGGGTCATGTGCTTTTTCACTATTTCATGATGTCATGTTTTAGTTTTGTATTTTTGTTACACAATATCAGTGCAATAAGTGGAAATACTTCTACCATTTTAGAAAAGCCATATATTTTTCATCTGCAGTTACATTACAGAAATGTAAAATATACTGTAAAATATTTATATTTTATATAAGGTGTGACTATAATACCAAATTATCCATCGTCACAGAACACACAAAAATAGGCATTCCTAAGGCTTCCCCAAGTTTCACTGAATTTAACTAAAACACATCATGGCAGTTTCTGTAGAAAGTTTCTTCTGCATGTGTTGGCTGATTTTGTACGCTTTGGCTTCTCCTTATGCTGCTTAGGATGTTAATCTTGGGTTAGCAACTTCATCAGTATCTGTGAAAAGTCACCCTATTACCAGCTCTCAGTCTCTAAACTCTGAAGTTACTCCCTTCTCCATTTGACTGCAGGGACTATTGGCATTGTTTTGGGGGGTTTTTTTGGACAAAAATGTTAAAAAGTCCTTGTTACAAAGTTCTGGCATTTTCTTTTTAAAATATAAGTTGAATGTATCTTAGATATTTACTTGTGGTATGTATTTGCAGTAAGTAGGAATTGAGTCTTGGATGTTGTTCCAAAATTAATCCAGCTTTTACTGAGTTTATTGGTGTCTTTGGTATAAATGCAGCATATTATGTAGCTGGTAGTCACGAATAGTTTGCACTAAAACTTTTTTCTGTGGTAACCAGCTTGTGGATGTAGGTGTTCTCAAACACAGTACTAGTTCTATCCCATTTTTAAACAAGATCAGCATGTTTTGTGCTGTCTGTGAGTTTTCATACGCTAAAAAATAACAGAATTGCACTGAAGTTTATTATCACATTAGAGTTTTGAGTTAAAAAATTCTGAAAAAGGACTGCAAAAAAAGTGTTGTTGCTAGGCAGGTTGGTTCCCTACTCTGTATCTGCTAGCCTAAGTAACAAAATTTTGCAGCTTTTGACTTCTGGTAAAGCTAGAACCACTCATGGTAAGCAAAAATTAAACAAAAAAGGAAAAAAAAGGTGCCACAATTTAATTTGTGTATGAATGACAGTTTTGAGTTCCAGTTTCATTAGCCACTTTTCAGGATAGAAAGACATTTTAAATATTTAAAAGTTTAATTTATTTTAAACTGGATCTTGAAACTTTGCACTCACAGAAAACAGACACTGAACTTCCATGTCTTGGTTTATTTGTTGTACTGTCAGCTTATTAAGGAAGTGAGGCTGAAAAGCTTCCACAGGAACAGTGTTCTCTCAAACATTTACTGCATGTAATTTTGTTCAGTAAGTATTCATTATCTCAGTAAGGCCTTATTAGCAATGTAAAATGGTGTACCTTAGATTGCATTTCGAAAGTACTAGTGTTGCTTGGTTTGATTTAAATGTTAAATATTGTGTGAACATATTGATACTATTACATATTACACTTCATATTGTATAGCTAGTCTAGAGTAAGATGCCACATCAAGTCATTGATGCTTTCAAAAAGGTATGGGACCTGCTAATAATTTAAAAAATGCTACGTAAGAAATTTAGTGTCCAATTCTTCAGTTTAGAAACTTTATTAAAATTAAGTATAGTTAGTGCTACAATGACTTTTTAAGTTTCTATCCCAAGGTATCATTTGAGGTAATATTTGAATACCCAGTTTTAGATTAATATATTAGAGAATTTTGCATACTTCTAATGATGTCTGTAAGTACTTTTTCTTGAGACTTCATATTGCTGCTGCTTGTGCTTTTAACAGCTTTCTAACCCACTGTTTGCTATTTTATAAATTAGTTTTTTCAGCTGGTTCCATTTAAGCATTTGAATAAGGTCCAGATGGACAAAGGTGTGCAGACCTCATTGGAATGAGAGGATCACACACGCTTCCTCACCCTTGTGAACTTTTTAGAAGGTTTAGAAGGCCTGAGCTCTTCTATCTTAACATTCTGATGTTATATGGTAGCTTCAGTATTTAGAGGAAATAAAAGAAAGCTGGGATGTCTAGTGACTAAGGCAATACTAGGAAGCAACTATTCCTACCTGTTTATGCTAGAATATTGTAGTAATTTATTTATCAATATCTTTCTATTTTTTGTATTTTTAATTTTTTGCACTCTTTTTCTGTTCTAATGGCTGCCCTTCGGGATAGGCTGACCTCTGCTCTCCGTATGACATCCTGCAGTCGGATATTCGTCACATTCGAAAGACTGTTGACACTCTGCTCGCCCTCGGGGAGAAACCCCCACAATCAACTTCTACTTTTCGCTCCTGGGATCTATTAGGCTTTTGTCTTTTCCATATACTTTTTATAGTCTTGATGTATATAACTTATCACTGGAATTTGCTAACAGCATAACCTGTTCGCATGTGCGCACAAACTTTCTGCTTTGTCTCTGAAAAATTACAGGTACTTAATTTCCTTCCTTTGCCTTACAAACTTCTCCCTTTCCCTTGCTTCCCTTCCTTGTAATATCTTTATTAATCTCTTGAAATAGAAGAGAGGAGTAGCATCTTGAAGGCAAGTCCCATGTCTTCTATCCCCTCCAGCTGTAGTTTAAGAACTTATGTATCTCTTTATTTATAGTTTTTCTTTCATGTTGCCTAGACTACTCACTAAATGTGTTAAAGCAGTGAAGCTCCTCTTATTCCATTTTTGGGTGTAGGCTAGATATATATCACAAGCTAAATGGAATTGAGCCTCTTACTTTTTGTGAAAATCCAAGAATGCTGCAGATATTGAAGCAGCTTCAGGTGGCACTTCCAGCAGGTATTTTCTGAGGGGGTGCCAATTATCTCTGCACATACTGTGTTAAGAGCAATTAGAGAACTCTTTCAAATTACTGTGATTTTTTAATTCTTATATATTAACAAGAGTACTGTAACTTTAAAGATTATGTTCGTCTCTACTGTTCTGATTAAATTCCATACTAGAGTAGTTATGTTTTCCTATGGTAGAATAATCCTTTTCTTCTGTCACACAAAACAGTGTTGGACTCCTTTGAAACACTTGCTACATTAGATCCCAAAGGTGACTGTAAATTGGCAGTGTGTGTGAGCAAGCCGTAGAATCCAAGGGACCTTAGAATGTTTCAGGATGAAGATCGTGCAGTACAATGAGACAATTTGGGAATAAGCTGTTAGATTCCTTTACCTGCCATTCTTGAGTGTGGCGTCAAGCAAGTCCCATCATTATCTTCTGTCTCATCACCTGTGAAAATGCAGATACTGTTTGTTTGTTTGTTTGTTTGTTTCTATAAGCAATGGAGCAAAGACAATGTAGCTAGGAAAATGGATCCTCTGGGAAGACTCTAGCTTTTCCATCCTAGGAGGTTTTAGAGAGCAGCTTAGACATATATTAACCAGGAGCTATTTTGGTATGTTTGAACTCTGCCTGTGGTTAGACTGCTGGACTGATGACCTCCATTTCCCTTCCAGTTCTGGGTTGTGTTCATCTACTTTAAATACGACAATTTTTGCGTTTTCTCCTTATTGACATGAAATATGCAAATTATAATTGATTGAAAAATACAAACCCTCGAGTATAAATCTATATGGACGTTGCAATATTGGCCTAGATGCTGTTGCCTAAATTTGTAACTCAATCTCAGGCTAGCTCACCAAAAGGACCTCAGTTTTGTGTCTTAGAAATACATTCTTAGAATGCATTCATATCCCCCTGTCTCGTATATAGTAAAATTAGCTATAGACATTTAGAGTGTAACTAGGATAAGAATTTGTATGTTACTGATTATTCTGGCCATACAGTTATTAATTAATGCTGCTCTATAAATATCCCCACTCCATAGATACTTGTAAAATTTTATTAAAAACTTAAATGCAGTTCTGTTCCTGGTTTCTGTGGCTTAAATATATAGATATAGATAGATACATATATAGAGAGATAAAAAGTAGTAAATGTATTATTAGATACATATTTTAAAATGGAAAAATTAATTTCTGACAATATATAAATCAAAATTTTTGAAGGATTTGGTGTCTGGCAGCTTCCAGTGCATACATATAACAACTTTATTGTAAAGAGTGTCATCTGTGACCAGGTGAGAGTTCAGTGTGTGCTTCAAGCTTTTTATTTGATATGTAGCTATAGACTTGTGCCCTCATTCTGCACAGGCCTGTCTTCTGTGTGCCTGATTTCAGCAATTGCAACATCAGACACTTGTTTACTCGGTCTCAGCTTGACATTTAAGCTTGTACTTTGAGCAGATCTTTGTTTTGATTTTCATTGTCTTGCTCTAATTATTTTGCTTTTCTGATGAAACTGAGTGACATATGGCTTGAATCAGTTCAGAATCTGTTAATACATTTGTCTGTAACCCAGTGTTGGCGTTTGAGGCAGAAGTGATGTCTTCTGTAGGTACTGGGATTTTGCTATTGCTCCCATAAGTGGTAAACAAGTCCCCTGTCGATGATTTGTGTTGTGCCCTCCTTACATAGTGCTGAACTACATGTGTGAGTACGTCTTTTCAAATTAGAAAATCATGTGGAGAAAGGTTTTGCTACCATCCTATAATGCACGTCTGATTATCACTGTATCCAATAGTTTGGAGGGCAGTAAGAGGAGCAATCAGTGCGTTTTGCATTTTCAGTCTGCAGAAATGGAAGTTCATGTCTTCAGTGGTTTTGAATGCTTTATCAGAGTAGACACTGGGCTAGAAACTGAACTACTGTTGAGCCAGTGTAGACCAAGTGAACATCCCCCAGTCACAGTGACACTTAACTCTCAAACTTGTCCGAAGTCCTAACTTTGTATATGCTTACCATGCAGAGTAATCACTTAGTTGTTTAGGGACCACTTTCTCTGTGTTCTCAGCTATGACAATATCTGATATTCAAAGTGTAGCATTATGTGCAGTTTCTGGTTGTTAGAGATGGTGAAGCCGTCTTGAAACAGATGGTGAACAACACCAAACATACTTGGTTCATGATAAGCACAGCTGTGCTACCATACATGAAACTTAGCCAGTTTGGTGTTTTTTCTGGGATTGTTATTGATTACACTTCCAAATATCTATGAATCTTACGGGGAAAGAAACAGTGAAATTACCCTTACATTTTCTGAATATAATAAAGTTTCTCAAAATATATTTCAAATGTAATGCAAATATGAAAAATACCTGTCTTTCCATCTCTGAAGTCAGTAATTCTTACACTAAATGAGGAACTGGAAACTAAAACATCATTAATCTACTCTAATGGGTTCTTTGCTAAATTCAGAGTCCTGTTTCTGTGCTCCTGTTCTGTGGCTTTAGTACTTGTGAACCAAACAGTTCAACTCTTTGATGGTTCCTCACCTTTGAGGAGATGTCAACATTGAGATATCCAGTTAGATATAATTGGTACTTACTGCTCATAGCCAGTCACATAATTAAGTTGATTGCATTGAGTTTAAAAAAAAAAAATGCACTGTAGTTTACCCCTATATTCATTAATAACATTAATTAATTATATTTGCTCCTCTCTTTCTTTTCCCATTGTTTTTTTCTTTTTCCATTGCAGTGGTCATCAGAGATTTTCAAACCATGATATCCTGAAAAATGTGTTTCCAAAATGTACTGTGCCCATCATACTCCTATATCCTGTGGAGGTCATCCATACTGCAATAAAATAATAAATACAGATTGTAGTGGATATTCTTGCAGACAAAATGTGTTTGCGCTGGATTGCAAGTGGCATTTTGATATGAGGATTTGGCTTTCTTTTTCCTTGATCCAGAAAAAAGAAGTATTTTCAAGTGCAGTGTAATGCAGTGTAGTAGTCCTTCAAATGCCTCTTGTATATTAACAAGTTTTTATAGCTGAAAGCTGTATATAGATCCATTGTGTTCCTAATAAGTGTTCTGAAAGTTCAACTTCGTGTGAATGGGGACTGAATTAGATCTGAGCAAATATTCAATAGTTTTCTGCTCTGTATACTCTGTAATTAATAAGTTACCAAAGAATTGCCATGTCATAGTTTTTCACAAAAATTTTTCTCCTGTCACAAAAAAAAACCCAAAAACAAAAAAAAACCACCACAGTCGTACGTACAGGTTGAGAAAAAAAATGGTTCAGCTGGTTTTGTGAACCTTTGCCATTTCCTTCATTTCTAGAACACAAGCTATATTTATGCAGAGAGAGCAGTAGAAAAACACTGTAAGGTAATGACCTATTCTGCTTTGATACAAAACACTCATCACTTTCTCAGAATTTAATATGTAAGTTTATGGTATAATTGGTATTTCCCTTGTAAGACTATGTTTTCTCTTACTGTTTCATGTGTGTCTTGTCTTTATTAAGATTTTTGTTCCTTGAAGTTTCAGGTTACCATTTTCTAAGCTTGTTAGAATAAAACTGTGAGGGATTTTATAAAATATGTGGTCTCCTTTTATGACATTGAGCCATAAAATTTAATTTATTGAAGAATCCAAAGCCCATCATTGGCAGTTACAGTTTTGCAAATTTTTCCAATTTATTGAATGTGCAGAAGATGCACCTGTCTGGATGTCTAACTGGCTATGACTCCAAATGCATGATTTTGCAGCTGTAGTATAGTCTGAATTACTGTGCTTTTTAAAATCTCTTTTCATTTGTCCTTGAAATGGTAGTTCAGGGCATCTGGGCATATACAAACATGAACAGTAACAGTGGAAAAGGAAAAATATATATAAAAGGACATAATTTTAAATTGCCTTAGATATATGAAAAAGTAAATATTTGCTATAGCTTTCTTTTCCAACTCTTTAAAAAGAAAATTGGCCTTCTCCTAAAAAAATGTAAAGGTTGACAATATTGGACATAAGTTTGCTTAAGCTTAATGCCCTGAAGTTTTTTTTATTGACTTCCCACTTCAAAATAGTTGGGTTCAAACTTGAAATGATGGGCATTAAATGTACTTAGGTTTTTTAATTTGGGCTTTTAGAAATTGCACATTCCAGTATTCATTGTTTTATTAATATTTTTCCCCTGTAGATCTGAAACCTCATATTCTACAAATACAAGGAAGAAAGAGGCTCTTGCTGAATTGTGGGATTCCATTTCTCTGTATTTTTACTAACAAATACAGACAGTTGGGCCCTGCTCTTATCATGATGTGGTCATTTTACCACTTACCAATCTGATATTATGTCAGATGTACGTCATTATGGCAACAACGTATTTTTTAATAGATATTTACTGTATCTGAATTGCCAAGGTGCTTGCCCTGCCATAAACTAATTCAAACAGTTCTCTTGACTTTGAAGTCATGTAGTATCCAAGAATAGATATGTATGTGAAGTGTGTCACATATTCTTGAGGGATGAGTGTCATTGTGTATTCCTGGTTTTCTTCTGTCTTAAATCAGACATCTTGGTCCAGGATTAGAAAGTTGCTCTGGCAAGCACATGCACACATGCACGTTTGTGGGTACACCTGTGGTACTGTCTGTTTGTGCTGCTTTGTGATTTCAGCCTCCTGCTGCTGCCTCCTCTTTGTGCACTTCTTGACGTTTTTCCTTCAGGAGGAGTTTGTTCTTTTGCTTCATGATGAGTCTGAAAACACCTTTATCCATTCAAAATGGCTGTGTGTCTGTAGAAGGTGGTTTGCTTGCAACAAGTAATTTATGTTCCTTTGTGTTCCTAGAGAGAAAAAAGGCAGTAAAAATATATTAGATCTTCATTTGTGTAGTGGATAGAGAATAGAGAGAGTGGTGCTGCTGTGAGAGGAGTGGCAGCCCTTCCCACCACAATTGTTTTAGGCTGGTCTGTAGAATTAGTATCCATTTCTTCCATCTGTTCTTTTGGCATTTGTTCACTGATGGTTTCAACAGGGGTGTTTTTAGAGATAGAATTCACACCTCTATACAGAAGTATTATGCATTTGAATCTATTGTAATCAGGACACAAATTTTAATAAACATGGGGAGAAGTGGGTGAAGTTGAGTCTCCTCAGAGTCACTGGCAAATTCTCCTCTTGGTTGGTCAGGCATTTGCTTCAAAATGCTAGGATTTAAGGAAAGCTTTGAAATCTCTATGGCCTGCAGCTTCACAGCTCTGCTGACGGTGGTTTCCAGAGAGCAGCTGTATCTGGTAAGGGAATGAAGCAAGGCATGGAAAAGCAGGGACAACAGCTGAACTTAAGTACAGAGACACCTGGGATGTTACTGCTGTTATGGAAAGCTGATGTTTGTGCTTTGGATTCCATCCTTGGCAAGATTTGACTTTTCTTAGTCTGAAAAGTAAATATGTGACTCAAAAACTCTGATTTAAAAAGTATGTCAAACAAAGCTTTTAAGATAGTGTTTAGTGCTTATATATCAGAGCAGATTCGTGACGCATTAAGAGAAATTTGTCATTTTTAGGAGATGGCATCGGTCTCGTCAAGTTTGGAAAGTTCATTGTAGCCATGTGTTTAGCTGCAGAATAGTAAAATATTAGCCAAGTTCCACGTGCTTCATAAGAGAAGGCTATCAAATATATATGTTTTAAGCACTAACATAGAATGATACATAAAAAAGTTATGTGCTGGGAAACATTTCACTCCTACAACACAGTTGTATGGTCCTAATTTTTTACAGCCCTCCTAGAACAGCTCTACTCATTGGAGTATGCATCTTGTAAATACAGCAGGTAGAGAAGAGAGGTTGCTTCATACAAACTAAATTACTATGCTGTATTTAAAATAATTAGATAATGCTTGCCTTTAAAAACCAAAAAACCCATACTGGATGGGGTTTTTATGGGAAATAGGGCATGCATTCCCTTATGCTTTTAGTGCAAATGTACTTACAAGCAACTGCAAAAATTCTAGCAAGAGAGAGTGACAGAACAGCTGAGTGAGTGCTACAAGGTGCCACAAAAATGATGGGTTGGGAATTTAAATTTTTCTTAAGTAAACATCCTTAACTGTGGTGGTTTAAGCAAATCTGACTTCAGTAGCAAAATATAGAATATTTTCAAACATAAATATCTAGCAAGGTAGGTTTTCTAAGGTTGAGTTTTGAGTTCAGTCCATACCCTTCAGCCATGTAATGCCAGTCCCTCAGTTTTCAGATAGTGGATTCAGCAATCCTTCTTATTAAATGTCTTTTGTCTAGCATGGGGGAATAATGAAATACTGGCATGCTGAGGGCCACCAAATCTGTGAAACAAGAGCCTACTGTGCAAGAACACTGGAAAGAAGTAGAAGAGTGTGGAAAGAAAAACATTTCACTTCAGGTGTCTGATTTGTATTCTCAAATAAGATTAATATGATTCTTTAAAAAAAAATTATCAAAATCAGAGCACTGTGGATTTTTAGATGAACGGCTCCCAAGACAGTAGATTGGCAAAAGGTCTTGTAGAAATCACACTGTTGAAGTAGAAGGTTATTGGGTGTTTTTTTCCCCCTTTTATTTGATATCACTGTATCTACCTTCTTAGGTGGCTAATTGGTATCAGTTTATGAGTTTGCATCCTAAACTATATGATTTTCTGGAAAATGCACTTTTTTCAGAGGAATAAAAGTGGGGGGAACCATCGGTGAAAGCTTGCATGTCAATATTTCAGTCAGAAGAACACACAAGAATGAACTATATAGCTCACCATCTTAACCTAAATGCTCAGTTTATGGTAGGTAGGTTTGGAATGGAAATGTAGCTGATGACCTGGAATGGCTGCAAGATGGGGGTAGTTCCTTGGCCTGGCTGGACAAATAGTTGCAGCAGAGAGGGGCATGGTGGCTGACAGGAACTGGAGGCAGTTGCCACAGTAGTTTGTTCAGTGTGAATCAGAATCCACAAACTCAGTGGAGTATTAACTCAGCATTAGCAAGAATATTACAGCACCTTCTATGTGGGGAAATGTGTGTTGTCCATCTCCTGCAGACCTACTCAGTCAAGCTCCTTGAAAATTATCTGTTTGAAGTTGTTTCTTGGGTCTGAAAGGAATCTTTCAAACATAAAATAATGTTTCAGTATTTACTGAAACAACTTCAGTAGTAAATATAAAATGTAAGCATAATATAGATAAATTACATAAAAATTACCAGTATCAGATGCCGTGATTGTGAATGAAATTTGGCTCTTATCTTCAGGTTCAGTAGTTAATTGTATGCTTTGCAGTTTTTCCTTTCATTGAGATTGGAGTGGGGTGTGAGGAACTTCACAAGAAATTTAAGCAAGCTGTATGTTGGTTATGCATAAAGGAACTATTCATTAACAAAAGAAAGTCATAAACATCAGAAGTAGTGGAACAGCTATTTACTACTGATACGTTTCTGTAGTTGTGGCCCACTGGAGGAGGTCTCCTGAGCAAGGACTGGACAAGAGTGGAAGGAGATAAAAACAATTCAACATAGGTGCATAACGTAATAAAGACTGTACAAATTGGTCTTGTGTGTACCAATTCCATTGTATTGAGCTGTAAAGGTCCACAGGAGTGAAGGAAGGGACTGGAGCTGAAAGAATGTGTCGTGACAAGGGAGGTTGAAGAGATCAGTGAGGTTTAAATTCAAGAAATAATCATTTTGAGGAAGTGTGTAAAAGGACCATGAATTGTACAAAGATAAAAGACCCTTGGTTAATGTTACAGACATAAGAAGAATATTCAGTAGAAGACAGGCAATTAATTAAAACAGAATCTCAAATGCATAATTAGTTCTAAAACTGAAATTTATTGAATAACTAAGATATTCAATAGTGAGAATATCAAAACCACCCTTTCTTTCCATACAAGGGTGTATAGGAAAAGAACAGGTTAGACCACATAGATGGTGCCTTTTTCATGCTTAAAGCAATGACATAGAGCTGAAGGACTTCATGTGTCAGACACTGTTTCCATGTGTTTGTGTTTAATAGCTCTGCTTGGATTTTTCTCTTACCTGTATATTTTTGTCATCCCACTTACGCTTTTGGCTTCCATGTTGTGGCAATGAGTGTCACAGTTGTAATTATGATTTATGTGATGTAGTCTGGCTTTTCCATTTATTATAGACCTGCTGCCCGATTTAATCATTTCATTGATTTCTTAACCAGAATACCCAGTGACATTGAGAAAAACTTTTTAAAGAGAGGGCTGGTCATGACACAAGACTGCCCCTCAGGCTTTCTCTAATTGTTCATGGGTGGGTGTCTTGCTCTCCCTGTAGGAGATAGAGTATTTACTGCTTGACTGACTCCTGCTGTAACAGCTTCTGTGGGTAGCTAGTGAGTTCCATCCTGGCCATGACTCCTGTGTCCTTGTGGTGAATAAAGTTGATTCCCAGGTGCTTCAATTTAGGTGCAAATACTCAGAACAGAACTCTTTGCCCATTGAATGCACAACATTGCACACACTTCCCTGTATGTGCTAGTGTGTAGTTTTCAAGGTGCATATCCTGGGCCCTGTCTGAGGCTCAGTGGGAGAATGGGGGTTTTTTTGTTTGCTTTTTTTTAAAGTCAGCCTTCCATCCCCCATCTCACACATGTCATAACAGGACAAATGCCATCTTATCCTGCTTTGTGGGTGAAAGTTTGGTGCGTGCTTGCTGGCCCTCACTCTTAGCTGTTTACGTGCTGTAATGACCGCAGAACAACTTGGCTTCTGGGGCCCAGAATGGTAGCAGATCTCTCACTAACTCTTTGGTGTAGCGGGAGCAGAATCAGAGACTTTCTGTCAAAATCACAGGAAGTTCTTGTTAATTAAAAATAGGAAATCATTCCTGCTCGCTGGAATTTGTGTTCAGAATGTGGTTGTGTGAAGTGAGGTTCTGCAGTGAGTATTGAATATTCTAATTTTTACTCCTTTTTTTGTCTTCTTCTAGGAGAAGCTCTGCCTACCACATCACATCCTAGAAGAAAAGGGCTTGGTAAAAGTGAGCATAACAGTTCAAGCATTGCTAGATGTAACCACAGTGAAACAAGCTTTATTCACATGAAACTACTCTCTCTGCTGTTACCAGCTACACTGTGCCATAAAAGAATCAAAAAACTGCCCATTTTTTCAAACTGCATTGAAATCAACTCCAGTACTCCAAGAGTATTCTTATGGTTTTAAACCCATGTTTCAGACTGTACATATGTGTCGAACTACAAAGCAGAAACTGAACAGAAACATTTTCTAGGGGAAGCTGGTGCTTCACTGCTTTTATAGCTCACTTTGTACAGTACTTACTAAAACAACCACCTCTCTGCCACTTAAAATCGTGTGGAGTACACAGCTGTCTTGCAGCAAGATATCTTTGTATTACCAAACTAAGAATCACTGTAATCACCTGGGGGGAGGGAGAAGGGAGAGTAAATCAGACTGCTACCACCTTAGGTTTTTCTGCAGTTGCTTCAGGCTATTGCCTTTTAAAAATATCCAGACATTAAATATTTATATAAATATTATTTATTAGTGAGTTGTTATTCATCCTTTGGATGCAAAATGTAAATTAGGAAACTGTATTTTATTACTGCTTTTTTTGTGGTTAAACACTTTATTTTAATATAAATACTTAGTTATTTTTTATTCTACTTGGTGTGCAGTAGCTCTAGATCTCCGTAAATTGTATTTTCTAATATGTAAGGTAAAAAGCAAACAAAATAGGTGCTTCTATTAAAAGAACAGCTAGCTGGAATGGCATTCTTTATTTCTTGAATCTGTGGAACATTGGTAAAAAATTGTCTGCATTCCATTGAGTTTCCTACACTCCAGTAACACCTCTCCCCTCATTAGACTAAATTGGCTGAAAGTGAGAGCACACCCATTTATTTGTATATAGATGTTTAAAAACAAAAGGAAATATGTAACTTGAAAAATAAATGTGAAAAAATATTTTTGATTGCTTATTTTACTATGCACAAGACATTTAACTTTTGCCACAACAAAATGATTTATGTGCATTAGGATCATGTGTCTTGAAATGTAATTTTGCACTGTAACTTGATTTCTTTTAAAGATTATAGCACTACAGAACAAATAGTAAAAAATAGCACAAGAACATTAACAAGATTAACAGGTAGCCAAAAAATTAACTTGTTTTCTTCAGTGATTCCTTTAAGAGGAGACAAAATGATGGAAACTGCCAAAGGCAGTCTCAAAGACCCGATCTTCCAGATCCAGCCTGCCTGGGTACAGTGCTTCTCTTTAAAAGTATTCACAGAATTAAGCACAATGTTCTGTAGTGCACATTTGCAGCATCAGACCTCTACTTCCACGTCAGCAATAGGAAATAAAAGTTCTTCTCCTTATTACCACTTTACATTTTTCAAAGATATTTTTAAAAGTATAATTTATTATTAAGACATCACACATTTCAGATCAAAGAGTTCCAGCACAGTGATTCTTCTGCTATCTGGAACATCCCATTTTCATTCACACAAGAAGCCAGTGATGGGATTTGGGCAAGCAGGACGGGGCAGCTGCATGTGGTGAGAAGGGAAGCTGGCTGGGGCCACACAAGCAGGGCGTTTGAAATGTAGAGTGGCAAAAAAAAGAGGCAAGGGGGTGTGAGGACTAAATATTTAAGCGAGAGGATGTGGAGAGAGCTATTGTATGAAGGCTTTTGGGCAGAGTGATGCATACTTGTCACTACCCCCTCTCAGGGCAGCTGCACACATGCTCACAGGCGCTGCATTTAAACCCACCCATGTTCAGACAGTGTCTGAATGCAGAGCACACACACCACCACCACTTGCCAACAGGCTGGGAGACAGTGACAGCAGCGGGTGAGGAGGAGGGAAGTGGACTCGCAGACAGTGAGACAGACAGTATGCACGGAATATCCACTTACTTCAACCAAAGCAAACACATTTATTTTATAGAGGGAACATTGACTTAAATTGTAATTTGATTGGCAGCTAGCATATTGTTTCCTATAAAATGTACTGTGCACTTTAACACTAAATGAAAATGTATTTTAATATTTTACAGACCTGCACAAATGTCTGTTTTGTCAAAAAGCACGAGCAATGTAAAGAAAATAAGTTTTCAAGTCAGAGTTTATCAAATTTTAGAAGCATTCAAGGATCAAGTATAGAAATAGGAATATTGATTTCTGCATCTTGAGGGTTAAAATGCAGGTTTCCTGAGTATTTTTTTACAATGTATATATGGCAACATGAAGCTTTGTAATTATTATTATTATTTTGACAAATCTTGTTTTTTCATAATTAAAATTTTGTTTTTCTCCTGATAGTGTCTTTCAGTATTTGCTTGAAGTTGGCTGTAAATAAATAGCTATAAGTATTTTGTAATACAGCTTTTTTTATGCAGTCTTAACCTGTATGGCTAAAAAGAGAATCTCCATCATCCTTTGTACAATATATATATGTGCAATAAAACATGCATGGCAAATCTGTAATACCCTCCACAGTGAACATAATGTATATAGAAAATCTTTACTGTAGTTACAATTAAACTATATTATTTGCAGAAACCCTTTAATGCCTATCCCTGTGGCTGATGATTTCTTGTAAAAGACATGGTAGTTGGAGAGCTAACAATGGAAATGATGGGTTTGGGGATGGGGGAAGATGACGATGTGGTGCAAATGAAGGAATTTTGCAGCTAAAACAGGGATAAGACCCAGCAGGTAGCTGTTGGGTACCTGCAGTGTTCTCCCTGCAGCTTTGCTGCTCCTGCTGTAAAGGGCTCCTGCTGTCCAGTCCATCAGTGGCAGTGAGTTTTCTGCCCTCTGCTGCCAGGGCTGCGCTGGGCTCAGGGACGTGGGGGAAGACCCCTCCTTCAGCTTGCTCCTGCTCACACTGATGTATGAGGGTTGTTCATTTTACTGCTAACACTTCTCTCTACAGGGCAGCCTTTTCTCCTCCTGAAAGGCAGAAATTGTTCTGCAGCCTTCTGCTTCAGCAAACAGTACCGAATCCAAGCAGCAAACACAGTAACGCCTTCGGCCCTGGGGATAACCCAGCGTGCCAGGGCTGTGCTCAGCTGCTTTGCTCTGCCCCTGGCTGCAGAAACAAGGAGCAGGTCACAGCAGCCAGCCTTCTCTTGCCCATGCAGGTTTCTGAAGTCATCCAAGTACAGATTATCCAAGATTCCAATTTCTCTAATGGAGTGTATTTACCTTCGTGAACAGGTGACTTTGTGGGCTGTACTTTTTCACATTTGATTGGTATTTTGGAAGCAGAGGATCTTTCTGCAGTAATTTCCTTTTGGAGAGCTCTTGCAGTGCACACAGTTGTATCTTCCCAGCCTTCAGAGCTTACTTCATAAATAAATAGATGCAAGACTGACACAAGTCAATGCATAATTTAAGGCTGTCACCAGCACCAGCCCCCCTGTAACCTAGAATCTAGCAGGAGCCAAACACAGCATTCAGCATTGCTTAAAAAGGAAACCCATCCTACATCCATGGTAGCATTTCCTCTGGCAAGAGTGAGTCAAGTTTCGAATGATTCAGGTCCAGCTGAACTATGAGAGAGCTGAGTTTACAAGTGATTACTTGCAGCTTACTGGAACAATCTGTGTTCTTGTCCAAGGCAGCTGGCAGAATTATACCACCAAGAGCTATTTTAGATCTACAACCGTCACGACTAAATTCTGCCATCTTCTGTAAAATAAGCATACTTGATTTCAGCAATGAGATATCAGATCATCTAGATAGCAACTGCTTTTTTCAGACCTGTTTAGCATTTTCCTCTTAGTCCTGTCAAATCTAAGATATACAGTACAAGTCTTTCACACTCTAAGAATCAAAGGCAAGTGGAGAAAAAATCCTTTTTACTATAGACTGCTTCCTTCACATGTTTTTTAGAGGTCTTTTCTGTAAGTATCATCCATGACATACTCCAGATCATTTGCTTGGTAACACACAGGACAGTAAATTACTGTGCACAGCAGGCTTTTGTCTGCATTCTCCACCAGACTGGTCCTTGGAAGGTATTTACACAGGCCCAGGAAATACACACCTACCACTTCAGATTAATTAAGTAGCTTGATTAGCTGTGCCACTAACAACTTCCTTCATCATTAAAGGATGAAGTAAACCCCAGTAATTAATTAGCTGAATGGGCACACTTGTTAATCACAGTCTTTGCACAGTTGCACTAGAAGCTGTCTGCACATGCCACGTCCACACCCACACTCATGCTGTGAACGTCACTCATGTGCTGGCTTACATTTTGACCCAAACTGCAGCAAATGTAACTGATGGCATCAAGAGTGTTCCAAGCATGCAAGAACATTCCCGATACTTACTCTAAAGCACACACATCAAATTAAGTGGGACTTTTATTTTTCTTAGAAGTACAATCAGAAAGGCTTCATTTTACAAACATTACTTTAGCAAATGATTTTTGTTTAGTTCGCCACTCTCTCTTGATTCATATTGGCCAGGCAGCACTCACATCACATCCAAATGGTTCAAGCATTGAGGTATTTTGCATGGTGTTTGATGTGGTCATTAATAAATGAAGCAATGAAAAAGTAGCTGTGATCATAACCCTAGAAGAGAACAATAAAGGAATCAGCAGAGAACATACAGCTTGTGATAAAGCAGTCATGCTAAGCTTCCTTAAAGGAAATGTAATTACTCTCCTGGTTTTATCCAGTTTAAGAAATACCTGGAATATATATAAAAATGGCAAGGGACACGTAAGAGGCTAAGTATAGCTGAGCACTAGGAAGCTGAACAAACAGAAAGTCCCTTAACCTGCCCAGATCTGGGCCTGTAAGCTGGAGATGGGCAACAGCAAGGATCAGCTGCAGAGTGAGATGCAATCTGAGAACAGCTGCTTTCACAGGCAGTTCCGGTAAAACACAGCCCAGGTCTGAGTTACTGCTCCATCACTGCTGAAATGTCACCCTCTGGCCCATGCTCCTTCATCAGCACTAACTATCTTTAGGTGCAAGGTTTATGATAAACCAGAGAGGACAACTGGGCTCCTCACTGAGTCTGGGTGGAAGTTGCCAGTGGCTTACAGAGACTCCAGTCCTCTCAGGACCATCTTGTTCTGGGTCACTGCACTGCAGATAAGAGCGATCCTTCCACCTGGGTCTTTACCTGAATCTAGCATGTCAAGCAGTTCCGCCCCTTCCCTAATTTACACAAACACATGCAAACTAAATCACGAAGTTTTATGATAAACACAAAACCCACAGCCCAGAAATGGGATGCAGCAGAAGGCCATGTGTCACTGTGGCTGTACAGTGACTGCGATACTCATTAAAAATGATGAATGCTGTGCCTTCAGCCAAGCACCGGCAGCCCGAGTCCCCATGCAGGGATCAGCCTGTCCGAGCTGGAAGCACGGCGACACCTAGTGGCGAAGCGCGGCTGAGTCGGGCGGGTGATGAACACCTCGGTGGCCCGTGCGACTGGAAAGTGTCACTTCTCACCCTCCTCCTCAAGTGGCCGGGGACACACCCACAGTGAGAGCGTGCCCGCCCCCTTACAGACACTCTCTTCACTGCCTGCTCTCTAGAACCAAAAATCACAAACAAGAATGCAACAACCAAGGACTGCAAAAGCAACGTGCCTGCTGCAGTCTGAAGACTACTGGGATTTTCCGCTCGGTGCAGGCAGCGATGAAGTTATCAGGCAGTAACTGGCCTGCAGACAGGAACTGGTCATCTTTGCCTTGGTCAATCAAGATGTCGAGGCGAGAGCCCGAGTAGGACTTCACCAGCTGCGTAGCATCATATGCCTGCAGACATAAAAGGGAAATGACACTCAGTTACATATGCTCAACTGGTTACAGTTTGTTGACTGCAGGAAAAGAATGGCACAGAGAGAGTCCTGGGCAGCGTCCATCAGGACACCAAGCTGCACTTCGGAAGAACAAAAAAAACCAGGGAAATTCCAGGCAACTGAAAAGAAACAGCCATTGCTTTAAAAAGGGCAAATGTATGAGCTAGGTAATTACCAAGCTGGCAGCTTAACCAAAAAGCACATCCAGCCCAGGGCTGAATTCCTACAGAATGGAAGATCAGCAATATAGTCAGTACTAATTCACACTCTTGTGCAGAAACTAGATGCTGCTGAAAAAACTTGGTGTCTTGGTGTAATTATTCTGGCAGCCAAAAGTCAAAACACCAGTGTAACACAACTATGTTCATGGGAAGGCATTTAACCTGAAGGTTACCATCATCATTTGACCAAGAAAATTTGGTTCGACTGAGAATCAAATATTAAAAACTCTAAACATAGATGTATCAAAAAGTAACTATGATGGGGAACATGTTACACATGGGGTGCTGTGCTTATTTCATGCTCAAAATAAATAACTCCTTTAAAAAGACAGCAACGTGTTTAATGCTGTGGAGAAGACCAATCACCAATGGACAGCAAAATCCAAAGTCCTACACCAAGGCATCAGAGCCATCCTTCCAGGATGCCACCAGATCCAGAAATGACACTACAATGGAAATGGAAGCTTGGGCTCAGCCCAGCACTGTGGCCAAGGTATCAAATTATCCTGAACACATTTACATGGCAATTTTAAGCCAAAATAGAGAGATCAGATGTTGTATATCTGTGCCAAAGGCAGATCTAAGTCTGTTCCTGATGATTGCTGTTGATGTATTGGGCTAAGTTTGCAGAAGCACTCTGAAACAAGTTAAGGGGACAGAAAACAGGTTTTTGGGTGGTTGTTTTGTTTTGTTTTGTTTCACAACAAATCCATTACATTAAGTCTAAGCAAGTTTAACTGGTGGTTTCCAAGTACACAAAGTACTCTAGTAGAAAAGATATTAGAAAAGCAGAGAACACTCTCCAATCCTGTAAAGTTTTAATCAGACCTGGAAGTCTTCCTAAAACATACTTTAATTCAATTTACAAGGGACTGAACCACAGCTTGTGCTTATTTACAAGGAAATCTGAGTACATGGTCACGACGATCCCTTCTAACTTAATTATAGAAATACAGTGCAATGTTTAAGTTGAGATTAAAAACACTGAAGGGCTGCTCAAATAATGCAGCAACCATGCAGACAAACGTGTTTGTATCTTAGCCATTCAGATACAGCTACTGATGGCTCAAAATGAATGTCCTGGAGCTAAAACCTAACTTTGTCTAGTTTGATGCTGTTCTGCGGGATACCAATTTCCAAGTATCCAATGGGCTCCTCTTGGAGGCCTCCCACAGGCTAGCCCTGAAAGATGTCATGAGGCTCATCAGTCTGAGCAGTTTGCAGCAGGCTCTCTCTTCAGGCTACTACAAAAATACACTGCTTGTAATTGTTCTCAGCCCAGACTTTTACATCTTCATAAAACTGAGAGGAATGTAGTTGATTGGATGAGAGACCTGCATCTCATTACATTTTCATAAGCACCATAAGGCAACAGCAAGTCACTGCTGCCAGAAACAAACAATGCTTTTCTGTGCTTAGGAGTGTAACAAAACAACAGTACCAGCTCATGGGCACTCCAGAGGTTTTTTCTAGGCTCCTGCCATGATGTATTTACAGATCACTTATTCATCTATCATTAAAGAACATCAGCTCCAACACATACCTCCCATTTGCTTGTATCTGGTCCCAGATATCCACCAAGGGCTTTCTTCCCCCACTGGCACTGAATTGGGTTGCAGATAGGAGCAAATGCTGACACAGACTATTCAGAAAGACAGTAGCAAAAAAAAACAAAAACAAAAAAACTATGTAACAATGAACTGCAGCAAATGAAACTATTTATACATTTAATTCCCTCAAAGAACTTAGTATTATGTTTTCTTCCATCACATTTACAGAAATTTATATAGGCATTAGTATATCTCATATAAGCTATACTTCATCTTACTCTGTACTTCCCAGGATTCTTCAGAGCAAGTATAAGAGCTCCATGACCTCCCATGGAATGCCCAAAAACAGACATCCTTTCAGGGTCAGTTGGAAAATTGGCATTTATTAGTTTAGGCAGCTGTAAAGGAAATAAAAGCATAATAAAAATGTTAAAGCAGCTTGAGTATGTTTAAGAAAAACGCACACAACAAAAAGCACTAACTTTTAATGCCACTGAAACCAAAGGCACATCTCTGGTTCTAGCCTGACATTTGTGATCATGGCCTAAAAGAATGTGAAATCAGAAGGAAACAGTGCTGCTGATAATAAGTAACTCAAAGTATCTCCATAGAAATCTCCCATAACCTTGTAACACAAGATGTGGGAATTTCCTATGACTGAGCCACGCCTTTTATCTCACCCAGCAACACCAGGAGAACCCAGCAGCCAAGTTACCTCATCCTTTATGTAGGAATACATCCTGTAGTTTGTTTTCCAAGGATCTTCAGTGGCATCCACATAAAAACCAGCACCAGTGCCGAAATCCCAGCTTTCATCTTCTCCTTCAATATTGCAGCCACCTAGCATGGAAAATCTTTCCTTTACTGCATGTTCAGAATTGGAGAACCTGCCATACAAATCAGACTCGGGACACAAGTTTCTCAATTATATCTCTACCCCTTCAACTATAAGACAATTCAGATTTTAATTCATTAGTACAATGTTTTCAAAATTACACCTACATAAT
The DNA here is from genome assembly GCA_013396995.1 of Dicaeum eximium. Classification (NCBI taxonomy): domain Eukaryota; kingdom Metazoa; phylum Chordata; class Aves; order Passeriformes; family Dicaeidae; genus Dicaeum; species Dicaeum eximium. The sequence goes on along the minus strand of VWZP01005875.1, from coordinate 329,389 downwards.
ACCTACAGATATATCCAATTTCTAAATAGTGTCAATATCTCCATAAATGAATATAGCATATACATGTCTCCTAAACTATTTCTGTAAAGCTTTCTCCAATTTACTCAGGAACTTAATCAAAAGTTGGCACTTGTTAAATGGCACTACCAGCTTATTTCAGTCATTAGACCTCATCCTATCAAGTACAAGAAACTGTGTGAGAAACAGAAGAAAATTTCCTTTTCCCCAGAATGACAGAACCATGTATCACCAAATGGTGTGTCCAAGCTGATTTATGTGCTTTAAATAATGCCTGCTACGCCTCCCTTTTTAAGATTCTCCAGAAGAATAATTCACTGTTCCTATAATTTCACAAGTCTACCTCTTCTGCAATTAATTTCAATGCTCCCACCTATAATTTCCATGAAACTTAACTAATTTCTTCTTTGAGTAACTGCAGGATTGTATCCTCTTTTCCAAGGCTACACTTTCAAACTAAATTTGCATATGTGTTCTTGAAAGTCAGTACATCCCATCCAGCCCTCCCTTTGATTAGTCTGTGATTTACCAGCCTGAACAGAACAGAATGCAATATTTCAAGGTATATGTGATAGGAATGTTTTGGAGAAAGAGAGGCCATTATTTCCTAGTTTCTGCAATCCAAAATTACATGGGCTTTTACCGCTGTCAGACTACACTGCAAACCCACGTGTAACTCAACAGTCCCTCCCAATTTGTGCAGAGATGGCTTCCACCCTGCCACAGTGTGAAATCAGATTTGTACAAGGATCAAAGCTGACTTTGCTGCAGTGACATGCCCTTGAACACTGAGTGATTTTGTAACTTAACAGTCCAGCAATCACAGGGACTGGGGTGCTTCAACATGTTGGATGTAAAAAAGTCTATCTTCAGTACCTTGGAGATGACAAAAACTCAGAAAGTCCTGCCAGGCAACGAAGGCATAATGCTCATTACGCTAAAAAAAAACTTTCAGGAAGCCTTGAAAAAAAGAAATTTGAAAAGGAACCTGCATAATATTGCTCAGTATACCTGTCTGGAAAAACAACCCTTCAAAGTAAGAAAAGTAAAGTCTATCAAGACCTGACAGAGGGTCTGTAATGAGAAGTATTTAATGATTTTAAGCGGTCTTTTTCCCCATCCAGATACATCTCCTGGCTCCTGGAAGGTAATTCTCATGCACTACATAATTAAATATAAGCATTTTCAATACCTCTCAACTCACAATTATATTTGAATTGCTTTTCACCTGTTTCCCCAGAAAGCTCAAACAGACTTAAGAACATCTGGGATCTCTGAGCTAAAATTTAAGAGTATAATATGAAGCTCATACCAAAACTCATTTAAATAGTAATCCTTATCAGTAATAGTGATCCTTATCAGTTAAAAGGCTAAAAGGCAAGAGAGAAGCTGCCACAAGGGACTTAAAAGAAAATGGACAAAGCAATGACCTATGCAAAGGCAGTTACACATTGATAGAGACAATTTACACAGATACTACCAAAACCAAGTTCCAGTCCAACTATACAATATGAATAATGCAAAGGTTAATTGCCCATCTCTAGCCTGCAGCAAACAGCAACAATGAAGAGTGGAGTTCATTCATTCACAAGTTTTGCTCTTCTGTCCCTCTTCTTCATTAGAAACATGTATTTACATTCTTTGACCTGACAACTTCAAAACCTAGATGTAAAAAATACTTTATGGAAAGAACATCACTTTTTTCCCATATTGCCTGTAGTCAGATGTAACCCACTAAAGCTTGGGAAATATTAGAAGACTGACACTTTTGTTTACACTGCTCACGAGACTTTGGCAGAATCCAAAAAATACAAAACATAAAACAGTGAATCCCCAGTATTTCCAATTAACTGCAGATCCACCATTTTCAGATTTCCCATACCATAAGCTCAGCCTTATACAAATAACAGCACATCATTTAAAAAATCCATTCATCAGTAGTCTGCTGTAGCTGCAGGGGAGCAGGGTTTCTAGTTTGCTTTTCAAGTATTGTAATCCTCGGAAGGCATGTATTTAATTTGCTTTAGAAGACAGAATACAATTCAGAGCAAGCATTGCATCTTTGTGTGGCAACACAGTTCTGCAGGTTTTATAGGGTCCCAGCAAGGCACACAAAATATCAGCAAGAATTGTAATAACACACATTTGTTGTTTCACTTTTCTGCCCTCTTCTTGTCTGTGCTGAACTCTAGAGCCCCTTTGTTTTAGCTTTAGTGCCACAACAATAAGTTCAAATGTCAAACCCTCACTACCCCATTATTAAGAACACACACAAAGTAATCCAGGGAACAATGCAAGATGCACAGGTGAGGTCAAATTCTGACTCAGGTGGGCAACACACTTTTCAGCACACTGCAGCAGCCCGTTCCCTGAGGGCAGAGAGTGCACTTCAGTGTGATGGCTGTCACCACGTCTGTCCCTGTACTCACGTGGGCTCGTGTCTGGTGCCACTACAATCAGGCCGTGCTCCGCTGCCGCCTGCTGGAACGCAGCTTTCGTTATAAAGTTCTGCTCTGTGCAGGTCAGCCCTAGGGAAATAACAATATCCTTGGTTACCCATTGCTCGTGGCATACTGGTTTCAAAACTCTTTTTGACAGAAAAGGTTTTGAAAAACAAAGATTCCTATCTCCATAAATATGGAAAATGTTTCCATTAGGCTCAACAATGCTTAACAATCCACAGAAACAAAGTTGCACTGTCCCATCCAGCCAGACTAACACGTGATCAAACCCAGATCCGTGTGCACCCTGCATCCCCTTGAGAACCTGCTCATGCAGTGCAGAGTGCCTTCAAGCCCTGTGCATTTAAACCCACTGATCACAGGCATTTGCTAAGGCTGGCACTGTTCTGACACCTCATCCTGCAACTACGTTTTTCTTTGTACTGTCATCTCAGCTGTTTGCATTACAGAAAGGATAAAGGGCTCCAAAACGCACAGCAATATGTGCCTTTTATAAAGCAGCAGGTCCAAATAAAGTCTAATTACAAATAAATTACATTTCACACCAATATTTCAATTTTTCTTCACTATACAATTGAGAAGAGTTAATGATTCTAGTTTTCTCTGAGGACAAGTTGCCAGCAACCTAATTTGACTGATTTATTGCCCAAGCCAATAGAGTTTACATTCAATAAAATAAATGTGCTGCATGGCTTAGAGCTCTTCAGACAATTTCGATGTTCCTAACTTCAAATATAAACATTTTTACCCAGTCCACTGTCATGTCATGACACAAATCAGACCCACCAGTTATTCTGTAACCATGAACACAAGTCTCTACACCAACAGTCTAGTCTCCAACTTTCTAAACACAAGTCTCAATAAAACAACTCCCCGAATTACAGAACAGAGTTTCTGGTTTTTATTTTGAATTAAAAAAAAAAAAAATTTAATTAATTAATTTTTGATGAGACAACTTCACTTCTGCTGCACAAGCCTCTTCAGCCCCTGGCTGTTTCTGATCCCACAGGTTTACTTCACCCTAGACATGTTTGTGCTAAGGCAGCTGACAGCACCTCTCTTTTCAAGTTCCCTAGTTGCTTCCTGCAAAGTTGCACTTGGAATAAGGTAGAGTCCACAGGACAAATGTGCTGGCTCCCATGGGCTCTTTTCACATCCCTACTCTGTTAGCTGAAGCAGTTTTTAAAAACAAAGAAAGCAGGAGGTGTCTCAATGGGAAGGCCTTACAGGAGAACCTTTATATATATGCTTTGGAATAAAAGGTATGAACATTTTAGAACAAAAGGGTAGAACACTTTGAACACTGAACATTTTAGACACAATCTTGTAGGCTACCCCCAAGCTGTATCGTGATTTATCACAGCACACTCAAACTAAGTGTGCCTTCCAGAAGATGAGTTCCTGTAGAATCCAAGAGCTGCCACTGCAGTACCTTTACAGTAAGTTTCCAGTAACTGTAGTGTAGTAGTTTGAAAATATTTAAGATTGTATTTTTTAAATTACTAAGACTCATGCTACTTACCCGAGAGCCAATACAGCACAGGACACTTCCCAGTTTCTGCTTTTGGAGGCAAGTAGATTCCAAATTTCATTTTGCATTTTAGCTCTGCACTGTATTAATAAAATACTTCTTGTTATCACCACTACTTAATTAACAAGGTCACTAGCATTAAAAAAAAGAATCAGTGGAGCAGTGCATTTCATTCAAAGGGAAATCTGGTCAGTAAATTCTAACAACTAAGTTAAAGGAAGGAAAATCAATTCCTAAACTCAGCCTTAGACTCCAGATTTGGCAACAGCTAACTTTTCAACCTTGTTCTGAATATACTTAGAACAGAGCCTTACAAATAAGCCACATTTTCACAGTGCTGCTAACTGAGAACAGGCTGAAAATTGAATTTTGAATCCCAGCAATATTTAGGTTGAGCTTTGGCTATCAAATTGCAAAGTAACTTTTACTGAAGAACACATCTACATGACTTGCACAACATAAAATGCACAGCATGTGCCAGAAAGTGAGGTTTTCAATCTATTAAGTCTACAGACCAATTAGATGCTCAATTAATACTAAAGCCTAAAACTATCAATAAACTCTTATCTAAGCACAACTGATGATTTTATTTTTATTTGGATCTAGTTTTTTTTTTAAAAGCTTGGTTTTTTTTGTACACCTTCATCAAACAAGAATCTACTCACTGAGTCACTGCTCACAGCACTTTTCCAGATTGCACAGAAGTAAGATACCCAGTAGTGAGTGGAACTTTGCACACACAGTGGTTCTCTGTGCTGCAAGCAGGACAACCCAAAGTAATGAAGCTTCATTTTCAAAGGTAAAAATAGTAGCTTCCCACCTCAGCTGTGCAGCACTAAGTATACTAGATTATGTTAAACATTAACACAGAAATTCAAGAGCACAGCCAAAGGAGCAGTAGATATTATTCCTAACTGAAATATGGACATTAGTGAGAGTGTGCTGTTTTCCTGCAGACTGAAAACACTGACAGCAATGGATTCACTGCCCCAAGCCAAACATTTTGGCTGCTTTAGTGGTGTTTACCTGTCGTGTTCAAACACCTTCTGGAAACCTTCAAAGCATTTGTTGCTTGAAACCTGTTTCAGTGCCATAATTTTAACTGGGGGGAAAAAAAAAAGGAAAAAGTTAAATTTTAAATTAAAACAATCCTGGTCTTAGACTTTTTGAGAACAGAAGAATGGAATACAACTTGTAGTAATGTTACCGTTTCCAGAAGAATTTCCTGCATGTGCTTTCTGATCTTTCATTAACTTTCTATTTCCCCACAAAAAAAGGGACACGGGAGGCTGAACTCTTGTGAGCAGAATGGGCAAAGCCTACCTGTTTTCCTACAGACCCACATCTCCAATGAACTTTACCTCAGCATTACCTCTGGCTTGCTCTTTGGCTACCAAAAAAGCATTCCCACGTGCTGTGGTTAACCGGGAGCTTCCTGTGCCAGGCTGTTTACCTCCACAATTACCATGCAGAAGAAAAACCTGCCCCACCTTTCCTTCTCTTTGTGTGACAGTATCCAGCCACTAATTACCACAATACTGAGCCTTATCCTCATCTTGATTGAAGTTAATTACCACGGTCTAACACTTTGTGGGACAGCAGAAACAAAGGAGCAGAAGGCTTATGTTCACGGCAAACAGTCGGAAAAATGCAGGCAAAGGAGAGTCACGGGAGTTTTAGAACAGCTGGTAGTGCAAGCGTGCTAAGGAAACTCGGGAAGGCTGACACAAGAGTGAACACTGTCAGCCTGCACGGGGCAGTGAGGCCAAGCAGGCAGCTGAAAGGTGGCCAGACTGCGGGGTCACAGAAGCACAGACAATTCTGAGCTGGAAGGGACACCCAGGGATCATCGCATCCAACTCCTGGCCCTGCATAGCACCATCCCCAAGAATCACACCATGTGCCTGAGAGCATTGTGGAAATGATTCTTGAGCTCTGTCAGGCTGGTGCTGTGACCACTGCCCGGGGGAGGCTGTTCCAGTGCCCAACCACCCTCTGGGTGAAAAGCCTTTTCCTAATAAACAACCTAAACCTGCTCTGACACAACTTCGGCCATTCCCTCGGGTCCTGTCACCGGCACACACGAAAATCCTGAGGGGAACTCAGGTAACTTCAGACCAGGTAACAAATGTCAAAACGAAAGCGTTCCACCCCTCACACCGGGGCGCCGGGCAGGAAGAGGCAGGCACCACGGAGAACCCTCGGGGCTCATCGCTGTCTCCCGCCGCCCCAGCGGGAGGGGCTGGGGCCGAGGGCTGCGCGCCCGGCACCGCCTTACCGCCATGGCACCAACAAGGCCCCGGCCCGGCTCGGGCCGCCCCTTTGCACATAGCCAGCCCTGCCCGCTGCGCCACAGCGCTCTCCTGTGCCTCCATTTCCCCCCTCCCTCCCGCCCTCCCGGGCGGCGATCTCTCCCCTCCGGCCAGGCCCGCACGCTCCGGCCGCTGCCGCCGTTACCTCCCTGCGCTCCCGACCCGGCCCGTTCCCGCTGCCTTACCGGGAAGGGGCGGCCCCTGCGCGGAGGCGGCTCCTCCTCGCCCGCCCCGGGGCTGGCCCGCACCGCCCCGCCCGCCTTGGGCCTGCCGGGGACAGCCGGGCCTGCGGCCGCCGCGGGGTGCAACGCGTCAAATGTGTAAACATTTCTTAAAAAGGTTGTTCTGGGATGTTTGGTCTTTGTATACTTTGAAGCCTAATCAAGAGAGGAGATTTAATCCGTGAAACAGCAGCGAACAAGCTCTAATTGATGCCCAGGTGCTAGAAAGTCAAATTGTTTGTTGGTAGAATTGCGTTGTTAAATTTTTAGGGCTTGGCTTGTTTCAGTGGTCTGAGACCTAGGGAGAGGTTGGCAAAGCCTGGCGACAGGGATGTGCTGCTAACAGTGGGCACAAAGAGCACAGAATTCACGGGCCACAAGGACATTTGGCAGAGCTCCTAGGACAGGGAAGAAAATAACAAAGAAAACTCATTAACTGTGCTGAAATCAGCTCTAATTGGGTAGAGGATAATTCTAATGGAGAGATCGTGACCATCGACTTGCAACCCACAAAGAAACTGACTCAAGAAACCCACCAGAGCATCCATAATAGTGAACTATTCAAAGCAGCCTTTCTGTTTGTGTCATGGTCCCTTGGCCACTTCAAGGGGGAAAAAAGTTACTGAAGTGGCCTGAGCTGGGACCACTGCACCATTGTATTCCAATTGGTTTTACTTCCCCTCGGGATTTCAGAGTTCCTCATAGCAAGTGCCGCCAAACAAACTGCTGATTTTATAATAAATCCAAATTTTGGTGTAGGTATTTTACACCTCGCCTGCAAGATCACAAAGTAACTAAGATATTTGGCAGTGCTTCCATCTTATTCATAACCCAAATTATCCCACATTGTGCTGGGATTTTATTATTCTTTCTTTATTAATTTGCAGTTAAACGTGTCTATCTCTATGTGTGCATTTTGTAGCTCCCTAAATGTCTCTCATGGGCAAGATAATGCCCAGTTAGTTATTTGAACTGAACTGTCAGTTTTCTCTCTATTATATATATAGACAGCTGTTGTTATACACATCTCATTTTCCCTGGTATCTGCAATTGTTTTTATCTGTTTATCTATTGTCAGTATGAAATCTGCCTAACTCAGGCAGTGATACTGATAAGATTTTGATGAGTTTGTGCTCTTCCTATCCAAGTCCGTTAGATAACGTCTGCCCTGTTTACTCCCATTTCAAAGTGATATATTCAGAAGGATTCACCTGAGAGCTTGCTGATGAGTTTCCCTGGCCTCCTGACGTCTCCATGTCAAGATGTATGTGTTATTTTTATGTCTTTTCAGTCAAAAATGAATGAACATATATGCATAGGTAAATTATGTGAGGGCTGTTTTCATGGCACAGAGCTGACACACCAGGATAGTGTTAAGAACAGTGTAAGGCAGAGGGAGCCAAGCTGGTGCAGTCTCTTCTGTGCTGTGGTATATAGATCTTTCCAGTATCTTTGGTTATGGACATTTGTTTAACCTTAATTCCATTTCTGTATCCTTTCAGACAGAGTCTGCAGTTCTCACCTATGAATTCATTTGCATTCTGCCTATCATTTCAGATTCTCTAAAAAATACCAGATATGAAACAGGCTTCCTTTCCTTCACCATTAAAAGGCTTCTCATACAGTACAGCAGGGCAACCAGTAGAAATGAGGATATTAAAATAAAATAATGACAGATACTTTGGAAAATCTTTTGGCTTATGTACTCTTGCTTTATATATTATTTTATTATATTCCAGTACAGCACAGACTGTTCCAACATACTTTCTCTTTGTTCCCCCTACACAGACGGTGCTTTCTACCATCTAACCACTGATCTCACCCAGTGGTGAGATATGATTTCACATCATCTACCTAGAATTTCTCTTGCTATCAGTAAGAAAGTCTTTGCATTCTGTCAGAAAGGTTTTTGCTTTTTCACCATCTTTTCTGTACTTGGGGACACATACCATTAGCTTCAACGCTCTCAAACACATTTTTTGTAAAGCTTCCAGCAAGAAACTTCCACATTGTAGCCAAACAACTTGTATGTCTTGAGCTTATGGCACCAATTTTTCCTTTTCCCATTTTCTTTGCACTAAATACAGTCTTTCCCTTAGCCATGCATCTGGGTACACACTTCTCTAATGTTCTAGTACTTTTTGTGGTAGTCTGAATTAAGAGTGGTGGTTACTAACTTCCTCCTGCCTGCTTTTCAGTCATTTTTTCTCAAGTTTTTGTATGTAATCTCATCATCACTTTGGTTATTCAGAGCTCTGAATTCACACTGCACTGTTGACTTTGCCAAGAGATTTTTTGTATGCTGTTCTTTTCTGTTAAGAACTTCTTCGGTGTTCTTTATAGCAACTGATTATAATTAAGTCTTTCAGAATTCTAACGTGATATTTATCTACATTATCTTAAACTGTCTTATGCCATGCTATCAGTCATTTTCAAGAAACATATATGCTGGCAACAGTATCATCCCTCAGTATATTTCATGCTGGTTGTATTGACACAACTTGTTTCAAGTCTTTAGCTTTTCAAGGGAGAAAGTTTGCACAGGGAATGAGAGGATTTTCTGCAGAACTGTATTGTTATTTATTATCTTTATTATTTCACCTTCCTTCTACATCCATCCATCTTACCTTTCATTCCTAGATGGAAGTTAGATCTGAGCTTCTTTTCTTTCTTTCTTGCACACCCTCACTTTCTTTATCTGTGTACATTGAGGGCTTTTTTTCTGCTTTGTTCTATTTCTTGATTTCATTATTTCCTTTCTGTTCATTAATGTGTCGTTTGAGTCCCTCGGTCTTTTAGGGACACAGTATTGTCCTTTGCTCTTGCTTGCACTGTAATCCCAGTTACACAGCTCCCCTGGCTCCTCTTCACTTGGCTTTATCTTGGGTTGGTGCTCCTGCAGCACCGCACTGCGGGTCAGGAATGGCGTCAATAGCTCTGAGCTGCTATTAGGCTGGGCATATTCATAAATCCTCTTTGCAGAGAGGCTGGGGAAAATATATACACAGAAGATTTGCAGTTGCAGAAACAAGGAATTTGTGATAAGAAAATAGAAGAAGTAATGTTTTTTGAAAAATTCTTTGTCCCTGGAGCAGTTTTACAACTTTTCCAAGGGGAAATAAAAAACCAATCACACTTCTTTTATTACAGTAATCTAAGAAATATTGGTAATATTTTCTTGCCACTTCAGAAAAATGGAAAATTAAGCTCATTACAACTGATTTTAAATCCATTGAGGAATACGCTCCTGATAATTCTGACATAAAGTATTTTCCTCTTAATGTGTTACAATTAAAAATGAAGAAGTCTTGTTTTTTTATAGTAAATTAATTGCACATATTTGTATTATGTCTTTTGCTTTTTATTTCTTACTAGTACAGATTAATTTTGAACCTATGAAAAGTCTGCTTGTTTGAGAAATTTTTCCACATACAGTTTTAAATTTCTCATGTATTTACCGAGCCCTTGAGGCTGGTATTTTGAATTCAGATATTCAAGCAAACTTTGATGTATGCTTGCAGCTGAGGAAAGATACTGGCTGACAGGAATATCATTGTGAAGATCTGATTTAGCAAATGCCAAAGGACAAATTTAAATTCAATTTAAGCAAATAAATAATATAGTAGAACATAGGGCTTGTCTTACTAATGGGAGCTGCAAGGAGAGGTGGAGGCATAAATGCCATTTGTTTAGGCTTGTGGTTGTCTTTCCAAGGGAGACAGGCTTTTCTTTAGGTCTTACGGAATAAGTTAAGATCAGCAACACCAGCTGGTATGCCTTGATCCCTACATGAGCCTTGAAGTAAGACATGTACAGTAGACTTTCCTTATTGGTCTTGGTGGAGAGTTCAGGCCACAGACTGAAAGTCATTTATCAAAATTCAGATCAAAGTAGCAGAAGGAACTTTCCTGTGTATCATAAATTCTTGCTGTGAGGATTCTTTAAATCTGGTATCTGTAATGAGGTAAGACAGAGAGTCATGCAAAATTACAATAAAAGGTTACTTTAAAGAGCATGGCTTTTAGAAAAGATGAGAAAAGGCAGTAATTTATTGCTGTCAAGATGAGTATGGTAACATGCCTACATGGCTTTTTGAACAACTGGCATGATCCCCAGAAGAAAGAATATTTTTTCAATAATATATATAATTCCTACAGCAAGTACAGGCAGTGAAAGGGTCAGAAGATTCCAAACATCATTTAAGATGAAAAAGTTAATGTAGATGCTTATATTGCCCAAATACAATTGGCAAAAAACTTGATTGATCTGAATTTTAAGAAAAGGTAAGTCTTCTGAAAGTTTAAAAAAAAAAGAATAAACCTTGAAGGGAACAAATTTTCAGTCACTGATATGGGGATTATTTAGTTATAATTAGTGTCTAAAAGTGTCTAAATTAGTGTCTAGAAGATCAAGAAAACTAAGGGCAGGTCAGCCTTATCACTGCTCCCAGGAAAGTAATGGGACAAATTCTCCTGGGAGTAATTTCCAGGTATACAAAGAACAAGAAGGTGGGTAGGAATAGCCAACATGGATTTACCAAGAGCACAGCACACCTGACCAGTCTTATTACCTTCTGGAGAGAATTCTGCTTCAATGGAGCAGTGGCAGTTGTATATGTTAGCAAGGGCTTTGAGAGAACTTCTGATAGTCTCCTTGTCTCCTTTAACAGGATTGGAGAAATATGAGCTCGATTAGTGGATAATAAGGTGGGTGGAAAATTGGCTTCATTGCTGGGCTCAGGGAGTATTGATCAGCAGTGCAGAGTCCAGCTGTCAGAGTGACACCCCTGTTCAGTGTCTTTATTAGCAACCTGGGCGATGAGATGGAGTGCAGTCTGAGATATGTAGGTAAGAAAAAGCCAGTTTATATTACTCCCTGCAGTAACAAAGATAAAGAGAGAAGGATAATAGGTGTTTGGGAAAAGAAGAGACTTCAGAAACATATTCTGGAGTTCTGGGAAAAAAAATCTAAGTTGTGGTAAAGAAGGGACTATTGGTAATATAGGTCACTATTAATAATACAGCTCATTGAAAGAAAAGGAAAGAGCTTATTGCTGTTGACAGTGACCAGGTCCACAGTGCAAAGCACTGTAGAAAAACCTATTGAAGTAAATCTTCTCACTTGAAGGGTTCACTGTCTACAAGACAGGAAGGTGGGAAAATAATTTCTACACTTCTCATGTGGAGAACATAAATGTTGACTTCTAGAGTGCAGCCGTGATGATTATGCTCCTGTGGAAACTTCAACATTTATTTTATGCATAGTTAGAGGCAGCAATTCCAAATATTTTGGTGGAGCAACTGTTGGACTAGTCTGCTTCTGAATCCTGAGATTTTATGCCTTTGCTTGACCCTGAATAGTTCCATCTCTTTCAAAAAAATTTCTGAAGCAGGTATCCTGCCTTGGATGAATTTTCAGATTCTGTGTGCTGCTTCCCAAATGGCTGCCATTTTTTTTTTCTCATGGGAAGTATCAAATAGGAATCACAGGATAATCTGTCTTTCTTTGCCACATTCAGGGTCTCACAACTGCTGTACTTCATCTCAGGAAGTGCCTTTATAAACTACTTTTGATCCATATTTTGGCTGGTTCTACAAATATAAAGTAAGTAAACCTGACTCATTTCAAACTCATAAATCTCAATTGCAATAACTGTGCATTGCTAGGGTCTTTTTAATGGGTCAATAAGAACTGAAGATTTCCAGATGTGCTTTTGAAATCTATTTTCACAGGAAACAGCATTGAAAAGTAGAGGTTTATAGGAAGGGGACCTTCATGCGTGTCTTTTAAGTTCTGGCTTCTGCTCTAGCCTACTGAGTGGCTTCTTTTGCTGATTTTATCTCACTGTACCTCAGTTGCCCATCAGCAAGTAAGTCCCCAGCAACAGTTGTCTCTTCCTGAAAACAGTTGTAAGAATAAATAAAAGTGGATGTATGCTGACAGTGACTGCAGTAATCGGTTTAACATTCATTTTTTCCCCATTTGTATTCTGGGGTTTTTTGAGCCTTTCTTAAGGGACTGTGTTGATGCATATGCAATGCTGACTCCCTTCCCTTCAGCAAATACATCTGTAGCTGGAAATCAGTGTCTTCTTTTCCAAACATCTTTGCTTTTATGTCTTGAAGTGCCATATTGATAAACTAATTGTATTATCTTTCAATGATCAGTGCAAATTATGTAGAAACAGGTCAATCTGGCAGGGAGTTTTCCAAAGAACATAAACAATTATGATATGCTGGAGCCTACATACAGAGGTCTGGTAGTACTGAGGCAAACTGAGTGGATTTGCAGTTCAGGGGTCTTATCTGGTACGTTTCACCATACCACCACATGTGGTATGTCACATATTTGCAGCTTAAACAATCCGATTCTCTATGTCTGATAGCTTCTGAAAAATACAGCTTTGTATGCTTTTTTTACGCACTATAAAGCTCAGTGAAATCTTAAGATTAGAGCGTGGTTTTGAGGGAGTTACTTATTAACAGCTGTACTACTTTGATACGCATTGCCATTGCAAACAAGAGCTTGTATGCTGTAAGATCAGGTGGAGGAATGCATTTATTTTGGTTTTAAGACAGGGAAAATGAAAACTATTAAAATACACTTGGAGTTCTTATTTCAATGCTCTTTGTGAAAGAAAATACGGACAATAGATGGCACTGTGGTTCTGTGACCCGGGGGTTATTTGTGTCTCTGGAGCGGTGTCACGCTGTTTGCGCTGCTCTGGCGGTGGGGCTGACCCGGGCTGGACACCAGGTGCCCTCCAAACTCCCACTCCTCAGCCAGGCAGGGCACAGGAAACACAAGGAAAAGTTCGTGGGTCGAGACAAGGGGAGGAATAGATCACTCGCCAATTACTATCATGGGCAAAACAGACTTGCCTTAGGGAAATTAGTTTAATTTATTGCCAATCAAATCAGAGTAGTCTAATGAGATAAAAAAGTTAAATCTTAAAACAGCTTCACCTCTCCACCCCTCGCCCTTCTTCCTGGGCTTGACTGCACTCCTGATTTGCTCCACCTCTTCGCCCACAGTAGCACAGAGGGATGGAGAATGGGAACTGTGGTCAGTCATTACACGTGGTTNTGTCTCTGCCGCTCCTTCCTCCTCAGGAAGGAACCCTCACACTCTTCCCCTGCTCCAGCTTCAGGTCTCTCCCTCTGGAGACAGTCCTCCATGAACTTCAACATGCATCGTTCCCTCGGGCTGCAGTTCTCCATGAACTGCTCCATTGTGGGTCACAAGTCCTGCCAGCAAACCTGCTCCAGAGGGGCTCCTGTCTCCGCTGACTTCCCACAGACGCTGCCAGGAGCCCGCTCCAGCACGGGCTTCCCACGGGTTGCAGGGGGATACAGGCTCCCCTATGGAGCTCCCTGGGCTGCAGGGGCACAGCTGCCTCCCCATGGTCTGCACCAGGGGCTACAGGGGAATCTCTGCTCCAGCACCCAGAGCACCTCCTGCCCCTCCTTCTCCACTGACCTTGGTGTCTGCAGAGTTGTTCCCTTCATGTATTCTCACTCTTCTCTCTGGCTGCAGTGGTGCAGCTTTCCCCCACTTCTTAAATGTGTTATCCCACTGGCACCATCATGGTGGCTGCTGGGCTTGGCCTTGGCCTTGGCCAGAGCTTTGTCCCTCCTGGAGCTGGCTGGCATGTGATCTGTCAGATATGGGCAAAACTTCTGGAAGCATCTCACAGAACCCTGTAGCTTCCTCACTTGTGAAACCTTACCATGCAAACCAATACAGCTTATTAATTTTAATTTTATAGTTCTACTTCTCAGTGAAATTAATTTGCTTTCTACTATTGCAAATACACTGTTTCTGAGACCGAAAATTATTAAGCTGTATGCACTTACCCTCTATATGAAGAATACCTCTTCAGTAGAAGGATGGCTGTCCTTAGAAAAGGTGAATGATTACAATGGCTCAGTTTGGACCAGTTTACTGAGATAGTTAAATTCTGCAACATGCTCTTTCTTTTTCTCCAGCAAAATATTTAAAATTACTTTAGCCTTCAGCAGACATTGTACTGAATATTTATGGGAGAAATAAAACCAAACCAAATTGTCTATTTAAGACAAACCTCCAGTTTATAAAACAGCTGATGGCATTTGAATATTTTAATCTGCTTTACTAGCAGTGCGATCAGACAAAACAGTAAAGCATTGAAACACCATTTTACATTAACATTACAAAATACAGCAAATTTTTTTCTCTATGTATTTACATAAGCAAACATATAGGTATTCAAAATAGAATGCATCTCACCATCTGGCTATAATTACATAAGTACAGTGCATGGTTGGCTGGATGGGATAGATACATAGGAATTTTTACCCTGAAGTGTAAAAAGGATGCACACCAGCTTAGGAGATACATGGTGAGCTTCATGTCTTTGGACATTTTTCAGATGCAGTTTTAACAGTAATAAAATGTCAATCAACTTGAAAATTTGATGCTGAAAAGTTTTTTCACATGAAGTGGTTCTTTTCGGATGCAGATGCGACAGAGTCACTCAGCATGATTTTCATGTGAAGTAGATGAAGGCCCTAACCTCTGAACTGGTCTCTTTGAGTGTCTTCTCTTTTTTTTAACCTGAAAAATTACAAAAATTCCATTCCATTCCAGTCTGATCTGATAATAAAAACAGTTTTTTGGAAGATGGCAATGTTGCTCTGAAGCTGATCATATTAAACCATGGTGTTCATTCCAAGCATGGGCCAAGTGTTGTAAATCCTAGTTTAAAACAGCTGAACTTTGTCATCTGTCTGCAGTATAATGAGTCCATTAATTGTTATCTGCTGATGAACACCCTTTAGCAGGTTTGGCATGGTGGCTAGAACAAATTAATATCCTGACTCTGTCATCCTCACTAAGGCAAACTGCAGGGAAAAAATCTGTTAATATTTTGATGCAGGGTGGCAGAATCAGACCTTTCTAAGCTGTCAAAAATGTCCATAAAGAGCTGGAGATATTGGCCTTTATCTGCTGTGCATTCTTGGCCTTGAGAGGTTACTTAGGCAAAAGCTGCCGATCACTCAATAAAACCATGTATCTGAGTGCTCCAGAATCAAAATGTCAGGCATCAGTTTTCCTTACTTCTAAGCAAAAACTAAGTGTTATGTTCTCTCCAGCTGTCAATTAATGAAATGCTCTCAAGTCTCTTATGTCCAAAACATAGGTTTTATTTTAATAAACTGGAAAAAAATGATTGTTCAGAGTCATCTTGTAATGAAACTTCAAGCCAGTAATTGAAACCCTCTGCGATTGTAGTGAAACATTCCCTGTCAGTATTTGCAACCTGAGCAATTTGACATTGTGAATGAGGAACAGAAGGTGAAATGAAAGAGAAACAGAGGGCTGATCTGCTCTGCCACATGGGCAAAATGCAGATGGGCAAAAAGTGGAGACCATAAGCACTGAATGTGAAATGTAGAGTAACAGTTTATCAGCTGTGAGCTGGTGAAGGAGACTGTGCGGAGCAGCAACTGGACCCTCAGGAGATGTGGGAGGAATTGAGCTCCAGAGAAGTGCAGGGTGCCATATACATCATACAGGATGCAGGTGGGCTCTGCTCCCTGACACAAATGTGCAATAAGACCCAAACTGTCTGTCCCACCTACTGCTTTCTTTTGCAAGGCCGGAGAAAGTTGCACCAGGTCAGGTATAAATGGCAAAAAATGTGGTGATTCCCTCCACTGGTGGAAGCCTCTGTTTCCTTTCCCCTCACATGCAGGTTTAGAGACCTTCAGTCCCCTGTATTCATCATATGAAGGCAATCTGGTTTGGCGGCAGATCTAGAGCCTCAGACCTCTTCTCACAAAACACCTCTGCTTTTATTACTGCCTGCTTATTCCCTGAGATACCTGTTTCCAAGGGCAAATCCTCAAAACCATCACCCCAGTTGTGGAGTGGAGACATCTGGCCTGTGGGATGCAAGATGGGCATTGTCCTTAGCTCAAAGTACGGGATTTAGGGTCTATATCAAACTTGACAGGAAACAGTGGAAAGTCACTGCTCCCACTTACTACCACGGTAGTCCTCATACTCAGCTGCATTTAGCAGATTCCCCCTGGAATCCCTTCTTTGCCAGTGTGACACCCCTCACACAGTGCTGTGTAGGAGCGGGATGTGTGCCTAGGGAGGTAGGAGCAGCAAGTTCATTTTTGCTTCTGCTGAAGCTGTTCAGTTTGACTGTGGTGATCAAATGTACCCAGAGACAGAGAGAGCATATAAAGCGCTGGGCAAGCACAGCATTTATTCCACTTGATTTATCAGTTCATCCTAAATGACCAGTTTTAGGGGGAAAAACATGAATGTCTGCGAGGTGATACATGACATGCGTGGCATCATCACTGCGAATGGGGCTTCAGCATGACACTTTGTCCCAGACATGGAGGCAAAGTCATGTGGGGTGAGTCAGTGTCATGTGAATGCAGAGCTTCTGTGGGACCAGTGCACAGTGGCTCCTACCTATCCCATGTCAGAGGAAAGGGCTCATAAAACTAGCAGATTTAGTTATACAATATATATGACAATGAATCAGTTTCTTGGAAATCAGCCAAATACCCAGCCAACTTTTAAGTCCTTGTCTGCCATAAGATAAAAGCTTTCTTCTCCCAAAGACTCCCACCTGGTAGGCTAGAATAAGGTTCAGTTTCTCTCTGTCTCTCTCCTTTGACTTAGTGGAAATTTAATTGCTCTGTTAAAACTGAACAACTTCAGTAGAAGGACAGATGAAGGCATTGGAGTTTTGCGTCTGGATGGTCAGTGATGTATTCCAGAGAAACTGGAATACATCCTGGTTCTGATGAGATTATGGCTGCAAAATTTATGGAAGGAACCAAATGATTGGATTTAAGCTTTGCATGTGAATGCAGCATTTGTATTTCTCTTCTTCAGCAAAGTCCCACTGTCCTCAGTGACATTGCCTGTGATGTCAAGAAAAGAGATTCATGACTAGGTATGTCTGTCAAGCAATGTATTTTATGTTCTTTATGCAATGTATTCTGCCCTTGGATCTATGCAGGTGAAATGCAGTGTTGTTTACAGGCCCTGTTATTTTTCAAGTGAGCCCCATTTGCCCATACATATTTCATTAAGGCTAAGTCCTAGTAGTGCAATCTTCTGACCATTCCTGAGCAATCTGCCTCAACAGCAATACAGTGAAACAAGGGAAAACGATTTTTCAGCATCTAACAGTTTTCTAATAATTCTGGCTTTACAAGCCCTAAACCAAAACCAGAACATTCTTCATAATGGCCTTTTTTAACCAAAGAGAAATTATGAGAGAGGATATGCTTCAACCTTTTACTGAAAGCTTTCTTCATGCAGAGTTTCCTCTGACATTACTTAAATCAGACTTTGTTGGAATTGAACAGAGTCATGAATCTGGAAGTGGTGCTGAAATTATTTAGCAATGTTGTGCCTAGTTTTCCACTGTTCTCTCACTTCACTTCCCTGTCAACACAAGTGGGAGGGAGCAGGGAATTAAGACCAATAATTTTGAAAACAAGACTTTCAGTTTTTAAGCTGAACACATGAAATTTTTGAATGCAAATAAACTACAAGTCCTGAAATAAAGATTACAAGTGGTGGTGGAAACAGAGGATTATTCAAGTATAATTTACCTTTGAAGATTGCTTATTTGAAATACAGAACAAATGGCAGAAAAGCCCAGGAACATTTCAGGGTGGTTACTGAGGAAGAAAAAATAGCATAAAAACAGGTAACAAAATGTCCATATAATTAATCTATAGCAGTTCTAATAGATTTTGCTTAATACTTTAAGATTTATTTTAAATATATATTAGCAAATGAACCATCATTTTATTTAAAATTCCATAAAGTGCTCATTCAGTTAACGATAACAAAACTCAATTGTAGCGAGACAAACTAGCTGAAGCCTACTCTGCAGGAACATCAAAGGGCAGCTTAGCTTTCATTTGCAAAGAGAAGAGAAATGCGTAGGTTTCTTCACAGCCTGTATTATAATACCAGAAATTGCATTTTTTTCTTTAAGAAATATATCCTTTAGAATATTAAAAAAATAAGTTTAATAAAGCCTGTGCTTAAAACAGCCAATGTACTGTATGAAAAAATTGCACATTTGATACCCTTTCAACCCCGCTTTTCACCCACAGGATAATGTGAGGAGTATATGATGTTGTTGGAAGGTCTCTGGAACACAGCTGATTTTCCTAAGCTATCAGAGCTTCTCACAGCAGGTGGAATTTTCAGCACACACATAGTGGTTGTCATGGCAGCTGCTGACCATCACACACCACTAACCTTTTCATTTCCTGGGCCGATACTTCCCTTGGAGGTACCATCTAAACGATGAGTTCCTATCGTAACCGCCGAGTAATCCTTAGCCATCATTTTCGCTTCTTTTTTCAAACTCTTCATTCGTGCTAGCTGGAGCTGGCTGGAGTCATATGCAAGTGCTGGGATAGTGTTCACTAAAATCAGCTGGAAAGGTTTCTTCTCCTCCTTGTAGCGACACTGGATGTAGCGAGAGAAAGCTGAGCGGTAGGTTTTGTTGAACAACGTATATACGAGTGGGTTGACAGCCGAAGAAAGGTAGCCAATCCAAACAAATATGTTAAGAAGTCCTCCAATGACCTCTTCTTTGCATGATTCCTTGCAAATAACAGCCATCACGTTGGTGATGAAAAACGGGCACCACATCACAACAAACAGAAAGAAGACAATGCCAAGGACCTTGGAAGCCTTCTGCTCATTGCTGATGGATTGCATGGTTCTCCTCCCTGAAGTCCCCGTATCTCTGTTCAAGGAGCGCTGAAAGAGTTTCTCTGAGGACAGGGAACTCTGAGGAAGGAAGCTGAATGAAGCAAACTTGGTCTTAGGGCCAATGTCATTCACACATAGCATAGCTTCCTTCTGCAGTGACTTGATAGTTAAAAAGTAAGTGACTACCATGATGGTTAGAGGGATGAAGAATGCCACAAAAGAGCCTATTAGAACAAAATTTTCATCTGCGAGTAAGCAGATGTCTTTCTTAAATACTTTGGATTCATCTTGTAGTCCAAAGACAGGTACAGGCATGGAGATACCTGAAGATGGATGAGAGAAAGAAGAGGTTAAAAACAATAATGAAAAACACTTCCAGCCTCCAAGAAAAAACAAACATCTACCTGTGTTCTACCTGTGGCTGAGGTGGTCACAGCTATACACATTACCTCAACCACAGGTAGAACACATTTGCTTCTTTCCAACTGTCCTATGATACCTGCTAGCCAGAAAAGCATGTTTTTGGATCTTGGGCTCCTTGTAATGATCTCCAGACTTGCTTCTTGGTCCCTGCCACCTTGGCAAAAGATTTTATGAACTATGACCAAGATGACACTATGTATTTCTTTTCTTGAGTGGCATAAGAGTGATCTTGGACTGTTTTTCTTTAGAGGATTAGAAGTGTTCTGGGTTCTAAATAGGCTGGGAAATACTAGTTTTAGGAGGAAAGAAAATTTTTTGTCATAGGTCTAAGAGTAATCTTTCATTCTGTCTTTCTCTTTTCTTGCTGTAATCTCCATATCATCATCACAGGAAAAATGCATACAAAACCCAACTTCCCATGTGGCAATGGCCAGATGAACAATGGGAACAAATTAAGGACTGAGAGCCACTGATGTGAGGCAGCCTGAGATGTAGTTTATCCTGTAGAACTGCAAAAGTCCTTTCACTGTATTTCCAGCTGCTAGAGGTTGCCTTCTCTGTGCACAGCCATGCAAAATTTGTCTTCCCCTGGAGCATGCATCCTTGGCTTGTCATGAATGGCAAGACAAGGTGACAAAGTCCATTCTCCTAGGACTGCTCTGTCTGTTTCAAGCCTACTCAGCCATTTCCACAGGAATTTCTGCAAATGCTGCTAGACTCTGGGTAAAACAGCTGTTGTTTCTCTGGTGGTTGGTTTTAGGTTTTTTTCAGCATTTGTCTCTTCCCCTCCAAATGGATGCTGTCTCTCCAAGAGAGGCAATGTTCAGACAATGAAAGAAATGATGTGCTGCAAAGATAGCAAAAGTGGAGTGAAGCAGGGGGTGGTAATGCAGCCCTGTTTGAATAAAAGCAGTGAGGAGTCTGATTCCTGTGGAAAGTTAGCATGGTCTGGGAGCTTCAGTCCCATTTGCATTTTGGAACAGAAATCCCAGTTTCTGTATTTGTCTTATGAGAAATAAAAACATTGACTAGGGAAGAATTTCTTGTGAGGATGCTCTGTCCTACTTTGTCCAGTGGATGCCCAGGAGTGTCCTTACTGGTTCACAGATGAGTCCTGAAACATCTGCATTTCAATGGTACCTTCCTCTATCTCTCTTTCTCTCCCTTCTTCCCACTCTGCTGTTTAACTGGGAGCCCTTTAAAAGCATAGCCTGTCTCTTCATTTCACACATATCCAGTGCCCAGCACAACAGCTTCCTCCTAGAGGAAGGCTGTGGAGTACCAAACAATAATAATCACAGTAATAATAATATTAGATTATTTTTCTGTTCAAGTCCTTCATTCTTTTTGTTCTTCTGGAGCTTCTATAAAGATCTTTTTTTTTCCTAGGAACACTGTAGTTTATTTTGTCTTTGCAACTTTGAACTGAGTCATGGTGTTGCCTCAGGCACTTTAGAAAAGTGCTGTTCTTATCTGCCCAGGGCAGAAGCTGGTGGAAAGCTTGTGGTATTAGCCTTTCTGTTTCTCCTGCTCAAGCTCTAAATGCTTGAATTTGGGCTAGGAGAAGCCAATGAGTGAGGTACAAACTCATGTAGTCTGTGGCAACTCCTGAGTTGAGCTGGCAGAAACCTCCAGTGTTTTTAGCTACTGGCTAAAAAGGTCCGAATCCATCTCACTGAAAGCACGGAGGCAGAGGTCACCATTAGAAATCAGACTGTCCAGCCATGGCTGAGTAATCTGGGGTGCTGAACAGCTCCAGGGAAATGAAGAATGCTTTGAAGTTAGTTTTCTTTTTTTTTTTTTTTTTAAAGTTTGAGTTGAAGGGGTTCTGAAGGCATCCAGGACCTCCCAGCACCATACTCCAGCTGTATGAAGACACAGCATTAGTCAGAGCAATATCCCACGTTTCCCGTCTGCTTCTGCCCTGTGCTGATAACAGCGAGGCTGTTTTTTCATTTAATTCAAAGACCTAGTGTGAGCTGCAGAGATAAAATAAACAATGGTATTGACAGAGTAAACAGATGCTTTTCATTGCTACCTTATGGTTCAGCTGCATGGGGAGCCATGGGAACAGAGGCAGCAGCACTAGAAAGAGGAAAATTTTAGCATAATTTGCACACTTTTTCAAGTAAAGGGCCAAAGTCTGTTACAACTTCTCACCTGAAACAAGAGGAGCAATTCCCCAACTGCTTTGTTTTGTTCTTAGCAGCTTCTGGAGACTGGCATCTAAATCCAGATTTCTAGCTTTAAAAAATGGAAATGGGCTTCAGCGTGTAGCAGAAGTTCCTGCATTTCTTTGCCCTTTCTTTAACAAGCACAAAAGTGCTGTAGCAGCAGAGCTGTAGCAGGCACTGCTAGTCATGTATGTTTTTCTGAGTGACCATTCAAGGCACCTTTCCCCTACAGCCACAGGGCAGTGGCCTGTATACAGTTTAAAAACAGCAGAGATACCACACTTTGGTGGCAGAGAACATTGACAGATGTAAACTGCTTTTTGTTTAACCCCAGTTCAGCTGATGCAGGGCATACCCCAAATGATATTGTGGCATTCCTGCATGGAAAAAGTTAATTTCCAGCCCAATTTTCTCATTTCATATCTCTACAGGGACTAAATTTACTGTTTCTCTCCTGAAAGGAACAAGGTTTGTCCCCCATTGATAATTGGCTTCTGCAGCATAAGCGTGGCATATTCCATGAGGATACTGGGACCAAATTCAAAGGCAGTCATGTTTAAACTGTCAGGAAAGGAGTTTCCATGTGCAACTCACATCCAGTATTTTGATGGGATTTTTAGGAATCATCACATATGGCCAAGTATCTCACCCACATGTCATGTTTCGTCAAGATCAAGTTTGTCCTGTAAACCCATAACAAAAAGTCCTGGTCTAAAGTTGCATTAGCATTACTGCAACTGACTGAATTAATTCTTTAAAAGTTGGATTTGAATTATCTGTTTCACATGGATGATTCAGATGTATACTTGCTGGTTTACTTGCCCTTGCTTTCCAGCTCCCTGCTCCTGGTGTCTGGATGTTTAAGGAGACACAGATGGTGCCTGTGCATTCCAACGTCATAAGAAGAAAATCAGCTTCACAAGAAAGGATCATGCAGAGCTGCCAGGTAGGGACAAACAGGTGTTTGGGAAGTGAAGAACGTGCCAACAGTAGATCTGGAGGAAGCAACCTGAAAGGGCTGTAACAGAACAGCTAGTCCACACTGCCCATTCCATACTCCCACTAGCTCAAGGTCAGTCTGGAAAAAATCTTGGTATCCCCCGAGGGCTTTTTTATGGTTTATCTTCCTTGGCTTTCAAAATAACTAAACTGAGGCACAAGGAAGCATTCAGCAGAGAATAGGAGCATCCATTCAAGCACTGAAGGTACATTAGCTACTCCATTTCCAGTTGACATTCCCACTTAGAACATTTTCCCTTGTGAACAAGCCCTAAATATTATGTTCCCCTGGTACAAGGTGGTTTATTTATATGGCTTGATTTATACACACGTGGCTGTTTCAAACTGTGGATTTTAATAAACCGCACAACAAATCCAAAACAATAAAGATGAGTAATAAATTCTGCATTAAACCTCAAGAATTTGAGCAGTGTTTCAGAATGACAAAAGGCTCTTGAAAACACCAAAGGTTAAGAAGTAAAGTAATGGCATCCTTTTTGTTCTCTCAAGAAGCCTGGTGGAATTGACAAAGTTTGATATATTGGTTCACATTGCTGGCTTCAGAGGTATACAGCAGCTATAAAACCACTTTAACTGGACAGGTAAACTGGGTTTGCAGCTGCCTTGAGCTGCTGAGACTCAGTAAATCAAAGCCATAATTTACAATGTATGTGTAGGGTGGCACACCTGGGTTACTTGGGGTGAAGACAAGGATGGGGAAGTGAATTGATAAGGTCAAGGTTCTTTCAGTGAAGCCTCCTTTAAGCAGAAACTGTCAGTCACATGCTTTCATCTCACATATATCCATTTCAGTTTTGTTTAATACAAATGAGCATTATTCTGTGCCTAAATAAATGTCCAAGGGTTGCGAACTACCTTTTAGAAATGTCACTACAGTTTCTCAAAAACTTTGGTACCTTTGTTCACTTTCTTATGAAAAACAAAAATCTCTCCCCATCTCAGGTTTTAGCAGCCATATTGATTCAGACGTACCAGGTCATGGGCCAATTCACGGGTCACTGCACAAAGATGTGCTGTGACACTGGGGACCTCTGAAAGGATTGCAGTTGAGAAGGCCAGTGTCTCCTTAAAGCAGCTCAATGTGGCCATATTGTCTAATTTCTTTAGAAAAGCCCATGCTGGTATCTGGTGCCAATTTGTACTCAGAAAATATCCTCTGTTGGTACCTCTACACATTCAAACAGCAAACAGATGTCCATGTATAACTCAGCTACATCCCAAGGCATGCAATGCATACTCTCAGTTTCATGTTGTATAAAAATATCCTTGTTGCACACTGCCATCACATTATTTTCAGTATTTTTGACTTAATTTAACCACACAAAAGAATACTTGTTCCTTTGGGCTACCATCGTGCCCCGTTTGGATGTTTGTTTACTCAAGGAACACAAGGCACAGTGAGCCACTTGTGGCAGGGGGACCATGGACCATGTCCTCCTCTGAGCATCAAGGATGACAATATGTCTGGATCTTATATGAGGAGCTGGAGTTTAGCAACAGTTACTTCCACTTAAACATCTGCAGAGGAGCTGCTCAGGCTGGCTTCCTGTCTCTCCTTGGCATTTGACACTCACCATTATGGTTGGTACATCACTACATTTCATTGTTTTGTCATTACATCATTGTTTCCCCAGACCTGCAAACACTTAGCTGCTCTCTGCATGCACCTGAACATGTTATTCCCTCATTGACATCTTTCCAGTCATTACAAACCTTTCACTGTGATAATTTTGTGGCTGCCAGAGTAGTGCCAGCTATGTTTCCAATGCACACAGGTTGCTGATGGGTGGCAGTGCAGAAGCAGAAATTTCCATCTGGGAAGAGGGGATGTTAAAAACCTCAGTGTGGATTGGGAATCACCATCTGAGGCTCCATGAATGTTAAAGCATGAATGTTAAAAAGCTTCCGCCTTTCTTAGTCAGCTTGACAATGTCCCCAAAGTCCTGGGCTAGAATTGCTCCTCATGTGTGAGACCAGCACAGAATTCTTCCCCGGTGGTAGGTACCTGTGTTGGCGGAGGCAGAAGTGGATGAGGAGCTCTCTCTCACAAATCCCCACATAATATTTGTTTTCAGATGGATTTCCTCAAGAGCTAAGTGAGTCACAGTGCTGGGGGAGCATCTGCATTCTAAGAGGCTGTACCCAGAGGAATGGAATCAGAGTGGGTCCAGGCATTTTCCTTATAATTGCTGATAGACTAAAATTAGTTTTTTATTCAAGGGCACACATGGAGCTGGTTTTCTGTGGCTTTCCCTTGGAACACTTCATTTGGTCACACATGTTCTATTTAATACAAGTGAAAGGAAAACAAATGTAACATCATATAGAGGGGGTGCCAGGTAACAGTTGGATTATCCTATTAATTTTGAAACGGCTTTGTTCTTGACAGCTCAAAAAATCTCTAAGGAAACATTATTTAGCCTAGCAAGAGATACATTCAATTCTTTTTATGTGAGAAAAGTATGGTGAATGATAATTTATACCATAAATTATCTATTTCACTTTAGAAAAACAAAATCAGAGAAGTCTGTGTTTCCTAATACCTTTCTCATTTATGTCCTCAGTCCTGAAGCCTATTTCTTAACAAGATCAGAGATATGTGTTTCCAAATTAATTTGTAGAACTGTGATAATAAAATAACTATTAACAGGATTAGAGGAGAATTACAGGAAGGACAGTGCAAGAAATTAAGAACAAGTGCCCCTTTTTGACCCAGCTGTTTAGAAACCCTGAGCTTTAGAGTGAGCTGGGTTATGAGAGAGGAAGCTGCTGATGGAGTCACTTTCTGCTTTGATATAATCCTCAAAATGTGCACACAACCCTATTTCCTAAAGGCAGCAAGAATCCAACAGCAGGAAACAGTTTCTTTGCTTTTGGCTTTAAGTGCTTTTCCTGCCTATGCACTCCTGAAATTCTCTTTGTTATTTGTGCTGCTGGACTTGTTTACACTCTTTAATTTTCCTTTAATTTTCCTTTAATTTTCTTTTTGGATTTTCCTTTAATTTTCTTGTTGGATTTTTCAGGCCTTCTGAGTATTTGAGGAAGATACAACCTTTTGCCTAGCAGTTTCCAGTGAATCCTATTCCCCAATACAGTCTTTGCTTTTCAACTGGGGACATTATTTTTTATTTGGACAGAGGCTTCTTCCAAGATGTTTTTTGGCTTTTCACAGAGCTCTCCAGCTGAGAAAGCTGTTATTTCTCTGTCTAAGAGGGCTATCCAGTCACTAAAGGGCGTATAGAAGTCTACACTTATCAAACAGCTAGAAATAAATAAAGGAAGGTGAGGAAGCAACTTGCCTGGGAGATGCTGGCTGAGTAGAGCTCAAGTCCAAGGTGGACAGCAGCTACAATTCTGCTGCCATTTGGGAGCTGGGCTTGATGTACTCCTCCAGGGGACATAGGCTAATGACAACTGTGTAACCCCTTCATCCATGTGATTAGAAGTGATGAAAAGTAACTGGTCTTACAATAAAGAGCTTAATATTTAGTCTGAAAATTTGCAAGGGGTTCCATAGGTTTCCAGACTATCTCTGCACAGGGGGACAAGGTTCTCCTCCTTCTATTTAAGGCTGCTGCTTTTGTGTTTCAGCAAAATGCAGCAAAAGCAACACCCTTTTTCTTTCTGCATACTCAATTAATGTTGTTTGTATTGCATTGGTGTTTTTAAGCTCCCAGTAGCAACAGTTCAATTTTTACTCAAAAGAAGCTACAAATTTATGGTTGGCATTGGCCTAGGTAAATATGTTAATTTGCAAAGGAAAAGAGCCTTATGTAGGATCAACTCCAGCCACCTGTGATACCCCCTCTGTTTAGCATATTATTTCTGTATTTTCTATTTTAGAATATGACCTTTCTGTATTCCATGTCAGATGGCCTCGCAGTGTTCATTGTTCAGGCCCCTAGGAGAGCAGATTGGAGGATAATAGTGCTTTGAGAAGAAGGAAATACCATATCTTTTTACAGGATCTTTCTAGATCAGATGTTATCAGGTTTTTTTATCTATGAAGCTCCTAAAGGATCCTCGGGGCTAATTTATTATGTACTATACACGCGACATACACAGTAATGCTTAAAAATATACTTATAGCACCAATAAGCTAGAAATTATGGAAAGATCTTAGATATTCCACTACCATAAGCAAATAATGTGATGCCTCTTAGAGCAGTCTGAGTGGCAAGATCCCCTAATATCCCATTTTTTAGATCTCTGTCTTTTAATTATTATTTAATTTTAATTAATTGGTGTGATTTGTTGAATGCTGATAGTTTACTTAACTCTGCTCTAATCTTCCAGTGAACTGAATAGAGATTTCTGTTAGTATCTCTGAGATTTCCTCAGCAGTGCTACTTGACCTCATCATGTAGTTTAAAAGGAAACTGAAGGTAGCTATCAGATAATTTAAAAAATTATTATTATTCATTTTTTACAATAATTTCACACTCCATCTGAAGGGCACAGATAACAAAAACAGTAATTCTTCTGGATTTTCTAGACCTCAGACCATGTCCCAGTTGTTTCTCCATGCCTTCTTCTGTCATTGCTTGCAGAAGCTGCTCAATAAGCAAATTGTCAGCTTCTTACTATTTATACAAGGAGACTGCAGCAGTGGCTGGATAGTTATTGGGATAGATGTCCTGATGTGATGGATAATTTGGAAGGAAAAACAGAATGAGAAGCAGCTTAGAGACCTGCACAGGTCTGAAGATGATGAGTCAGGATCCTGTGCTTTATGTTTCATTGTCCACCCTGCAGCTAATGCCCTTCACTCTGACTGAAATCTGTTAGACCAGTCAATGCCCTGGTCACATTTACAAGATAGCAGGATTGAAGAAGAGGGAAAAAAGGGAGCGTTTCTGAAGGGATTCTATCTTCCCATATTTCCACCATCTACTGGTGTCTGTATGGGTGGTACAGCATGATCCCTAGGCTCATCTTTCTGTTAAATGTCACAAAGCATCCTGAAAATGAAAAGTAAATACATGAACTGTCCTTGCAACAAGAAATGCAGGAGTGACCTCCTCATGTCCTGGAGTAGTATGCAAGGCAGGGCTGGATTTAACTGGGGAACTTTCAATCTAAAACTTCTGAGTACTTCTCTGCTTGTAAGGGGAAATTTACACTGCTCACTCAGTGCACCTGGGACCTAAAATCACACAGTTTTTCTCTCAGGATACTCACAGTTCAGCTCAGTCTATGATCCTGGCAATAGTGGTCAATTTGACATTTCAAAACTCAGATCAAATACAAAAAATCGTAACAAGGGCTATGTTCTGCCAAAAGGAAATAAGTCTTCCCAGTGGGTGTGATTTATTTCCAACATAAAGGCAGGATTGAATACTGTGAAATACACAGATTCCAATTTTGATCAGGCAGAAAAGAAAGCCTTTATCACAATGCTACAGCTTGCTTTCAGGACATCACAGGAGCTCAACAAGCCATTTTCCATCAATGACCCTGAAGGACATCACAGGCAAAATCACCTGACAGGTGTTTCTAAATTTGTCTCAGGTAATTAGGAATATGTTGTTACAGTTCTGACAAAACCCTTGGCTTTTATTAGCTGGGCTTCTGCTTAGAAGGGATGCCAATGGCACAGGCCAGCTAATGTGTGGGGAGAGTTAATTGCAGCCTGAGTGCTCAATAGTTTGCAATGTTCCTGCTGGTAAAGATAAATGTAAGCCTTTAATTTTAAAGGATTCTTGATACATGAACCTTTGTTAATGTCATAAAAGACAACATCTGGCTTAAGTCAAATATAATAAATAAAGGAACTTATGAAATTGTTCTGTATAATTTTAAAATTAATGAAATTTTCTTTTTTCTTGACATTTTCTTTTATGCAACACTGTGCTACTTTAGCAGCACCATTTTTAATTTAGAAGGTGATTAAACGCAGTCACAGTGTACAGATGACAGAATTTATGAATCCCAACATAATTCCTTGTACACTTCTATTGTTATCATTTGTGTTGCATGTGGCATTTTCTATGCAGAAATTCAGCTCCCCAGACTAGAAATGCTGCCTTTTTTTCTTAAAATATTCAATTTACTCTGATATACCTTACAAAGAGAGACTGGCTGATTATAGGTCATATTGGCACCCACCAACTAATTCATTCAAAAACCCCTCATAATAGGACAGGCCTGGTCCAGATGAACCTGATGCTTCTTTGCTGGTAGCTTCAAGAGGAAAAAGAACATGGTCCTCATGGTCTTCAAAACAAAGACAAGTTTTTTTTTAAAAAAGACAACTGATTCTTTCATCAGCACCTTGACTAATCAGGGTCTTTTCTATTAAAAATAACAGCTCTCCTATTTATAACTTGCCTTTAAAAATAAGCAGAAAGAAATGCCATACAATAATGTCATGATCATCCCTCATTCCTTTTTTCACGTGAAAGGCAGATTGCTTCTTGCAAAAGGTATGCTCACAAAATGAGTGTGTGCCTTTTTCATAGGCAAAACCCTTCATCTGATCCTCGTGTAATTACCCAAAGAACATGGTAAACATATACATAATAATTATTCTTCCTTTGATGACATACATTTACTGGTATAATATATTCTCCCCCATCCAGATGAATGCTGGATTGCTCAGTGTCTTTGGTTTGCAAATGTGTCCCTATGGACACATGCCTGTGTCTCATATCTTTATCTCTGTGTTTCCAAATTTGGAGAATTTAGAAAGCAGTTCAATCATCAACATTTCTTTAAGATTTTTTTTCCATAAAGAAAAAAAAAAGTTAGTAAAACTTCCTTGTCAGATGAACAAGCATATAAAAGTTCACAGTTATGGGAAGGAGATATGTGTGGTAAGCTGATGGTCTGGTGGATGTGTTCACTCTTCTGGGAAGAACAAATCAAGCAAAGCCTTCTGTTACACGGGAAATATGGGGATAATTTACATCAAAGTAAATAGGATATTTATGTGTCTTTCTCAGAACCATCTTAAGTAATGCCTCATGACCAGAATACATGTGCTAGTCAATTCAGAAATGTGCATCACAGTGCTGAATGTTCCTTTTCCGTGGAACTGAACATTACCTTCCCCCAGAAAACCTGTACATAAAGGGCTTGTTCCCATTAGCTGTCACTACTGAAGGAGTCATTAGTATGGCAATGAACTTTCGGCTGACATAATTGCTGCTGACTACTGAACCTCATACATTGTGTTTCTATGAAGATATACAATGAAGATTCTATTTCTGAGATGGTTCTGAAGCTCTAATACTTTATTAATGAAATTTCATGCCAACACCCTTCATTATAATTTAAACAAATTTCTCTATATGTTGTGCAACAATTTTTTACAACTTCATTTTATTTTTATGGCATCATCTACATCTACAAATGGTAAAGGTCCCAGGGTTGCTCAAACACAAAACCTATGGTGTTTGCGCCTGAGATCCTGCAGGTGGAGTGAGCAAACAGTGCGTTTGCTCTCTGAGAGATGGTTTCATGGGTATGATAAAAATAAAAGAAATGTTCTCTAGGGACATGATAGATATTTTAAGTTTAGCTCCAGCACTTCCAAATTTAGGTGCTAAGCTTTAAATCTATATTGCCAGAGTACAGTTCAGTGTGTAATTATTTGCAATTTTATGCATTTTGGCAGTATATTCCATGTTTTAACAAATGATCTTTTCCTATGCCAAGGCATCTGTAAATTAGACTTGATAGAAATGGCAAATTATGTCACCTGGAAGAAATGGATGTGTAGTAGATTATTGTCGCTGCTTCTTGAGAGGTGAATCAGGACTCTTTGACTCCAATATTAGAAGGCTTATATGATTTATTAAAATGACTATTGTTCAGAGGGCTTTTGGGCTACATGTGCCCAGGTAGAGAGTTCATGCTTTCTTTATCATGGTCAGTACAAGACTGCTAGAATGCTTAGAATTCCAAGATAAGAACTGTCCATCTCATAGGTCAAGAGAGAGGGCTCCCATTCCCCATGTGGGAGACAGGGCAGAAGAATCCATCTGTGTCTGTGAACACACAGCCCAGAGATATGTTTACAGAAATCTGTGCAGAGAAAAATTAGCTTCTCCTGGGAAGAAAACCTCAACAGGCTTTCACCCAGAAAACTCACAAAATGTGCAGGTGACAGTAGATTCAAGAAGGGATTCCCAGCCTGCAGCTTATTAGCTGTTTGTGCCTTTTGAAACCTGTAAAAGGATTTTCAAATGAAAGCTGTCCTTGACAGAAAGAAGACTGAGCCTAAGGAGGCCAAAACTGTCAGCAAAACACGATCCAGAGGCACTGGTGGTTGAACTGTCTCAATCCCTGCTGCTTCCCTGGCCCTTCATATGCTGTAAGGCAGCAAGAAGTCATGCAGAGGAATTGCAGGCTGCCTGTGAAGGAGGTGTAAGCCTCTGTATCAGCATAAAATATCACACTGCCAAAGTAGCTGGGGGCTCAGTTGTACTGGGCTTGATTTGTACACCTGGAGCTAACTTCACCCTGCACTTTGGAGAAGTTGCTTCACATGCTACAGTATTTCTCATTTTTGAAGCCTCAAAAGCAATGGCAAAATTTTAGAGTTATGTGGTGGGAGATATTTTACCAGCTTCATCCAGATCCATGTTGGGCTTTTTTTTCTGCATGAAAAGTACTGACTGAATCTAAGTTGTTAGTGACTGGGGAGTGCAGAGACTGCCTGAAGGCAGTGAACAGATGTGTAGGCTGAGTGAGAAATGATAAGACAAAACTCAGCTTAGAGTGTTTGGGCTTCATCCGACTTCACAATACTTAGACCATTAACAGAGGAATAGAGAGAAATAAGAACTGAGGAGTGTTATATATAAGGACTTAACATTCATGCCTGCAATTCTTCTTATGCTACCCTTTCAAGGAGGGAATGATGCACTGTTGGCCTCTTGCAGAGCAATTTGTGTTTTAGGCCCATTTAGGACTCAAAGATATTTTACATGTATTTTTCAGTATAGGCTCTATTTACAATTCTGTAGATTCCAGTTCTAGTCAAAATTCTACTTTTTTTCCAGCAGGGGGAAATCCTTTGGCTTTTTACACCTGTTCTCAATAATGACCTCTGTGCTTTAAAACAAATGGAATAATTTTTAGGGTTTAATGTTGCCTTCAACAGCTACAAATAATCTAATTATCTAGCCACTGTGCATACTGGATGATTTAAGAATTAAAGACACGATTAGAATCTGTTACAGTAATTAGAATCTATTTTAAACCAATTGCCTGTGGCATTACATGGTCTAGTGAAACAAAGGTTTCTGGCTAAACACTCTTCTTCCACTAAATGCAAAAACAAATGTTAGCACAATTTACTTTTTTTAAACTGATAAAATCAAGATTTCAGAAGTCAAGTAAATTAAACTATCTGTGCTTTTTTTTTTTCCTGCTGTTTTTTAAATGCTTCATATGTCACTGAAACCAATGGAAGAAAGATCACTAATTGCCTTTGGTTAAAATTGACTGAATATATTTGTGTATTTAGTGAATAAAAGGAAAATTTAAAATTTAGTGAACAAAAGTGTAATTAATTGGTACACTAGAAGTTATAATCTAGGTGGGTTGGGTTCAGGCCCAATCAGCCAGAAGTATTTGCAGGAGTCAGTGAGCAGGTGGACAAGGGTAATTCAAATGATATAATGTTCCTGGGTTTCCAGAAATCCCTATCAATACTTTTTGTCAAAGGCTGTCAGTGGAAGTAAATCCTAATGGCAATAGAAGAAAGATAATCTAGTAGAAAAAGAATGGGTTGAAAGACAGAAGTTTGGAAGACAAGTGGTAGGATTAAATGTTTTGTTTCCATATTAAGGGTGGTAGAAGGCAGAATCTGACAGCCCTGTATGTTCATCAGTGCTGTTCAGTTCAGCCTGAGCTGTGTGCATGGTCAGTGGAACTGGTTAAATATGCTGCCAACACACAACTGATGGCTGTTTTCCCCCTCTTCCTCTGCTAAAATGAACTTCTGCACAGGGGAACATAACATCTTTCACTTCTTTCTCTTGCTTTTTACCCTCCACCTCATACTTCACAAGAGTTCACAGGTCACCAGCTGAGCTGCAAACTGTAGGAATATAGGGAAGTCAAAGGGTATCTATCTGAGGCTGGAGAGAAGAACCTTGGGTCTGAATCTGTAAGTGAGGTGGTAGCCACACCAGGTGCTGTGGAGGGTGTGTTGTGCCCAACACCAGCTCTGCCTGTGCCATATATCATAGAATGGTTTGGGTTGGAAAAGACCTTCAAGATAACCTCATTCCAACTCCCCTGCCACAGGTAGGGACACCTTCCACTAGACCAGGTTACTCAGAGCCCCATCCAACCTGGCCTTGAGCACTTCCAGGGATGGAGCATCCACAGCTTCTCTGGGCAATCTATGCCAGTGTCTCACCATCCTCACCTCACTCATCCCAGTGAGAGCTCTCAGC
Source organism: Dicaeum eximium (assembly GCA_013396995.1). Taxonomy (NCBI): domain Eukaryota; kingdom Metazoa; phylum Chordata; class Aves; order Passeriformes; family Dicaeidae; genus Dicaeum; species Dicaeum eximium. The sequence goes on along the minus strand of VWZP01005875.1, from coordinate 296,063 downwards.
CATAGCTGTGTGAAAATGCAAAGAGTTAAATCATTTATAGCCCTTTCACTCTAAGTAGCACTGAGAGCCTGGAGACTGGTAAATGATACATGGAGCACCTCTTTGTTCAGAAAGCATTTCCTGTTAGTAAGTGATATAGCAAGCACCTTCAGAAACCCATTTCTTACATATTCTTAGCTGGATGGTGGCAGATCAGGAGGATAAGGGTTGATGACTGACTGACAGCAGGTTGCATGGGTGATCTGGGATCTATCAAGATTCCTTAGAGTACTGACATTTTAATTTATTCTATTAATATAGTGATATGGCACAGTGCAAACTTAGTCCAGCCTGGCAGTGACTGGCTCATCAGTTTCCTGTAGCTTCTTCCTACGTGTTTGCTCTCTCGTCTGTCCTCTGGAGTACTTCCCATTTGCCATAGCTTGTTGCCAGGCTGGAAATCAACCAGTCTTCCTTCAGCTGGTCTCCCTATGCCCCTTGCTTCCATGAGACTAGAAACCAGCTGAGCATCACTTCATTCCTGCCCACCTAAGTGTGCTTGCCTACATTAATTTGTACCTATTTAACCTTCTCACTGTTTTGGTGATATGAAATGTGTGAATGAGATGGAGTTATCTTATAAACCTTCCTATTTTCTTGACATCCACTGTTCCCTTACACATGTCCTTATCCAGATGCAGTAAAGCAGGACTTTGTCCTCTTCACTCATGCCACACTTGAGTGGTTTCCAAAAAAATGAGTTGTATTTTTCAGAGTTATATAAATAGGGATCACATTGCTATCACTTGCCATAATAATAACAAGTAACATCCGTGACTCATCTCATCACTGTTAGAAGACAGTTTCTCCAGAGAGCAGAAAAGGTGTTTTTACAATGGATATGTTACTAGTTATTACCTCAAAGAAAAGCCATAACTTTTGAAACAAAATATCAAGCTATCAAAGAAATAAACCCTCCTGCTACAGGACATAAATCATGTTCTAACAAATAGGGCTAAAATAACAGTTTTTTTAGATTCCTTTTAATAGTGAGCTAATTCAGATACACTGTCAGTAAGCTCTTGTCTGAGAAAAGATGCTGAGCAGACTGGGCCACTGGTTTGCCCCTGGAATGGTCATTGTAATCATTCTGTGAATTCATGTTTAAAAAGGACAGTAATTTCACACACACTAAGCACAAGGCACCACACACAAGTGCAGACAAACACAGTATGCACAATTTTAAGGATTGCTTGACTTATTTATGCTATATCTAGAGAAATGCACTGAAAATATTTGCACTTAGCAGTTTCAAAAACTGGAAAAACTGGACAGAGTAAGTAATATGTTTTCTACTGGATTAAAAATGTAACTGTAGAAGAGACAAGATATGATTCATCTAATCTAAATGAAGACATCTACATCTGAGTTGCTATAGGCTTCCTTTATTTTTGAGAGCTAGATATTTTTAGGGTGGAGTTCACCTGGCCTGTGCTAGACGTTTACATCTGAGCCAGATGCTGTTGAACTTCACCAGGTCATTGAGAATGCAGAACTATCCTCCTGCTGAGTGAGGACTCCCACGATTTCTTGCTGTGCAGCAGAAGATACAGCTATTTTAAACCCTAACAATCCTAGACTGCTTTTTCTCAGACTGTGGGCCAGGATCAAGAGGGAGGTCAGAAGACAATTTAGAGTGCCAGGCTGGCAGCATGTTAGGCATCATCTCCTTTCCCTCCTCTGGGAAGGGTGGTAAGGGATCATAGTTGCCACTTGCAATAATTTGTATTAGCCACAGAAGGAGCTAATTTCCTTTGATTGCTGACAGCCCATATCTCTTCCAGAGCAAAAGAATGAAATTTTCCTGCCTCTGAATAAGTGAGCTGCCAGTGCTCAAGTGCACAAAACCACAAGCACTGAAAGGGAACTGTGTTTTCAAAGCATTTGAGAACCTCCACTCCAGGTGTGTGCAGAAATCCCTGATGGCATCAGACACTCAAACTCTTCCAACTCCCGTGCCATAAGACTGCTCTGGACCTGCTGCCGCCATGGGAGTAAAAGATCAGTGTTCCCCTGCCTAGTTTTGAGGCTCTGCGTTTTGCCAGTGCAAAAAGAGATTTGTGTACTTGGTCATTCAGAACACCTATTTCAGACTGTAACTCAGAACTGTCCTCTGGAGAGCCTCCTCTCACTCTAACTGCACACAGTATCTGTTGTCTCCTAAATAGGATGCATAAATTCCCCACCATACACACCAAGAAAGGCAGAGAAGATCTGCCCATGAGAAAAATCTCTAAGCAAATTACCCAAATAAGAAATTGGGAACAACTGACTTACATATAACAGGGAAATACTTTTTTCTGTTGATATATTTTTTCCTCTTCAGATGTTTAGGTGATGATGGACCATCAATATTGGAAATCAATACATCTTTAAAACAAACTTGAATGTGGTCATGCTATCACTGGTGTATATTCTTTCAGTGCTGCTCAGTTCTCCTCCATTTCCCATTGTCGTTGATTTCCATTGCATAACTACTACATTACAGCACTTCATAGAAGGGGAAAGCAAATACTGCAGGCAGAGAAGTTTTAGACTGCAGTATAAATGTCAAATCCTCTCGAAAGCTAGAAATCTGCAATTACATGCTGAAATGTTGCCTCACTTACCAACTGATATGGTCCAAACAGCAATTATTTTGGCGAAAGCCTTAGTTCTTGAGTTAAAGCGGCTGTGGTGGATGGGGTTCCGGATGGCGATGTAGCGATCCAGCGAGATGGCGCAGAGGTGCATGATGGACGCCGTGGAGAAGAGCACGTCCAAGTAGATCCAAATGGCACAGAGCTTTCTAGGCAGAGGCCATTCGTATCCTGCACAAGAGAAAGTTGGCATCAGCTAAAGATGTGGCATATATCTTTTGTTGTGACACGTGTCTCAGTGCATGTATCCTTCTAGGAGCATAGTAGTAAGTACTGAGTAGTAGTAAGAGATACATTTAGAAGCTGCCTGACACTGTTTTAAGAAAATATTTTTATTTGTTTGCAGCCTTCTAACTGTAGCTTTTGGGGTTAACTCTGCTTCTTTCCCAGGCAACAGGCAGCATATGTTTTTTCTGTTTAATTCTATTTGCATAATGCTAGTGCTTGGTGCTATGATTAAACATTTTTGGCAGCAAATCTATGAAAAGAGAAGCAATTTTGTCATTGTAAATCTGCAAGTTCTCAATTTTGCTTTAGGACTTTTTATCCATGTAATTACTGCATTATCAACACCTGCTGATATGCAAAGCTGCCTTAATTCTAAAGTAAAAAAGTAAAACTTTGAATATAATGGAAGCTAAAGAAGAAAAATTATTTTGTTGCATACCAGTGATATTTCTCTCACCTGTCTTTAGGCCTCTACCACATACCTAAATAAGGATATTCCCTCTGTCAATGAATATTGATAGACTCCTCCAGGGAAAGCAATCCAAAGCAGATGCATTAGTGTTTACCAATATCCAGCCTACAGCTTCTTTGCTGCAAATTAAGCCCTTACTTTTTCCTTGTTTTTTCCACTACCTATGAAGATTAATTGATTACTTTCCCTTCTCAAAGCTGTTGAGATGGCTATCATGGCTTGCCTAGTTTTGTGTTTATTGTTTTGTCTTCCAGTCTGAAAAAGCCTTTATCTTTTTCTCACAGATCATGCTTTTAAAATTTTTTTCCTTCTTCTTTTTCTGCCCTGGAGTGTGTTTAATTTATCTGCATCTTGTATATCGTTCAGTGACTAAAACAGGACTTGGTGCTCTTGCAAAGGTCTCCTGATTGCTAAGTGAAATACAAGATTTCTTCATGGATCTTGAAGGGAATGTCTTTAGTTATACCACCTGGAATGGTAAATGCCTTTTGTATGAAAATATCATGCTAGTGAATCACATTTAGCTTCACATTTCATACATTTTGACTGTCAGATCTTGTCCAACATTCTTGAAGCCCGGACAAATTTCACCAGCAGAAGTTGGTTTGCTTCTTTATCTTTGCACTTATCCTCGCTGAATGTTATTTGTTGGTTTCAGACTTTCTCTTCAGGGGTCCAGATTCTTGTTGATGATTCTTATCCTGTCCCTCTGAGTGCTTGTAACTTCTCCCAGCTTGGTGCTTTTGGAAAGCTGTGTAAGCTCTCACTCCACACACTATACATGATGTTCAGAGCAGTACTGAGCAGACCCAGGCTAAGCAGAGCCCTGCAGGACCTCCATTCAACGGCCCTTCTATTCCTGCAGGGAAGTGGATTTAAAATAGCTCTCCTTGGAGCAAGTTTTGCAGTTATCAGGGTCCTTATCTTGTAGTGATTTAATTTAGAGCATATTACCCAAGCTGCCCATGATAGTGTGGCATAGGGCAATGCCAAAGCTCATATTGTGAGAATATGTAAGTATTTTGGGGAGTGCCTGTCTCTTTTGGAGATACAGTACAAGATTTTCAACAGCAGGAATGAAAGGAGAGGTGGAGGAGGTAGGTCTGTGCTTAATTACATTTAGTCTCAGTGAGTACTGAGGAGACCTATTTCTTGGTGCTCTTGGATTGCTGGCCCTGACAAGCCATACAGCATTTATGGATGTATTTTATCATGTTTTCTGGTCTTCTGTTGGGAAATCTGGCCCCTGGAGTGTGTTATGTGATGGCTGGCTTTCAGGGGCATGACTTCCCAGCAGCACCTCTCTGTCAGGCCAGGCCAGTTTACACAGGGAAAACCATTAAAGTGTTTTTACATTTGACAACACACATCTTCTCTTGCGTCAGTGACCTTTGGGAACACACTTGTCATATCCTTCTAGACTTCTCCTCTTTGCAATAAACCAAGATGGACAGGGATAAAACAGCATCTGCCAGATAAACTTCCTCGGAGATTACAGATTCAAGAAAGTATATGAGAGGAGAAAACTCTGGATGCAATAAGGTGCACCCTTAGTAAGGGTGTAGATAACATCCTCCAGGAAGTTTTCTGCTCTGTAGACATGTCCACTTTTGCAGGACTTACTGGCTGCTGCCTTTTCCAGGAGGGTCAGGGGCTTCTGGGTGGATGGAGAACCGCGCCCAGCCCAAAGGGTGCAGACTGGCACAGGCACATGGCTGGTGTGGCTGAGCACCCAAACAGAATTGCCCACAGTAGCTATAAAGCTCTCAAGAAAATTATCTCTGAGCAAAGCAGTCACCAGACCCCTTCAAGGGGCTGCAGGAGGGATGGTGGAGCACTCTTGTTCCACAGCCTTGGAGGTGTCAGGGCAGAGCAGGTGTGTTCAAAGGCCTCCAGTTTGAGCTCAAGACTGTCAGCATAGGTGATGTGCCTGAAACTGAGCAGCTGAGGCCAAGAAAATGCTCCTGTGGAAGGGGAGGTTTCCCTCCATGCCATCACTATCGTGCTGAAGGTTGATGGTGCACCACACCAAGATAGTTCTCCTGGTACCAGTCAGGTGTGCCACCAGATGATTTTTCACCCCACGTTATGCTGCTTCAATTCCTGGTCTAGCAAGGGAAGAAGCAGGGGGGAGGAGGCAAAGCCAAGGCAGCCCCCCGGTGCCTTCAGGTGCCCTGCGGCTCCTGTGCCCGGCCGTGGCCAAGGAGGGCAGCGCAGCCTTTCCCGGGACGAGGGCTCCGGCTTCCCGCCGTGCGGGAAAGGCATCCGCGCCCCACCGCCCAAATCCCTCCCGAAACACGGATTTCGGGCTTCTCTTCACTCGGCAGCGGAGCCTGGCCAGCAGGAGTCCCTGTTGCTTGTCTCAGGGAATCACGCACGACTTAAATCTCACCCATCGGACAATTTCTGTTTCACGCTGTTCCTCCCGCCAAAGATAATCGCATGCTAATACAGTAAATCACAGTGTTGCACCGTGACTGATGCCAAATGCAGTTTGCAAATGCTACTGGGGGTGATCTGTGTAGAAATACTGAAAATGGAAAATAAACTTCCAACTTTCTGGATTACGTCTCCCTTAAAGCACAGACTCATGTTTGGACCTTAAGTCCCAAAGTAGGGAAGCATTAGAAACCTTTCCAAATAATCTCACTTTCCTCCTGACAATGTCTAGCTTCTCTTTGAACTGCAGCATTACAGTAGCCCTGGAAGGCTCATTTCTGAAGTTTAGGGATAGTAACAGCCTGAGAGAATTGGTGCTTAACACATAGGGTGCTGTTTGTTCCTACTTGGGCTGTGCTGCAAATTATTTTGGTGAAAATGAGAAGATCTGCTATTAATGACCTGCAAGGGCATGAACTGTGAGTCATTATTAACTTAAATAACTTACCTTAAGAAATTATAGTTTTGTGTTTGTAAATGTTACTAAAGAGGCAGAATTAATGCCCATCAATTTCTTAACTTCCACAATATTTATTCCAGCATTTGCTAGTAAGTAGATGTCTAAGCAGGGTACTGGTGATAGGAAAATTATTTACATTTGTATCACTTCATTAAAAATAATTGAGGGGGCTGTCTACTTTGAATCTAAAAGTGGTCATTAGTGTTTCAGTGCATATTTGCAGGCCAAAGTAACTGGCAGGACCCTACATTCCTATTGGGAATATTAAAATTATGAGCCAGGGGAAAAAACTGAAAGCAATAGAAAGAACAAAGCATTTTCACATACACTTTGAGAAAATTCATCTGACAACTGAGTAATAAACTAATGTCATGGACTGTGTTTAAAATGCCTGTAGCTGGAAATATAAAGTAGGAAAAGATTCAAGTACTTCACCTGTTCCATCAATTAACCAGTGACATATATTTCAACTTATATGGAACAATAACAATTTTCTGTGGTAAGAGAATGAAATCATAATAACAAGATGTTATTGCATGCAATGTTTAAAGCTTGTCAATATATGCAGTAGGTTACACAGCTAATACTCACCATATAGTATGGTTAACATGGACACAGGCATGACAAGGAAACCCAGCAGCATATCAGCTATTGCAAGTGACATTAGAAAATAGTTTGTGGCATTCTGTAGTTTTTTCTCCAGTGAAACAGCCATGATGACAAGGATATTTCCAGCAATGGTTAAAACAATCACTATCACTGTCAGCAAAGCTGGCCAGTTTTTCTGTGAAGGGCAGCACGGTGGACTCATGTTACCTTCACATGAAAGATTGGTTAGGTTGTCAGAGTTCACAGTCAAGTTGCAGAGATGTGATATATTAATTTCTCCAGCTCCATAAACATTTCTGTAGAATCTTCTCTCATGATTTATTTGTATGAAGGAGTTTGCAGTTGGGTTCACAGAGCTCTCTCCATCACAAAGAATATCCATTGCTAAGTCCAAAACCACAGAGATAAATTGTGAAAAACAGGAAATTGTCACCATTGGGCATTATATTCCTCAGCTCTCCATGCCAGAAGTTGAGGGAGCACAATCTTTTGTCGACTGCATTTTTGCCACTAGTGTGATGTAGAAAAACATACTAGAATTACTCCGAAAGCTGAAATGTTTTGTTTTCGGTTCCATAGGAAGTCCAGTGTTGGCATATATTGAAAATCCAGCTGAAAAGTAAAACCGGTCTGTAGGATAAAGAATGTGGACTTGAGGCTTCAGAGAGCAAAAATGTTGGAGAAATAAAAGACATAAAACTTTTGCAACCACTAGGACTCCCCTCTGGAGCTACATCTTATTGCTATTGGTAACTGTAATCACACAATTTTAAACACAGCAGTATTAAAATAGCTTGCCGTATTAAACAGCAAACTCTTGCTTCTCTATTAAGAAAGTTGATTAATGATTCCATCCAGCATCTTTCTCTTGAAATAATTAAATATGCTCTTATTTATAGTGCATCTTCCGTAATATGGCTGATAGTCTCTGGCTTCTATTGTATTTCAGAATAATTTTCAGCCTCATATCAGAGACTACACATTCTGCTCCATGCTGATTTTGTAGCTAATTGTACCTTTTGGCCCAGCATGGCTTCGGAATGGAAATTAAACAACTAGATACTGTTATAAAAGAATACAATTTAAGAAAGACTTACATTGCACTTCAGAGCCCACTTTCAAACTGCAAATAGATGCACTTTGCACCCTGGTTTACTATATTCTTCGCTGTGTTTAGCCAGTTCCGTGTCTTTTTTCTTCAGCCTCCTCCACAATGGTGGTATTTCAAATAGTTTTTTGACTTCTAAACTGCACACTTCAGTGAAGCCAGTTCCTGTGCTGTGAGGCTTGCTCTTTTCTTCTGAGAGATAGGCTGCTTGCCGGCTCTTTCCTTGTGCATTTCCCCGCCCCAGGGCAAGCTATATTTAAAGTAATAACAATATCAGAGCTCTCCTTGAAGTGACACAAAAGAAAGCGCGCGCACACACTCACGAGAAAGCAGCCTGCACGGAGGAATTACTGATTGCAACAGGAATGGAATTTCTTCCTTGCTGCCTTGTTCGGATTGTCAGACCTCCCACTCTCTGGATGTCATAAACTGCAAGGTAGCGACAGCAGAGGAGGGCAGGGGAGGGCAGAGCAGGGAGGGTCTTTTTGGTAAACCAGCAGCTTTTTCAGTGCTTATTTTAGAGCTTCTCTGCTTGGGGGCTTTTTCAACACACGCTTTCAATTTGCAGGGGATGGCTCACAAACAGCTGCATGCAATTACAGGGATTTACAGGATGCAGGCTTGAGAGAGACAAAATCCAAGGCTTGCAATGGTAGATACAAGTGAAATATGTAAGTGAGGAGTTTTTTCCACTAAGAGGGGAAATTCCACCAGCCTTAAAAGGCAGGCATAATATTCAGTCCCCTTCAGTTTTAACTCCAGGTCTGTGCTGACGTGTGAATCAAATTGGCAACAGATGTTTATAAAAAATTGAAGTCACTCTGATGTCATACTCATTTGTCAGGAGATGGATGTAATAGCTAACTCCAGCAGCCTGTCCCAAGCAGCCATCCCAAATGAAGCAGTTTCGTTAAAGCAAAGTGTGCATAGAACAAAGGGAAACAAAACAGCCTGACACTGTTTCTGCCTTGTACCCCTGCTGCAAGGACACACATGAAGAAATAGCCAACTCTTCAATTTGCTACCTAAAAATAAACAGCTCCCCGACTTTCTGAGACTTACAGTTGCCAAAAGTTTGCCTGAGTGGGTCTGCTGCTCACCTGCAGATCCTGAAATACATTGCAGACTTTCCTCACGCTGAGGGCAATGGCTCTAAACAGGCAGGCTCAGGCAGTTTACAGCGAGAGCTCAGAGAGATGCCAGTGTCACTGGGCAGGCCTTTGGGAGCTGCAGGCTGCTCCCACAGCTCAGCTCTGTGTGCAGCACTGTTAACCCTGCTGCAGATTCCAGGGAGCTTCAAACACATGGAGTGTTACTACAGCTCAGCTGAAGTGTGCTGATCTCTTCATGGACCCAGACCGTACCAAAGCGAGTCTCAGAGCACACACTGAAGCCCATTCAGGTCAGTGGGGCACAGTCATAGAACGCCTTTCAAGGTAAAGTCTTTTGGAGCCAGTTTTACTCACAGGTGAACCCAGAAAGACTGGGCAGATGAGGCAGCAGCTTCCACCAATGCCCATGTGGGACGTGGAAATGTGCCATCGCACTACTAAAATTTCTCAGTCCCACTGGTGAGGCCAGAAGACTATCAGACAACACAAACAGGTAAGAAAAGGTGATAATGCTGAGTTTAGCAAGAAATGTTTCCGCCCTGGCAGTCTCACCCAGAAGCCAGAAGAGGAACTTTCCGCTCTCCTTTCATACAATAACCAAATGGATTACTATGTTCACCAAGTGAATTTGGCATCCGTGCTCCAGAGGGTTTGGTGGCCTCTCCCATAAACATGAGTGCATACCTGATGCAGAGGGTGGGCTCCACTTCTGGTGAATGCAGCTACTGCACAGAACAGGGCACAGGACCCCTGTATATAGGGCTACATGCAACCTCTGTGAGGAGCCCGGGTGTACTGCTGTTTCTTAGAAGGCTGGCTCTGGGCTCTGACAGCTACAGCGTAGCAGTCGTGGGTGTGTCGTGGATGTCACTACTAAGAAAGAAGTAGCAATATGTTTTTTGACATAACCCACTGATATTGCCAAGCTTCATGGTAAATGTGAGAAGGGTTTAATAAGATCTGATGACAAGGTGCACTTGATTATTTATGGCATAGAGGACAGGGTCAGACAAAACAGGCAGGGAGAGGGACTCTCCTGTTGAGTCATGAGGTCCAGAAAAGACCTCCTTGTGTTCTAAGCTCCTTCTCAAAAGGGAGTTTATGTGTGCCTAATTCCAAACTTAGACTTAGTCAATGGTTTATGTCTCAAGGATTATATCTGCACAATCAATCTTTTGTGTCACTTAGCTAAGATTTCAGAGTTTAGCATGCTATTATTCACTTACTGAGAATCACTTGAATCAGGGAATCTCTCAACTCCAAAGAGTAACCTTGAGAGCTACTACTCAGAGCAAAGACCCTGGCAAACAATCCACTGCCCTGCAGGAGAGATCAATGAGCCCTGGCTGTTCACTGTTTATGAAGTAAGATAATTGACTTATAGTCATATTTGCATACCAGTGACAGAAGTTAATTTCTTCCCAACTTGGCCTGAGTCGGACCTTGACAAATAGTATGGTTGGGGGTGTACAATGACTCATTTAAAACTGCAGCTTTACTCAGGATATCAAGAACATAAAAGTGAAGTGCGAGCCAGCTGACTGTTGCCTTGCGTAAGACCTTTGCAGCTATAGTCGTAAGCTCTTCATTTAAGGACTGCACTGTTTACTTTGGTGTAGCTGTAGACACATGAGCATCTATCATAAGGCACTCTGACTGCCTTCTGAAAACTTAGCTGTCCTCACAGAAAGCAATTTGACATACGTGAAACTGAGGCACAGGCATATTAAATTTTTTTTAAGGTTTGCACATGAAGCATTGATAAATCAAAAACCAGTTTTGTGCAGGTTGACATATCAGAAACAAGTCTGTGATCTTATGTCTTCTAGCAAGTGTATTGGATGTGCAGCTGATCATGGGTTTATTGTATTATTTATCTCAGGATTTTTATTTTATTTTGACTGCAAAAGTCACTCATCTCACCTCCTCCCAAGAACCTGAAAATTGTTTTCCTTCCATATAGTATCACTGCAGGTATCAAGCAAAAGAAGTGTCCAATCTTCGTTTGCAGAGCCCAGCAAAAAGAGGGCACCAGGGCTCTCATCCGGCTGCGAAACCAGGTGTGAACTCTGTCTTCAGAGAATTCAGTGGGCAACAACTCCTAGGTGATCAGTCATGTCCAAACCAGCCTTGGTCATTGCTTTTCCTAAAGGTGGAAAGCTCTGGGAAGCTGTAGGTCCCATGATTTTCCATGTTAAACAAACGAGCTTGCAAGTGGAGAGCAGCAGAGGCTTGCACGCTGTGACCTGCAATCCCAGGCAGCGCGTCTACGCTAAAATCAGACAGCTGCCCTCTGTCCCAGCCCATATAAATTAAGTGAAATCTTAGCTTAAAACGGCAATAATGTGGTCTGTGGTAGACAGAAAGCAGTCTCTAGAAACACAGCTGGCATGGGAACAGACTGCATATTGCTTTTTAATTTCTGGAAGGCACCAATGTAACAAATTCATGACAGCCCCTCCCCTGTTCCCTAGCTCTGTTTGGAAATTTTTTGTAGGACATTATTCTGTTCTCTTGGGCAGGGTTTTTATGCTTGGCATGGTACACATAAACACTTCCTAGAAATGCTGCTTTTCAACAATTTTCATCTGAATGAGGAGAAGTTAAAAACCTAGTTTACATCATTCAAATTTGGTGTTCTCAGGATTGTTTCAGGTGTAAAAATCACTGGTTTCTGAGTTTGCCATTGCTCTCTGGTGTTCTGAATAGATTTTGTTATCAGTAAATGTAGTAGTAACTGCAGCTGTTAATCAATCATTCTGATATCTAAAAGTGAGGCAAGTGGAATGTGAATAATTTGTGTTGTGGTCGAGACTACTACGGTTCGGTGTCTTTGTTTGCATTCATCAGGGGCTGTTGGACATGAATCAGAGGCTAGCTATTACAAACCAGAACTAATAACTAAAACCCCTCCTCTCTTTTTGATGCAGTTGAGCTCATTCTGGACCTCTTAGCCTTCTAGATCCATGCCATTGCAGTGAGGTGAGAACAGCTTGACATGAGCCTTCTGAAAACCATGCTGGAAGAGCATCCCTCACCCTTGCTGTTCACAGGTGATGATCCTGAGCAACCTGGGTGTTGCAGTACCAGAGCCCTTTTTGGGCTGATGACTGTAAACCTGAGATGAATAACTGGTGTGGTGCTGTAGGAGTCTTTGATGTGAAACTGGGTGTCTGTATTAATTTGCTCTGGATTGCTTTTGAATGACAACTGAATATTAGAAGTTGAGGCTGAAGGGAAGGCTGGAATAACTCAGTCTAACTATAATTTCTAAGTAATAAGAAAAAAATATATATATAACTGAAGCTCTCTAAATTTTCATGTCTATCCCACACTCTAATGCTAGTTTCAATCTCTGTTCAATCCCAGGTGAAGCTGAATTCATAGCTTGCTTTTAAAAACCTGATTGTCTCATGTCTCATTCGTCCATGAGGAAAGATGTGCCATATTCCTGAAGATCTGTAGGGTGTCATCCTTTCTAACCACATTATTATTTCAGGATCTACAAGTTCCTGTGCATACTTGCAGTGCCAAGGGGAAGTTAAATGTGAGAGAGAACCCAGAGCACCTTAAGACACATCTTTTATCTACCTAAACCCATGCACTGAGGTGAGATTGGTTACACTGTACCTTCAGCCCCTTTAGGTTGTGTCATTCCAGTGGAGCTCAGTGGAATTACTGTGGCATAAAACTGAATGAATGATTGTTGGCTGGAAATTAGTCAGAATTATTTCTTTTTTTCCTGTGTAATTTTACCTGTTTAAACATTTCTTTCCCCATATCAAAATTTTTTAGTACGAAGAAAAGTTATGAAGGACTTTGATTTGAAAGTATCCAAATATATTGCTTCAGTCTTGTTCTAAGTATGATACTTTTATATTGTTGTATTAATAATATTTTCTTATGAGCCAGCTAACCAGCTGGGATGCAAATTGTCTTATTCCCAGATTCTCCTGGGCAATTTATATACACCATGACAGCACCCCCGGAGGCAGTTTCAAGTTGAACTGAGCTGAAATAAAATATTCTTGTTCAGCTAAAAAATAAACTAAAATATTTGGTTTGGGTCAAGCCCATGTAGAGAAGAAAATATTTTGGTTTTATTTTCCCAAAGGAAACCTGAATACTTTGGACAAAATTGATTTGATTTTTTCCTTGAATAGAAAGTTGATTTTGTGGAAACGTTATTTCCCACCAGAGGCTGAACTGCTAGGGACTGTCCCTAAGCTTTTGTGCTGAAGCAATGAAAGGCCTCTGATGCTTTAAGGAGTAATTCTGCAGCCTTATTTAAGATAATCTGTCTAAAAATTTATGCTTTATTTTACTGAAACCTGAAGGGAAATGTTCTTCTTCATGTCTTGCTCTAAGCTGTAAATACTAACTATTTATGTACCTGACAATGACCTTTTATACCACAAGAGACATCTGCAGACATTTGATTTACTAAAACTTGTTTTGCTTTGAATATTTTCATTTCAGCTCAGCTAGCTGATAGGTTGGCTTGCTCTGAGACAAGATTATGTAGTATTGTGGTCAGCTGAGTTACAATTTGGCTGGTTTTTCTGTAGGTAAAATTTTATTGCATCCTGACACACATCACTGCAAATTCCATTATATAAAGCTCCATATTCCATGCATTAATACCTGAATCTCTTCCACTATCTTTTTCCTCAGTTTAAACTTCCAAGCAGCAGTGAGCCTTTTCCATTTGATTTGCTTCAGCTTACTGCTTAAAGATGCACTTGCTGCCCACAATTAACACTGGTCATCATCCAAATCCTGTCTCCCGTCAGCTGTTACCCAGTGAGATAACATCTTCTTAACAGGGTGACCAAAACCAATACACCATACTGCAAAGGTGGCTTTGTGGGAACTTTCTGCCAAGACAGCATCATCTCTAGGGAACCTTACAGCTTAAAAAGTCTTCTATCAGGTGATAGACACTGCAGAAGATGGTGGGGGTGCTTCATCCTTTCTTTTTTTTCCCCTCTTCAAAAAAACTTCCATCACTTTGATGATCAGTACAAAGGAAAAGGAAAACAAAAGGAAAACAAAAGGAATTTCAATTTTTTGTGTTCCAGTCTATGATTTGGCCATATTTCTCTGGGCTACTGTTTTGCTCTTTTTTCTCTAGTAGCATGTAAACAGAAACACAAGAGTAAAATGAATCCATAAGGACTTTCCTACATTTATTCTTGGACGTTGATAGATGGAGAAGCATTTAAGAGAAAAAGAATCAATTTTGAATCCAAATGTGTGGGTCATCTCCTCTGGTGGCAGGGATTAACTCAAATATATTTGTACTTTCTAGAGACTCGTGGGTTCACCAGTGTATGACAGACTACCACAGAGCTGTGAAATAGGTGAGCACCACAAGAGTGATTATTAAAATATTTTTACTTTCCATACATTTGGCAGAATCAAACAGCTGAAGTTTTACATATATAAATATATATATACATAAATAAATGTAGCTGCTATTTGTTACAACTCTATTACACCTGGCAGGTGACAGGAAAAACTCATGTTTTTCCTCTGTTATTCCTGGGATAGCACATTTTTCCCAGTTATTAAGTTACAGTGTGTAATTTATAACCATCAAAGTGGAAAACATTATGCAGTGCATGAATTAGCATGAATGTCTGTTCTTGAATATGTGCTATATGTGTTATATTCTAGAAATACGCAATTTTTCCTCACTGGCAAATGTAAGATTTTTGCTATCAGGTTTTGTTTAGTTATATTTAACTGATTAGAAAAGCTTTAATGGATGTAAGCAAGAGTTCTGTAGAAGGCATTCCCCAGTAGGACTAATTTTGTGTGAAATAAGCAGAATTGTTTTCTTCATGCATAATAGTCCAGCATTAAATCAAGGTTGTTTGGGCAATGTGGGCTGGGAATGAGGTGCAAGCAAGTAACACAGACACACTGGATGATGGAACCCTTAAATATCAGTCATGATTCTGTGACTGTGGCTTGCCAGCAGTGTTGGTTGGCATTACCCCCTGGGATCCAGTTTCCCTGTTTAAGATAGATGTGCACCTTAATTGTAGGTACGTGGAGGAGCAGCTCCCCCATGGAAAGGTGATTGCTTCCACTGATGCTGTGGCCATGAATTTAGGGTCAGTCTTTCAATGGCTGCTGAGCTGGATCCCACCCTCTACTCATTTAATGTAAGGTGGCGATTCACACGCCCAGCTGTTGATCGAATCTTCATAGTAGTGTCTGGTTCTTAAAACAGTGGAAGCCAAGACTGAGCCACAAAATGCAGTATAAGAATTATGTTGCCTCCAGCTATGTAAATTGTCTTTTACATCCAGACACTGTGCTTTCTGAACTAGTTGACTCAAACAACTGTGCTGATATTTTGCTGTAACTTCCAGTATTTTAGATACTGTGTTTCTCACATAATTGTTTTACAATAATTTAAGGTGTTCTGGGGAAACATAGTGTCCTTTTCACTCAGCCATGGAGCTAGTTCCCACCTTCTTTTTCAGATACAACATGTGAACTCTCTTCAGAGCCTGCAGAGTTCTGCTGCAAAGGCCCTAGAGGGATCACAAAGCCCAACAGCTTGATTTACAAAAGGAGCTGTTATTATTTACCTAGTTTAATAGACACTGCTTTATCTGTGTTCTGGTTCCTAAATATCACTGGAATCCAAGTGTTTTTCTTTAGAACAATTAAGGTAACCAAAAATATTTACTTGAAGCACTGAACCACTTAAAGAAACAAGTGGAATACTACTAAAAGATAAAATATTTTTCCAGTGAAGTTTGATATCTATGTAAACATTCTAGATGCAATTTTCTTCTGACTCATTTTTGAGTCCGCTGGGGATCCAAATATCAAGTTTACTCTCAATTTCCACCCGGGAAGCAAGTACTGTAAATTGGACTACAAGTGAAGAACTAGTTGCTTTATGTAATTTAATTTATCATTCTAACATATGTCAGAACACCACTGTATTGTGTAGTGCAGTAATTTGGTGAAAATGAGTTTTTACATTATGTTAATTTAGACTTATGTTAATTTAGGAAAATCCACACTTGCTGGGCATCTCCAGATCTTGCACACCCATATTGTGCAAACATGGGCTACAGCTGAGTATTAGAGCCATGCAGGGCAGGCACAAGAACCCCTGAGGGCACCTCTGCTCTGAATGTTAAATTAGCTTTATTGAAATATGTCTTTTAAATGAACTGAGCCTGATGTCTTTCTTGTACTGGAATATGCCATCTTAATGATGCTTCCTTGAGAGCTGCTGATGAGAGAAAGGAATGAGGGAACAGTCATTACCATTAGGAGCATGAAAGTTATCCCCTCTCTTCCAGCCACAAGTTTTTATAGTGTCTATTAATAAATTATAGGGCACTGCAGCTTTCTGTGGTACATGCAGGGTCGCTGAGCTAATGCACACCAATAAATCCCAGTTAGCTGCTGCTCTGGCCTGGTCATCTGTGAGAAAGTCCTAAGAGATGTGCTGGCACAACCCAGAGCAAGGAAGATATGTGTGTCTGGGCAGAGCACTAGGACTAAAGTGGATCAGTTCCCAAAACATGCATACTCCTCTTTAGGATGGCTGCTAGCACATTGTGTAGCTCTGGCAGCTATCCCTTGTGAGATACCACCAAGGAAAGACTTCATCAAGGCTGCCAGTTCCATGGCTGCAAGGGCAGGGAGGATGCATGAGCACCCTTGGGCTGCCCACAGTAAGGGTGGGAGGCAGCCTGGAAAGCCCAGACAGCAATTCCTGGGACACGTGGGCAGTGACTAACTGGGACCTGTGCCAGAGCTCTCACATGGTGAGAGAGTCATGGGCAAAAAAGGAAGGCACTTCAAAATGCATATATGAAAGTAGATGTTCAGTTTGATAAGGTGAAGAGATACCAGGAGCACGGACTGCTGCATAGTGGCAGCATATATTGTGCACCTGCAGAACAGAAAGTGAAAGGTGTATAGGAAGCTAGAGAAGCATTTGGTGTTTAATGGATGAAGGAAAGAAAGGGGAGGGAAGGAAGATCTATCATTATCTGATGTGCAGATTCATGAGTCAGGTATCAGGCATGCAGAGTCAGATGAGTCTTTGACAAAAAACTCCCTTGTAAGCCCAGGAATGACCCTTTCCCACATTGAAGTTTGAAGTCTATTACTTCAAAAAACAACTTGTTACAAAACTTGTAAAAAACAAAACTCCAGAGGAGTCTTTATGGTCCATGGTATTCTTTAAAATTTTAATGTGTTCTTGGCTTTCATACACTAGCAAATACTAATTTTAATGCCCACTTGTTCTTCAGTATTTCTTAAACTGTTTTGTTTCCATGTGTTTGTCAGGCATGCTGTAGAAGAAAAACTGCTCCAAGTAGCTTAGACCCGTGTCCCTGTTTGTTCTAAGAAAAGGAGAGCTTGGCAAAGGACCATAATGTCCTTCAAACCACTGGTAAATCAGTCTAAATGGAAAATCTCCTGTTTTAACTCTAACATGTTTCCAGGAGGAAAACAGCTTATCTTTGCCAGGTCCAGAATCTGGTCCTTAGTGATCTTCTTACTGCCTTTTCCTGAGGCACTGTGCCAGTATACTCTCCTGACTAAGACTGACTTTTAATACCTGGAAAATGGAAATCCCATGACAGTCTGAGAAAGAGAAGGGATTAACCTGCCTTTGTAAAGGAAGGCTTGGAATGAACATGTGTGCTTTCAGTAGAAACTATTTGAGGGCAAGAAGTCATAATTAGTTGCACTGGTTATAATAAGGAGCAAATTGAGAACAGGGGTTTGTGATCTTTAGGTTGAAGAGACTGACTCTGGGTGCCACTGGAAGTCTCATCATGGACTGCTTGGCAGAGGTTGGAGCCTGTATGTTTATATGTGTCTGATTTTATTTATAGGGTGTTTTGGGATTGGACAGTCCAAGGAACAAAAAGCAGTGGGAAAAATGTGTCTCCTTTCCTGGTTGCTTCATACAGTTATTACGAACACAACTCACTTCTTAGCAACATACTGTTTACTGAAGTTAGAAGTTGTGTGAAGGGCATTTTGGGAGTGAAAATGACAGAAGCGCCTAAAGCATGTTGACTTTGAAGAGGCACTTTTGCTGTAAGGAGAACACTTCTGCCATTTGTGCTTCATACCTTGTGCCCAAGAAGCCCACTGTGACGGGAACAGAAATCAAAATGTTCTGTGGTGTTGGAAAATTTCAAGGCAATGAGACATACCTGGCACTTGGTAGGTGGAATCAGTACATTACAAGACAGTTGAATTGCTTCCTTGATGTTCTCTCTGTAGTGTTTAATTTAATGCATGGCATTAAAATGCAAGACTCAAGCCAAAAATTTGCCTCTGAAAATAAATCGGGCATCCACCCAAATGCTTGACAGGAGATGAGCCTTGTATTGTGGCCCTGTATAATGGCTGAAATCCCTGGGCCCTGCCAGCCTGGCAGAGTCCAAATCCTGAATCAAAAGCTGCTCAGGGAATACCTTTTTCCTGTAAATATGTGCTTAAATATCAGGCTGCTGAAATGGTGCATCCGGTTTGACTTATCCTGTGCTGGTGATACGTGAGCAAAGAAAATGATATGATCCAAGACAAATAAGGGAAGACTCTGTAGGAGGAAGAGCTACTTTTTCCTCACAGTGAATTCTCTGATTGTTCATTAATGTTCCCACTAATGTGAAGTTAATGGAGAGCTGAGCTCCCACAAAACATAATCTGGAAAATGTGGCGCAGATTTTCCTGTGTCAAAATGCATGGAGTATCATAGTGAATCTAAAAAGATGTGATCCAGATCCTATGTTATGGGCTGCATTCTTCAAAGTGCTCCCTGGCATGGGGGTACATTACTTACTGGGGCTTGTAGGTGGTTCTCCAAAATACGTAAGTCAGTGCTAACCATCTCACTGTCCAGACTGGAAATTTCCTGACCTCCAGAAAAATGCAAACATGAAGCTGAAGAATGGTGAACCTCCTGCCTGCAGCTGTCTAGAACAGGACTCCTAATTTTCCCATCCTCCTGCTGCTCTTTAGGCGTTTAGATATGTTGTTCCAAGTTCCCATAATGTCCCTGTGTGCTGGCAGGGGAGATCTGTAAGCTCTGTACTGTCCAAAGTAAATAGCAATTTACCACCTGAAGTCTGTTTTCTGAATGTCCCCCCACCCAGTTTCTGGGATGAGCTATTGATCTGGGCTCACATACGCTGTGTAGCTACTGACTTTGACAAAACAAGCAGCTCAGTGCTTGCACACTGTGTCTCTGTCTCACACATGCCCCCTGCTAAAGAACAGGAATGAACCATTAGAGCCAATATTTGAAAATTGGAAATGCACCAGTGTGTATCATCAGCTGGAGAAAAATCCCATCATTGCACTGCTACTGCAGCATCCTCCTTATTTGTGCCTCCAACTCAAATGCATTAAATTTAATTACACAGTAGTACAACTCCAAGACAGATTTAATATATTTGGATAAGAAAAGCTTCAAAAAACCCACTCCTTTGTTAATAATTGAAGCAACACTTGTGCTGGCAACAGGGGAAAGTGAAGTGATACCAGGCTGTGGGACACAGAGCAGAGAGTCAGCCATAGAATCATAGAATGGTTGAGGTTGGAAAGGGCCTTAAAGATTGTGTACTGACCACCATGGGCAGGGACACCTTCCATTAAACCAGGTTGCTCAAAGTCTTATCCATCCTGACCTTGAACACTGCCTTGGATGGGGCATCCACGATTTCCCTGGGCAACCTCTTCCAGTGCTGCATCACACTCACAGGAAAGAATTTCTTCCTAATATCTAATTTAAAGCCACCCTCTTTCAGTTTCAAGCCTTTTCCTTTTGTACTGTTACTACATATCCTTGTAAAAAGTCCCTCTCCAGTCCTCCTGTAGCCACCTTTAGGTGCTGGAAGGTCCTATAAGGTTTCCTCTCCAGGCTGAACAACCCCAACTCTGTCTTGGGAGTACAATTGGAAACTGTTTTAATAAATACATACAAATAGTGAATTTGTGATCATTTAATCCAGAACATGGAGTGAACAAATGAGCAAAAACCCCATTAGGTCAGCTACTGTGTGCCCCTGGCAGAATAGGGCTGAGACAAGAAACATCTTGGATCAGTTCTCTACACTCCAGGCAATGGGATGCCTGGTTCCTGAAATATCTTCCTTTGTAAAGAGGTTTTGTTTTTTCCCCTTCACAATGGGCAGTTTAAATTCACCTGGTGATTTCATTAACTGTTTCTAATTGCATCCTTTCTCCTGGAGGAGATAACTCCCCTTGGTGTGCAGGCCCTTCAAATATTGATAAGAAAATCGCTGTCCCTTTTCTTTTGCAGATGTGTTTTAGCCCAGTTTTATTCATAAAATCTTTAAAATCTTCCCTCCTGCAGCCCCCGCATTCTTTTTGCTGCTCTGTTTTTACAGTTTCTCACTGGGCATACGTCTTAGCATTTCAGCTTTGATGGTAATACAGCAGCCAGGACAGGTTTGCCAAATGCTTGCATACAGAATGGAAGACAATTAACACTATTGTTCTTCCAGTTTACAATAGGAGATAGACAATTTGCTTTGGCTTGGACTCTCTTCCCACCACCTTCTGAGCTGGAACAGACGGTCCCCTCCGGTGTAATTTCAGCCATATTCAGTCCTTTAAATTTTGTTTGGATTTTTTTCCCTTAAAAATAGGGGAGGAAAAAAAAAGGAGAAGTGAATGAGAAGCTTTTGTCCTTCCCATGTATCAGCTATTTCATTTCATCATTAACTCTATCTGTGTTAAAAAGATTTGGCAAAAGTAAGGCATGAGAGGAGGTTATGACAGGTGAAGGGGATAAAGCAAGACAAATGCTTTGGACTACTGGGAAATAGGTACTTTTGAGGATGGTGCTGAAGAAGGTATAACAATTATTACATTGGAAGGCTGAACTGGGGAGGCCAAGTAGGCAGTAGGTAGCAGGAAGTGATACATTAGTGGTAGCCAAGGGACAGTGAGGGAAAAAGAAGTAGTCCTGTACCACTGTCAATTGACTTGATCACCTGCTGGGTATGAAGGGTGAGGAAAGCAATCCTTGTGGTACAGCAGAGAACATGGGAAAGCTGGATTTGTGACTTGAAAGACAGTTAATGATCTGGGAAATTCTTCTGTACTCACATGGAGGCTTGATATAGGATGATGTGACATGGTAAGATGGAGCAGAGTGAACATTAAGATGGAAAGGTCTTCTGCCAGCATGTGCTTGACGTAACTTGACATGGCACTGTTACAGTCTTGCTCCCTCAGGGGAGCTAGAGGACTCCAAACTCCAAGGGGAATCTCTATTCAAGGATTCCTTTCTTAGTTTATAGCACTAGAAGGGGAATGTTGTGCTATTACAGAAATAAGCCTCAAGAGGAGAAGCCCAGGAGTGTGCATGGAATGCAGTTGGATCTACAATATTTGGATAAAGTTGTGCAAACCACCTCACTTCATGGATCCTGCCTGTTCCTCCAGGATGACAGATATTCTGAAAAATACTCACTGTTGTAGTTAGCATAAGGAAGCCTCATATGCCAGCTGGTTTTGGCATTTGCTCCATGGTGCTGAATGGTAACGGGAATGTCCCAGGAGGTAACAGTAGAGAAGCATCAAGGAACCTACTGGGGTTTGCAAACAACTCACTAGGAACAGACTAGAATGCAAAAGTAATGATTGTTTTGTTTTGTTCTGTTTCTGAGCAGTTTTTACACATTTCTTAAGCTGCTCTATTACTCATAGGATTTAGCCATGTTTCTATTTTTTTCTTTAAATGTGCAATCCAGATTTTCCTGCTGGAAACAGTGTCCAGCAAACAAGTATTTAGGAGTTAAGAAAACTTGACCCTTCCCATTTTAAGTCTTTGGCACTGCTACACCCATAAGCATTCAGGACAAAAAGTGAATATAATTTCCCAAAGCACAGTGGTATGGTTTCCCAAACACATTTGAGGTCAGATGTTCCTTGATTATTTGATAGCCTGCAGTCATTAGTCATAGTGGTATCGTCATCCCCTGTTCCAGCCATGTGTGCTTGGGCAGGGTTTTGGACACTGCAAGTGATCTTATTTTGCACAGGGTCCCGTGGTACATGGACAGGCATTTGCATAAGTGTTAACTGCATGACTGCACAGGAGCTGGGGCAGTTCCTTCGTGTGAAGCAATTAAAGCTGCTGAACCAGCAATTATCCCCCTTCCTGCTCTGGGCAGGAAAATATTTGTAGGTGCTTACCCTGTCCTACACAGAAAAGTAAATGAGAAAAACAAAGTAGGACTGTCCCCAAGTGTAATTCTGACAGCTTGTTTATGTCCCAGAACCTCAAGAAATGTTGAACTGTTCTTGACTCCTGGAAAAATAAAAAAGAAGAACCTGTGCTTGGGCAGACTTACAGGGCAGATTATGCCCATGGGGTGACTGGCCTGTGGAATGTTGTTATCTATATTTGTTGCACCTGCTGATTTCAGCTCTATCAGTATGTTTTATGGGTTACTGAATGTGTTTTCATTGCAGAAGTCTGCACATTTGGCTACCCTAGCTTTGACTCCTTTGTTTACTTACTGTGCTGCTTTTCTAAGTGCATGTACTCCCTGCCACCAAAGTGCCTTGAGAAATTGCTTTCAAAAACTGATCTGAAATTGCAAGGAGTCTCATGTCTCTGCTTCTCAGATTTATTTACAAAATATTGTACTGGATCTGGTGCTATATTTTACACCCACACTGGAACAGCTTAATAGTTTAAGCTTTGTCCTAAATAAAATTTTAAAAATCCTCTTTTGGTTTGAAAAGCAAGTCTCTTTTCTCACTTAAGATGAATAAATCTTCTGTCTGCAGCAGCAACTGGTCAAGCTACAGAGCTCTCATAAAACAGAACACTTGCTTAAAGGGAAGGTTATCACTTTCGATGGTCTGCTAAAGGATTTAGAATTCCCAGTCTCTTCGCTCTAGCTATTCTGATCTGAAGGATGGCAGTAGAGCACAGAGAAGCCAGGCTAGGAAAAGGCAATGCCTTCAGCTGTGACCTGTTTGGCTACAGCGTTGTTGGAAAGAGAGAAACCACCTCATCCTCTCCTCATAGGGTTATTGGCCAAGCAGTGGCCCAGCCTGGAAGCCACCTAGGGATGGCAGTGCTGCTGTTGAGGAAACGTGGAGGACAAGAGGCATTGAGAAATAGCAGTGATAAAGCATTAAACACACCCTGAGAGAGGACAGGTTGAGTGGATGCAATCTGAGGAGGATTTACTGGGAGTGGAGAGGTGCTGACTAGTTTATCATTACTGAATATTTGACGCAAATGCACAGTGAGAGGTTTTGTTTTTTTTTTTCCTTAAGTAAATCCAGCATAGACCAGTTGGGAATGAAAGTTCTAGATAGAACTTTAAATTTCATCTGTGTAAAAGACTGGTTCCCCAAAGCTGCCTCTTAATGAAAATGAAAGCAGGTTGGAATCATACATGGATTTGAGGGCTGGTAGAGTTTTTTCACCCAGGTTTGGTCAGAGTGCCCTGTTTAGTTTTCATTCCTATCTGGTGAAGCTCTGTGGATCAAAGATGGGGTCTGCCTCTGCAGATATACACATTTTAGTATTATTGTGCAATGGAAACAGAACATACCAGGTCTCAAACAAATCCCAGTAAGTGTAGGGGCTTAACGGGAAAGATTCAATTTTTTGGATTACTAGTAAAGATATACAAAAAGGGACAATAGAAATATGAAGTATTTGTAGAACTCTTTGCAGAGTAAATGAAAATAGCAAAGTCTAAACAAGGAAAAAGGTAGACTAAAACCAGGTTGAAGCAAAGAGACAATTTTCTTTCATCATCTTACTTATTTTCCTTTCTGGAGAAATCTGCTTAAGGGAACTTTGTGAATGAGGATTTTAGAGAACAGGCAGATGACAGCGAGTGTTTTGCATTGAATTAGATTCAGTGTCTGGAGAGGTTTTTTTCTAATTTCTAGCATCCAACTCTAATGTGCTAGTGTAGAAAACGACAGCAAAACCTTAAATGCTGCAGTATTTTCTACTTGTACAGTCACAGGGAATTTTGTTAAGAACAATATTGGTCTGAGGAAGCACAGAGAACACCATTTTCTGACAGTACTTTTTCCATCAAACTCAGATGAAAACTGAATTCAAAATAATGGTACTGATTATAATAAGGTAGGATTTGTAAAAACTCCGATACAGTCAGTGTAATGTCATACTGGTTTGGTAATGTACATGCTGTAGTTTGAAAAACTCCATATCCTTATTTTCAGATTAAATTCTTCACAGTCAATAGCCTTTCCAGCTAAAACATCATTCCCTGGTTTAGAAGATTAAACTCCCCTTCATGTCATGGCAACAGCTCTGGTTGGAATCCTAACTCTGCTGTTGCTAAATGATTTTGTGATGCTGCACGTTCATATTAAGCTAAATTAGCAGCAGGAGTCCTGCACTAAAGTCACAGCACATATCATCATCGCAGAGTGAGAAATTGATTGAAGCAATTTCCTACCTAGCCACAGTGGGCAGCTCATAAGCTGTTCAGGCCTTTTGCAAGTGGGAAATGTGCAAAGGAATTTAGAAGAAGGAATTCGCTCCTGCCCATGCTCCCATGGCCAGTGGTGCGTGCAGCCCTGCTCTGAAGGGGGAAGGGGATGTACAAGACTCAGTACATCAATCACTGCAGGTTAAGAGGCTGGCATCAACAGAGAGAGGACGGTGTGGTGCAGTGCTACAGACTTCACAGTATCTTGGAAAATTTGCTGCCTGACTGTGGCTTGTTGGACTTCAGCAGAGCTAACCTGCACTACACAAGATCATATATTAACCTCTAAATGATCATCAGTTACATTATTAGTCATTGGCATAAGATATCTACTAGAACTGTTTGGAAAAGAAATGTTCTTTAAAAATACTGACATTTGATTGGGAAAAAAGGAATATATAGTTGATTAAGACAAATAAAAGGTTTTTTCCTCAGAATCTGAAAGCGTTTGAAAGAGAGCAAAGCTTTGTGCAAAAAAATTTTGTTTAATAAACCCACTAATTTTCCCATTATTACAAAATATGAATGGAAAACATTAGCTGAGTCCCAAGGTTTGTGAGTGGATGTTCTTATCAGACTTCCCTAGGAACAGAACCACAAGCTCCCTTCCCTGACAGGGGCTTTGCTTAGAAAAGGCAATTAGAAGTTCACACCTGAATACTTCAGATGCTACTGTGCACCCATATTTCTACCCCCAGAGAAGACATCATTTACCTCCACAAATGTGCTTTTGTGCATATGTCTTAAAACAGCCCTTACCTCTTCTTCCCACCTCTGAAGCCATTTCATTTGTGCACATTCACATCTAGACTGCTCTTTGTTTTGGAGGGAAGGCTTTATAACTGTAATTCACAGGGACTTAGAACCTCACAATATGTATTAAAAACTTTTTTTTGACCTTTTAGGTATTATACCAAGAGCTACTAAGCAATTAAGGCAATAAATCTGTGTAAACTGAATGTATCATTTCTCTTAGGAATATAAATGTGAGAAAATTAAATGTCAACATCTACCTTGGTGTTTATAAGTGCAGCCACAGAATGTGAATTCATTGTCTTACCTGAATTCCAGTTTTGTCTTATATTGCTGTTAGAGGAACTTTATGTTATTGTGGGGTTGGGTTTTTTTGTTTTTTAAGAAGTTCAGATACACAGTCTCTTTGATAGCATTAATGTCCCCCTTGTGAGGGACTTTCTCTGACACTGTTCACTGCTGATCCTGAGGAAGCAGGTGCAAAAACATCTTGCATGGTTTTAAGGGAATCAGAGTTGCAGCTCTGGCAGTTAGGCAGAGTGACATTATTTCACTCCTTTGCATTCTGTTTCTTTTTTACAGTATTTCTTGTCTTATCAGACTTAGAAGCTTCTGGAGGAAAGGACTGTGTCCTATTCTCATTGCACACCATCTCTGGGGCCATCAGGGACCACGTGCTCAGTCCCAGACTCAGATGAGGCTTTTACAAGGTACATTAACACAAACACACTGCCCACTCCTGTCTGTGCATGGGAAGGAAAGGAAAGGGGAGTGAAAGCAGGAGCATTTTTTATGTTTTGGCATCATCCAGAAGCTCCTAATATTTGGAAATTAGACTATAATAGATCTGTGCTTCCCAATGACTCATGAATTCACTGCTACAAAAAGAGATAAAGAAATATCCTTCCCTTGGCATATCTTGTTGATAGAGTGCATCTCTTGCATGTCTTGCATCTCAAGATTTAGGTTAGAAAGTCGTCATTGAGAGTTTTTTATTTGCTTCAGTCCTAGTTTTGTAATACATCCTCAACTACCTAGTCCTGCCAGAATACAGGAGGAACCTTTTATTTTAGTGTAGACTAGTCTGGTTGTTCTTCACTGTTGTACTGAATTTACTTAATATAGCAAAGGCAAGTGGCAACAGTGCTGCGGACATCACTCTGGTGTCATCTACCAGCCTGAGCTCAGGTGGATCAATCACCACAGTTGCATGATGATGTTGAAAAGAATATTTCATCACCAAAATGTGAATATTTTCCCCTTTAACTGACTTTTTTTCTTGACAGTTAAGAATATAGCCTGATGATCAATTTGGTGTCAGTCTAATTAATATTTCCATCATTTAAAAATGCATCCAGAAGGAGAGAGTTTGATTTTATCATTTAATTTTCTTGAATGTTTATATTAGTAAGATCATAAAAATGCAGTGGATGCCACTGTCTCAGACTCACATCCTCAGAGAGAAATAACCTTGCTTCTGGTGCTAGCTGAAATGTAAGAATAGCATCTGTGAAGTCAAGCCAATAACCCTCTTTTCTGAGTTTCAGAAAAGTTGATTCACCCAAATCCAATTAAAAGAATAACTCCATGAATTAATTAAATTGCCCTTCCACTAAAGTTGAGGCTTAAATAATTTGCTGCATTTGACAGAAAAGCAAAATAACTTTTATTGAATAAAGGGTGACCTGAAACAGGGTTTTTGCCTTTGAGGTAAGCTGGGAATTGAGTGCTCAGCTCAGAATAAATGATAAACTTGGCTATTTCCATGTAGTTCCTTGATGGGTTCATCTGTACTTGCAAGTACTTGTATGATCACCTTGGTCATCACCTGCAGGGATTAATTTCTTCTGAGCAGGTGTATGGTGATAATCACACTTCCAAGAGGAGGCAGAGTATTTCCAGCAGATATTCTGTTGGCTACATCTCAAGTTCCCCAAGTCCAGCTGTGCAATTTGTCCCCCTCCTAACCAGGACTGGGAGAGAAAATTGTGTGGAAAATCTCGTAGATCAGGGTAAAGGCAGGGAAATAGCTTACTGATTATTGTGATAGGTAAAACAAACAGAACTTGGCGAAAATAAATATAATTTTTTGGCAGAGAGAAATGAAATAGACTGATAAGAAGCAAAGACATTTTTTTACAGAAAACTAGAAAACATTTTATAAGCAGACTTTTTATACCTCTGTCAAGAGGTGATAATAAATATGGGCAATTCTCTGCAACAATATGTTGTTCCCTATGCAAAGAACTATCCTATAATTAGCTGCACTCAACATAATTTAGAGCTTCAAGTGTTGGTGAAAACAAAAATAATTCTTACCTACTTTATGCTGATTCACAGTTTGCATAATGCTGAGCAATTGCAATGCTCCTTAAAGTTAAGAGCACACTTACTGTGCAGCATATAATCCTTACATAGTTTTGGTGCATTAACTTTTAGAAGTTGTTTACAAACCAGCTGGCCTGTTATGGATACTCTTTGAATCATACCCAGAGTCAGAGCAAAGGTCATGACCAAGGTAGTGGTGTTTTATTGGTGAAAGCAAAGGGTATAAGGGGGATTGAGTTGACATGGCTTGGGGTTTTTATATTTTATTTTATATTTTTGTAGAGAGAACACTTCCTTGTTGAATAAGTTTTACAAAATAACCTCCGTGGGTATGTAGAATATGACTGAGAAAAGCATCTCAGAGCAGCCAGGTTTGGGAAAGCTGGGAAATTGCAGTGAAACAAAAAAACCAATTCTTTGTTTAATCACTGAGTACATTTTGCTTAAAGGAAACAGGTAACTGAAGTCTAACAAACAGGTTGGACTAGAATTTAATCAATGAGTAAGTCAAGTCTCTTCAAATGTTGAGCTTGATGAAATTTTGAAAACTTAATTTCACATTTCCTGGTTGCATAACAAATTAGTACCCTACTTCTTATTACATCCTGTGTATAGTGCATGTTTGCACATACTGCATAAATATATATATGAAAAATATTTCTCAGTGCCAAAATTCATAACTGGGGGGACTTTCTACCTGTTCTTTGTAAAGGATTTCTTCCTTTGCATGTGGAACTGAAGTAGTCTTCTGTCCTAAGAGACCATAAAATAATAAGACCCCAGTCTTGCATTCTTTGAGATACGTAAGTTAGGAATTCATGCATACAAAAGGAAACTACCAGAGGTGCAGTATGCAGACACTGATCAATACCAGGACGCTTAGGAGGATGCTATGAAATCTCTCTTTCTGTGATTGAAGTTTTTCCTTTAGAGCTCAGCTGAAAGATACCTATACCTGCTTCTGTACCTGCTTCTGTAGAGCAGCTTATTAATTCTGACTCATAAAGGAATTAATTCACGCACTGGATGGTCAGACCACAGGTCCAGGTGATGCTCAAAACTGTGCTAGAGGCAGCGTGGAAGAGCTGGCAAGTAATTGCAGCCATTTCTCTGACTGTCACCAGGCCCAAGAGCACCTCAGACTTGCCTGGTGCTGCTCCACTCCCAAGAAATGCTGCACTAGTGCTGGGATTTTTGGGAGTCTGTTCCTCTCTGTCCTGCTCAGCCTTAGGCCTCAGTCTTGTGTCCTGGTGGCTGGAACCAGATCATATTTATTGAGCAGAAGATAATCCCCTTGGTAGTGGTCTAAGGCAAGTTGTTGAAAAAATGCTTGAGACTTATAAACTTGAAAATAAATGTAAATAAAAAACTGACCCTCCAGACATGCAGTCTCACTAGTTCTTGGAAACCACAGACAATTCAACTGGAGCATAGAAGCTGTGGGATCAAATCACTTCTTATTAATTCCTTCCAACATGTGTCAAGAGCATCTCATAGGAGTTGCAAGTGTTTGCTCTTTTCTCCCCCTTCTAGCAAAGATTCCTGAATATATTCCTGAATATATCACTGTTGCCAGGTGATAGCTGAAACCTTGTATCTAGGACAGCAAAAGTTCTTGGAGTGCTATTGTCCTCTCCTGGGAGGAATTAATGTTCTTCATAGCAGAGCAAGCAGAAGTACATTGCATTCTCACTGTAACATTTTCAGTTTGAGAAAGTTTGCTATAATGTTATAAGAAAGGAAAACCTCTCAACTTTCAGAATAATTTTGTCAGTTGTTTTCTGTCATAGCTAAAGAAATAGCATTAGTTTTCAATATTTTTTTTCTCCAAGAAAGAAGGCAAGTAGAAACTCAGATCTAATTCTTCAGAGGGGTTTAACCAATTTGTGATTTTTGCTTTAGTGCTGTAGTCATTTACTGTGATAAAGTTCTCTGCTTGTGTAAGGAGAAATGTGGCCATCACCATGTCAGTTTGCTGACACTGGCTAACAGAACATATGCCTGTGGCGTATTTTGGCAGGGAGATAGCAGATGCCATCCTGTGAGAAGTCCTGGGGGAAAGTACAGATGTGACCCCAAACTGTACTTTTGCCTTTAGCCTGTCAGCACAAACCTCCCTCTATCACCCACCCAGCTGTGTGTTGTGCCTGACACCTGCACTGCCCAGCACTGGAGGTGCTGCATCAGTGGGGACCAGAAATATGCAGAGCTCATTGCTCAGCGGTTTGAGCTGCAGCTCTCCATCGTGTGCTTGTCTGGTGCTGTGGGTGTCTGATGCAGGTTTCATAGGGAAAAGGATGGCAGGGCTGTGTGGGGCCCCTTTGCCAGAATATTCCCTGCTTTGTGATGTGGCCACAAGCAGGTGGCTGTGTTAGCCACCCATCCCAAGAGCAATGGGGTTGAATTTCTGCCCTGCTCTCCTGAAGATGGACTCTGTTGATCCTTGCTCTTCCATAGCTTAGGAAGCTTTCACAGAGCAACCACAGTTCACACACAGATCTGAGCATCTTCTGATTCAGCAGAGGAGATGCAATTTCTGTGCATGTAGGGAAGCCAAATATCCCTTTGAAATACAGAGGTGAATTCCCTGGAGAGATGTGTTGTGCTGCAAAGGGCTGAGAGCAAATTAAATTTGAGAAGAGAGACAGTCAGAGGGTAAAAATTCCATGAATATTTAAGACAGGGAGATTCCTGCAGAAGGCTTTACTGCAGATTCAGCTGTAACTAAGCTGTCCACAGCTGCTGTCACCTTTGGAAAGGGGAACATCCTTAATGAATATCAACGTCAAACTTCAGGCATAAAATAAATTCTCAAGTTGCTCACTTTACTTTAAAGAAAACCACTGTATCTTGTACCTTACAAATATCCATGATCAGAATTGAACAAGATGACTTAATTTGGGAAGATTTTGGAGTAGATTGCCTTGAAAGTATGGAAGATCCTTTCATTCTTATGTGCATCTCATTGGTTTATTCCCCTTCTTAGTGGTAAGGGACAGGGAAGAGTAAAAAGAAAAGATTCAGGACTTCTTTTGCTTTCTTCCTTTCTATTTTAAAACTCTGCTTGTGATAGACAGAGGAAGGGAGAGCAAGAAAACAGAACGAGACTCTTTAGAAGAAGGAAAATTGGAGAAAATTTGAGATTTCAAAAAATTGAGAAATTTGCCCCATTCACTCCACTGCTTCCTATTCATTCTTTTCCCTACTTTTTTCCAGCAGAAAGAAAGAGAGAAGAAGTGAAAAAAAAACAAGTGAGGACAGAGATGGCAAAGAATTAATGTATTATAGATTTTGCTTTATATAAGGCAAAATATATTGGTTCCTAAATTTTTGGCCAACACTTCCTATGGAAAGGATACTTTTAAAACCAGCCTAACATGTTGCACATCATTATTTGTGTATATAGTACCCTACATGCCTGCAAGAGCACTAAATCATTCTGGAGGGTTTGCCTCAGTGCAGAGAGATGTGGCAAGCAGTCTAGCTTTTAAGTTACAGTAGTGGAAATGGATGTTATTGTTGTTGACACAGGATAGGTCTCTCTTTGACTTAAGAAGATAGTCAGAGTACTGTAAAGCTGCAAAAAGTATTTGGGAATATACAGTCAAAGTGAAACTGAGTTTAGCCCATGGAAATTCTAATTGAATTTCCAAGGTAGCACTCAAAAATCCTTTCTGAGGAACAGAGTAAAAAAAAAAAAAAAAGGTGAAAAAAAGCACAAAGGTTTGCCAGCAGGAAATACAAAGCAAATTGGTAGCCATACCATAAAGGCTGGGGATAAAAAGGCCTAGAACAGAAGGGAAGAAAGCACAGAGTATGGCAGATTGCTGTCTTTAATGGCACCAACTGTAAAATGTGAGAAGCAACTGGCTTTTGTATCTTCAAAGGCAGCATTAGATAAAGGAAGACCAAAAAATAACTCAAGGAAAAGTGGGTTCCCCAGGTTGCAGGCAACATGTCATACCAGCAGTGCAGTAAACCCTTCAGTACTTTTCCAGTTAAAACCAGTATGTGTATAATTGAGATATAGCTGCTGCATTTTTCTATGGTGAACTACACTAGTACAAAATACATTTGTAATATGATTTTTTCTTAAGGGTAGTCATCAAAACTACATTGCTAAAGAGCTGCTTTCATTTGGGAGATGTATTACTTTTATCTTTCCTATTATTTCTTAGGAACTTCCAAGTGGGACAACTGCAATTTTCTTAATTAAGGATATCAGGTCTGAACATAATGCTTGTACGTTATTAATGTTGTATCAGACTCTCATTCAAATGCTCTACTTTCCTTCTTGAGGGATTCTGCAGCAAAGTGAGATACTATGATCTGCTTAATCAGAAACTGTAATGCATCAGAGTTAAAGCTAATTGGAATTTATGAGATTGGAGGGAATATAATTTGTGTAAACACTATAGGTGATAAGAAGTTTAAGATGATGACTATAGATCTCAGCTGAGCTTGGGTACCACAATTTTACAGGATAAATCATTAGGAGTATATTACACTTTTTTTTTCATTTAATCTTCTTTTCTGTCAGAAGGCTAAGGCACAAAAATACTGTGCATGTGACACAATTTTGTTAAAACCTAGGCTGGGACTAAAGCAGCAATCATCACCTCCATTAAAAATAATTTCTTTTCAGTGTCAGTCACTGAAACAACACCTTCCCATTCAAATGTCCATCCTGTTTTCCTGTTAACACCTGGTTCATATCACACCATGAGTAGGTATGTGTTTGCTGAACATTCACTGGGAGCTCTGTGAGGAATACAAACCTGCTCCAGTGATTTTAGAATAAGTGCTCTTGAGAGCTCTTTGAACCATCCCACCATATCCAAACCAGCTGTTCCATTGTAAAAGTCAGCTTAACATATGGTTTATAGAGATAATATATTTATATTATATACAGTATAAAATAAAACAAAAGGTGCTTGAGTTCTATGAAGACAGCAAATTTCCATAAGCAGAAATGAGGATAAAAAAGTGATTATATACAATATGTACTAGACTAGCACAAAACATTACCAGCAAAAGAAGAGGAACCATGAAAATGAGGACTTTACTAGGACAGCTGTCTACTTGGCAGCTAATACCAACAGATATTTGATGAATTAAATCTCTCTAGGAGCTTCTGGTGATGACAGCAACATTTTTGAATTGGCTGTGGGGGAGCTTGGTGGGATACTCTGAAAGTTTAGAATGTAGAATTTATGTTCTGCACAAACTAAAGAAAATATTCATCCTGTAAGGGTCTTTTAGCCACCTCCCTTCTGTGGGGAAGATTAGGTGCATGTTCTTGGCACTGCTTTGAAAGTACCATATATTCCTAATACCCATGTTTTACCTTATCACTACCTTTGGAAGGTGTTTTTCTCTTATATTTGATTATTTATCTTCTGTGGCAAAGAACCTTCCATTCCATGCCCAGTGCAAAATGAAACCATTGATTGCAGTCTTTTAGGAAAACTGGTTATTTTGGAAGATGTGAAGAACATTTGACCTCTGTTTCTCTTTTTCTTTAAGTCTCTCTCTTCTAGATAGAAGCAACAAAATTCTTGAAAATAATTTCTTATCAGTCTGTTTTCTAAAGCTCTCAGAATCAGTGTTACTTTCTTCTGTGATTTTCATGATATTCTTACAAATTTATACTCCAGACAGGTTCTCAACAGTACTTTGTGGAACAGAAAAAATTCATCCTTTGCCACTTATGAAGCCTCTGTTTGTACGTCACACAATTGGATGGAAGTTTCTTGCAGCAGCATGTTCTTGATTCATAATCAGTTTATAACGTACTATAACCTCCCAATATTTTTTTTTTCACTGTAATGTCCTTCCTTTGTTAACAGAGACAGTGACAGAGTGGTAAACAGACCAACAAGTGGTCTGTTTACAAGTGGATCCCTAGTTCTGTATCCTGGCTGTATATCCTGATGCAATCTCCAGTCAGGGTCTTAAAAGGCAAAAATATATGACAAAGTCCTTTGATAGGGAATGGAGATTCGTGCCACAGGAAACAGTAAGAGCTGCAAAGTAGCAAACAGAGGGAAATAATTGTGGAGTAATTTTAAAAATATAGGTCTCACTGAGTCTCCTAATCATAGTTTTCATAGAAGAAAACAAGTTATATTTAGGACACATGGTCAAAAGCGGCAGTGATAATTTTAGAGGCTGGATTTTGGAGCTGTTAACAGCATTTCAATTATCTGTAAATTACTTGAGAAATTGAAGTTATAAGTTCAATAGTAGTAAGTTCTGGCAATGTTCTTGGCTTGTTTCAGGCACTATTTTGGGATGGGTGTGAAGAAGAGGGGATATTACACATAGAGTCCATGCTAATACCCCATGGAGCGCTATATATTTCTCCCTGATGAACTTGTATGGACCTCAAATTGACTCCAGAAAATTACAACAGCAACTCAGTTTAACTCAGTTTCCTGCCATGAGAAAGAACTGTACAGTCATAACCAAAGGAAGAAGAATTTGAGTTATTTTGAGATGAGAACAAGGCAGGGTGGCTTTTTTAATGGGAAAGGCATCTTCTAGTGAAGGAAACAGATTTAGCAACAGAGCTGTGGAACTGTTGTTTCTTCTGCAGAGAGTTTCAGGCTGCATTTCCATTTAATTGGCATCAACCCCACTTTCAGAGTTACACTTTCCTCTGAGCTTTAATTTGCACTTAAAACTTCACTCCACTGACTGAACACTCTCCTACAATTACTGTTTTCTCACCTACAACTTTTTCTTTTAGAAAGAAACTCTGTCCTCACCTAAGCTGTTCCTCTTCTGGTCCCTCACCCTTTTTTCTCTGTTTCACGGCCACAGCTGTGGTTGAAGGGATAAACCCAGACAGCAAGTAATCAAATAGTTGGTAGTGAAGGCAAAGACAGTACAAATCTAATGGAGAAGTTTACTGGGAACAAACAAAATTGCACAAAATTAGGCAGTGATAAGTACTCATTTCTAATACCACCTGACTTCTCTGTTGTCCAGGGAGCAGTGGGTACTTGGGGTACATGGAGTACCAAGGGGTACGTGAGTACCAAGCCACAGGCTGTGTGTGCATTCAGCTTTCTGGTCCAGGTGTCACAGGGTTTTTTTCTGACCACTTTTATAATTTTTTCCAGTTTTTCCTTTGAGGCTGGGAGTGCTTACCTCAGCAGCTGCTTTTCCTCTGCCAATTTTTATATTCCTTTTTTTCTCTTCTTTAGTCTTGGTTAGAGAATGGTAAATCACACTGTTGCTGGAGTACTCTTCAATTTTCTTTTGAGTCTGAGGCTAAGAATAGGGTGGTTTTTTTCTGTTGTTGGATGCTAACTGGGCTTCTCACACTTGCTTCAGCTCTTAACCTACACCATCACTCCCCTGCCTGTTTGTTGTCCTTCAACTTACCTATCAATTTTTCTTCAGCTGAGCATCACTTCCTAAGTTATAATGGGATAAATTTGGGGTACAACTAGCTAGAAACCTTTAGATGAAACAACTAATTCTGTTCAAATTAATCTCAGTGAACATGCACAGGGAAGAACACCTGCATTGCAAGTTCTGGGAGGTATTGTTTTTCCAAATCACAGCTGCACAGGAGAACATTAGACAGAACTTGGCCTTAGATTGAAGTCACAGATCTGCTACCTGCCTCTCTGTAAACCTGAGTAAGTTCAAAATGTAGTTACCATCAGGCTTTGGGAATGTATTTCATATTTTCTTTTCCTGCTGGGAAGAAAAAAAAAAAGCACGCAACTACAAATAGAGAATCCCTCACTCCTTATGGAGAGAGCTTTGAAATATCAAAGCTCTAAGTTCTAATCACTTCCCTCCATGCATGTACTAGATTTCTCCTTGGGGATCTTGCTCTGTCAAGGAGGAAAATTTTGCTCCCTGTCAGAGTTCTCACAAAGTTAAGCCCAGCTGTATGAAGAGGTTTAGTACCGGACCTGTTCTGCTGCATAAAAGGCATGGTGGAAAATCTGTTGCCATGGGTCTGCCATCAGGTTAAATCTCTCATAAAGGATGACTACAGGGAGTAGCTGTTCTTGCCACTTTTGCTAGAGTCTTGTGGCATCTGCAGAGAGGTAGGCAGAGAAGCCTCCCCACACCAACGTGACCATGCTCCTTTCACCTGACACAGCACTGGGCTGTCAGAGGTAGTCCCAGGCAGTCAGAGGTGGAGCTTTTACATGAGTGGAGTGAGAACATCTTTGGAGGAACGGAAATTTGAACTCCAAGTTCAGGTTGTTCCATTTTTAAAAATTTTTATTTCAAAGAAACATATACATTTTTCTTTATGTTTATATACAAGAAATGTGCTAATGTATGAAAGGAAAAATAAGCAGGGGGAGTGAAGAAAACAAAAATTATCCTATTTGGTGTTTTTATCTTATTTTCTACAACAAATGCTGCTCTTTTATCCTCTCCTTGCTGCAGCTGTGTGTCCATTACAGTGTCAACAGTAACTATAGCGTAGTGTTACTGGCAAATGTAAATCTCAATACCTGTAAACAAGGATTAAATCTTGTTGCACAAAACCAGATGACTTTTTGCACAGCTATTTGAAATGAATATGCATTTTCTCAAACCATGTGCTAGCAAAATAAACACACATGTTAAGAGCCATTTTCATTTGGTTTGCTTTTATGCCCACATATTTCACATTCCATTAACTGTCAGTACATTGCATGGAATCTGTCAACACAAAGTTCCTCGTTTTCCCCATATGCAATGAAAAGCTAACATGGATACATTACAGAGATAAGTAAATAAATGGGGTTTTTTTAAAAGTTGTTGACTCTACAGAAAACATTTCTGATTGAGAAAATATCTTAGTGAAACATTTACTGATGGTTAAAATGAAGAAAAGAGTAGAGGAGACAGATGGAATGGGTATCTAAGAGCTAGAAAGAAACTAGCTCACTGAAACAATCCCCTCAAAACTGGAAGAACTAGTCTGGGTATAGCTTAAGCTGGACATAATAATGTGGTTCTTAAGCCATATGGTTTAATAACCTGAAACAACAAGATTTTAAGATTGAATATTACCTATTTTCTAATGTAAAATTCCTGAATTATGTATAAATCTCTTACTGAATTGTTCAGTACACAAGATTTTCTTTACACATAAACATTTTTATGATCTAGCTTCTTGTCAGGTTTCAACCTTTCAGGAATCTTTATGTCTTCCCTAAAAAGTAATTGTATTTTTTAAAGGAAGTGAATAGATTAAGATGATATACTGTTGTTCCTCAATTCAATGAGAAATTTATATGGATTTTGTGTCCCTAAATAATGTTTCATTTCCACTTTTACCTGCTTTGTTATGTCATGCTTTTAAATAGGAGTGGCATTCTTGACCAGCAAACCTGATGTTTTCCCTATTGTATTTTACTTTTCTATGAGTTCATAAACTTCATCACATGAGGAATATTCTAATTTTGGAAGGGCTCTAAGAAGTATTCAGTTTTTGAGAGAAATAAAAGCCACCAAAAATATGTCTGCTTCTTCCCAAAATGTACTAATTTAGAATAACTTAAAAGTTTCAGGGTGGAAATCCCCACCATTCTGTAGGAACTCCTTTTAACAGAAAACCATTTTAAAATTTTGTCAATCACAAGTCATGGAAAGATCCACGGTGCAGGCTACCCTGCCTCACTGCTTCAAACTGACCCAATCTAGGATCTTCAGTAATTTTGCAACTTGGAATTCCAGAAAAAAAAAAGTCAAAATCATTGCTATATGGTCCACAATTTTATCTGTTGATTTATCTTTTGAATGCTTTGCCATGCCATATCGATGAAGGCAATTGGCAAGAAGCCATTTGTTATCCTTCTCCATTTTTCTGTGGACAGAGAGGTGTATCCCAAAGTCATCATTACCAGTAGAGTCATCATGTTGTCACAGATGATTTATGGCCAAATTGAAGCTAGTCAACTGCAGTACACTCTTCACATTTACAGGCATTTCTTGCAGTTCTATCAGTGTCTTGAACATCACAGAATATTCCCATGTTGATCATGCAGTAACAAACAGTTTATCATAAACACTTTTGTATATCCATGGTTTGCATCATAAGTGGCCATAAAAAAAGGTTTGCCATTTTCTACATTGGCTTTAAAATCTTTCTCAATTGAACAGCAAGTTAATATTTTGCCTGAAGTTGTTTTCTTATGAAGATAAAACATTTTATGGAAAACTTGGAATAATATTATTCATTCTGTTGTCAAATTAGAGTGACCTGCTTAAAAAAAAATTGTATGCAATATATGGTAGAGCTCTGTGGTGGCTGTCTTCTTTCTTTGGCTAAATGTTTCAAAAGTTTTCTTTTGTCTCATGTTAGGAATTTATTATGATCGTGTACATGCCTACAAGCAATTAAGAAAATTGTCTCTGTAAAGTACATTAAGTCTTATGGGAGCTATTGCTTTCTCTACTGTACCATGCAAAGTCACTTCTATACTAATTCCAGGAATGCTCATTCCTCTGATTCAGCTTAAGGACTATATCTTGATTAATTGATAAAATGCTGTTATCATTATCTCTACTGTGTCATCAGCCACATCACAAAGCAGGGTCATCAACTACTTCTAAATCAATGTGCAATCAATGTGCAGATTCCTGCTTCTATAAAATCAGTCACTCAAGTCCACAGTATGTGGGGATCATAAATACTTTTGTGACACATACAGTAGTTAACTCTGCTTTGATGAACATTGTGCATAGAGACCTCTTCAGATATGAAAAGTTGCATGTGCGATATAAATTCAGCTGTAGTTTTTTGCTTTTTGCATTGCTGTGGCAGGTGGAATAATTTTTGTAAACCATTTATAAGGAAGTGCTACAACCTTTGGTTTTAAGTGTCCTCTGTAGATTTGAACGGATGTTTGAGATCCTGCCCACAGGCCCTCCCCTCAGACACCTGTGTGGTTTGGAGGAATGAGAGCCATCTTCAGGAACAGACAGTTCCACTCCAGTTGTACAAAGTGCCCATGGAGTAATAATTCCCTCAGCTCTTCCTAACTTTTTGATGGGTTTCTTGATTTGACAGCAAAATTGTGAGGCGATTTTCAAATTTTTATTCTTCATGTCATCTTCCACCCCAGTTGCCTCCAAAATGCTTTGCCTGGAGGTTGAATGTGAAGGGAGCCCATCACTTCTTCTGGCTTCAGCTTCTTGATCAACCAAGGATAGGCTGACACTCAATGTACTGAGCTTGATGGGGCTGGAGTCCTGTCCTCATAAGCTGAAGAAATTGGACACAAATACAGAGTTTCTGGTAAGACATCTGCCAAGGACCTTTCACTTCTACAAGTAAAAGGGCTTTTTCCCAGGTTCAAAGCTCTACTATGCACACAGTGTGTACTAACCTTTGCAGTAAAATATCTGAAATCCATGCAGGGCAGCTGATGCTCTTCATTAGTCTTTTTGGGAGTTTCTCACTTATGTGCAATCTGCCTGACCTGTAAATGAAGGGATGTTTTGCATGTAAATGTCATATAATGGTCTAAAGGTTCTCTAAAGGTTCAAACATGAAGCCTTGTCTGTGATTTCTTCATGTCAAGCGTGCATTTCAGAGCCGTATTAGAACAACAGATTATTCCTTTTTGGAAAGGAAACTTTCTGTGGTTGTGTTCACAGAATGGGTCAGGTGGGAAGGGACCACAGTGGGTCATCTGGTCATCAACTCCAACCTCCCTGCTCATCCTAAAGGACATTACCCAGGATTGCATACAAATGGTTCTGAATATCTCCAGTGAGGGGGATTCTACAACTGGTTTTAAAATTTTCATCTAAAAGCTACATTTTATGATGCTGAATTCTATGCTGAAACCACTACTTATCTAAGAGCTACATGATTGACTGTTGTTCTGGCCAGGTTTCATGATTGATTCATCCTCCTTTCACTGCTACAAGAAAGAAAAGGGTTAAAAAGAAATCTCTTAAAATAAGGGCTCACTAGTTATCTTAAAATTGCCTGTAATAATCTTCTATCTGCCTTTACTTTTCTAACAGTGTTGGCACGTTGCAGTCGTACTCAGTTGTAGTTGAATTTTGATTTTTGTATGCTCTGAAGCAAAATTATGCAGCTCAGATTAATTGTTCATTAGAATTTAGCAGTGTCTGAGCCCCTGCAACATCACTGTCAAAATGCCTGGTACTTGGGAGAAAATATTTGAGAGCAAAATTAAAAGCTTTAAACTTAAATTAAAGCTTTAATTTGTGCATATGCTGATTAACTGAAAACTTTGCTGCCTGCCAAGTTCTGAGTATTACAAGCAGTGAATCTTGTGAAAGTGCTTAAAAAAGACATAGAAACAAAGACATGGCATTATAAGGCAGAAATGTGAATTTAAAAAAAAAATTAAAGAAGCTATTTTTGTCAGACAAAAATTTCCATCAATAAAATCTCAAAGAGGAAGTAATCTCACAATAAAGGTTCTGTTAGCTCATTACTTAAGATAGCTGAGACATTTTAAAATATTTTAGTAGTGAGGAAAATGTAATAACAATAAAATTTGTATGGTGCTAGGGGCATTGATTAAATGACACAATAGTTTTTCTGACTGCAAGGAAGTTTATAGACAAAACTAAATTAAACAAAACATTCTGTGACACATCAAAACCAGGAAGTTAGTGGAAAATGGTCAGAAATTATAAAAGAAAATTAATCAAATGCATAATGGTTCAACAATATTTCTTGTATGTTGTAGTGGGGGGAAAAAGACCTGATCAGGATTGCATTACAAAGCACAATAAGTGAAGGAAAAATCACATCATGGCTGCATGTGCCATCAGAATTCTTTCCCCTCTGCAAGGAATATCATTACACTACGTGGGATGAATTGGATCACAACAAGGGAAAAAATAGCACAGAGGAATAAAAGTAGACTATATCGTGATGGATGTGGAGAATTAATTAGAGAACCAAGATTATTCAGGTGGTTATAAATTTAACTCTTTCTTTTTTTTTTTTCCTCTTTAAGAAAAAAACTTGAAAGAAATCTTTGTAATCTTAACCTTTATCTCCTCAGGAGCAGGTTGTCATGTGGGATTTAACCTTGCTGGGACAGGGGTGCAGTGCTCCAGCTGCTGGGCCAGCTGTTGGCCTGAGGAGACTCTAAGGAGAGCTATCACCAGAGCAACCAGACCTGGCACAGGCTCCCATGGACTGGTGTCTCTCAGACCCCACTGGTGCTCCTTGGCAGTGCAATAAACCAATAAATCCTCTTCCCTCCCTATTTTTAAACTTGTTTTGTCACTTTGCTGGAAATAATTTTTTGTGAGGTTTTCAAGCTTTAATGGGGATCTTGTGGTTTTTAACAGTTTATAACTCAAGCAAAGTTAAATGGAATTTGATGGGAGAAAGTATTTTTTAGCCTGAGGGCTTTCTATCTGCTGAATTTTGACTGTTTCCTGCAAACTGCAGAGATAAATTAGAGCAGCTTTAAAAAGAAAAAAAGAGTCTAGCTAGAATGGAATGTGTCATCCTGTCTTATGGGGGCTACAAACCCTCTTGCAAAGTGGTCTGTAGTCATTTTAAGGCATTACCTCTGGTGTGGAATATGAAAGTGAAAACAACACTTACCAGTGACAGGAAAGTATCTGACCATCTCATACATGGCATATTACTCTTGACTGAAACATCTGTAATTTCATAATACTCTGTATTAAATAGTTTTCCTTCATCCACTGTTTCTTTTAGCTGTTTAACAATTAATCTTGCATGATATTGCTTTCACATAATTATAATATATCTGACAGTGCTTAATTGAAGGTTTAATAATTTCTCATTATGTTTGCTTAGAATACATTAATGACACTAGATTTCCAACAATGAAGAATCTTGTCTTAGGGAGCCTTCATTTACCTTTGAGTGTCATTTTCTGAACAAGTGCGTATGAAAGGATTTTCAGTATTAAGAATGTGCACGTAAGTGTGTGTGTGTAATATCTCCCATCTCATAGAATTCCGTAGATATATTTAGTAGCTTCTTTCTGGGATATTGCAGTTTATGAAATCAGTGCATTATGCCCATTCCACATGGTTATTTAGTCTGGTTGGTCCTTTATTTTAGGGTAAAAGTGATTGACAGGATGACCTGTAAGCTGAGCCTCCCTCCTAGAGAACTTCCAGGCACTGCTCAGGAATCTCTATTAAATGATCTGCTGCTGACTATCTACTTCCAATTTTAAGGTCCTCAATGATGTACTAAGTTAGCATGATCTCTTTAACCTCTTGTTAGCCATAAGGTAACTGGGAATATACCTGAGTCTTGCTCAGCTACATGAGCAGACAGCATTCCTTGGAGATGTGAGCTGCTTGCTCACACAGTGGCTCAGGAGAGCTGTGTTCAGTGCTAATGTGAAGATCAGTATCTATTTTCCTGTGTTTCCAGCGTTACAAAGTGTACCTCTTTTATCTAGCTAATAATTTGAACACTCTGCTCTTCTGACCTGCTAAAACCAGTGAAATCTGATGTCTCATCTTGTCTTTTGATCAATATTAAAGTTCTAAGTACATTGATCTACTTTTGGCTAAAATGAAAGCCTCTTGACACTATTTTACCACCTCTCTGTTATTTATGGTGTTGCTTTCAGAATCATTAGGGTCCTTTACTGTGGGAAAACATTCAATAAACTTACTTAGTTTCATAGTGCAGGAAGACCATGAACTTCTGTTGTTAATTTCTGCCCTGTGGTCTCAAAAATGGTATATGTGACAAAAGTGAGATGATAGCTAAGGATTTGGGAGCAACTATCCCTGTGTGCTAGATTTTGCACAATACAGAAAACTGAATGTTTTTGGTGATACTGTTCATAACAGGATTGAAATAGTCAGGCACCATCTGCTGTGATATTGACTGACCATGATTCAGACAAATATAATTTAGAAATTTAGCAACATTTAGAAAATTGTGAAGAAGTTTTGCTTTCTTTTTTCTGCTTTTCTTTCCCAGTGGTCACCTTTCGTACTAAATTTCAAGTGGATTTATATTTAAGTTTCTGTTTGTATAAAAAAGGAAGGGAATGTAATAATCTTTCAGTTGGATTATAATAATATCATGGTATTTAGTATAAAATTTCATTG
Source organism: Dicaeum eximium (assembly GCA_013396995.1). Lineage (NCBI taxonomy): Eukaryota > Metazoa > Chordata > Aves > Passeriformes > Dicaeidae > Dicaeum > Dicaeum eximium. Next base: position 253,268 of record VWZP01005875.1, on the reverse strand, counting down.
CACACAGCAACATTTCTTCCTCTGTTACCTTTGGTACTTTCCTCCTTCAAATAATCACTGATGTAAAGTATGTGAGAATGAAATGAGATCTGACGTGTGTAGGTTGAAGCAAAGTAATTGATTAATGTGTATGAAGTGATAACCTAATTTTCTCAGAGGGATTCAACAATAGTAAATAAATGTTAATAGTTCCTTGGGCTAATACACCCAGAGCTGAATGGTAAACCTGTTTTCACAACCTTATTTTAGGGACTAGTTGTCTTAGTAAGCGTCAGTTCTTCAGCTTTTAGAAATTTTGCTTATGAACCAGAATCACATGGGCTTGGGTTTAACAGAGAGATTAAGGCTCCACTACTGCACAGTAGTGATACAGAGTATCCTTAGAAAAGACATGGCAGTGTAAATGGAAGTGCAGTGTATGACTCATGTCCCAGCTGTAGGAGCTGCCTGAGCTCTCCAGGAAAAGAAAAACAAGAATCACATTAAGGATTGGATCTTCCCTCTACTCTTCTGCCATCATTTATTTTCTCCTATTATTGAGCATTCACCCTTTGCAAGGGCTGAAAGGAAAAGTCCTTACATGGGCAAAAGCTTCTGTCTCTTTTGAGCTCACAAAGTCAAATAAGATGTCCTCCCCTGACCAGCAATCTTATTGTGTTTTGGGAAGGAGACCCCCTCTTCCTTTCTAGGGCTAGCATGGGATCAGGCTCAGACACCTGCAGGTGGGCTGATGGTTTTCCTCACTCATCCAGACCAGTCTCATATAATCCATGCACAGAGGGACAGAGCCTGGGCCATCCTTGTCTCCCCTGCCTTCCTCTGCCAGGTCTGCTGAACTTACCTCCCTGTGGTCGTATTTACCACAAGGAGACTACCAGCTTCAATCACCCACCTTTCCATGACTCTCCCAGTTCCTCTCCTGTCCAGAAAAAGGGAAACGGCATTCTCGATAAAAAGCTGTATTATAGCTCCACTTTGATGATGAATATTGTGTAGATAGCTGTAATGTGGCTAAAATATTTGTTATGTACCTGAGAGTCCTTGTGGATAACTTCAAAGCTGAAGCTAATAACTAATGTATGTCTAATGATCACCCTGTGAGTTGTTGTTGTTGTTTTTTAAAAATCAAGGAGCAAAAAGAAGCAGAAGCCAAATTCACATCACAGTTTTAAGCTGCATTTATTCCTGCCAGCAAAATTTATATCTGTTGAGATGTGAGCTGGCAGCTAAGTCCAATTTGAATGAAACTGGAATCCATAAAAAATTAAAAACATCATTTATATTCCCTATCACAGTGGTATGGCTGCCTCCAAAGACAAATACATATGCAAATAATTTAAAGCAGGGCTTAGGTATATGATTGAAGTCTCTGTTTGAGCAAGAATGCAGACAGTTACATAATGTGTCAACAACATCAAGTTATGCACTTCTGGTTTTTGCAAATATATGTGCTGCTAGCATTTTGATATGGTATCCTTAAAACCCCCTTAATGCAAAATTTTCTGCTAGTGCCCCCCATCAGCTTCACCTGTGCGTAGAGAAAAATTTAACCAGAAAATTTTATATCATAAGGCTTATCTCGGAACATTGGTTCTTGCCTTGTGAAAACAACCATTTTTTGACTGCTGTCACAACCACAGCTGTATTGACAATACCAAACATAGCTGCCTACTCCCAAGTCTAAGCCCAAGAGACCTATTATGCCATTTTTTCCCAGGGCTGCAGAACTGGAAACTGGCATTGCAAGACTGGAGAGAAGTTGATGGTGTTACGTTGTTATGCTCAAATCTTTGGGTTTTGTGTCTTGCTTTGGGCACCAACAACCATCCCTCGCTGAGTGTATAGGGAGACGTGACTGTGGACAGAAAGAGCTCTGAAGTTTTTCTTGGATTAACATTACTGAGTATGTGGTGACTGTGAAGTCCTGTAGTGGGTAATGAGGATGAGGGGACAGGACCTCAAAGACCTGGAGGAGGAGCCAGGAATGCAGTCCTGTGACAGGCACACATGCATCATTCATGCCTACCCCCACAAATACAATGTGACAGCACTGCAAAACAGTTTTTCCCTCCAGAAACATTAATACTTAAACCAATTTCTGCTGATGATTTAGTACTATTCAGGGATGAGGTGAAGTGAGGAGAAGCTAGGGGAAATGGGATCAACTTTTCATTAGTTTTGATGAAATAATTTGAAGAAAGAGCAGCTGAAGGCTCTCAGTGAATGCAACTCAGTGTATTTTTCCTTATTATGAGCTCTTCCAGGTGAACTCATTTAAAGCATGGGGAAATATCATTCTGTCTGGACTACCCTGTGCTGCAGAAAGTGCTTAGGTTATACATCAGATCAGTTGGAATTAAATTGAGCTCTTATCAATGAAAGGAGATTTGTGTGACTGAAAAGTCCATCACTACCTTTCTGATGGCAAGAAGAGTGGGCTTCTGCATGTAATGGGTTGTGAAGTCTCTGGGTCACCTTGATGGTACACTGGGACTAGCCACTGAAAAAGAGGAAAGCCTGGGGCATGTCCTGGCAGACAGGGCAATAGTGCTATTGGAAGGAGAATACATGAATGAGTGGACTTGGGTGCACTTAGACTCCTCTCATCCAGACAGAAGAACTTGGAAATAAAAGCCTGTTTTACCAACTTCCTTAATTTTTGCAAGCCCTTACTCTGCATTGTTGTTGAAACAGTGATTCTGAACAAATGGGCACAAATGCTGAATTGCAATTATCTATTTGTCCATCTATATCAAAACCCACAAGCAGTGTAATGAGCTCCAGCATGTGCAAATATGTCACTACAGACAGGGAAAGAAGCCAAAGTGCCCAGGAAGAAAAGCTGCTGCCTATTGATGGAACAGCTAGTTTCTGTGTGTACCTGACAGTGATGAAATCAGCTATTTGACATCAGCTCTAGAGATGTACAAGATTTTTGTGTCTTATGTTCTGTAATATTGATGCAAATCTCCACTTCAGATAGATGTAGAGATCCAGGAGTACAGGTCTTTCCAGTAAATGACCAGCATTTCTGTGTGCAATGAAATGAGTCACTGGCCTTGATGTTCAGACTTTTTTGCTGTGTTCCCAGGCTAGAATGAGGATGGAAACAAGAGGAGGATTAAAGGACAGCATTTTCCCAGTCCCCCTACCAGCAATGATCCTCCTGCCTATGATCACAACAGCCCACTCTGCTTTTTGATTCTTTAGTCTGAAGGTCCTTTTTCTTCCCACTCATGTGCCTTTGAATGGTTGCTATTTAGTTTCTGCTTTCTCTCATCTCTCATGTTTGCCTCAGTTTCCTCTCCTCTGCTGCTACCTGTTTTGAAAGTACAGTATTTTGCTGCTTTTTACCAGAACTGCTAGACTTTTCAGAAAAATTCTCTCCACCCCTCAACTTACATTTCTTCTACTATTTTCCCCTCAAATCGAGCCTTGGGAAGCAGTTCTGTAATGTCTACACTGCATCAAATGGTCACACTCATCAGGAGAGTTACAGCCACCGGTAGGGACAGTAACCAGGCTGTACTTTGTGTTCTTATGATGCTTTACTTTTTCCACTGCTGTCATTCATAGTTTGCTGATGTATGTTAGAAAATAAAGTAAGAAAGGTCAAACTCATAGCATGTTGGTATTGATGATAATTTCTGTAGACCTGCTTTTTGGCAACAGTCGTTACTTAGAGGGTGACACTGTGTTTGAGTTTGTGACACAGTTATGATTTCATAACATACAAGGAAATGTAAGATTCATTTTCTAAATATCTTTATCACAGATTGCTGTAAATAATAATAATAATAATTATTATTATTATTATTAAAGTGTACTTACTCCCAAGGCAAATGTATATATGAAGTGATATAAATATATATATATGAATGTATATATGTGTGTATATATATATATATATATGTATATATACACCAATAGTAACAATAATTAATAGTAATAGCTAGTGTATATTTAAATATTACAGGCTACTATGAAACTGTAGCTTGTAGGCAGCAACTACAGTCATTATTTATTAGCTTTGTGCATACCTATTACCAGTACAACACTCACCAAACTGTTTCCAGGAGTAGAACCTCAAAGTCAACAACAGACAAAGTCACACTTCAAAATTTTTCCACATCACAATGTTTGGAGTCAGTCTGGTTTCCCCAGTGAAGGTCCAACTTATTCAGGAAATCTCATAGAATAGTTCATGCAGGGGGAATACTCAGAGAGAAAGGGCTCCATTTTGGGTAATAGCAAGTCAGAATTATATCAAAGGGATGGATATAAAGGGTGTAGGATTCTAACACCTGAAGCAGCCAATAGATGATGCTATTCTCTGTTTTTCACTGGGACAGCCATTAGATAATGACACTTTCTCACAGATCAGTTTTTGGTTTTGCAGACTGTACAGAATATGTAATGAAATAAATTTAACATGGGATCAGAATTACACAGTGCAGTGGAAATGATGTAGATCACCAGTAGGCCCTGGAAAGGTAGGACATGAGCACTGCGGGTGGACACAGTTGCTATCATTATCTCAGTCATGGACATTGCTCAGTTTTTCCAACCCATAACCCAATCTGCAGAAATATATAATGCTTTTCTTCCCCCTGTAGTGGGGAAATTTTAAGATAAGTACCAAAATTATAGAACATAATAAAATCTCTGAGTTGCTGAAAAAACACAGCAATGAGGTTTGTGCAAGCATTAAAGATTACATCTTTTCTGTAAAGAGCTTTTTCCTGAGGTTTCTCACCCTCTGTGCTGCCTCTCAAATCATAACTCATTGCTTGTGAACTAGAACAATAAGATGTACATTTATACAGACTTGGAGTTGAAGGAAGCCACGTTCCCATGGCTACCCAGCAATAAGGTCTTATTCAGAAAGGTGAAAACCTTTTGCCTACAACATGCCAGTTTTCTGAGGCCACTTTAGGTTCTGCAAAAGAATTCTGTAGGGGGGATATCAGAGCATGCATGGCAGGATGTGCTTGCTTGTGTGAGGAGAAGGGAGTTGGAGAGCCTGAACTAAGCAATTCCCAGAAATACATATGTGTCCCGGGGATGGCACAGGATATTGGTGCAAGGTGTCAGATGAAGTAGGATTTAAATATAGCCAGTAGAATTGATCTGAGCAGGAGTTTCTGGCAGTATTTCTTTGCCCTCTGGTGCTCAGTTTTAATTGCTTCATTCACACTGCTCTCACACAATTATCCACAAAACTGGCTAAGGGATTTCCGAGAGGATTAGCGAGATAACTCCTTAGAACACAATGCAGTTGCATCCGACTCATGGTGTCCTGGGCTAGAGGAGGACATCAAAGATATCGTGCAGTCCATCCATCTGTTTTGGGGAGGAATCAGATCTTAAATTTTTTCAGTAGCTGTTTGGTGGAGACATTGCAAACAGTAAAGTGAATCATCACCATCCCTACAGCAATCCTTTGCAATTCTTACAACAAACCCAGTTCTTTCCTCCTAAATCATATTTTCTAAGTTTCTTATCCCTCTTGTAGGCTTCAATAATTTTACATTTCTTCAGTGTAGAAGGATCACAACTGGATCACTATTCCAGCTGTGGCTTACTTCATTAAAAATAGAGCAGAATAATTACTTCCTGTGTCTTATGTGTAACTCCCCTGTTAAGATATATAGAGCTGTCTTTTCTACCTTGCAGGTTCACATAGTTGACTCTTATTTTCTTACTTATCCATTATGCTCTGTAGTACTTCTCCCTGCTACATCATTTCCCATTTTAGACTCATTCATTCAGTGTCTCCTTAGAGGACCACTTTGCTCTTCTCTTTGCAGAATTCTACCCTTCAGATATAATGTTGTGAGTTTTGGGTTCTTTTTCAGTTTATCCAGATTAATTTTAGTTTTAAACCTGTCCTCCAGAGTGCTTACACACTTTTCTCCTTCATGTTATCTGCAAATTTATATGTGCTTTCTGTTACTTAACAGTCCACAAAAAATACATAATCAGTGGGGTCACAGCAGATTTCTGCAGGGCTCCATCTCTTTCAGTGTGACAAAAAGACACTAACTACTCTTTCAGCACTGCTTAAATGTGTCTGTTTGCAACTTGCTGTTGTAGCTACTTTTCTTTATTACCCCACAGTCATCTTCTTTTCCATTGTCTTTATCGGTTGCTTTGTCTGATAGGCAGGTCTAAGGGACATTGGGATGGGGGACTGAATTAACAGTGATATTCAACAGAGGGTTTTGCTAAACCAGCAGACCTGCAGCAAGAAGCAAGCAGTTGTAAATTCTGGCTAAGTAAAGTAGTCACAGCACTGGGCAAAGAAAAGTTCATCACTGAAATCACAGCAGTCATCAGAACTGTGATCCCTGCTCTTTACCTGAAATTAGCCCAGTGTTGTGAGGTTTGGATGGGCAACATGTGACCAGTGCTTGGTGTAGCTTCAATTCCATTATAAATTAGTGTGAAAAGAGTTGGTTACCTACAGGATGCCCGAGGAACATTTCACAAAAGCTTAAAAATGGAAATGATCTCAGGAGATCATAGAGCTCTGCCTTCCACTCACAAAAGGATGGGCACCAATTCAGAATTAGCACTTCTGGCTCTGTCCAGACAAATCCCAAAAACCTTCAAGGCTGGAGTTCGTACAACTGCTTCAGGGATCTGCTCCAGCTCTGTGATACCTTCAGAGTAATAAAATACTTCCTTATGTCCAGTCCTGTTTGCTTGATTCCCTGGTGTTCCTGTCTCCACTTCAGACAGACAGCACAAGAAAACTGTGATGGAGGGGGGTGTTGGACCCCGAACAGAATCAACATGATCACAGATGGCAGCTTTACAACAAATGCAAGTTGCTTCACAGGCCTCTGCTCTGAAAGGTCGTGATTGAGCACTGCTCCATGCTATCTGTCATCTCTGTAGCCCCCAGGCTGACTCATCTAGACCTGCTATCACACTGTAATCTTCTGACTGCAGGAAGCTCCTGACACTCTGAAGATGAGATCTGGTAGTTGTCTGATGGGTGGAAACTCGTGGCAACATCTCCTGAGTGATAGCTGCAGTGGAGGTGGCTGCAAAGCTTTTATCAGGACAGTGACAGCCCCGTTGCCCTGCTGATTTGAGAGTATCTGTTTTTGAGAAGCATATTCCCCCTGAAGATGGAGTGACTAAAAAAGGCAAGATATATTTGTATGTGTGTTCTCCAGCAGTATTTGACATTTCTCATCATATCACACAGTGGCATCATTGAACTTCATGGTATTGACAGTACTGTTGAAGTCTTTACTGCACATGAATCCAAAGTTTAAATGGTTAGGAATTGATCCACCTCTTTTATCCCCTACCCCATATTAAAAAAATCCCCTTTCTTTTAGGTTCTTTCTCTTTCTTCCACAGGTCTCAGACAAACAACAGTGATGCTGGAAATAATACAAAAAAGTAATAATTGTGCAGTATAAATATTGTATTTTAAAAGTTTCATAAAACAACCAAGCAATTCCAGTGGCTTTGTAGGTTTTACGTACATCACATATAATAGAAGAAAAGGGATAACTTGATCATAAAGAATAAAAACACTTATTTTAAAAGAATCTGATATATATACACATGCAATATGGGTACCTCCTTTTTTCATTTTCTCCTTGGAAAAAGGAAAAAGTTATAAAGATCTAAATACCCAAAAATGCTGGCTTCTTCCAGGAAATGCCCTTGAATATTACTTTTGGTAGAAGGTGCTTATATGAAATTTGCTCTTCACTTCTCAGGATTTTCCTAATGTCTCACAGCTTGAAAATTATATTGCTTGTGATAAAGTCTGTAAGCCCTGGTTGAGGTTTGCTCTGATAGGGCAGGAAATGGGCATTCCCCATAAACAAAAAATCAAGATTAACCAGGATCTAAGGTTTATGTTTTCCAAGAAAAATAATTTCCTGTTAAAATTGGCAGAGTGTCAAATCTGATTAATTGTGTCAAGTTTTAGGAGATAGAAGGAATTATAAAATGCACAGGTTAAAGATGCAAAAATTATGGGTTTTCTGGCAAACAGACTAACACTAGCATGAAGCTTTCTTTTCTTCTTCTGTTGTAAGCACACAGCTTGTGGTAATTGGGGGTGGGGCTGTGGCTGAGCCTCATCCCTGGGCTCACTGGGCTATGGCTGTGTGAGACAGGTGACTGGTACTGAAGGTAATGGGACATGGAGTGCTGAGGGGCACTGACCAACCACAGAAGGGTAGAGAGGACACACAGGTGGAATGCATGTGAGATCAAGGGTTTAAAAGGTTGCACTGAGGAACAATAAAGAACAGATGGCTGAAGCCTTCTGCTGGGATAGATGTTACTCTGTATAAGCAGATGCCTGAAGCCTTCTTCAGTGTTGGTTGTGGCTCCACTGTCCCTCTGCTATACTCTTCCACTTGCACCAGCAAGATTAGGGCTATCTCTGTCAAAATACAGAAAATGACAGTCATAGTGCAGGAGGACAAAGTGACAAGGGATTTATTCCTTGACTTTAATGTTAAAATGCTTGTGCAGCACAGATTTGTCTTTTGGTTGTTCCTCTCCGGTAAAAGAGCTAACATTAGGAGCAAAAATTCAGCCCTCTCCCTATTTTTCAGAATACTGTCACTGCAACTGGTGTTAGCGTGGTAGGTATTTAACTCTGAAGAAATGCCCTAGTTCTTCTTGTGTGTGCTGTTCATTAACATTTAGAAAACAGGCAAGGTTTCTTTCTCAGTAAATGTCAAGAAAAAGTGTGCATTTGATTTTTTTCCTCTACAACATGCACTTCCCATCCTAGTCTTTTGTTCTATAATTGCATTTCAAATGAAAGTATGGAACAGGTCACCATATTGAAAACGCCTCCTCAAAAATCAATGAGTCTTTCCTATTCTGGATTGCATTACAGATAAGAATGCTGCAGTAATCCTTTTCATGAGGGAAAAATATAGAGACCTTTATATAGCACTATAAATGATGTCTCTCCAGAGTGAGCAGCAGTGTTTCTCAAATAGCTGCTAATAAGACTAAATATGGTAGAGCATTGCAGTGAATCAGTGTTGTGCTGGGTTATGCAACCCTCTAAGGTCACTTACGTAAAAAAGGGAATAACTGAACTGCAAGCAAATTCCTCTATTAATTAATTTGTAAGGCACAAGTGGCATTTAAAGAGAAAACATCTCACGGCTGTCTTAATCAATTGGGTGCCAGCCTCTGGCACAAATGTAATTGTTCTTTGTGTTTTCTCAGCACATCTGAACCTCTGGATCCATACACTGTTGGGAATAATTCTGGTTGAACTCACTTAGCCCTCCTTTGGATTCCTTCTGACCTTGGGCAGAAGGGAGTTTGCTGATTATGCTCAAATTATGTGGCTGTTTATAAAATTATCTTAGGGGTGTATAGGAAAGAGGAGGAGTAAGTAAATGCTCCATTAAATGTCATACTGTGAAAAGTGGGATCAAGAGCCTCCTTCTGTAAGTTCAGAAAGTCTTGCCCCTTTCTGACCATGAGTATTACTGACCTGTAAAATTCATATTGCTACCCACTTTTGCTATTTAATAAGAGGAGACGAACTCTGGGTTGTTAATAGCAACTGAATTGCCTTTCATTGCTTTCTGTGTTTCAAAGCCCTTCAGAATTTTCTACAGGAATAGAAAAAGAGGATCCATAGCATTCAATAATAGGTATAACTTGAAAACTGAGCTGCAGTAGAAACATGTCAGATCTTATGAAAGGTGAGAATATCTCTGCGTGCGACATTTCATTTTTGTCCTTTGATGAATTTATAAACATGGACATTTGTGTAGAATTATTCAGATTCTGTGCAAGAAGGGAGTATACCAAAGACCAGCTCGTTACAAAACAGGAACATGTTTCATCTCAAATCCATTAGTTGCAGCTAACAACAAGTTAGCCAGTGAGTTAATTACTGGCATTGTGGATGGCAATGCAAATTGAGTATTTGCTTCACAAGCACTGTGGCACTTCCCCACTATTGAAAAGGGAAGAGAACTCCTGTAAAGAGTTTTTTTCAGCTTAGGCTCTGTACTCAGAATCTCTCTAGCCACTGTTATATTTCAGACACATGACAGATGCCCAGAAGGACTGAGAAGGTTTTTTGTTTTGTGGCAAAGATTTATGGTTTCAGACCTTCTCTGTGATCTGAGAGGTGTTGAGGGGGATGCAGATCACTGGACAAGAGCTAGATAAACTTTAAATTAAAAACTGTGAATCAGAGAAGTGTTTTAAAGATGGTGTTTTCATGCTGGAGCAGAGAAGAGGATTCTTAGAGTCCTGGTCAGCTCTTTAAAGGGGTGTGGGTAGTTGCTACAATTGATCAAAACTCTGAGTGAAGGGAAAACACAAAACAACCCATGGACCATTGCCTCATAGACATCAGTAAGACAGAGGTGAAAGGAATGAGATGGACTTCTGCTAAGCCCTCTCAAAGGATCAGGATACAATTTCTGTTTACACAGCATGTTCTTTTGCACTTTTCTTAATTTTGTCTGTGCCATCTTTCATGTTTGCAGAAAGCTTCAAATGCTTGTGAGTGGAGGGACTCTCCCAGCTAAGGATACTCAGAGACAATGTGCTACATCTTCTCAGATGCTGGGAGATGGGACAGGGACCCTGTCTAATGTCTGTGCTCTTTGCTAGGGCAGATCTCATTCCTCAGCCCTTACTGTCTTTGTCAGCCACAACAGAAGGTTTCAGTGTGGTTTGTTCACTGACTGCAGTGAGGTTGGTCAAAGCTACTGTGAGCAATATCCTTTCTTTGGTGAGCACTGAGGTGCTTTCCTTTTACCTTTGGAAAGAGCTTTCAGAGCTCATGGCTTTCTTTCTTGATTGTGGAGGGTTCCTTTGATTCTTTCAACAGCTCAGGGATTTCCCTGAGAAAGTTTAACCAGTTTCTACACATTATTTTCACCACCACAGGAAAAGCTAATCATTCAGCACTTCAGGGAAGCAGCAGGAAAGCTAAATTTCTAGATATTTTTTTCTTGATGCCAAGCCTGTGCAATTTATAAGAGGTTTTAATTTTTCTGTAGAAATCCCCCCCAAAAGGACAGCAGGGTACACAGGTTTCATTCTATCCAACAGGATCAGGTATTTCCTTATAAGAAGCTGTGGCTTGTCACATCTGTGTACTCTGTTCAAAAGGTTATAGTACAAAGAAATCAGAGGACAGCGATGGTATGAACACAGTGTGTCGATGTGGTGCCTGAAGGATGCTGAGGCAGAATTTACAACTGAAATATTTGACTTGGAATATAAATTCTTTCATAGACCATGAACTCTCTCAGGTTAGAGCCTGAAACCATGTGTCACTCACCATGATACAGGCCAGAACTGCAGTATAAATCTTTAAAAAATTAAGCGTTTATAATAAAATGCAGCAGTAGCACAAGGAAGCCTAAGAGTAGATTGAAAATATCACAACATAGCAATGGACTATTACAAAGAGCTTGTATCTGCCACAGTTTATCACTGTACCATGATTAACCCAATACATCATCGTGGAGTAAGAGGGGATTTTTCAGTATTTCCACCTTCAAGGGTTTGGAAAGGGAAGGTCTTCTGTCCATAAGTCTCTGGGAAGGGGATGGCGTAAGAAAATCATCTCAGGCAGAGTGATAGAGATGCTGCTGGAGGTACCTTTGTTTCAAATGTCTCTTTTACTTCTCTTTTTCTCTTTTACCGGAGTTTACTTAAAGGAGAGGATCTGTCTGACTACTTTCTTATAAACATCCTGCTGGATTTTGGCCAGGCCTTGAAATGTGGCTTGAATAATTTATATCCTGAAAAGACTGAAAAATAGTTTATTTTGGCAAAGTCATTCCCATGAACAAGCCCAACAGTTTGAGCAATTTGTCTTCCTAAGTTTTAACTATAAGTTATTATAGATAGAAAGGAGAAATTCAAGAGAGGGAGTTAAGAGAGGAGAAAGAACCTGCATGAAAAATAAAAAGATAAGAAAGAGGTGTAATTAGTTTACTCACCTTTTTGTCACTTGAAAAAGATCTTTTGTTTTGATTTTCTCTTGTTTAAAAACTGTGCTGAAAGGCGTGAAACAGTATGAATCCATTTTTCACAATTTCATGTTGCCTGAGAAGCGTTACAGCAGCAGGTCTGGATGAAGGGTAGAAAGAGACAAGTAAGTGCAAATAACAAAAAATGAGCAGGGGGTGACTTAAAGAGAAACAACAGCAAACAGATTTCCAGCACAGAAGAAGGGAAGATGAAGACTGGGCAGAACACAGAGATGAGTTCCTTCCTTCTCCCAGGCACTGTGGCTGGTGTGTAAAAGTCATGATTGTTACCTTTGAATCATTCATCTCTAACCTTAAATCTGTGAAAAATACTTGTGATGAGGCTCACTTGTAGGCATGTATAAACACCAGCAATCAGAATTTAAATAATTTTTAATCTTCAAAGAATATTGTGACTCAAGTGAGAAAAAATCAGTACTATTCTCAATCACAGTAAGAAATGCAGGAAATAAATCGGCTTTTTCCCCTAGAAAGTAAAGTGAAAATTCTAAGGTCTGATTTAACAGAGTCCTGCAAATAATGAATAAAAGATTAAAAATGCTTGACACAGGGTTCCTGTTAATCAGTGTCTTCTCACATGGGCATGTCTCCTCCAGCAAGCCTGTAAACTTTGATTCTGTGTAATTGGGAGGTTAAAAGTTCTCCTAATTAACATCCATTTCTATAGGAATGAAGAACCCATATTGCAATCATAAAGGTAAGAGGATTTTAAAGCACTTCTAATTAGGAAGTAAATTTGCCTTTTTGGACAAGTCTGTTTCGCACAAGTCTGGCATCAAGTGTGGACCCAGCTGAAGCCTCAGAATCACCATTTTTGTCAATGTAACAAGGAAGGTTAGATGACTACACTGGCAATTTCCTTTTATGACTATGGAGATAGTAAAACAGAAATGAAGGACAAATGGTCAAATATGTCTATTTAACCCATCATTTAATGATTACAATCAAATAATTTTGTTTGCCTCAAGTGCATTTTCTGACTTGTACTTTGTCTCCTAGGGACAGAGAAACAGAGATTTTCTACATTAGAGTCAAGAACTTGCTGGATAAAAATTTGGGTTAATGAGATTCATTGGAAACAGCCCTCAATAGAGATTCACCTGCAGTTTACTGCAGAATTTCTTAATGGATTTGGCATAGAATTAAAATATAATTTCAGGACTAAATAACTGAAATATAAACATAAAATTATGGATTAAATTCTGCCAATCACTAGTCCCATTGATTCTGAGGAATGCAGGATTAGAGAATAATCAATAAACCCAGTTTTCACTCAAGACCAAAACAGAAGTTATATTGCTGAAGTGTATTTTCCAGAGGTAGAGAGTTTAGGTGAAAGAGCTCAAAACAGGTGCCATCTTACAGGGCCTTGTGCTGAATTTTTTTTCCTTTGCACATGGCATATCCAATGTACATGCCCAATGAATCTGCTTGTAAATGAAAAGTTATGGTGAATGAAAAATGAAATGTTACACCTTGTTTTAGGAAAATGCAGTAAGACAACAGGGTCTACTTTTCATCTGGGTGGTGACAGCTTGCCTTCTACACACAGCTGTATTGCAACATATTTTGGTTGATCACAAAGCCTTCAACCCTCAACAGTGACACTTACTGCAAAACCAGGTGTTGCTCACAACCCATGTTATCATATTCCCAACTTATTCTTTGTCCCACTTTCATTTCAGTCGCACATCCCAAACTTCCAAGAGTTCTGTGAGCTGAGGGAACCAAAAACAAAAGGTTCAAATGGGTATCTCCACTCTTGTATCTCAGCAGAGGTGTCTAGGTCAAGATATCCCATTATACAGAAGACATAACTTGTTTGGGATTTAAAAGGATAAAGGCAGTCTCAAGGCACAGGGATCAAAATCTGCAGGAAATACGAGTGGCTGCGCAGGACACTTCGTGCCATTTCAAGTACAAAGCTCAACTCTTTGTTCTTGTCCTGCTAATGGGAACAAACAGCACAAAAAAGGGAGGTCTAATGAGTGAAAAAGTGCACTGTCTAATGGGTTGTTAGTAGATTCTCACACATAAGATTGAGGCTTGGTATGAGAAACTGAAGAGATGTTTTCAGCATCAAGAAGTTCAAATGGACATAGAGTTAACCCTTCTTCAGTCATGTTGTTATATGAGATAATTTGAAAATTATGGTTTGATGATTGAAGAATTGTCAGACTGTGTTGAAGAAAGCTTTACTAATTTGGTGGCCGTATGGACTGAAACCCAAACTTCTCTTTTAATGACAAATGTCTTTTTCTGAGATACATCTGATGCTGTGGTACAAAAGCAGAACTGAATTTTTAAAGAATATGAGTTTGCCTCAACATCTGCAGTGCTACTGCGTGGCTGAGTAGATATGAAAAAAGGTAAAATTAACACTGCTTTACTCTTGAGGGTAAAAGTAAAGAACTAAAATGCTTCAAAACATGATGAGAATGAGCAGTTTCACTAAAAGCAAAAAAACCACACCATCACAATGAGATTGAAAAGTTTTAAGGGACTACAGAGATCACTTTTGCCTCAGAGAGTTAGCCCATCTCGGCAATTGACTCAGTATGAGATGACAGCTTTCTAAAATAAATATAAAGAAATAAAGAAGAAAATAAAAAGGCTCAGTTCCAGGTTGTCATGAAGGAACCAGAAGGGCGGGATTCAGTTCAAGATCAACACAAATTAATTTAGATGTGCATGTCCAAAGCTCCTTAATTCAGATGTCTATACCTACATCAGTTGTCTAAGCTCCTGTTGTATGCTAAAAACTCTGTGTGGCAACGTGTTGCAGGGTAGCTAAAGTCTCTGTCACAAGATGGTAAATTAAGTTAAATGCCCAGCATTTGCTGTGGTTCTTTGCAGAAAACATAGAGGTATTAGATTTTAGTGCTTGTCTGATAATTTTAGTATGTATTTGAAGGTGATGTGCTGTCATTTATCACCTTCTTCAAAGAACAGGTCCAAGGCTGTGGGGTTCTGCAGGGTCCTGAAATTTGCTTCATGCATGTCACTGCTAAACCAGGAAATACCTCACAAGAATATGCAACCAATAGGAAGTGGTAGGCACTGGGGAAAGTCTGTATCTCTCTGAGTTAGATGATAGTATCAAGGAACTGATATTTTTGGAACAAAAGAAGTCCTGGCACTGGTATAGATTATAGATGGGAATTTTTATAATGGTGCTGAAAATGCAAATACACTAAAAAAGGTTTTACAAACTGTTCAGAAAGTGCAGAGTGAGGTCTTAGAATTATGAAGTGTATGTTGCTGCAGGATGTCGCATTGCCTTGTTTAATTGTTGTGATTTAACCCCAGCCAGCAATTAAGCAGCTGTCCCACAGCTGCTCACTCACTCTCCCTCCGTGCCCAGAGAATCAGAAAAAGGTAAAGCCTGTGCATTGAGATAAGAACAATTTATTATTGAAATAGGGTGAAATATATTAATGTTATTAATAATAACACCACTACCACTAATGGAAAGGAAACAGAGACTAAAACCCAAGAGAAGCAAGTGATGCACAATACAATTTCTCACCACCCACTGACCAGTGCCAAGCCCATTCCACAGCAGTGATAAGCCCCTATGGACCACCTGCCCCCAAGTTGTATATTATGATGTTTTATGGCATATGGAATGTCTCTTTGGCCAGTTCAGGTCAGCTGTCCTGGCTGTGTTTCCTCCCAGCTCCCTGTGCCCCTGCTGACTGGCAGGCCATGAGACATGGAAAAAGTCCTTGGCTTAGTGTAAGGAATACTCAGTGGCAACTAAAGCATCAGTGTGTTACCACCATTGTCTCATGCTAAATCCAAAACACAGGTATTAGGAAGAAAATTGACTCTATCCCATCTGAAATCAGGACATTAATGGATGTAGATTACATACATTCCTGTAACTGTCAGTCCTGCACTACTCGCAATCAAGAGATTATAAATATATTTTACATTTGTAAGCAGAGTAATTTCGCATGAGATCTTGCAATATCAGTTGAAGTGTGCAAGACCCTGAAAGTGCTTCTGCTGTGCCAATATTTAAATGTGCAGTGGGATACCCTTAAGTTGCACTGACATTTAAGTACATCTGCTACAGGTGAAGTAGCATACCAGCTGACCTAAGAATAAATACACAGTGAATGTAAGCAATTAATGACAGTCAATATACCTTAAGGATCTAGCTGTTTTCAGACAACCCTGTTCTCATTTTTTTATGAGATTAGAAATTCTGGTGGCAGCCGCAATTGAACAGGTGTGGTATTATTCAGACTTCCACAAACTGCTCAGTTTAGTGTCACACAATATGGTGAAGAACAAAGGAGCTCTCTAGGGTATCAACAAAATAAATGGGTAACTTAAAGTATGTCTGTCTCAAAGATCTCAAACTTGTTACTTCTAGGAACTTCTGTAGAGTTTGGTGAGAAATTTCATGGTGTTTAATTGTCTCACCTTTTTAGGAATCTAATACAAAATCCCTAATGATGCAGTACTAAATACTGGCAAGAATAACAGGACTGCTAAAACCAGAAAGCGGTTCATCTACTGGTATGGTTGGGTGAACCCTAGACAAACCAAATCATTCATTTCAAAGCAGGAAATGCAGAAAGGTGTTCTGTACCATGGAAAGAACTGACTGAAAATAGCAGGCTTCTGAGAGGAAATGTAGTAGCAGGAGCTCCTGTATGATACAGAGACAAAAAGTGCTAATTCAATTCTTGTCAGTATAAACAACAGAATAGTGAGTAGGAGGAGGAAATTGACTTTTCTCTCTGTGTGACATTATTGGGACTGATGTGGAATAATGTATACAGTCCTGATGTCAACATTTTAAGAGGGATGTGGAAATACTACAAAGGATACAGAAATAAGCCACAGATATGTTTTGATGTCTGGAAGGGGAAATAAAAGAGAGAACAGTGAGAGCTCAATCTGTTTATCTTATCAGATAGATCAGAAGACAGCTTGATTATAGCATGTAAGAACCTTCATGGGGAGTAAATACCAGTTACTGAATGGCTCTTTAATGTAGCAGTGAAAGACACATCAAGAGCTGGTGGCTGGAAGTGAAGCGAAATTTAAAGCAGAAATTTGACACAAATTTCTAACAGGGAAGGTAATAAGCCACTGGGTACAAAGGAGATGGTAAATTCTCTGTCACTTCATTTTTTGCAGCTGCTTTTTGATGCCTTTCTCAAAGACTGTGTTTAGTCAGGCCCGAGGGATCCAACTCAGTATGGAGGTAACAGTATCAAATCTCCTGGCTCAGGAAACAGATAATGTTGGGTCAGGTGGTGTCTTCCAACCTTCATCACTGTAAATCTTGGGAGTACATCTTCTAGTACTGAGTCCAACTATATGCTTAATCCTTGTCTGATTTTCTCCATAAACCATGATGAGGTTCATTCCAGTGCTGTTAGCAGTGGGATTAACACATCCCCTTAACAAAACACCAGAGAGGTGATACAGAGGAAGGATGGAGGAGCAATTTGCCTGGGTGCTCCTCCTGGGGAAAGAGGAGCACAAGCAGACAGGACATGACAGAGGTTTGAAGGTCTGACCACTTGTCAGTGCCCCCCAATCCACGTCATGCCCCAGAAAGGTCTGTAGCAGGCTGCTAGTTAAGTACTAAGCTGGGTACAAAAGGGGAGAAAGAGATTTGCTGTTGCATCTCAGGGATATACAGAAAGACAGTGTTCATCCAGCAAGGAGGATTGATTGCCTTTTTATTAACAGTTTGTTCATTTCCCTGTGCCTCAGGACACAGGCTTTGCAAGCCTGAAGTCAGTAATATAAACATTCAGGTTTGAAAAATTGGCACAAATAAAAGACAGACGTTAATTTTGTTGTGAGGGTTATCTAGCAATTCATTGCAAGAGAATTCCGGAGATCTTTATATTATCTCATGACCAATAATACAGGAATTAATTCTAGGTCAAGTTCTGACATTTTTACTAGCATTCCACGTATTTGGCTCTCTACATAACTCAATCAACTGAAAGGGAACGTTTGCACAAAGTGATGTCTTCTGTGCAGCTACAGAAACATCAGGCTTTAAAATTCATCACGTGCTGTCCTGAGCTATTTCCATACCCTGTAGTTGCTGAAGAAGATTAAATATTGAGAAGAAAACAGCTTTTAGAGTAAATTTCCTAGCCCTGAAATCCCTTTCTTCTCAGCATGAGAATTCTTCCTCTCCACTTAATGAGGTGCCTGAATTCCTTGGATGGAAGGAGAAGGAGACACAGATGAGTCATAGGCATGGTTTGTCCCCTTGAAACAAATAAAGATATCCTTTCTCTGAGAAAGAAAACCCTTTTGAATATGGTGGTCTGGTAGTCTTTACAGTCCTCCAGCATATAGTCTCAATCTGGAATGTCTAACACTGAAAGAGCAAACTTCAATCTGTAATCTGTTTACTCATAATAAAAACTTCCTAAATTAACAGCCAACTGATGGTAGTCTCAGAAACGTTTTATTAAGTCTCACCTTGAAAATATTCCTGCTGAGTCTTCCTCAGCAACACAAGCTTTGACACCCTGTTGGATAAAATGCTCACATGAGAGGAAAAGCAGATGTGCTGAGTCAGCTGACGCTCAATGAGCAAAGCAGAAGGGCAACATCTGATGAATATGCAAATATGATACCTGTTAAATATACCCCCTTAGGATTGCTTGTGTGCAAGGTGATGGATCCTCTGCACTGCCTTCATGATTAGAAGCCTTGGCCAGCTCTGCTTCAGACTACAAAATCTCTTTCTTATGCAGCACTGAATCTCACTGTGGTGGTTTTGTAGCTTTAACACTTTAGGGTCTGTGCCACCTAACATACAATGCAGAAGCAGATTAGTTACCTCAGGGCACATTTAAATGATTTCTTGCTAATGGTCTGAGTCAATAGTGTGACACAAATTAGCATGAATCTCAAAGCACCAAAACCCCCCCCACATTTACAATACTACAAAGTTTATTTAGTATTAGTGAAGAGAAGCAAGATAGATTGTGATACTTTCTAGTGCTACAGAGTGAGTATTCATGGCATCAGACAAGCACATCTCCAACACAGCTTTTAGCCACATGATTAGTTGACAGCTATTTTACTTGACAAGAGCATCATAGGATTTAGGGATTAAAATAATTTAGTAGGTTATCATGTTCACACGTGAAAAGTTTCCTTTGCTTTTGGTGTGCCAGGGTAAGGAACTCACAATTATTGTCTGCATTTTCCCAGTGTTCTGTCTAGGCAATTTCTATATCACTAAATAATTAAACTTTTACTATTTCTCTAGAACATTATTCATCAGCCTAATGAATTTCACCATTAAGAAACTCGTTCCCTGTTTATCCCAAATCCTTTTTTTCTAGTGTGATATTATCAAGAGCTGAATGCCAAGGAAATAATGATGAACATTATAAAAACTTGCTAGAGATTAAGTAGCACTCCTTCTGCAATACATGTGGTTCCATTTAACTATCTCAACTTTCTTGGGAATTCTGCAATTAAATTTCTGCCTACTTAGTTAAAATTTCCTCTGTTGCCACCTACTTGATGTGCTGATTTATTGATGGCTGAAAGAGAGAATAAGCCAAGCAGCTCAGCTAGCAGATTCCAGTGGGAAGAGGTCAGCAGAACATCTGCTTTGCAATTTTCAGTTTTCTACTTATACATGTGCAGAGTTCTGTTGTCCTGGGAATAGTTCAAACATATAATACACAGACTTCTAATAAAATTTTAAAAAAAGTGTTTACCAAGTTCTCAGAAAGTTGGATTTTGCTTCATTTAAGCCATAAATTCTTAATTTTCCTCCACAACTTGGAAGCGAGTTTGTTGTCAGGTGTACTGAAAAGCTTCTTGTGTGCCTAAAGAATTACCTCCTGTTATTATATGTGTACAGATCATTGTTGTTTTGGAGGATTTTTTACTGTTTATTTTTCTGTTAATTGCTCCTAAAAATTAATAGGTTACTCAATTTGTGGCTATAAATGGGGCTGAATGAAAATCTAGTTTAGAAATCTTTACACAGTGAGAAATTTTGAATGTTCAGATAAGCCTCACAAACAGCATTTCTCTTTATAGGGAGGTAATGTAGTAAACAACTGCTCATTTTTTCCCAGATCCAAAAGCCTCAAAAGTCTGAGCAAGCCCTATCTTAGCCTGCATTTTCCAGTTCATCACATTCTATAGCTCTAATCATAGGATGTGTGCATCTATTACAGCTGTAGTAACAAGGCTATAGTAACAGGACAGCATGACACAGCATTTGCCTTTTTGAATTAGTCAAATCAGCTGTCTCATTCTGGAGACTGTCTGTGACACTGAAAGTATTAGATTTTTGTGCAGAAGTAGGGGAAAAGGAGAATAGTATACCAGAGAAAATTAATATTTTTTAAAAGCTTTTTATGCCCTGGGTACTGAAAGCTTATTTCCTGACATTAGTCATGCTTTACAAAAGTAAATTCAAAGGTATGAAGGACTGTATCTGTCACAGGGAGGCAGGTCCAGCAAGGTGTCTCAGATACCTGGGGCTATCCCAAGTGGCACTGAAAATCCCTGGATTTAGACTCGTGCACTGAGCACACAGTCAATGAATCCACATGCAGCCAATGAATCCAGGAGAATTATTTGTCTTCATCAAAGCAGCATGGAAGCCTTGCTCTCCACTGATTCTTGAATGCCTGTCTATCAAAACTACAGTTGGGTGTCTTAATGAACTTAATGAACTGATGAAAGCTGCAAATTAAAAAACAAGCAGACCAGGGGAAGTAAAGGGTGTGTTTACGCGTCCCACACTATCCAGCAAATTTTGTCCTGGGAAGAGCTCTGGTCCTCTTGAACACTTCATGCTTCTCTCCTTAATGATTTTGCTTCCACAGACACTGAGAAGCTTCTCTTCTGCATGAACCTGCTTCAGCTCCACTGGGCATGAACCACCGGTACCAGCATGTGCCTGTCCACAAAGTTAGCCTGGTGCTTGCTGGGCTCTCAGATAAGAGGGGCTTCCATAGGACCCCTCTTCCTGTTCTATAGGACCCCTCTTCCTTCAGGTTTCTTTCTTTTATGGGATCAGTTCAGGGCACAGGCAGGATTAGGGGATCAGATAACAGCACATCCTGCAGCAAAATGAACTCTGATAACTTGCCTAAGAACATTCAGATTTTCATCTTTCGTCTCTCTGTGTCATCCTGAACTTGAATGTAATTACAGCTATCTGCTCTGGCTGGCTGCCCATGAATTATTATCCTGTACATCATCCACTATTTGACATTTATTTGTTCCAAATTAAAATGACCTTTGCTCTTGGGAGATAATAAATTATTTTTGGAATTATAGTAATTCTCTGTCACCTGAAATAATGCACAAAGACATGTTAACACTAAAGGCAGGATAAGGAAAAGGAAGCACTTCAGATATGTGAGCAATCAAGATTGATGACGTGTATTGGTGGCTTGCCATTATTTCTTTTACTGTGCGAGCATATTTAATATTTACAATCTCTTTTAGTAAAAAGAATCACATTTATTGTATATGGAAGGTCTCCTGAAGAATCTTCAAGAGAAAAATAACAAAGGGCTCACAGTTTTACCCTAACCAGAGATGTTTACTAACTCAACAGACTTTCCTGTCAGAGATCTCTGGTCCCTTTCTTCCAACAACTTTGTAGGTCACTCTTTTCCAAGTGATTCTTTGGGCAGGCTATGGGGCCAGGAGGAAACTTGATTTCACTTACTCACATGAGGTGTTTTCTCAGGGTCTCTAACTCATATCAATAGTGAGTACCAGCACCAGCCTACCTTAGAAGCAGGAGATTAAGAGGCATTTTTCCTTCTCTCTTTGGGAAGGAAAAAATCTCCCAATGCTCCACAAACTTCTATAATCTCAATATTTGACAGTTACTGCTGCTGTCCCTCTACAAGCTGTCTCACAGACTGATGTACATGACCCTCAGACCAGCTGATCAGCTTGCAGAAATTCAGATGGTCTGTGAAGATTTGTTAAGGAGCATACCCAGGCACCCTTAACTCTTGTAATTCTATTGCAAAGTAATACTTGTCAGTGCAAGTGGGACATTTCATTATAATGAACACTCTTCAAACATGCCCAAGGTGACTAGAAATATGGAAAGTAACCCAAATCAGAGATGGGTGGATTAGAGAATCTCATTTCCTATTCATCACTAAGTATAGGCACTCAGCCTTTGAGACCAGCTTTCCTGTGTCCCTGGCTGGGAATCAGCCTCTTCACACTGGTCTGCCTAAGCAGCAAAGTACTTGCATCCCACATGTTAAAATGGCATAATGCCAGCACAAAGTGTATCTATCACATTGAATGTGAATTCTAGTTTAGAGGAACATCCACATTTTCTTCTTTCTGTCTAAGTGAGGAAGCCATGCCTCAAAAATTATTTTCAGAGCACTGAAATACTTGTAAGGTAGATTGATAATAAATTCTCTCTTTGCATGGTCTAAGGGCTCTCATGATAAACAGTAAATTCTGAAGCCAAGAGGCTGTACTGTTTTTAAGCCTTTCTTTATCATGCTCAGAGGTAAATTAGGAAGAAGTAAAGAGGGAAAACCTGCATACTGAAATCCTGAAAAAATACAGGCTTAATATTATATGCCATTGAAGAGGTTTAAGTACAGCTTGCTAAGCACTTACTGCAGGACATATATAAGGTGAATATTTGGAGTTTGTTGCACAGAATATTCCTGGTGTAATAAGGAAAGTTTTTTCTTGATGGAAAGTCAGACAAGGTGAGAAAGAAGTGGGAGAGGTGACTCAGCAGTCCACGTTCCTCAAGCTGAACAGAGGAGGGGCTAGCTTTGCACATTTGCAAAATCTGGAAAGGAATCAAGTCCAGCAGAGCCATCAGACATCTTTAACTGTCTGTTCCAGGTTTGTCACAGCACGCACAGGGTCATTTTGACATGTACAAAACAGACACTGTACAAATACAGAAATTATTTTCCTATTGCCATGAAACAACTATTTTTCATTTCATCCAGAAGATGTTTCTAACCACCCCTAAGACACTTTGAGATGTTTGTGCAGATGACAGAGAAATGGGTAAACTTTCCTGGTGCTGAGGAACAGCACAAAGCTTTTATTTCACCAAAGTCCTACATTAACATGCACAATGGGATTTAGAGAGTGCTCAAGAACAATCCACAATTAATGCTTTCCCCACCCCCCCGCTCTTCTGTGCTTCAGTACCTGCTTGTGTATCCAGCTCTTCTCTTTTTCATTGAGAATAAAGACAAAAGGTTTAACAAAACACAAACAAAAAACCCCCCCAAACTAAAGACCCCAAAACAAAACAAAAAAATCAAACCAAACAAAAACCCCAAAGAAACAAAAACAAGAACCCAAAACAAAACAAAAAAATCAACAAATACCCTAAACCCCCCCCCAAAAAGCAAAACACAAATAAAACTCAAAACAAATTAAAAAGCAGCAAGAACTGTTAGCCTCAGCAAGGTACACAAAATAAAAATTTTAGTTGATATTAGGCTCATAGCCCCCCTAGGGTCAGATAGGGCCAGTTCTAAGGCCTCTGAGGTACAGAGAACTCCTAGGAATGGTGAAGGGAGATCAAGGGAGAGTGGAAAAGCACACAGAAAATAGTCAAAGCCTGAACTAAACCCAAAAGTCTGACTGAATTTAGTCTGGTCCCAAGTGCAGCAGCATAGGGCTCAAAGCCCTCTCTGTTTTGTCAGCCTGTCAGGAAAATTGGGTTAAGCTCACAGATATTCAAATCCTTGTTTCAGAATTGGGGGAGACAGTTCTAGGAAGGTGGCTCTCAAGCAGTTTTTTCCCAGGCTGGCGGGAATGAGCTGGTATCATTCCAGCCTTGCTCCAAAACTCCCCAGGGGCACTGGCCAGTAAACATCACACAGAGATCACTGAGAAGTAAAGGCTGCATTTCTTGAGAGCACATCCTTCAAATTTTATTTATTTGAAGCAACTTCAGATGAGAATAATTTAAAGGTCTAGGTATGAGAAGCCAGGCCTACGTTGTTGCCTGCTAGCAGATTCCATCACTTCATTTTTTTATACCACTGAGGCAAGAAATCTTTCTGTGCCTTTTCTTTACTTCTCTTTCAGTTTCTATAAGCTGTATCTTGGTTCCCACTACTACCAATGAACAAATTCCCAAATAAAAGATCCTGGAGAAGCTAAAGTTATAATTAGATGACAGAATTATGTCATGATATCTTATGATCTACATAAAGTGTTTGTTTAGGAGAAACAAATTTATTCAGGAATTATGGTTATATTACTGAAATGGGAGTGTAGGTACTAATAATTGATGTGACAGATTATAGTTTAAATTATTGTTTCTGTCATCTACATTTACTCATTATGTTTTTTCAGACCCTATCTATTTCTACTAATTTTTTCCAGTAATTTTCTGAGCCTTTCTGGTTCAAGACCTTTTCTGGGAATCTTTTTAGTTCCTAAGTCAACAGTATAAAGATGTTCTGCCATGCATCTGTTTTTTAAATGTCACTGTAACTCCATCACTCGGAACACCTAAAAAGCTTCTGATGTGTTACTCTGGGAACACTTCATGCTTCCATAAAAGGCTTCCTTGGAGAATCTCACAAACAAGAGTTAGCCTGGCTGCAATTTTCTATTTTACTTTAAGAATAGGCTCTCTCTCTTCTCTTGAAAATGTTTCCATTCTTTCTTCTTTGTATACTAATATGTGTTAACAATAACAGATGATAAATTACTGGTTGATTGACTCACAAGCACAAAACCCCACAAAGCAGTACAATACCAAGATTATGTGAAAGTCAGCATTTTTGGACTAGCCATGGGAGCTAGCCTGAGTGTGCAGTTGAATCATAGCTTTAAAAAGGAAATACAATGCTTCAGATAGAATCGTTTTTTTGTGAAAGGAAAACTTCAGGATCTGTTCCACATATTCTCAAACTTTGCCTCCTGGAAAGGCAGACTTGAGGGAAGAATCAGATTAGCAACATGAATAAGGATGCAATAGTTTCCAGCTTCATTTTATAAGCACCTTTCCCCAAGAATATCCTGTCTTCCCCAAATCCTTACCAAACCCAGAACAATAGATCTCATTGTTCTCATCTTTCCAACTTCCAGCCAGTCCCTGCAATGCTTCTATATTCCTACTCCTCCATTCACTTTCATGTCCTCTCTGTTTTCCCTTTGTCTCTGTGTTTCAGCCCCCCCAGAGCTGCCTATATTTCCTCCTGTCCCCGCTTCATTTACCCCACACACTTCTTCAAGTTTGCCTGTTCCTGGATTTATGGTGAGGTGAGTATAAAGTCAATGGGTACTGTGATGTTGCTGGAGGTACCACGCACTGGTGGGTGGGTTGGTTCCAGGCAGAAGGGGTCACATGTGAATTCTCCATTTTGTACCCTGAGACATTGCTACTTGGTGACTCTCACATATCCAGGCATCAACGTCCGTGAAGATCTGAAAAGCTTTATACTTGTACATGTCCAACTTCCTGTCAAATTAGCTAGAAATTGGACAGTGGGTTCAATAAGTGTGAATTTGTAGAAACAGAAGCAGAGAAGCAAGCTAGGCATATATAATTTTACTGTCATGAAATTGGGGTAGGAGTAATGTAAAAGGGTCCATCTTTAAGATCACTGTTTTCCTAGTGAAAATGATGATCTGCATTCAGCAGTGTGAAGGAATGAACATCAGGTAGTTTAACTTCCAGAAGTAGTGCCATAATAGCAGTCACAAAACTATCAGTCATAAAATGCCATAAAGTAAAATCAGACAACTATTAAGGTGAAAATTACAGCATAGCAAATAAACCTGTCTGTTATCAATTTAGACCACATTAAGAAAAAACCTCTATATTTTACTATCTCCTTATAACATCATTGTTTTAAATACAGATTAGGAATATCAGACATTTGTTAGTAGTCTAGCCACCAAATTCCGTGTCTACTTGGTGTTGCTTGTATGTTTTATTTTTCAGATATCTTCTATTATTTTTTATAGCTATGTCTGATCTGTATTGGAAAATATTTCTGCAAATGAAGAGCAGACGATTGGCTTTTACTTCTGCAAAGTTCATGTTGAAAGAAGAGTAAATCTTCTTCACATGGCTTCTCTGCCTGAAAAACTGCATGGAAATGGAGGAAGTAATGTATTACAGGGAAGAAGCCATAAACTGTGAATGTGAGTTATATTAAGAGCTCACAGACTCCCATTAATCATTTTCCCTCACACACTCTCCAGAAAAGCTGGTAGCCTAAGGAGACCTGAGCACAGCATCTCTTCAAGGTACATAATGCCATGGCTTCACACGAATTAGCCCCAGCAGGTGTCTACCAAAGTGAGGGAGAATCAAGTCTCAAGGCAGCAACTTTCTTTCATGTATAATGACAGAAAAGCACAAAGAAAAGTACTTAGCAGAAAATTTGTGCCAGTCTTCAGCATCAACCTGATTTTACTTTGGAAAGTCTGCTTTGTTCCTGGAGGGATGAGTCAGGTACCTAGCAGTGACATTTACGGAAATTGTTTGTATGCGTTAGGATCAGAATATCCACCTGGAGGCTGGTAGTGCTGTTCAGAGGGGAGAATTATGCATGCTGGGGATAGGTTTCTTCCTAAATGCGCACGTGTATTTCTCAGCTTTGTTGTGGAAACTGCAAGGAGCATTTGTAGATGTAGGAGCCTTGAGACAAAGCTAACAGGACAGGCAGCAGGACAAGGTACTGAGGGGAGAAAATGGCACAGATGTACCGAAATCATTACAGCAACTCTGGCTTATACTAGCTGAAAGTCTAACATGGAGATGAACAACAGATTTAAACAGCATCAAAAGAACAAAATTCTAACCTCAGCTAAACTAAGGATTGAAACTTTAGCCTCTTCCCATTGCATGAATTTCAAGGAACTGATAGTTGTCAGTATTCAGTGCTACTGAAGCGCAGTACATCTGGAATTATCAAAATGTTGATAGTTACAAAGCATGTAGTTAGGAGATAAGAAAAGCTCCTTGTCCACATCCTCACCTGGCCACTCAATACATTTCATTGCCAAAATGAAACACAGAATTATTTCAAATTAAGTGACTGCAAATGCAAAGTGTATTTTGCAGGATATGTGACTGCTCTGTTGAGGATGAACAGAAGAGGGCTCATGGAGGGAACTATTATATCCTGCTACTTCCTTTAAAGCAATTTTAAGGAGCATCAGGTGCTGCTCATAGCTGTGACAATATCTGACTACCCACTCCTGGCAGGCATTAAGAAGCCATAAGAGGCATTTACTGGCTCTCCACCTCCCAGGGATGAGCAGCCACTGAGATACTTCATGAATTTTTCTTTCAGAAAGGAAAAGAAACTTTTGTGTGGCTGCCTGTGATGCTGCAAGGGGTGGCATTAGCCCCACTTGTTACTATGGAGATGCAGTATGTCATCCCACTATAATAATTTTGACAATGACATTTTGTTGTTTGCTTATGAGCCTGCTGTTAGGAGAAAGCATTTTTGCCAGAGATTAAGAAGAGCTGTTTGAGACTCCTGCTTGTACGTCATAGAGAAAAGGGCTGAATCACAGAGTGCAGAAGTGCTTCAGCAGTGATCTGCCAGGACTGGTCTGAGCAGGACTGCGGTGTGCCTGAGCTAGAAAATCCCATACAGAAGGTGTGGATGCATTTTCAAGAGTCTACAACAGCACTCACAGCATTAACCTAGGGCAAATTATCTGAATAGTTGGATGCATATTAAAAAAAAAAAAGTGCTATGTGAGGCATGAGATTCATCTTTTTATTTCATCATGTCCAATACATTTTTTAGTAGTTCTTGAACAAAAAAAGCTGTGGGCTTCTGCCTAGTTCTCACCACATGAGTTTGGTCATCCTAGGGGCCTGTAATTAATTGTCCATTCTAATGTCCCAAGTTAGGAGTGATTCCATTAGCACCGTAGAAATTTGTAATAAAATAAGAAGAGTGGTATGAATGGAGTAAGAATGGAAACGTGTGTGCAAAAGCACCAGAGGAAACAGCAGAGCAAAGTTTAAAAGGGTAGGAATGTGTTAATCACCATGGAGCTCATTATCTGTTGTTTCATGTGAACAAACTGAACTGAAGCTAAAGCTGACAAGTGGAGAAAGAGCAGGACTACAGCTTATCAAGCAAGGAAAATAATAGTTGTGAAATTCAGGAATTTTGTCAAACATTTACAAAGGGTGAGTCAAAAGCACAAGGCAAGCAATCCAACACAGCATCCACTCCTACAAGATACAAAGGACAACTCAAAAACCCAAAATACACGTTGAGGCCACGGCTGGTAATGTTCTTTGTCCTCCCTGTTACATACAAATGGTCCAAAACTGCTTGGGCACAGATGTCTTGGTACTCATGAGTACAGAGGAAAGTATGTGAATGAAACCTATGGGAGATTGAGAAGGAATGGGTAAAAGTGACTTGCTTGGGGATTTTTGTATTGTGAAATCACATTTCTTTTAATAAGATCTCTTGCAGAATTCAGCTACAGTAGTTTCTTAAAAAGCTCACAGAGTAATATGAGTACAAAGGTCTGAAATGAGCTTTAAGATTTTCTGAATATTAAGATTCCTGAGACGGCTTTGTAGTTATTTCATATTTTTTATTTTTTTTATTAAACTTAATAATATAACTGGGAAAAAAAAATTAGAAGCTTTTCTTCAGCTTCTTTCTAGGTTCTTTTCTAGGATTTGAAAAGGAAGAAAGAAGTTTAACTTTTTGCAGGTAAGGACCTACTAGTCTGACTTTATCTTAATTTTGTAAATTCCCTAGACAACTTCAAGGTACAGTTGGATGAATATTTGCCTGCTGTCAAATTTATGGTGTAGATCAACCCCAACCTCTTCACAGCAGCATTGCATGAGGGCTGTGCTGTAGACAGCATCAGCAAAATGAGCCAAATAGAAAGTAGCAAAAAAAAACCACTACCAAAATAAAAATAAAACCACCAGACTTCTTCTATTTTAATCTTTCTATTTGCCAGAATATTGCCTTGGTTTCATTTAGAGCATTCAGGTCCTCAGAGAATCAGTGTGGACAATGGTGGAGGCAGGAAAGAGAAGCATGAGAAGGAACAATGGTGTCTTTTAAGGTCACAAAGCACTATTCCGCTTTCCCTTACTACCTTTGAAGTAGAGCCATCCTGCTCAGCAGTCTCTGCCTTGCTGCTCTTTCCCCTTGGGCTTGTCTTTATTTATTTAGGGTTGCTAGAGAAAAGAAAGGAAAGGTCAGAGGGCCAGGAACAGCCAATATTGGGACTGATGCTGGTGGATTTACTGCCCAGAGTCTACCAGGCACAGATAAGCTCCAAGCACTGCAGGCAGAAACCAAGCACAGCTGAGCTGCTTTGGGGAATAAATGGTTAGACACTGCCTTAGGAGCAACCTTAAACATGGACTAAGTCCTGCCATAATGGAACTGCATTTGCCATGGGACAAATCCACTTGAGGTATTGTCTGCTGCAGTGGTCCTTCTTCACAGGGATATTACCTGGCCTAATAATAATAATAAGTGATCTTGACTTATCCTCCTACACTTTGATGAAAAGGTAGCAAATATTATATTCCTTCTGAATTTATCATATATCTTTGCAAAGCCTCAGAATGTCAAGGAATCAAAAGGCAGCCTAAGAAACTGCACATCCAGCAGCTGGGCAAGACAAACCAGGGCTGTGCAAATTCTGCCTGTCTGACATAGCACGGTCTTTGATTTGTGTCTCTTATGACAGCCACAGCTTTTTCCTTAAAGTAATTGATTTTCTAAGTGATAGTCTGGTGTTGAGGGACTGCAAGGGTACTGGAATTATTTCTCTGTACAATCACTGACAGCTACACAAGGACATTTTAACTGCTGCAAAGTGAAAGCAGACAGGCTGCAAGAAAGACTGCATGGCATGACAAAGGCCTGACTTTTGCTCTGCCTATCTTCTAGATGACAGTTAAGTCAAATTTCTCTTTTATGGTCACTGAAGATCTCTAAGATTTGTTGGCACGCTAAAAGGTCTGGCCAGTCTCAGCTTTCTCTTTATATTTTAAGTATTCTCCTTTATAAAGGCAAGTAGCCTTTGTTTTGAAAAACGAAACGTGCCAGATATAGAAACACTGCTTGAAGTGCAGCTAAAGTAAAGTGTGTTCCTTGCCCCAGGCTTTGCACATTCACTGTGAAAATACAGGGGGTATGTTCAGCTTCATGTACAAACTCTAACACTCCTTGGCAATTGGGATCGGCACCTTCTGGGAAGGAGCCCATGGACCTAAGCACTGATGTCAGCCAGGGTGTGACTGACCATTCTCTTCTGCAGCTGAGCACTGAGTCTAGGTTAAGCAGTGCAGTGCGACCAAAGTCTTAATTCAGCACTCATCCAACATGAACTACAGCTCGTATAAACACTGCCTGTGTGAGGACATGATCATACAAATGTTTTAATTGTATCTTTAACACCTTTCCTGGAAAGCTTTTAAGTGGAGAATTTCCAGCATCTGTTCTGCTTTGGTTGTCTTAAGCATGGAAGTTATGATCATAAACAAGATTCAAGATGTGTGTCACTGTTACCTAAAACTGTGGAAGTGATAATCCTCTATCCTTTTCTGGAATCATTTCACTTCAATCCAGCTTAGCTTTGAAACTGTCTTTCAGTGATTGCCTCACAAAGAGCCTGAAAGTCACCCTGGACCTGCACACAGTGCTCTGATCACTGCTGCTTCTGTCTGGTTCTTGAGCTCCATCAGTACCCTCATATCATCAAAATTTCCCCTTGAAGGAAATTCCTCCTTCCTTCCCATCATGTCCCACATAGCTGCTTTCTGTCAAACCATGATTTAATCTGCAATCTCCTGTTTAACTGCGGTTTACAATGCTTTACAGAATTTCAAATGCATGAGATATATTGCTTGGTTTTTTTAAACTGAATTAAGGGCTAAGACAATATTTCACAGGAAAGGTTTTCATTTAGAGTGCCTTGGTTACATCAGCAGCATCAAATGTTTTACCCTGCTTAAAGTGGTTGCCAAGGTATTATGTTGGAAAATTAATTTTAGTGTAAATGAACTTTGGAAAACCCAGTTGTCTACTCCTAATGATTCTTGAAAGATTTTAATTTCGCACCATGCTTCTTTGCTCACACTTTGCATCAAGCTCATTAACTTTCAGCCGAAATACAGAAATAGCTTCCTTCAGATTGTAGCCTCTGATTTGTTGAAAACGTGGGAATTTTTTTGTGTCAGATCTATCATACCAATATTTTCTGTTATTATTTTACCATTTACATGGTTTGTAATTGGGCATGATTTTTCTGACTTCATCACAGCCCCATCAGCTGCAGGAGTGAATTTAACCCAGGAGGGGACTGTGCAACCAGCTAACACAAAACTGACCACACATTTTGAAGCTGTTCGGAGTGTGGTCCACTGCTGTCCAGCTTTGTGACACTGCACTACTGGGAGTAATAACTTTATTCCAGTAAAAACCTGCAGGAAAGCAGTGCTAACAGGTGCCTTACAGGGATGGAGCACTTATCCCTAACTCCAGGTTCCCAGAGAAGATTCTCATCTCCATTAAAGGTTTCAGGTAAACTCTGAAGCTACTGAGCTTCAGAGAGAGGCATGTGCAACATCTGCATTCGGGTGCCTCTCTGCCAGTGGGATGGATACTGATTTGATTTAGGACCTTTTTCTCCCTATCCAGGACTAGGAGCCCTGAGCTCCTAGTATGAATCCCATACTTGGGACTGGACCTGCAGCCACCTGCAGCACAAGCCTGCCAGCAGTGGTCTGCAGTGGAGGCATCATCAGCCCTACCTGGTGGCTGTGTCATGCAGGAAGTCTGGATCTAGGTCCTCCCTAGGGTGAAAGACAACCTTGACCATGAGGCTTTTGCATGACAGTTTATTCCCCAAAGAAATTGTGGCTTAGCCCTGCACAACAGCAGCAGGGGCCTCCTGAAGGCCAGGGCAGGGCATCACCCCCTCCAGCCCTCACCTTGCATACAACTTTTCAGAGAGAGGCAAAGATCATGTGCTTGGGGTTGGGCAAGTTTCCTTCAGGTTCTTTTCAGTTTGTTTTGACCTGAGCTTAGGTCTTGCTGCCTCTACCCTGCAGTTTAATGAAATCTGCCTCATATAAAACAGAAAATACTTTGGAAACTCAAGTGTAGAAAATCTGCAGGAAGTTCCTTGCCTGCAAGAGACAATTCTCACTGGAGAGTACTTAGCACTGTGGATGTAATTTTTAGAGAAGAATCACATACACTTTGCTGTTCTGTGAAGTCTGTTCTGGAGCCAACACCTGTTGCAGGCAATTGGAAACCCCTATAGACACCAACATTTGAACAGGAAAGATAACTGCACAGCATGTCTTTGTTCAAATATGAACAACAGAGGAGAGAGCAAGCACGTGTTAACAGAAAACTTCTCCATCTTGCTACTCACACCCTCTCTGTGTTTTTCTAAGAATAGCCCTGTCTCTTTGCATAATGGGGTTTTTTATGTAAAGAAGAGATTCTGGAAGCTTCAAAAGTGACTATGTGGACCAATGTTTATGAAATGTCAAAAAAAAAATCAAATTTTTTTTTGAAACTTAATATTTTTTGAAAATATTATTTGAATAGTCAGCATTGCAGTTCTGCCAAAAAAAAAAAAACAGATTAACTTTGCTCAGTGTAATTAGTATTGTATATTTGCTAGTGCAGAGCTTTGATCACTAACTCTTTTAATGAAATTTTAAATGTGGATTTCATGAAAATTTGTAAAATTCCTAATGAAGTTCTCAGAAGTACACCAATAAAAATCTTCCAGAAAAAATACAGGCAATTTTTTTTGTTTTATGTTTTGTTTTGCTTTTCATGATAATATTTGTGAAGTTACAGCTATTACCTTTTTTTATTGAAGATTCCAGATTGTTTTCCAATCATCTTTTTCTCTTTGATCTTTTAACAGTTTATTAAGCTCCCATGTCCTAAGATACATAGTAAACTCTACAGATTACTTATATACATTTCTAGATAGGTAAAATAAACCTTAAGAGAACAATAACTCTCCCAAAGTCACAAAACAAGGTCAGAGTAAAGCAGCGACAGTGTGATGGCTTGTCTCTGTGGAGAAAATTGTCACAGTAATTGTTTGAAAGATTAATCTTTGTCACAAATGATTGTCACGCAAATTAATCTAGAGCAGAAAGAATTAATCAGAAATCTGCTCCTTATGACAAGAATTGTCACTCATGAGCCTCAAAATGAACTCCTTGCAAAGGAAAATCAGTAAAAATGAGTCCAGGGAACACAACATAAAATTAATTATTGGCAATTTAGTGGCAGCTTCGTGTCAAACTTTCTGCTGAGAAGCTGGGAGAAGGGGCATGGCACCTGTGGGAAAATCTGTGAGCAAAAACTTTCCTCAAACCAGGAAAAACTGCTCCAAAGCCAAGTTTGTCTGTGCCTCTGGCTGATGCAAGAGTATTTGGTTAGCTTGAGCCAGGTCATAGAAGAGAAGTGTTTAATCCTCAAAGCATAAGCAAGAAGAGAGATACCTGGCTTTCCTGGAGTAAGAGTTAAAAACTTTAAAACTCCCTTATATGTCATAAAGCCACTTGGAGCTATGATTCTTGAACCACTCACTTCTAGTGGAGATAACAAGGCCAAATGACTAGCTAGTACTTCCTCCCTGAGGAAGCTCACAGAAAAGTGTCTTAGATGAAAATTAGAGCTTCAAAATCTAATCCTATTCACTTTTAAGCAAAAATCAGCACACCTTACTCTGGCTCTCCTTGTTACCTGGCACTCTTCCTCTAGGAGTTTCCTTGCAGGCAGTGTCATACAGCCTTTTTTTGCAAAGAGCAGCAGACACATTTTTGCAAGTCTCTTCAGTATCTTACCATCCTTGAGCATTTTTCTTTTCCAGCCTGAATTTCCAGGTCCCCTTTTTGCCTCTTTCTTCTTTGACTAACAAGGTCTGTTTAGATGCTCTTACCCCATTGATATTTGTGGTGGCTGACCATATAGGATATAAGTGGCTGGGTTTGTGTCATGCTCCAGGTATAATCCTTATTGATTTACTTTTCTCATCTGTCTCTGTACTGGAAATAGCATTCCTGATATGCACACAATTGCATCAACCTTTGTGTGGCTGAATCATGTTGGTGACTCATGCCCATACTGTGAATGATTATTTCCAGTCTGGGCTTTCTCCTTTCCCCACATTAGCACAGTTCAGCCTCCAGCTTACAGAAAATCTTTTTATTAGTGTCTATGTGCCTGACCTAGCACCTCGGGATGTTACATTTCATCTGATTTTTATTGCTTCATTGCTCAAGATTATCAGCTGTCTCCTACATGGCATTCTAACCTTCCTCTCTGTTAACATCATCTCCCAGATTTGTGTCGTTAATTATTATTATTATTATTTATTTTTGTGCTCTGTTATTGTGAACAATTGACATAATAGCTGATCGTGATCACATTGCACTCAGAACCAGCCTTTTGCTGGCTTAATCTTCCTTCAGTATTTGTTGTTGTTGTGGTTGTTGTTGTCTCTGGAGCCAGACCTTTTTCTATAACTAAATGTAATAATCTCCCATGTCTTTGCCTTAAGCACTAATAATTTGTCCTTGAAATGTATGTGAGGCTTAGCAGAAGGTCAATTGGGTTGTATTTATCACATTCCTCCATTTGAACATAGTCTAATATATCACAGAAAGATACAAGTTCATCTGCCAAAATCTATTGCTGTCAGTTCAGGCTGTATTGTATCACATTTTCTGATTATCTCCAATTTGTTAAGTGGTCTTTCTTTTGACATTTCTTCCAATACCTTGCACACACTGGAAACATGGCTAATAGTCCTGCAACTTCATGGGTCCTTCTTTTCTTTTCTTTTAAAAATACAAGTGCTGTGTCTGCCAATTTCTAATGCTAATGCACTACCCAGAGACAAACAAGATAATTTAGAAAAACTTTGCTGCAGAACTTGCAATTTCACAATCTAGTACTTCATGGCTGAAGATTAACCTGCTCCAAAAGTTTCAGAATGATGAGCTTCAATGGCTTTTTCATCCTTGTCTGTTGGAATTTTCTTTTTGAATATTCATTCCTATTAAGCATCCTCTCATCTGCTCCATTATTAAAGACAAGGATAAATAAGCCCAGTTTTCTTCTATCTCAAGTTTGCACTCTCTGCATGGATCCTCTCAGGTTTAGTGTTTTCCTTTTTCCATAGACTGGTCTACCAGAAGATTTTTATTGCTATGATTTTATCTTTTAGCCATAAAAAATGTAGTTATTTATCTTAGCCTCTAGCAAAAATTCCATGTAGCGCTTATGGCCTTCATTCGTATGAGCTAGTCCACAAAGCTTTAGGCAAATATCACAGGGCCATTGAGCTCTGTCAGGGTACATCCATACTGATCCACCTACAATGCACCAGTAATGCTTTCCATTTGAGTCACTTAATGTTTCATAGAATCATAGGATCATAGGATTATAGAATGGTTTTGGTTGGAAAGGACCTTAATCATCTAGCTCCAGCCTCCCACTTTCTACCAGGCCAGGTTGCTCAAAGCATCATCTGACCTGGCCTTGAATGCTTCCAGGGATTGGGCACCCACAACTTCTCTGGGCAGCCTGTTCCAGCACCTCACCACTTTCACAGTGAAGAATTTCCTACTAACATCTAACATAAATCTAGCCTCTTTCAATTTTAGGGTTCCCTGTAGTCACCTTTAGGTACTTGAAGGTGCTCTAAGGTCTCCGTGAGCCTTCTCTTCTCCAGGGTGAACACCACCCACTGTCTCAGCCTGTCTTTGTAGGTGAGGTGCTCCAGCCCCCTGACCATATTTGTGACTGTCCTCTGCACTCACTCTAGCAGGTCCATGTCCTTCCTGTGCTGAGGACCCCAGAGCTGACACAGGACTCCAGGTGGGATCTCTCAGAGCAGAGCAGAAGGGCAGAACCACCTCCCTTATGTGGCTCTGCACTGATGCAGCCCAAGGCACAGCTGGCTTGTAGGCTGCAAGTGCTGATTTTTCCTAAATCCTTTATGTTGATGTGTTTACATTTCCTTTGTGTTCTGATCAGATCCCTTATTCAATCAACTGTTCGGGAGGAACACCATTTATCTCCTGTTTAATTAAACCTGTAATCCTAAATTGCTCCTTATCATTTAGTTCAGCTTAATTTTTGTCTTACCCATTAACAGATACATATCTAAGTTTGTAATCCTGGTTTGCACAACAGATGTCATTATACAGTCAAACATATCTCTGCATCTGGACAGTTTTCCCCTAAGGTGAACTGTGTTTTTGCAGTTCTCTGTGCCAGATGTTGTTTATGATCTGGTTAAACTGGAGGCCTCTTTTCTATACAGAGTTGCTATTTCTTTAAAAGTTCCATGTAAAACTAGTTAGAAAATTATCTCTTTTTTTTCCAGAAAATTCTGATTTGGCAAAAGCATCATTGTTCAGGAAGATTTTATGTAGTTCCAATATCATACATTTCTGGCATTAAAAAAATCAGAAAGACTTATGTTTGTCAGAAGTTCAACAAATTGCACTAATGATATTAATAATAATTAAGTCAATTTGAAAATGAAAATAAATAATGAAAATTACTTAAATTTTGGTCTGGGCACTTTTTCCTTTATGTTGACTTCATTTAAATTGATTTCTAGCAGAAGGGAGAAAACATTTCCAACCCCATCCTGCTTCTAAAAAAATTTTTTAAAAATCTTCATTTTAAAACCTCCTCAAGTTCCCTCCCCTTAAGTTTGTACAATGAGTGAGAAGCACTTTGGATGAGCAACATGTAACACTCTTTGTGGATCCTGCACTGCCTCTTTCTGCCTTGCTGCTGATCCCAATGGAGTCTGCTACTGCTGACTGTCATGAAAAGTAGCCTGAGTGCTCTGACCTTTCTTTTCTGTATACACCTGACACTTGCTGAGTCCCTTCCAAGGGCCATTTTGTAACCCAAGCCATAAGAAATCTGCACTTTATGCTTAACTCTTCCCAGAATTTACTTGCTTTCAGCCAATACCTTTTCTCTAAGGTGTTTTTTTGTGCCACTGCTTTAGTCCTGTCACTGAAAGACAAATTGAAGTAGTCTCTTGATTGGATCTACTTATAAAGAGTAAATGAACTGCTTGCAGTAAACATCAGGGTTCTGAAAAGATGTGGATACAAGCACACATTAAATTATTTAAGGCAGGAAAGAATAACCTGCAGTTTTGGTGGAGAGACCAAAATTATATTTTTGTATTCCTGTGTAATGCATATGTACAGAAGGGAAAATTCTTTTAAGTTCAGTCTCTCCTCCAAATCTTGCTGACTTCTTCTTGTCCTTTTCTTTGCTCTTGCTCAGCTCAGTGCCCAGCTGTCTCAGCAGATGGCATATACCATATGACAGCTGTGAACATGTTTCTGACAGGTACCATCGCAGGGACATACCATGCAGCCTCCTGACACACATCAAAGCACTGTGGATAACTAGGCATGATAAATACATAAGGAAATAATGAAAACATAGTGGCTTTCAGCAGGATCTTTATCCCAAAGGAACTTTAATGTGCTCTAGGCATGGAGAGACGAAGGCAGGAGGCTTCCCTACTTCTGAATGAGGAATGCTATGGTGGTGAGTGGCACACTGAAATACAAAAAGAAGTTCTGCTGGGAATTAATGCAACTACTGCATCTACTTGACACTGGCCAAAATGTATTTGCTGTGGCAAAAATTTACCTTAGAGCACTGGAGTGCTATATTGGCAGGCAGCCTCCAGAGTGGAGATGACACGAAACACTCGGGATGTGAGCTTCCTGCTTCACTTGAACAAAACTACCTTTATGACACTACCATCAGTGTTTTCCTGATGTCCAACATGTCAGTCAGTCCAATCTGAGTTCATAGAGAAATATGCATTTTGTTATTGCCAAGCTTCTTTGCCTCTTCTTTATTTCCTTTTCTCTTGACTCTGCTGGTAACATGGGAAATCTGAGTCATTGGCATTTTCTTCCATTAGGCCAGATACTGGTCCCTCCACCATCAAATCTCTCCAAAATTCATGGACAGGGCAACAAAAAAGGAGTTTTGTGTTGCACCGGGCTGGGACACAGTGCATAGCACCCTCAAACTTCACTCAGGTCTGCACTAATTTCAGGAGGAAGGAGCAAACTGGTAGGTGTTAGTATGGTAGCAATAAAATAAACAGAATGATTATAAAAAGTGAGTAATTATTGTGCATATACTCATGAGAACTCTAGCAGAGGAACTCTAGGACTCATTTCCTATTTGTGTGTGAAGTTGTCCCCCATAGGTCCGCTGGTGGCATGGTTTGATGGGGAAGAGTTTCAGAGCCCAGATGGGTCCAACTGTGATTTCATTTGCTGGGAGCTTCTGTGTCCCACACTGTCCCTCAGCTCCAATTCTCCTCCTGACAACTGAATCCTGACAGCCCTTAATGCAGTTAATGAAGGAACAGCCTCATTAGTGAAATGTCTGGATCTTTTCCAACCCAGTTCTCCCTTTCTTTACACTTTGATCTTGGTGAGTTGTCCCCATGTTTGCATGTGTAACTGAAGGCAAGGGTGCTGTCCCTTATATTGAACTCACTGGGTGAGGAGCCTTCTTTGGCCAGTATTTTGTTCTAAACAAAGGTTCAAAGGCTGGAGGCAGCTGTGGAGCTGAGTACATGGTTTGCCATGGTGGCACACACGATGTGTGCAGTTTCTGGCACTGACACTACTCTGCCCTCAAACTCTGCACTACCATATGCATGGGGATTCATCTCACCCAACTTCAGACAGCCAAATCCCATCTAAACCATTTGTTTAGTCTCCCTTTCCAGCTGGTGAAAGAATAGGCACCTGTGGGCAGAAACTCATCCCATTCCTCTCTGGACAGAATTAATTTCTCTAGGAAACTCGGGAATTTCTAGAGCACCTGAGTATATGAGAATGCAAGTTTACTCTGGTGCATGTCAGTAGCACTGGATGTCTGAGTTCACATCCCTGACTCGTGCCTCAGACACTCAGACGAAGGGATTACTCCCACATCAGAGACGTCTTTCTGCCTTTGCTCACTGGAGGGATGCACTGTATCTGCACAGGTGATTCACACTCCCTAAAAGTGGCTGCAGGAGAATACCTTAGCATTTCTAACATAGCATTTATGATTATATGTAGGCAAGTGAACCATGCCACAGACTAGAATTACTAGAGTCTAAACACTGCACTGTTAATGATTTAACCTTAAATGAGGCAAAGCCAACCCTAAAATTCCCCCCTGACTCCACCTTGGGAGTGGCCAATGTTTCAAGCCCTATGTTTTCTATCTGCCAAGAACCCATATTGATTCCACTGCAATGCCTTGTGGAGAGACCACAGCAGTTTCATTGCACTACTTTGAACTCAATTCACCCTTCAGAGTGAGAAGCTGTGTTATTAATGATTTCTTGTTTGCACTGAGCTTTTTGCAGTCATGCTGGACTGCTCTCTCAACTGGACTTGACTTGAGCTGATGTACCTCCATGCTCCAGAGCAGTTGCCTGCAATGCAGACATATCCACCGTGATTTCCTGTGACATGAGAATAGATGTAAACATGCTTGACTGATGTTAATGCCAGCTCTGTACAGTGAAATATTTGGAAATGCCTATTATTGTTTTGTTGAAACAAAAACACAACTACTACGTACTTGTTGTTATCAAATACTGTTTATGTATTCCTGGCAAAAGGAGACGGGATGTGGAAATGGCATATTTCCCACATGAAGAATGAAGGGAAACACTTTCAAAGATCTTTCTCATTCCCTTTTCCTACCACTTGCTGCCCACGTTTTCTCCCTTTCCCAATAATTTTGTCTCTTGCCAGTAACTCTCTGAGGTTGGCACATATCAGCAAGATCACAGTCCAGGCTATGAATACTACTGCACACACAGTATGATTCACATTACTAGTAGGGAATGGCATCCTCACTCAAACATCATAAAGCAGATTCCCACTTTGCTCCAAATATTCCTTGGAGTTTTTTGGAAACTCTCATTTGTGAGTTAGACGCCAAAGGAGAAGTCCCAAAAGATGTGACTTCTCAGAAACCAAAATACTGTTGTTTAACCCCAGAGAGGACTTTAGGGTGGACACAAGAGCCTTATTGCTTTCTCTGACCAATAATGTAATGATAGTTTCTAAGAGGAGTCAGCTTTATGTTACTGGATAGGACTGAGAAGGTTATTCCTGGAATGAAATCTTGGGAGTCTTTATTATTGGAATAAGTTTTCAGACAGTTTTTAAAAGAAAGAATTCCCCAAAATGCCCCAATCATAACTGGGGTCCCAAAGATTCATGAAACTAAATATGTTCCAGCATGCTGTGGGGCTTTTTACTGTGAGAAGTGCTCCACACAGAAAGAATCTCTGTCAATGCTCTGCTACCAACGCTCAAAAAGTATCAGAAAAATTATGGACAGTCATCATCATCCCCTGTACTTGGCACTGGTGAGGCCACAGCTCGAGTGCTGTGTCCAGTTCTGGGCCCCTTACTTCAGGGACACTGAGATGCTGGAGCATGTCTGGAGAAGGGCAACAGAGCTGGGGAAGGGTTTGGAACACAAGTCCTATGGGGAGCAGCTGAGGGAGCTGGGGGAGTTTAGCCTGGCAAAGAGCAGGCTCTGGCTCCACCTTATTGCCCTCTGCAATCCCCTGAAAGAAGGATGTAGCTAGGTCAGGGTTGGTATCTTCTTCTAGGCAACTAGTGACAGGACAAGAGGACAAAGCCTCAGTCTGTGCCAGGGGAGGTTCCGGTTGGACATTAGGAGGAATTTCTTCTCAGAAAGAATGATTAAATGTTGGAATGGGCTGCCCAGGGAGGTGGTGAAGACAACGTCCCTGGAGGTGCTTAAGGAAAGACTGGACGTGACACTCAGTGGCATGGTCTAGCTGACATGGTGCTGTTTGGTCACAGGTTGGCCTCAATGATCTCAGAGGTCTTTTTCAACCTCACCAGTTCTGTGTTTCTGTGAAGTAAACTTATGCTAGTTCTTCCATTTCCACATCACTATCCCAGTGAGATGGGCCATTTATAAGTTACATGGGAGCATAAATATGCAGGTGAATATCAGATGAGTTTTACTAACCACAGTTATATGAGAGGAAGGTCAGAGTTCAGGTTTCATAACTGCAGGACAAGAATAAGAGTGTATTCTCCATGGGCAATACAAAGAGAGTAGGTGTGGGTAGTGACACAGATCTGTGAGGTGGAAAAGGAGCTTGGATAGGTGGTGTGGTCTCTCCATGAGTGCTGACTCTGTAGGACACCCCCCACACCACAACCTCTGAAGCTGTTGTATTAAGCCTTTGAAAAACGTACATGTTCCTTTGCACAACCTTGTCTTTGGGTGAGAGGAGACCTCTGAAATATCATGGGCCAGATTTCTTACAGAAAAATAGCCAAACACAGCAAAGATCCACTTATTTTTAGCCCAATTTCCATGGAAAATGTGGTGTACATAATGGTGTTGTAAATATATTTCTGCCTTTTCCTTGTAATGTTTTGAAGGAATTGGCTAATTTCAGCCACATGGGAAAGAGGAGTGAAGTTCCTAAGAATATTAATTCTCCCTGTTTCTCATGAATATAGGGAGCTAAGTGAAGAAGTACTTTTTGATATTTCGGAAAGAGAAGTACTGGTGGGTTAGTTCAGCTCTGATTAGAAACCAGAGCATCCACATAGGAATACTTTCCTCAAAATGTAAATCCTCAATGAGCTCAGTTTTAATGTGTTCTGCCACTCACAGGACTGTGTATTTTGCTCTAGCTGCACAGGCCTTATCTCACTTCCCTCAGCCCCTTCCTTTCTTTACCTATCTGCCCTTCCTCTGCAAGGGAGTGGGGGCCTGTTCTTTATTTTGCTCCATCTCCGGATCGGAAATACGTCACGTGGATCGGAACCACACACATGCCCAGTGCTGACAGTGACAGCGATGAGCGTGAGCCATGGGAGCAGCTAGAAAGCTTTAACTTTTGGAGCATACCATAGGAGTTCATTATCCATGTCTTTCTCTAACAGTGCTCTTTTAAAGTTGCTTAGATAAGAAAAGTATGAAGGAACAAATTCAAACTTCATGCTTCTTTTTTTCCCCAGCCTTATAATTTTGTTTACAAGTTCATCAGTCAGTGTGGTGGGTTAACCTTGCCTGGACACAAATGCCCACAAAACCTCTATCCTTTCCTCTTCCCAGCTGGATGGGGAAGAGAAAATATGATGGAAAACAACTCATCGGTTGAAATAAGGCAGTTTATTAAGCAAAAGTGAAAATTTGCACATGCACCAGCAAAGAAAAAAACCAATAATTTTATTCTCAGTTTC
Organism: Dicaeum eximium; assembly: GCA_013396995.1. NCBI lineage: Eukaryota > Metazoa > Chordata > Aves > Passeriformes > Dicaeidae > Dicaeum > Dicaeum eximium. Next base: position 210,902 of record VWZP01005875.1, on the reverse strand, counting down.
TTATCAGCAAGCAAGATCAGGCTACTTCCCATGAAGCAGGGCTTCAGCATGTGTGATGGTTGTTCTGGAATTCAAACACTGTAAATTACAAATGTTGCCACCCGCTTCCTCCTCCTCCTTTCCTTAGGTTTTATATCTAATCTGATGTCATATGGTATGGAATATTCCCTTGGTTAATTTGGGTCAGTTGGGTCTTGCCCACCCCCACCCTAATGCTGAGGGAATGCTGGGGACACAGCAGTGATGCTGTGCCAGCCCTGCTCAGCCCTGCTGAGCAGCCAAAGCACTGCTGTGTTATCAACACCTTTCCAGCTACCAAAGCAAAACACAGCACTGTGAGGGCTGCTAAGGGAAGATTAACTCCATCTCAGCCAGACTCAATACACACTTCACTTATCATTTGTGTCATACTCAGACCCCATATAATTTTATGTCTTTTCTACCTATTCCATTGTATTCATTTTTTCATTACTGAAATCCCTTCCTACCCACACATACAATTAAAACTACATTTTTTAAACCATCTTTATATCCAACATACACATTAATACATTTTCATTAACATTCCCCATCCTTCCACATATAAATGTTATTTTCCCAATTCATGAGCTTCCTCCACCCCTCCAAATGTTCAAAAACAGGCCATGCATGACTTGGGCCCATCCCATCAGGATGGCTACTCAGGACAGGAGAAGCAGCAAACTTGTTCATTGAGCACCAGCACTAGCCCAAGCCAGTCCAGGTCACTGTCACACTCTCCTGCAACTTAACACCACAAATTATTTTTCCTCCATGGTTAAATCTCCTTGAGGAGATTTAACCCCAGTGGGTCTCCCCAGCCTTCCAAATTACCCACCAAGTAGACCCACACCTTTGCTTGAGCAAACACAATCACACAAATGGGTTTGCTTTTTCCCATGTGAGGAGAAATCCACATCAATTTCCCCATCCACTTCCCTATGTGTAGTGCAGTGACCTTATCACCCCCACAAAATGTGAGGGTTTTGTTTGGGCAGGAGCAGGCCTCTTAGCTGATCCTCTAGTGTCAGCCAGCCTTGGGCTTGCTAAATTTGTGCCTCAATGCTTCCATGGCTCTTTACCAAATGCTCTTAACGTAGTCTTCAGCAGTCCATTATAACAATATTTCCAGAGATTTGTGAGTGATTAGGGATATGATATATAACACAGTTGTACTGAATTTGTTGTCCCAGAGTTGAAACCTGCTGAGTTTCAAAGGGAGATAATAACACCTGGCCACAGGTCCCCATTGCTTTGAGCACTCTTGACTACCTGCTCATAAAAATTATCAAATTGAAAAACGAGTCAGTTTTGTTGAAAAACAATGCTTGTTTTGTCTGCAAGTTTCCAAGCATCCAGTTGTTTGTACTATTCATAAGAAGAGTTCTACACTGAGCTTCCTGTGACTCTCCTGAATTTCAGTGGTTTTGCTGCCATTCTCTCTGTGGGCTTTTTGTTCTTACAAGAGGAAGTCACATTCTTCCCGCTTGAATGAAAAAAAATTAACTTGGTTTATCCTGCAGCTGTCACAAAGCACTGTGTGTCTTTGTCCCCCATCTTGTGGGATGTTGATTATCCATCAAAGCTGAAAGCTTTTAAGGGCAAGGTGGAGGCAAAGATGAGCATTTTCTCCTCAAGAGTATTTCTGGTGCTCTCAAGACCACTACCTGGCACTTACATTAACCTTTCCACCTTGATAAGAAAGTTTTTTAATGGAACTATTTGAAGGTTATATTTTACTGGTTCCCCGGCCAAAGTATTGGCTTTGTTCCTGAAGGAAAAGACCATAAGTACTTGTACACCTGCACGCCTGCCAGGAAAGCTGTCTGTTCTTTTATTCCCTGCTTGGTAAGGTGGGATAATATCTCAGACCTATCAACACCAGTTGTGAAACCCAGAGAGGCTTTTGGGTATGAGTTTTGCAGTTTGCTTGAATAAAAGCCCATACACATGACAGACTCTTCTTTCCAGCCTCTTAAGCGGGTGCAATATATGGCATTGCCTCTCCGTAAAATTTTTCAACTTGAATTTGGAAGCTGCATGGCTACGCTGTTGCAATCTCTGGTTTTTTTTTAATGTAAATGGACATAAATAACCTAAATTGCTGGCAAGCATGGCAATCTGAATTTATCAGGTTCTATCTTTCTTGAAGACCCCCCAAAATATGGGTTGAGCTTAATAAATGGGCAGTTACATCAATCTTATGGTGCCACTTATCTATACCCTGACCCATCTGGTGCAGTGCTACAGAATGGGGTCTTTACTAAATCCCAAATAGTTAAGTGAAACAGATATTATAAACCCTTTTTAAAAACTGTAATGAGCATATGTTTTTCTGGCAAATTTCCTTCAGGATCAGACATAGCAAAGATAACCTAAGTAATCTAACCCTTCTTTCATTCAGCTATACAGACTAAGAAACCTTTTGACTTACATAGTGCAGTGATTCAGTATCAATGCAGGAACGGTAAGATTTGCAATGAAAGCACATTGGGACACAGTCATTTCAAAGAGAGGGGTGTGTTGGGAGGCCTTGGGCTACACTGTGACTTTAGCCAAGCACTCTGTGCCTCACGGAAATGCACCAGCAGTGTGCTAAAGGTACGCGCTGCCTTGTTTGCTTACAGCTTCACTAATGAAAGCAGCCTACAAAACATTTTATTTAAATGTCTGCAAATATCTTTTCACCAGGGAGAGGGGAAATGCTCCTTATGAATAAAGGAAAGAAAGAAGGCTTATGTATACCTGCCTGGGCAGTAGTCTTAGTCCTGCTCATTGTCTTTCATTTCTCTAGCACATAGCTTTCCTGTTAGTTTTCCTACATGCTCCCATAATCCCAACCAACTGCTTGTGCACCAAATCCACTTTCAGATAAGCTTATTTTAAAAATATCTACTTGGATTCTAAACTTCACGGGTATGGAAAGCTAAAAAAAATCTGCTAAAATGGTAGGATGTTGCTGAGGGGCAAGTGTGAGGGACAAGTGTATAGAGATAATTTTTGTGAGTTGTTTTCTTTCCTTCAGCCTTGTACTTGCCCTGGTTACAGGGGAGTCATTTGTCATCTCTTCCTGTGATAATCCTTAGGCTGTTCTTTCTCTCTTCTGTGTTGTTTGGGAACTAAAATGAGAGCTAAAAGTCATGTTCACCTTCTCCAAAGCAGCCATTGAACTGGAAAAGCTGTTTTCTATCTGAGTTTACTTCTAAGGCAATGAACCAAGAGCTCAGGGGAGCCAGCTGCAAAATCCACCAAGCCTTTTACTCCCAGGCAGACTCCAAAAGTTTTTCTAGCTGCACCTACAGACCCTTCATGCAACCTTCCTCTCCCTCCCTGTCCCTCCCTGACAGTCATTCCTACAGGGTAAAAGATCGGTTCAGCCCATTCGACTGATCCCAGAAGTTACAATGCAGTCTTTCCTAACTTCTCCATACTCTTAACTTAATTTTAGGTGGAGCTTGAGTGACTCTAGTTACACATACCTTTGTTGCTACTTGTTGTAAAATTCTCTCACTTTGCTCTTAGTGACATAGTCAATAAAATATGGAGTGCCTGCCCAGTGAGGGGTGGTTGTACCTTGAGGTGGATAACTTTGGGATGGAGGTGTGTGCTAGTGTTTCAATTAGATTATAATGAGCCAAGTCCATCCAAGGAGAGTGATTTCACCACAGTTGCTGGTTCAGCAGCAAGGCATCTTCTCCTGTCTCCCTTGGCTGACAGCTGCTATGTGGTTTATCAGCTACTTGGTACCATCAAGTTCCCATTCCTGCAAAGATTTTAACACAGCCTGGCAGCTGTGTCTCCATTCCATTCCACTCCACACCCATTTCATCCCTCTTAACATGTGCTTAAAGTTGCACACTGTGGATCTGGGGAGTCATTGTGAAAGAGGTTTTGAGCATGCCAGCTGCATTCCAGCCAGGATGCAGGAACTGTATTTCATCCTATGATTTCTGTACTTTTAAAACTTCTGTTAGAATAAGAATATAATTTCCCTTTTTTTTCTCTAATTTTACCCCTAGTCATCTTCCCACTCAGGGGTACCCTGCTGTTAAGGAAGAGGTCAGCCCCTAGCTTTTGTGAGTTGGTTTAATTCAGCTCAAGGTGTTTGTCTTTGGAGAGGGATCCCAAACAAGGAAACCTCTGTGCCTTTATACTGTCTGTGCACCCTGGACCAGCCTTGAGGCCCTCCAGTGTCTCAACCTTTATCTGGAGATATCTGTCTTTCTCTGTTTACGTTCCTGCTCAGCTGTTCATGCTAACAAACAGAATTCATTTCAAGTTCATCTACATTAAGTTTTGATCAGGACTCATGCTAAGCAAGTTACAATCAAACTGTTAACCTATACAATTTCTAATATTTCACAAGTAAATTTATTTTAATCTCCAATGCTGTAACAGCATGACAGTCTGCAGCTCACAAAACTCCCCTGTGCTGTGCATGTAAACCCCCAGGGTGGCCTAGGGAACATTCACAGTGATGTCTGCACATGGGAACTGTGGGAGTGAATTCCGAGCATCCTTCCCACATTAACCAAACCCTTTGTGATAGGGACGTGGTCACCCACAGGTTTACCTTCCTTCAGCATGGCTGTGGACACTGTGCCCTCTGTCCACCTATGTCCCCTCTGCCAAGCCAGACCTGCCAGAGGAGGCACAAGAGGAAGACAGAAGTTAATCAGATCTTACCAATCACCTAATGAATCTCTAGAATCTGCTTATAGGCAGATCTATTTACACATTTGAAGTGTGACACTTTAAGATATCCAGAGCAGGGGCATTTACATTTGCTCTTGTCATTATAAGCTCCCTTAATAAGCACCTCTAGGACAAAATTTATCTTACTCAAATGAGATTAGAGCAAAATAGGTCAAATTAATTGTGTCCTTATTTCTCCCCAGTGAGCACAAATGGAGTCTTATGTAATTAATTCAGAAATAAATATATCTGCCATAGATACTTGTGGTTGGAGAAAAAAGGAATCCAAGCCATCAGTTTAATTCTTCTGCTCCAAAATAATAATCTGTGAGATGGGTCTCTATGTAAACTCATCTTATGATCAAACAACTGGGAAAGGCACTATTAGAGGAGTACCTAGTTAATGAGCCAGTCTGAGGATAACTCACATTCCAAAACTGCCAATTAGGTGTCTAAAATGTGAGAATAAAACTGCATTGAAATGACAAACAATGTCTTCATGTTTAGCCATTAATTCTGAATCCTGATGACAATTTTATTTCAGAGTAAACCAGCACAATACCCCCCCCCAAAAAAACCCAAAACAAACCTCCAATTTCTTTCTGGAAAAGGACAGGGAAAATGAATAGAAAAATTCTAATTTCAAAATGTGGTTTGGGTTTTTTTTTTTGTCCCAGAAAGAAATATCCATTTCCCCCTCCTTTTACAGAAAGAAGGGGCTCTGCTGAGTTGTCTACACATATGCCCAGGAGACTTTTGAGGCTTCAGGAAGCATCAGAGACCTCCATCAGGACTGGCAAATGTTGTACCACAGCGAAGGGAAGCCCATGCCCTCATTACCAACAGCGAAGTGGCAGACTGGTACTTAAGACATCTCAAATATCAAAACATATTAATGTTTAGGTAAGGGATTCACACCCAAAAATGTATGATACCACTGCTTTAATTCAGACATCTAAAAGTTTGACCTTATTTCGTATTTCCTCTGCCAAGTCCCCTTTGAATCTTCCTGTTTCTGTCCAGGCTTCAAAGCAGTGAAGTGCTACTTCAAATGGGATGCACGACTTCATCAGCCTTCCGTATGGTCAAGGGCCCAGAGATGGTGATACAGAGGTCAGCACGGAGTGGAAACTCACCTCAGCTTGAAAGAGATGAATTAGTATTGTTTGGATCTATCTACCAGATCATCTGGTAAAATGCAGACATTGTCTTAAATCATAGAGGATTTTTTTTTTTAATCAGTAGTATACCACCCACTGATTTTATCATTGCATTGCTTTGTCTTCAAGAACAAAACACCTATGCCTTTATATGATTTTGGAGCCATAGTCATTCATCCAAGCCCTCCTAACTTATTTCTTCAAGAAAGAAATTTTTATTAAGCCAACAGCAAAATTATGGCACTCAGCTGGCAGAAGACACTGTCATTTCAGTTGTGTGGAGTTAAAATTTTCTCTTGTATAGGATCCAGTCTTCTGACAATCCAGCATCCTGACTGACCTTTAAATTGTGACAAGCAATCAAATATACTGGTTCTGTGATCCTCTACAATCTTCTTCCTTTGACTGCGCTTTGACTTTGAATCAGAATGAAAGTTAGTAAAACCCTAGATTCACTTTTTAAAAAATTTTATGATTCTTTCTGCTCTGAAGGGGGGAAACCAAATAACGATCAATTTAAGCAGCTCAGAAACCCATGAGTAATAAGTCACTAAGGCAGAATAAAGTATCTATCTAAATGCTAAAATTCACTTCTCCTGCCAAATCCTTACTGGTGACCCCAGAACTTTTCTTATCCTTTCATTTACACTTATCCTTCCTTTTCACAGCTCCCTGGACATCCTTTCTCAACATGCAGAGAACTTCCCATCACATCCATCTCAAACCTTTTCTTTTGAATTTACTTGCCTCCTCCAATTATTATCTCTTGCCATGCCCCTTGGAAAGAGCCTTGCTCCTAAATTTTGGTTGTATCTTCTTGTGGAGGTGGTTTCCATCTTTTACACCATTTCCTTAAGCTCTTACTCAGTGACTCCTCACAGAGGAGCTTGGCATTTTTGCAACAGGAGTATCTTTCCTGACTTGTCATTGTTTACATGACTTATTCCTCCAAAAACATGGACTTCTTCTGGTTGCTCTGACTGTCTTCCCTTGGATCTTCCTTCAGTTTCCAACAAGACAGCCCATGTCTCTAACCAGCCTTCTTCTATTGATGCACACACTGTTTCTCTGACTCCTCCTCATGGATGTGCAGTTTTCACCTACACTTACCAGAGTGATTTATCACTCCCTTCTTTTATTGTTAATTCTTTCAGGTAATACCCATTTCTGTGTCCCTAGTCTAATCATCAACTTCATCTGTAGCTTCTCTGCATCTCCTGACATTCTGAACTTCAACCTGAGCAGCAATTGCATCAATTTCACCGTTGCAATCTCCATTCACATGGCTAAATCTCTTTTACAGCTCTCATTATCAGCTTATCTTACTTGTTGCAAACATTTTTTCTCCAGCATGGATAAACACATTTTTCCCCTTAAATGTTCAGAGTGTTCCCCCTTACCTACCATTTTCCATGTCTTTGCATTTTGTTTCTCTTATCACACTTATTTTAAGTGATGTGTCTATTTTCAAAGCCCATCATGGCCAGGCCCTACTCTGCTGTCACCTGTCATTCAGTTCTTCAAAGACCACTGTTTTCTTTGATTGCTCTACTGTTTCCAATATCCTGCTTGCTAAATTCTGAACACATTTGTGATAACTTTCTTCCATTCTCTTCTATGCTGTGGACATAATCCTATAAACTACTATGCCAAAAAATCTACTTTATCTTGCTGTCATTCAGAACACTTCTAATTTTCCTTTACCTAGTATCTTTAAAAAGCTGTGGAAAAGCTTCTCTATTTTGGCAATCTGAAATTCCCTCCTGTCTTGCCAAATGGAATGTATTTCCTCTTCATCTTTTTTAAGGTTGTTGATAATCTTTGTTTTAAATTTAAATAGTGACCTTCTGTGTGGTAAGGGACATCGTTTTATTCTGTGACAAGCTCTGTACATCACAGTCATATAGATACAATTACAATGAGCAACACAGAGTAATAATAACAATGATAATGACAAGAAATCTGCTCCAAATTAAAACTCAACAGAAAAGATTTAGTGGCTTTAAAAATAACATTCACCTTTTGCTTTGGCACATATTTTACAGCTTTATCACTAGCCACAACATAATGTTTATGGAGCTATAAACATATTTGTATAAGCAAATAGATAACTGACAACAAAGCATCACTTATAAAGAAGGTTTTTTTCTCATTTTATCACATGACTGGGACAAGTAAATGTGAAGGCATACTCTAAAATTACCTTGCAAATTGTCCTATTGCTGACTGGGTGGCACTGCCCTCTCACTGCCTGAGCCATCTGCTCTGCTGTCAGCAAACTCTGGTCCTCCATCCCCTCCTCCTCTTCAGCTATATTTCCATGGAAAATAATGTGTGTCTGTGGAGACTGACTGGTGTTCCCTCTGACCTCCCACCCATTTGTTGTCAGACAGGTTTCCTTTCCTGAGTTCTTTATGTGAAAATTGCCTTTTAACCGTGCTGCTTTGTGCCATTTCTCCCTTGTCCAAAATGACATATGACAAGATATCCTCAGCTCCTCCAGCCTGCCAGCTTTGATAGCATGCTGCCCTGCCTGCCATTTTGTGCATCAGACTGATAAGAAATTTCCATCAGCAGAAAGAGGAAAATAAAGAGTGCAATGGCCAATGACATCTGATTTTCCTGTGCAGTCAAATTCTGTAAACTGCATGTATAGAAAAAGAATGGCAAAGAGCCGAGTACTCTGCGGCTCAAGGGAGGACAGAGTGTCCTGAGCACAGCTTGCCTTATGCCAGCTCCTTCCCATACCTGCCAAGATTGAGGGTCTGCTCTGGGATGTACCAGAGCTCAGTAGTCACTGTGAAACCACCTCATCAACGTTACATTTGGAGTGCCTTAAAATTTTGTTTGGGATATTTTGACCTCTTTCCTGGAGTTCCAAAGTCAGAAGGGTAGAAAAATGGGCAGATTTTTTTGCCCTAGATTTCCTGTTCAAGAAAAATCCAGCTGCTGTTTGGCTCAGATGTTCAATGTTTCACCAAAGAGCACGGTGAAGCAGAGGCCAGCTCACTCTGAGATAACCCACCCAGGCACTTGTGCAACCTGCCATGACCTGCTGGCTGCTGTTGGGATACAGGGCCACATGTGGCTCCTATTTCCACTTGAGCACTGCAATTTCCTGGGGGCATGAAACTGTAAGCATGGAGAAAAAATTAACTCATTATACTTACAAATTATATTCACAGGTACTTAGTTGGCTGATTAAGCTCTCAGTTCATAATTCTTCAAGTTGTGGTACCATCCTCTGTAATTGAAAAACACCTGATAATAGATGTGAAATTGAATATATGTCCAAAAAGTAATGGGGATAGTGCAGGAAATTAATCTATTTAACAAGGAACTTATTGTGGTAGTCATCTTCTTGTATTCTAGACAGAATCAAGAAGAAAAACATTTTCAAAGCTACCTGAAAGGAATATTATAGTATGAGATATTCTTTTGATGGTCTTAATTTTGTTTATTTTTTTACATTTAGAAGTCCAAAGATCATAGGAGACCATCTGTTTGTCAGCCCATGGCTGAATTTGTTCCTAATGCATGTACACAGTCACATAAGAATCAGCTCATTGCAATGCATCCTGGGTGTGTGTAGAGCTGAAAGTGATTTATAAGACAGATCTTTTTTTTTCTAGTTTGAAAATGCCAATTTGTCAAAACCATACTTTTTTTAATGACAAAGGATTGCTTTCAGTATTTTATTCCAAGTCAAAAAATTGACATTTGTTTAATATCTTGTTCCAGTATCCTCAAAAAGAAGTGCTCTGCTTTTTCATTTCAGAAATACTTTCCTTCTGAAATGTAATTACAGTGAAAAGTAAGATTTTTTTAAAATGGAAAAGATCAGAATCTAAAAGAAAGAATTTTAACTACTCTAAAGCTATATTTGTAGGGCAGGGGGGTTGTTTGTTTAATTTTGCTCCCTTTGAGGTTCTTGGGTTTTGTCCCAGTAAGTCCTTTAGATATATTTTGACTGTGGAGCCAATGTAAGGATTCAGTATAAAGACACAAAAAACTGGTATGTTTTGTAGCACAGGGTTATTTTTTTGTTCGTTTGTTTGTTTTGGGGTTTTTTTTGTGTGGGTTTTTTGGGTGGGTTTGGTGTGGTTTTTTGGTTTTTTTTTTTTTTTTTTTTTTGTCAAGCCACTTCTGGAAATTTCCAATCCCAGCATTTCATTTCCTGAAAAACTTCAGGGGAAAAACTGCTCATAAGTAAAGGGAGATTAGATATAAGGCTGTAGATATTCTCACTCTCTGATAACAGAAAGAAACACAACTTCTCCCAGGCTCGGCCTAGGAAAGTTAAAGAAAGAATTAAAACAATTATTACCTTATCTCCTACACCTGGTGTCTGTGAAAGATATTTAAAAGAGGGAGTTGTTCCTACTTGACCAATAGTGCAAGAGAAGTTTCCTAAAGACCAATCAAGTCCTAAGTTCACTATACTCTCTATAAGAAGTGTGATTTTCTATTAATAAATACCTTTTATACCTTCTAAATCATAAAGTCAATATGTCACCTTCATCTGTTCTCTATATCACTCGTATAACCTAAGGCCTGTGAACAAATTGTCTCAAACTAGGCCACCACATTTATCAAGAGCTCTAAGAAAGCATAATGAATAACCAAGAATATGTTTAACATGGTGGGGTTTCTTTCAGTTCATCTACAAATTCTCACTAAGTAATATGTCCAGAATTTAAAAGCTTGATGTATTTTAAATGGTAATCTGTGTGGAATTCCTTTACAGAAGCATATAATTATTAGTGCCATTTTGAGCTTAGGGACTTTTTCTATTTAGATAAATATTAGTGATGTTGAGAAACAGCTTTTATGTCTAATTTGTCTTTTCACAATACTGCATAAGGAGGTAATTCTTCTGTTGAAGAACATATTGTCTTTAGTCATATTAGACTACTTAACTGCAATTATTATTCAATTCAACCTCTGTCAGTCATTTATTTTAAAATCAGTTTACTGGTAGAAGAAAGATTTTCTCAGTCTCTTTGACATTTTCCCTGTTACTAAAATTTGGAATTGTAAGAACTCATTCTTCTTGAGCTACCTGCTGTATTTGAAGTTATCGATCATAAATTTATTTTTCAACAATTGACTTGATATTTGCATCCAAAAGGGCTTGATTTTCATCAGTTACGTTCATACTTTCTCCTGCTTGGGACACTGGATCAGTGGATACTAAAAACTGTGAGTAACTGCACTCCCTATTCCATAGGACCAATCCTGTTTGTCTCTTGTGAATAAAGTACTTGCACAGATCAGATCTTTTGGTTGACGAAGTCCAGATTTAGAAAGTGTTCAAATATATTCTTGGACTTAAAACTCAGAAGTCTGTGAAGTTGGAATTAATCACATGTAGGCCTTCAGGTCAGTTTTCTACATTTATTTTCTCCAGATTGATCTTTCTGTTCTTTCCCACTGCATAATGGACTGTGGTGTTTTTTTAATCTTCAGCATTGGCCTGTCTCGTGTCCTTTGGAATGATATCAGATGGTCAATCTCCTTTCCTTTGGGAAAGAGGGTCCCTACTGCTGTGAAGAATTTGAGCCTGGGGAAAGGATGTGAACATTCCTTTTCCTCCTAGTATTTAAGAGAGCAAAGTTGTGGGCTTTTAGCAACAATTGCATAATTTCTTTCATATTAAACCACGTGGAACTAAAATTCCTCTAGAAGCTGTTCACCTTTTTAACACCACTATTTGAACTCTGCTGCTGTTTCAGTTTCAGCTGATAGCATATCAAACTGTTTTCCATGGAGATTCCCTACTCACTTGGATGCCTTTCTGAGAGTTGGGTAAGGCACAATGCTTGCTGCAAGATTTCACCAATCCAAACTACAAAAACAATATCATAAAAAGTTGAGGAGTGTAATGGCAAATACACTTAGAAAATACCAGACTGTTTGTATAACATTGCATGTCTGTATTTTGATGCAGACTTCTCTGGTGAGAAGATGCAGTTTTCCAGGTTCAAAGACTTCCCCCAGTTTGCACAGTCTTTCAAATACAATAGAGAAAAGGCTTTTATTGCTCATGTTCTCTCAAATACCCTCCAACTCATATGCATTGCTGTTCCCTCTGCCACTTAAGGCCTTCCACTGAGCAAAGAGGTCTGGGAGATAGGTATTGTGGAGACAGAGGCAAAGGAGGTGTTGAACACATCAGCCTTGGCTGGAACTGAGGCCAAGATGGCAACGAACTTGCACAGGGATTGCACAAAGGATAGCTTTGGTACCAGGTCAGTAGAGATGAATGTCATCTTGGACATGTCATGTGGCAATGCCAGGACTTCTTCGTTAAAAAGCATTGTAAAACTTGTGATGAGCAAAACAAGAGATTACTTTTCCTTAATCCCTCCCTTTGAAAAGGCCAAATGGCACTACAGAGAGCTTAAACGTGTTCAAACTAAGGCACTTTCTTCTTGTGAAAACTGTTGGCCTAACACATTCAAGTTTCGCAAAGAGCTGAAAATAACAGGAGTCATCATCTGTGACATGAAGACTTTATTTGCATGTTAATACAGAAGTGTCTGTCAGCTTGATGGTGTTTGACAATAATGATGTCCTTTTATTTTTAGCTGCTACTTTTGAAACATCTCTCTCAAAAAAACAGTAGAGAAAATTACTTATACTTGCGGTTCAAAAATATCTCCATTACAGTCTATTGGCAGCCCCCTTCCCGGCCCCCCACCCAACTTCAACTCTTTGCAATTAATTTTTTTATTGCCAGGATAATGCCTTGTTTATTAGCAAAGGCTACTCAGTGAAAAAATCATTTTTCTGCTTGTACTTCTACTGCACACTGAGCAATGGCAGGAGTAAATGACTGCTCAACAGTCACGTTTTATCACATAGAAATGCTGTCCATTTCATAGTGGATAAATTTAATGGACAGACCACATATTTGGGGAATTTAATCTGTTGGGCTGTTTTTGTGTCAGCCTTACATTTCCTTACAGATTTGAGTGCTTTTAACATTCTGTTCTTTTTGTTTTCTGTTGTTAACATTCTTTGTATAGACGAGCTCTCCAGATTGCCTGTTACAAAAATAGGTAAAATTCTAAATTATTCTTCTTTGTCTGTTAAACCTTGGCCTTTACACAAAGGAGAGGAAATGAATGGAACATTTTTCCTCATTTCCTTTACATTAACCATGGAGCTGAAGCACCTTCAGCTGTTTTTAAGGCATTTATGAGACAAAAAAGATATGTTGTAGCCAGATGCTTTTGCCAAAGCTGGCTTCAACATGAATTGCTCCAACACTTAAAATCATCAGGCTGAGAGGATAGAGATCTTACTCAATAACATACAGTTGTTGCTAGAAAAAGTTGTTCTTCAAATCTTTGTTTGAAAACTAGTTACCATGAATACTGCTGTTTCCACCGTTTTTGTCAAGCATACCAGGAACTGCAAGTCTGCATCTGGAATAAAATGTTATCAAAATGTTTCAAAGTAATGCTTGCACCTTTAATTCCTTTTGATTTAAAAATTTCAGTTTGAAAAGCTTGTAGGTATTAGCTAGGAAACACTGCTGAAAATTAGTGTGGTTTGAACACTGCTGAGTGTTTGCAGTTCTAAAAACAATTTCAGTATTATTTTCTCAGTTCCAAAGATCTTATACTCCCTGCAATCTGTGGCTGGCACTGTATACCTAGAACAGTTTTGCAATAAGATATTTTCTGCAGATTAACATCTTATTTCCTTTTTAATCTCTTTGAATGATTATCATTCATATATACTTCTATACCGAACAGAGAGTATTCTCTGGAGACAGGATTTAGCACAGAGCCCTTCAGAATTCATTTTTTCTGGCAGGTTGCTTTTTATGGAGTCAGGCTGGCAAATAATGGCTTTTACTGAGAGAGTATTTTTCAGAAGTGTTCATCACCTACCATAACCCAGGGAGGTGCCTGTGTAATTGACTTGGTATTAAAAAGAGAGGGATGAAAACAGTGACAAACTCCTTGCCTTTCGAAATGTAGTTCAACAGAGGTGCTACTACTCAGTGCATATACACACAAAGGTGCAAACTGCAGAGCTTGAAACTTGAATTCGCTTCTTTTTTATTCTGTCCACCTACAGGGCACCTGGTGCAAGTGTGTAACTTGTTTTTAAATCAAATATTAGCATTTCCAGTTCAAGGTTAATTGAACACCCAGTCCAAGGCACACTGTGTGACATTTTTCTGGTTTAATTTCTTATGGTTTAGTGTTGTAGATGGCAGGAACATTGGCCAGGTGAGCTCCGTCTGTTTATATGTCTTGTCATTAGTTTAATGAGAAGCTGTTGCTATGACTCATTCCCTCTTTTGCTCTAAGGCTCTTTTCTTTAAAAACTTGGCAAAAAAAAAAAAAAAAAAAAAGGGTGGTGGGGGGAAAGGATCTAATAAAAGCAAAATTGAACTCTCCTCCTTTCTTTTTCTCCATCCTCATAATCTGGAGTAAGAGCAGGTTGTGAGTGTCATTTAACCCTCTGCTCCTACTGAAATGCCAGATGCCCAGCAACCTACCTGAGAGAAGGGTGCCTATCTCTGGGAAGCTGTTCATCCTTAAGGGGGTTTCTCTGGAAGGACAGCTAATTAGACATGATGCTCTGTGAGCAGGACAGGCCTTGTGTCCATGTATTTTTCTGGTTTTAATACTGAACCTTGTTTGTCAGGCTGCCTGGCATGTGTGGCTTCAGAGACAGGCATTTTGGTCCAGCTGTGTTCTCCTTCCTGAGGGAGCCAGCACCAGCCTTATGTGCTGTTTGTTGAAAGGCAACCCAAAAACTGGAGTTCCAAGTGACATCTCTTCTCCATCAACACCACCACGTGGTAGCTAAGCCAGTCAGAAGCCCATAATGAGAAGGTCATAATGTTCTAAAAAGTAACCTGCATGAAAGAAAAGCAAACTCATCCAGTCCAGAACAAGGGTGGCTTTGATCCCACAAGCAGGCACATGAAAATCCTCATTTTCACAGAAAAATTATTCAGATCTCTATTAAAAAAAAAATTTAAAATCTTTTTAGATTCCAATCAGTGCTTCAAATGGGATTTAAGGAAACAGACTGGCATTTATGGGCATAGATTTGGGGGAAGGCATAGGAAATGCATCTCAGTGTGTCTGTTCTCTTCACTCTGTGACCACACAAGTGACAATAAACCTCTTTGAAGCACTGAGATGGTGTCAGCAGTGGCAAGCCAAGTCCTATGACAGCTTCCAGCTGATGATGTTGCACATTTCCACAGCAGGATTTCAGTTCAAATGAATGCATTAATTAGGTTAATATGAGACTATTTCACAAGTAAGATTATTCCAAATATTCCAGCCAGTCCTGCAGTTGCTTTGCCACTCTCCTTTCCTTTGTGGCAAAGAGCTTTTCTGACCAGGAGCATTTTCTGAAACAATTACTTTGCCCCTGCACCTGGTATCACCAAAAATTCATTTTAGCTTGTTTTCTTGTTCTCACTTTTTTAATATGCTTCTCCTCCTTGTCATTGCTTTGGTCTTTTGTTTTCACTTTCTTCTTCCAAAGCTGCAAACATCAACGTGAAGGATGCATGGTGGGATTGAACAGCAGGTACTGAGGCTCTGAAACACCAGCCATCCTTTCTGGAGGCTATTTTCCCAATAGCTCTCCTGTGAATTGAAGATACATATACCTCTTCTTTCTCTAGGTACACTGCTGACAAATATTTCAAACAGATCATAGACTTCAAATCCTTTTGTTCTAAAATTAAAAAGTTATTTCATGGGTCGTTTAATAAAAAATACTTTTAGTTGATTGGATTTTAATGAGAGAAAAGAGCACTAGGAAGTTTGTGCCTAGGGGTGCTAAAGAAAAATAGATGATTGGTATAAGGTGTATTTTCCCTCTAATTAGTGCTCTTGATGGGTGGGTAGTGTAAACACTGTTGGAAATGCAAAGGCTTCAGGAGCTCAATATAAATTCAACATTACTATGCGAGTAAGTATCTGACAGGGCACTGTAGAATTGAACCATCCTCCAGCCCTTTAACATACTAAGCAAGGTATGAAAAGGTCTGAATGGCATTAAGTGTCACTGACATAGCATTTGTACTGTTTCTGGAGAGTAGGATTGCAGCAAATCTTGCTAAGGATACCCTTGAATGGCTGCTCCCCAGCCCTCAGTACTGCCACATTTTGGGCGATTCACAGAAAGCCCTCTTGCAGGTCACAGAACTCAGACAGAACAGTCTGGTTTTGATTTTCTCTGAAGAAGAAATTGCTGGATGATCGTGACCAGGAAAGGATGGGTTATCTTTCTGGTGCTTTTTGGTACATTCCTTTGTATCCTCTACAGCTGTTCCTGCAGAATGGCACAGCTTTCCAATGGCCCTTGTGCCAGATCCCTAGGAGTGTCCTGGACACCCTGAAACATCTCTTCTTTTGTGTTGAAATTACAAAACAGAAGTTTACCTTCAAAGAAGTCTTATCCCCCCTTCTTGTATATGAAATACAGTAATGACTATATAAACATAAATTAGCAGAAGGTTGCAGTTTTGCTACATCTTCCCTTTCTTGTTGTAGAAGAAATATTCTTATTGTCTGTTCTGGTCTTCTTTTGGGTGCTAAAATAAACAAATAGTGACGGAGCACAGGAACTACTGCTGCAGCACTCACAAGAGAGTGTCACAGCCCAGCCTAACCTTTGTCTTCCAGCTACTCTAGCAAGAAAAACAAGGGACACCACATGGTGTTCCAGGCTGTCACTACACTCTTCATTGGCCTCTGTGTCGCCATGAATAAAGTTGGTATTTTAAAATTATCAAAAGCTTTCCTATGCTCTTTTTTAACTCTCCCTGCTGAAGAGTGAAACTGGGATGAACAATTATTTTGTGTTGGCATTGCTGTACATCAGGAGATCCAAACCTCTGGGGGCCTCAAATCTCAGATGTCTGCTGAATTCAATCGTCAAAGACTGAATGGAGGCAACCATCTCTAAGAAGAGATTCTGGCACAAGCTGCCTGTGACTGCTGCCCCAGACACTGAGCACACCTGTGGTAGGGGATGCCATTTGCTCCTAGCTGAGGACCTTGGTGCGTACCCAAAATACCAGGAGGTTTTTCTTTAAGTTAATACCTACATTATCAATTTCCTCCATAGCAGGAGACCCAGAAGGCCTCAGGAGGGAGGGCTTATGTATCCATTTTAGACATACATTTGGAGGGTCACAAAAATATTGTGCCTGACTTTTGTCTATGGAAACAACACTGGTTCTTGCTGTAAATGTACTCCACTGCACAGATAAATTTTAGAGACAGGTTAAGTGCTTAAATTTTGTTGTGATCCTTAAAATTATGCCCTAAAACTGCCCTACCTCTGTTTTGGGTAAAGTTTCCTGACAATATGCAGGAGTCTGAAGGACTGTATCCAGCTTTTTTTGGATCTAAGCCCTGTATATTTAAACAGCCTGTTAGAAAAACCAGCTGGGTTTTTTTGTGATGCTCATGTTCCTGTACACACCGGCATCAACACTTGGCTTTGGAGTCTGAACTCACACGTTGCTTTTGCTGTATTAAAAAAAAAGTATGTTAAAATATGAATGCAAATTCTACAACAGAACTATCTGTAAGCAGGCTGCAACATTCACAGACGCCAATGAGTGGAGGATAATTGCAGGACATCAGCTGATACTATGTTAAAAAGCAGATTTCTTCATTATTTTCTTTTTAAGTCCTCTGTTCTGCATATAGAGGTCTCCACTTTGGAGATTTTATATTCCTTTCAAGAATATAAAATAATTATACCTGTCAGTTTCTATCTGATATCCTTGCAGAATTTTAGACACTTGTCTTTTTTATAATTTTAAATCTCAAAACTAAGAGAAATCAGTCATTTGTAGTGCTATGTAAGAAATAATTTTGTCATGTTGTTACCCGCTACTACACTGGTGTGGTGTTTCATTAGATTGACATTGCATATCATGTTGAAAATTATATAAAAATTATAATCACAACTCTTGATTGTTTAGAAATCTCTGAATCTGAAGAGACCCTGGAGAACAGTACAGATGCTTTTATAATTATATCAAGCTGAATTGAGAGGAGTTTCTGTCAACAGAAGCGAATTGTTTGTATTAACACCAGTTAGAGCAAAATTTGGCTGGCTGTCCAACAGGGAGAAATCTGTGTTCCTGCATTTATTTGTTTGTTTCCATTTATTGTTATGTTTACAGTAGCATAACTGACAGAAAAATGGGCAAAGGCTCTAGTTCTGCAAGCAAGCCACTGATCATCTGGTTTAGTGGGATACCTCGGTGACATGGGATGCTGTATGGAGCAGCAAGTAGCAGGGGCACCTGAAATCCAAGTCCTTCCCTCTAATGCAAGACACCTAACTGAGGGTACTACATCCCACACTTTGATGCTGTCCATGATGAATTATAGGCATCTGAGTAATTTGGGCTTTAGGAGGAAATCCATCACTCTGGGAACATATCTTCCATATTCTCTGTCTACAGAGAGATTAGGAGAAATGTGCTTCAGATCCTAGAGTTTGATGCAATAGAACTGAGCCCACATTGTTTTCCCTACATTCAATGTTTTAACTAAATAACTTGTGGCATCAGTATGTTACACTGTGCTAAAAATGCATGTAGTCCATAAAAAGGAATCTCTTAAGCAGTAGTGGGAATTTTAAGTTTTCTTACATATATAATGAGAAAAAAACAGTACTTCTAATTTTAAGCTGTTGAACAGGGAAGATTAAGGCACAAAAAAAATCAAGCAGAAAGAACAGCATGAAAGTAGCAATGAGAGAAATCTGTGCAGTATTTTTCCACAACACTCTCCAATGTTTTGGGAACAAAATAACAGCTGTCTTTGTATCTCCATGTGCACATCTTAAACAAGGCAACTGAAGATGTAGAGAAAGGGATAAGATCTCACGGGTCACAGTTGCTAGATTTTGGCTACCCAGAAGCAGGGAGATTTGGGGGAAAATTTGAAATGGGTGGACAAAAGTATCAGTGAACCAAGAAATGTGTGTGTGTGTGTGTGTGTGTGTGTGTGTGTGTGTGTGTGTGTGTGTATGTGTATACATATTACATATGTATTACATATAATACATACATATTTTAGAAAATAACTTTAAAATGGGGAAATGTCAACTGTCATTAAATTTAGTACACCAGAGGCAGAAAATGACATAGGAAAATGGTATATGTCTAATCTGGGTGCTAATTAAACCCCCATTTTCTCAGTTATTGCCCAGACTTTCTCATTTTTAAAGGTCATGTGGCATTTAGACACCTCTTTTTGGACATGAGCAGAATACTCCTCAAGATAGTGCTAAGAAGCTACACAATTGTGTCTCTGATAAGGACATATGCATACTCCTACACATATTCCACCTTCCACCTGTACTTAAATCAGTTGGTGTCTTCAGGGTGCAGCTATGAAGAGTACAGCAGCTTCTTTGCTCTAGAAGAAGCCAAACATCTCTTTCTCTCTTTCTGCTAATGCATCTGATCATTGTTGGAATCTCGGGCACAGAGAATGTTTCTCTGCCTGTTTTAGGAAACTCTGACTCTCAGCAGAACACTGCTTTTAACTTCATCTCTTGGTCAATATACCTTCTGAGGCTGTGCTGGCCTTGGGTTCGTTTCCCCTCCCCATCTAAAATTATCTGAACCTGCTTCAAATATGAGGCTGTATTTGGTGGGTGCTGCTTGGCTCTCCTGTGTGTGCTCAGAATGATTATCCCTCATTTCTTGGCTGGAGAAGGAAAAGAAAGAAAGTCCTTTAGGGCCACCATGCAAGACAGCTGGTTTGGTGGGGGTTCAGCTGGGAATTTCAGCACTTTAAATAATGATATTTAGAAATTCACTCTTGTGCTTTGTGAAGCTGTGAATTCAGCTTTAAAAAAACCCAAGAGAC
Source organism: Dicaeum eximium (assembly GCA_013396995.1). Taxonomy (NCBI): domain Eukaryota; kingdom Metazoa; phylum Chordata; class Aves; order Passeriformes; family Dicaeidae; genus Dicaeum; species Dicaeum eximium. The sequence continues at coordinate 191,134 of VWZP01005875.1, read as the reverse complement.
ATGCACCTCTTTCCAGCAGGAACATTAGCACATCTGATCCTGAGAGGCAACAGTGACATTACTGCCATAGCACCTCTTACCAGCTGAGATGTCCTCTCTGCAGGGCTCCTGTGCACCACACTGGCATCCCATAACCCTCATCCAGGAGTGTGGATACCACTAGGCAGCCTGCCTCAACAGTTGCCAAGGGAAATCTCAGAGCTGTAATGCTCAATTTAAAGAGATAGCTTTTACTGGTAACAAGCTTTTTACTTCCCTTTTATTGTAAGGTATAGACTTACATTTCCCTACCGGCTATCAGATAGTTGATAATGAAAATAGCATAAGATAGAGTGAGATTTAGAGACATCAGGGGAAGACCATAGGATAATATAATTATATTTTCTTTGCATAGTACTTTTCTGTGCAAAGAAGAATGCTAATTAAGGCAGAGGAACTTCACTCAGCTCCAGGTAGAATTTCATCCAATGCCTCACTACAGAGCCCAGGACAACAGCAGCATCATTTCACATCCTACCACAGCACTGTTTTTCTTTACAGCTCTACAGATATGTATGCATTCAACATCTGTTTTTATTGCCACCCTTTCCACTACCTTTTTACTTCTCTAAATTACAGTGTCATTACTCTTACTGTTCAATTACTTTCCTCTGTCTTCCTACTTCTTTGCCTGGGCAGGCAGGAGGAACAGGAACATTTAAAACCAGACACACTGGAGAACTTCCCCATTGCTGAGCACTTCATGTGAATTGCTGCATGGAGGAAGCTGTAAGCAGTACAAGTGATTTTACTGATCCTATTAAAGATGGAACTATCCCATGGATTCTTAAATGCTTAAATGCCTATTAAATTATTATTTGCCTCTGTATTAATGTTGAGTGCTCTAGTAACAAAAATTGTACATACTGCCAAAGAACATTCAAACTAACCTAATTTTACAACCAGTCAGTTTTACTATTTATTTTGTGCCTGTTAGGTTACATTTAAGGTACTCAATGCTAATAAAATTGCATTCTATTAAAAAAACCAACTAAACAGCCCTACAAAAAAAATCAAACCATGACCCAGTCTAGTACAATTATATAATCTGCCAAGAGTACCTTTTGTTATCACCTGAATTCTTTAAAAAACACAGTAGTTTGGGTTGGAGATGTTGCTCTGTCCGATTTTTTCCCTTTTGTACATTGATCTTGATTTGGAGGAAGCGGGCTGGGAGTAAAGAAAAGAAACTTGTCCTCAGCAACAGAGGGCCTAGGACTCCACATTTTTGCTTGCACCCAAAAATTTGGCTACCCACAGTAGCTCTGCAACACCTGTGGGTTGAGCCAAAGTGGGTGCTTCAGGCAAAGACCTACTTGTCAGCTTCTCCATAAGACATGTCCCCTGGCAAGTCTTCATGTGCCACAAATGTTCAGCCTTTTTTGGTCACTGATTGACAGAACTATGCTCTAACTGGGTGCCAAGAGGCTACACAAGAAATAGGTCAAATGTCTCACTCTCTGGAGATGCCTTCTCTTCCACTGAGTGTAAAGGCAGTCTGTTCTGTCAAAGGCAGGGATTTCACATCCCTACCTGCAAATCAACCCTCTGGAGCTGGTCCCTCCAGTCTCAGGGACTGTGCTGCCATTAGTGCAGCCTCACCAGTGCAAATGTCAGCCCCAGCTGAATGGCAGAGATCTGAGTGACAACCAGAGCCCCACCTTCCTGCACCCCTGTTTCCCTGGAAAAGGAACTTGGCAGAAGTCGCAGTGCGGAGCAACTGTCCCTGCAATCCCTCTGGGTCCCATCTCTAGATGCTTGGATGCCTCCCAAGTGGCCCTTGTATGGTATTTCCAGATCTGCATGCCAGGTGCTGGGAAACCCATTCCTAAAGGTACCTCATGTTGGCGAATGGCAATGCATGACATGGGACAAGGGACACTCAAACACACAGCCTGAGATGATCCAGCTCCACTTTTATGTCCCCGTTTTCAGAGGGAATGTTCAAGCATGTCTAAATATAAAAAACATTTGTTTCTTTACCAAAGAGGATAGATAATGGGTTCTAATACCTGTAGCTTGCATGCAAAAATCAGGTGTCTAATAAAACAATCTTCCTAAAAAAATGAAACTGTATTATATACACAGGCAATGCAGAGACATATGGAGACAAAGTAATCCATAATGTTTTCCCAGTGGAATTCTTTGCAGAATTTGTAGGTGTTGACTCTTTTCTGGTGTTTTGGCCAAATAGATTTCATTAGCCTGTGTCAGTTTCTCAAATATTGTTGTAGGCTTGGAAAAAGTATCAATGATAATTCCATTTTCCTGTAGGGTTCCTGCATAGGTAATATTTCGTGATAAACACGGTAGAATTGCTAATGTGGAGAATATTCTGAATAAAATTTGTTCTCTTATGTTATGGGTAAAATCCACTGAAGGATGAGCAATGATGTAGCTCAGAAATCATGATTGCATCAAGAGAGTACTCCGTGGTATATACCACAGGGAAATGGCTAATGTGTGTCAGAGTTTGTCATCAGTTTAAATATAGCCTGGTGCTTAAGGAATAAATCAGCATCATTTCCCTGATTTGTGATCACTAGAGCTTTGTTGATCTACAACACTCAAGAATTGAATCCACAGTACAGTAATATTACTATAATTATTGCTATTTATGTACCTAAATAGTGTTGAACACAGAGTTTGCCAACCAGTTGGAATACAGCTTGAACTCTGAGGAAACATGTTACTGCTATTGGACACAGAAGATCCATAATGGCATCAGAATGCATAGGGCACCAAGTGATTTTGCTGCTCTGCAGCTCAGAGCAAAGAGATTTAGAGTGTCTGCCTTGGACAATGAATTAAACAAACAAAAAAAATTTAATCAGAAGGAAAGAGAAAATACAAAAAATGCAGAAACTACTTTTCTGTATGCCAGCAAAGAAATATCTAATGAGAAGAGCTTGTAAAGGCAGTTTGTCCAGTTAAATAACAGGAAATGTCAGCTCTGAACTAGACTGTACTCACTGATTTGAGCAACACTTCTAAGAACATACAATAATGCTTCCCACTGGTCTGTATTTCCAGGAACTGGATGAATAAGATCCTGTCTTTTCATCATCTTTGCTGTGTAAGCAAACAAAAAAGACTAATAGGAATGTATTGTTTTGAAGATAGTTTTAAGTCCTACTTCCTTCACACACTTTGGCTGATTTCTCAGAAAGTTTTATCCTACTTCCTGCCTATTTCAGAGGATAGGTCTGAGCTCTACCACAAGTTAGGCATGTACAGTACACTTTGGAAATAATGAGATGATCATTCCCTATGCTGCTATTTCAAACATTCTGTATAATTGCTGTTATTAACCCACTTCCTTTGTGTTGCATGACAGCTATGTTCTACCCTGTTGAAAATTAAATAGAGGAAAGTGTAAAGAAGAGCAGAACACTTTAGAAGAACCTCAAAAAAGCTTTTACTTGGTCAAAATGATGTTTTTTAATCTACTCTATTACAATTTTTGCATTATGTTTAGCTGTACAATACACTTTATCAAGGATATGATATATTGTTGATTTTAACCTCTTTTTCATTTTTTTAAAGGAAATATTTGTTTTGGTTTTGCAGATATTTGACAAATTAAGATGCACATCAATATTGAAGCTGGTTTTAAAGGTTTCCAAAGGAAAGACATAAATAAAAATAAAATAGAGACATAAATAAAAATAGGGATCTATTTTTATTTCCATGTACCTTTTGCAAGTAAAGTCATGTTTTTCTTGGCTGTTACTGGAGCCACTATATTTAGTAAAAGATTTAAACATCTTCAGTGTCTCCAGGTCCAAAGACTTTCTTAGACTTTAAAGTTCTAGCTTGCATGATGAAAGCTGTTATTCTGTCCTATATTTGCAATGAATTCTGTAAGAAATTAAGTTAGAAATTACAGTTCTAGAAGAAATATCCAAATGCCACGTGTTCCAGTTCTTTATTTCCTTTGACATTTTGCTAAACAATATGCTGTTTTCAATCTCACTTAGAAAAATCCAGTAGAAACTGCATGCGTTATTTGCTCTGTCCTTGGAAAAATCCACAGTCCACATCTACCTCTCATTCTGGAAAGGATGGTCTCCATGCATCCACTCTTTTTTCTTCTGTGCTTCTGATGTCTTTAGTTCTGAAAATCAAACTCTGCATTTTTGACAGTACTTACTGTTTAATACAGACTTGCTTCCAAAATCAAGGAAAAACTCTCAATTTTTGTTTAATAAGTGGATTTTTGACAAGTCAGCCAAAGAGTCCTGCCAAAAGATTTTGGTTTTGCAGGAGTAGAGACTACACGGTGTCTAGTGTGAACAAAGTTAAATAGCTGTTTATTCAAACTCATCTACAAAAAATAATAGATCTTCCTCTAGTGGAAACCTCCAACTCTATTATCTCCAGCACTCCAGTAACCTCAGACTTATGATGATTAACTACAAATTTGTTTTTTCCAATTGTNTTTTTTTTTTTTTTGTGTTTTCTCATGCTGCTGTCCAGGTGAAATTTCCTCTTCCTTTTGCCACTCCTAATTCTGAAACATAAACCTCGTCACAAAAAGCATTATGAAATGCACAAAAAAATCCAAACAAAAAATCATATTGGCTGCAAATCAGTAACCACTGCTTGCTGGTTTTGCACTGGGAAAACAAAACTGAGAAGGCAGTGGGTTTTAAAGGTAGGATAATCTAAGAAAGAACAACTAAATAAAGAAGAGTTATTCTTCATGACAAGTTAAAGGTCATACAAAGCTCCCAGGAGCTCTGTATGACCTTATTCTTTCAGATCATCTAATATTTTAGCTGATACAACTTTGTGGGTATAAGGTGACCCCTACACTGAGTTTTCTTGGATAAGACTTTGCTTATGCCACCCATGGTTTTGCAGATAAATCTGACAACAATACTATACATGTTTCCAAGCCAAAACACAGTCACACATAGTCTCAGACCCTTAAACTGAGCTCCTTGTTGGAAGTTCAGATTTCCATAGCTCCTAAACCCGGTGCCTTGTAGGCAGCCAGCAACCATTTGCATATTCTCATCATCACCCTTAGGTTCTGTTCACATCCTTAGGTTATGTTCATATGTTAATCTGTCTAATGGATGTAGATATTAGAACACAACATCTTAACAACAGTCATTTTACTCTGAAACTACTAGAAAGCTGAAAATGCCTTGTCTAGCTTCTCCTTTTCACTGCCTGAGATTTCTCCAGCATTTGAGCCACAGAAATAATTCATGGCTTTTCTCTTTGCTGTTTAAACATATTGACATGCTGCCCTCTTGCTCTTTAGTTTGCTTCCTCGTGCACTGCTCCCAAGCTGTTTACTTCTCAGAGAAAATAAGGGAAAAGCTGTCCCTGGCAGTGGGCCACCAAGTTCAGGCACCTGGCTTAAGAATGCAGGGGTCTTTGGAGAGGTATGGAAAGCTTAGGAGGACAACACAAGTGTCTGTTTGTTAGTTCTGCTCTTGAACACTCTCCAGAAGTGCCAGAAACTTTGCATTACCTTTTCAAGGACTTTGTTTAAGTCTCCTAATTTACCTAACTTGCATAAAAATACCTTTCCAGATTTCCATCAAAGTATAACATTTGGTGGAGCCTAAAATTTATTCAAAATATATCAGGATGGGTGGACCTTAGAAGAGAGATATAAAATTTCAGCATCTGTGATTTTACACCCCACAAGTATCCAAGAGCTTTTAAGCTGCCTGTTATGAAGACAGCAATCTATCCAAGCTCTCCTTTCCAACCACCACCACCCTCACAACTTCAGTATGTTCAGCATGGCATTGCTTTTTTATCCAGAATTCTCAGCAGTCCCATGGTCAGGAAGGCATTTTTCCTTTAGAAACCCCTGTGAGTTGATGGCTTATCTGAATTTCCAGGTCACAAACCAAAAATTTTAATGGTGTTAGTATCCTTCAGATGAAGGTAGGAAGGAAGATGTGAATCTTCAATCAGTTCTGGATGAAATGCATCATATTAGTGGTGTATTGAACAAGATCATATCTGGTTCAGCACTCACTATCAGTTAAAAAACTCACTTTTACTTCTTTGTCTACTGACACAGAGAAAACACTGGGAAAAATTCTGCTTTGCTTGTTTAGCCAAGCTGTGGGAAGCTATTGGTCCAAGTGCTGCGCCAGATGGGTAAATGAGAAGCAAAGGGCAAAAGAACAACATGGAGAGGATAAGAAGAAGGATATGTAGAGGCAAAGCAAATGTAGCAATGAGGCATGTGGGAAGCAGTAAGACATTTCATACAACTGAGATGTGAAAAATTAAGGGGCAGAAAAATGATAAGAGAATATAGAGACTAGAAAAATGTGAGGACATGGAAACCATACCTGGATGGTCATTTACCTCCTGCAAGGTCAAGTAACCCCTGCAAGGGCAGAACATGAACAAAGTCCATTATTTTAGGCTGAGAAAACAGAAGTGCTGCGGTCAAAGGACAATATTCATTGCTCCTGTCCTTGCAGTCAAAGTGAGCAGCTGATCAGCAAAGAACAGATGATTTTGCATGCCAGAAGACTTAAAGACATCCAAACCATCAAGAGAGATTCACAACAGAAGCCAGACTCCATTCTTACATGTTCTGCAATGAACCCTTGGAGAATAGTAGTGACCTCTCCCCCACCAATGCTGCACAGCTGTGCACACATCAGTTCATCCTCCAAAATATTAACACTTGTCCACTTCAGCAGGAAAACTGTTTCCCTTTTCTTGCTGATTTGGCCTGTGGTTGATGCTTGTATCTTTTTCCTTAGAATACTTTAATTTGATAGTTCTTTCTCAGCCAGCATCTTGTCAGAAGTTAAAAACATTTTAAAACTACTTGTGGCTAAATGAACATGAATGCTGCAAAACCCGCCCTTGTTTAGAACATTTAAAGGGCTGTAATGATCTTGGGGCTGAGATGGCTGTTGCAGCTTGAAAAATTAATAAAAGTGTGTCATTAGGAGCAAGATGCAGATGTAGTTAGATTTTGTTCATCACTTTTTGAGTCATTTTCACATGCGTCTGTTATGTGGGTGCTCTAGAAGCTGAGAAACAGCCCAGAAAAAACTTCCTCTTCATTATCACTAGGCTGTGAAGAGGAGTAGGAAGCATTGGGAAATTCAAGCCTTAATGTTATTTCAAGTACATTTTTCATGAAATAGATTGAGTAGGAGAGATAAAAAGTTCCTACAGAGAACACTAGATGTATGAGTGTAGCAGGGGAAAAAATTCCGCAGGTCTGTCTAGACTACTGTTTATGTAGTCTTCTAAATTAATTTGGTATATTGCCAACTCTTTCTACTTAACACTCACCTTGGAAAATTATGTTGCAGCCATTTCATAAAGCCATGTGTTTAAATCTTAAAGCTTTAGATGCATGATGGGTAGGAGATGATCGCACAGTGTCTTGCTCCAAAGCACAGGCTTGATTTAAGCCAATGACTTTGATCCCATCTCAATCAGCAGGCCCACAATCATAGATGTAATTAAGCACATTGTAGAACTGGGACCCAGCTTTTTCTTATTCAAGCTCCCAAAAACATTTCTTACAAAAAAAAAGTCTGCAATAATGGACTGGACATGTACAGGTTGTGAGACTGGGAAGACTGAAGTAACCGTGATTTTTCTTGTCATGTTTAGAGATTAAAGTCTTTCTGGATGGATCCTCTCAGTGAATTGTCAGTGGATTTCTGAGACACTTACATGGTGAAATACAGTGCTAAAAGAAAATAAAGAATAAAACATTTCTGCAATTTTATTTGCTGGAATGAATAAATGAAACGTAGAATTTGGTCTCATAGAATATTTTATATGGTAATTGTTATATTTACAGGAAAAGGTTCAGTTGAGGCTCAAAACATTGAGTAGGGAGAGAATTACAGTTTTTCTGGTGCTGCATCTCTCCTACTTCAGTCTCTACACTGGAGGATTCCAAGTGAATGATATTATGCTACTTTAGCCAAAATACACATTTTCCTTCACTGTTGAGAGGCTGTTCCCCAACTTAAAGAAAATTGATGTTTTCAAACCTTGCTCTATGTATTAAAGACTTGAAGGAGAAGTAATTTAAGGCTTTGCTGAGAACAAAATAAATCATTTTATCTCCTGAAGTGTGAGGATTTCTGAGGAGTGTCCAGATAAGCCATTAGGTATGGGCACACAGAAAGCAACACAGTTGGTATTGTTTGACATCCCTGTGACTTCTAATTTTTGTTTAAACACCCAGTGTATTAGTACCAGGGATGTTTTCCCCATTATTTACACACACACAATGTCCTAACCAGTGACAGCCTGATGTGTCACTATTTACAGTTCTGCCAGGGGATTTCTTGAAAACATCTCGTTTTCTGACCTGAAAACCCTACTTCTAAGCCTGGCAACCAAATCAATGTTTGTTCAGTTCAAGATAATTTTCAACTTTACTCTGACAGTTGTCTTACTCCTGGTTGAAAATCACTGCCTGCCGCAGAGCACAAGCCAAGTGATTGTTATCTGCATTTATGCTTCAGTCATCCTGGAAAACGCACCCATGCCACAGAGCAGGGTTGCTCATTCATCCCGAGCATCATTGGGCACTTTCATTTTGAGAGATTTTGGCTTAGTGTCCTATAAAACAAAGAATGTAAAATCCATCAGAGTCCAGGATGTTCCTGTGTAGTGCTGACCAGTGCCACTCAGGCCCCAGCACAGGATGACCAGAGACAGCCTCATCTCCACACCCAGCTGCTCCCCATCTCTTCCTACCTGCTGTCATAGACAAAGCAGAATCAAAATGGAGTCTGCTCGCTTTGGAGGTGAGTCTTGGCTCTGTATAAAGTTGTCCCAGCGGGAAAAGGGATGTATTCCTCAGTTTTAGAAAGACTTTATCTTGTTAAGGGAAAAGTTTGACTCAGTTCCTCTGCAACAGACCTGTCATGACATCTGCAAAGACCAAGTCAAAGATAACCACAGAGGTTATTACATTTTTGAAGATATTCTGGAATCTACAATGATATTGCAACAGTATTTATGAAATTCTACAAAGATGTGTAAAAAGTTGACTTTCAAGTCATGAGTTTTTACTTTGTGAATACCCGAAAAGCTCATTACAGTATACACTTCAGATTGTATTTTACCTACAGGTCATTATAACCTCTCAAAGAAAACTTTTTATGACACACCACATTGCAAAAGCAGCTACTCCATTTCTGCAAACCACAGAGTGTACAAGGAGGGTTCATGTGTTTGGGTTGGATGTCCAAGGTGCATTTTAAACTACATTTTGTAATGCCCTCCAGGAATGTGTAGACTCTGGTAATGATTTTACTGAGGATATATGTTAACTTTGGTATAATCACTATCTTTTATGCATAAGACATTTCCATTTTTTTCCCCCAGGAGTCAGAGAAAGGCCACAGAAAAACTTGTGCAGGTAATATAGACTCACAGAATAACTTCATTTGGAAGGAGCCTTTAAAATTGTCTAGACTTCTCTCTGGCTCAAAGCAGGGAAAATCACAAAGTTAAATCAGGTTGCTCAGGACCTTGTCTAATAAGTTTTGAAAACTACCAAGGCTGTAGATTTCCACAGCCTCCTTGGGTATCTCCTCTAGTCCTTCATCATTCACAGTGTGAGGGATTTTGTTCTGTGCCCAGCTGGAATGGGCATTTCACAGAAAGGAAGGCAGCATAGGTTTTACCTGAGAGGTCTTAACTTACCCTCAGTTAACTAATTCTGAACAGCACCAAAGTCAGGCAATGTTGATTTGAAGGGAAAATGCACATTTCATAGCTTCAAGCATTGTTTCAGGGCACATCTTATGAAAGGCTAAAACTAGACAAAAACATCTATTATTAAAAAAGAGGTTCTGAGTGATTTTAATAATCATTATATAGAACTAAATGGAAAATACTTTGCAAAGAATATCAAGGTGATAAGGAAGAGGTGGGTAAAGATTGTCATGTATCTTGCTGGAAATAGCTTTCCAGTAATTTTTCTCAAAAGATATTTTGATCTATCAGATCCCATAATCAGAAAAGACCAAAGGCAAAAATTGATATTTTAAACTAAAGCAGTCTTAACTTCTGATTCTTGACTCCTGAGCAGTTCTTGGAAATGAGGAATTCAGATGGAATTATTAGTGCATTATTTCAATGAACTGTACATGTGGGAGCCATTAGGAAACAGCCCTGAAACCAATCTGTATTTCCTTCATTGGAGTGTTATAGTGGTGCATTGTAGAGGATACACAGGGAAAACCTTTGCAGTGGAGTTGATGGATTATGATGCCAAGGCTTGACTTGCAGGACCATACAAGATCCATCGTGATTTATACTAATCCCTATATCACAGAAAGGCACACAATGAAGTTCAGTCTATTTGTCATATCCCATCACTTGCAGAAGCAAAGCTGTCCCTTGGGAGAGAATAGAAATCACACAGGACCTAACAACAGAAGCGTGACATTAATTTCTATCCCCTCAGTCGTCTGTAGTTCTTCATGTTTTCTCGGGAAAGTGTGGATGAAGTCCTGATGTACCAAAATAGCCAGGGATGTTCAGTGTATTTTGTGGTAACATCAGGCTGGGAAGAGCAAGGGGCAAGCACAGTCAAAAGGTTGTTCTTCAGAATGGCAATCCTCCTGATCCATTTTCCCCTTGTAACAAAGCCTGAGACAACCACGCTGTACTTACACACATGCTGTGGCCTGGACTCTGACTCCTCACATGGCATCAAAGCAGCAAGGATAAAAGCCTGGGCTGTTCCACACTAGAAGTCAGGCTTAGGTGACTTAGGCATGATCCTGGGAGTCTGTAGTTAAGTTTAACCTGTGCTTCACTGAAATGGAAATACGTCTCTAATGGCCTGAGTTTCAAAATCTGCACACTCCAACACCTTTGAAAACAAACATCTCCCATAGAGCCCAAGATCTGCCTCTTCATGGCATTAGTCACGTTAATGGTCTGAGCAATCCAAGAGCAACTTGTTTTCCACATGCTCTACTCTTGCCTTCTTCCTCCCCATGAGGCTCTGTATGACAAGGACCTACTCCTCAATGTCCTCCTTATGCCACACTGAAACACACCGAAGCCCTTGCTGAGTTACATAGACAACATAATTTCAATTCCTCAGTTTTTCATCTTTACATTTTAACCAGTGGTACACCTACAATTCTGAAATTTGCCTCAAGGTCTGTTTTTATCCAAACTCAGACCTCTTGAGTTGAAAATCTTGGTCCAAGTAAGTGTCAGATTCCCACATCTTTTATTTCTGTTGCTTGCATTCAGTTTGATTGTTGACAGTCTAATCACACTGGCAAAGTGCAGTGCATTCAGTTCATATCTTAGAATGAAAAAACATCTAGCCAAAAAAACCCAAAATAAAACAAAACAAAAAACACAAAAAAATTTAAACCAACCAAACAAAAAAACCACAACCCACCAAAATTAATTATCCTAAGATTTTGAAAATATGTACACAACTGCAGCTGTTTGCACTCAATAAAGAACTTTGGTGGTTTGTTTCATTTTGTTTAGTGCCAGATAATTAATGAGTTCTCAACTTTCTCCAAGCTATTTGTAACCAGTGCACATTACACAGAGCACATTCAGGCAGTGGCTAATGCCTTTGCCTCTAACATTTCTATTCAACAGTAATAAGGGCTTCATCAAAGCCCTAAGTTGCTGTAAGTAAGTGGATAAACAAAATCTATTCTGATTCAAAGTTCTATTTTCAAGTGGTAAGGGGAAAGGAAGTTTCTTACTTTTTTCCTCATTCAAATAACTTGTTCAGGGAAACTAAGGAAAGTAAGGATATTTTTGTTTGCAAATGATTATATTTGGCCACAATTTCAAAGTCAAGCAAGATACATTGAATTCCTTCTCCAATTTATGTTGCTCTCACTTTGGTTTCTACCAGGACTAATTTGGTACATTGCAAACAACTTTTGAAATGAAAGAGTAATCACAATGTTCCCCACTTCTCAGTATCTCTGGAGCAGAGCAGAGCAAAGCACAAAGAAGTTGTTCATCTTCATTATAACCAGAAAAACATCCTCTGTTCAGAGAGAAGAGAAAATAGATTAAAACTATGGGGGTTTTATTTACATTTGCTTTTTAGATTATCACACATACTCTGACACTGGCATTCCTGTATGATATCAGATGGTCTATATCATTGATGAAAGGCACCACAGTGGTGTCTTATGCAAAAAACCCAACATTACGAGATTTTTTTTTTGTCTCGTATCTACTGAAATCTTCAACTGCTATAGTTCTATACCCACACTGAATTGAGATTCATTTTCTCAACTGGGGTACAGCATTTGAGACTGTAGCAGTTAGAGGCATGGCAGGTTGGTTATGATTTGGATGCTTGTTCCGAGAAGCAGATGTGGGGTCTGGTCAGACCCTGTCCAGCCCCACTGTCTGCCCTCTGGGGTGTACGTTGCCTCCTCAGACCCTCTGGTTCTTCAAAACTCCAGCTCAGCAGCTACCATTGCCCAAGTAGTTTAAATTCTGGATGGCTGGCAATGTAAAACTAGTCAAATCTTTGCATCTGTTTCCAGATCACAGGAAAATAAAATTATTGCCATTTGTTCATTAACATTTAATATTTAGACAGAAGATGGCACAGTGTCCTGGTTTAGGGCAAATTTGGGAGAAAACCTCTGAAGGGGTTTCCTCTAGAAAGCAAATTCAAGTGCCCCAGCTGGTTCGGGAAATTATTTCCTTGGAGAAACGTGGGAAAAAAACTGTTTATTTTACAGGCAAAGCATTCACCAGCACAAAAAAAAAAAACCACAAAAAAACCTCCAACAATAAACAATAAATCGAGTCCAATCCATGCCCTAACACCTCAACTAAACCAACTGCCACATCCAGTCTTTTTTTAAACACATCCAGGGATGGTGACTCTACCACCTCCCTGGGCAGACTGTTCCAGAACTTAATCTTTCCATGAAAAACTTCTTCCTAATGTCCAACCTGTATTTCCCTTGGCGCAGCTTGAGACTGTGTCCTCTGGTTCTGTCAGTGCTGCCTGGAGAAAGANATGTTCAGCCGGCTGTCACCAGCTGTCACCCCCAGGTCCCTTTGTGCCTGGGCACTGTCCAGCCACACCGTCCCCAGCCTGTAACACTGCAGGGGGTCATTGTGGCCAAAATGCAGGACTTGGCACTTGGACTTATTAAACTTCATCTTGTTAGACTCTGCCCATCCATCCAACCCTTCCAGGTCTCTTTGCAGAGCCTGCCTGCCTTCCAACAGATCAACACATGCTCCCAGCTTAGTGTCATCTGCAAATTTACTGATGAAAGACTCAGTACTCTCATCCATGCCATCAATAAAAACATTGAACAGAGCTGGCCCCAGCACAGACCCCTGAGGGACACCACTGGTGACTGTCCCCAGCTGGATGCAGCACCATTCACCAGCACTCTCTAGGCCCAGCCATCCAGACAGTTCTTATCAGTCTCTTATCAGTCCCTCCCACACTGGAAATGCCGCAGCCCAGGCCCCACCCGATGGGCCACAGGTGCGAGCTCCTGGTGCTCTTCTGGGTTTTCAGTCCAGAGCAGGTTTAAACAGTCCCAAGGAAAAGAAAAACCACAGTCCAGGGAACTTCTCTGCCTCAGCTAACAAAAAACTAACCAAAAAGCAAAGGAGAGCTCTGTCCCGCCGTCAGTCCATCCGTTTGCAGACACAACAGTCCAGCAGCAGGAATGTGGAGGAGTGAGTGCAGTTTCTGAAAACAAGCTCTGCACTTCTTCTCCCTCCCTTCACTCTCAGAACCAGTCTTAAAGGTGCAAAACTTATTTCTGGGCTAAACAGACGAATGGGGATACAAGCATCATAAAGTCAGGACACACAGGTTCAGAAGAAGAGCTAAGCATGGATCAAACAGTGGTCATGTCATTAGAAGGGGCCATAAACCATCAAAGATCCCCAAAGTACCCTCAGAGTCTTTTCTGGGGTCTCCCACCAGAGGACTGCACATGATCCACATGCAACTGCACTGTTGCACCAGACAGTGTAAAACTCCCTCCTCCAGGGCAGGAACCTGCGTCTTCCCACCTGAACCTGAACACACATTAACCCATTAAACTTCTTCTTTTGTGGCCCATATGGCTCTTGGGGTACATCTGCACTACACAGTTCACAGAAATATTTGAACTTGCTCCAAACCCAGGAACATTTTAACGTTGTTTCAGCACTATAAATCTTTATCCCAGTTGTGCCCACCGTGCTATTTCCAAAACCTTAGCACCATGCTCCATAGAACAGGGCAAAGCTGGTGTCTTGGTAGTGCAAGGAACTATCTGGTGATGTTGTGTCCAAAGAGCCAGGCAATTCATGACAGTTACATGAAATGTACAAGTTTTACACAGATGACTCCCTAAAAGGTACATAATGCTTCCCATCCTCCAGAACCCACATCCAAATTATCTGCAACGTAATTTCATTCAAGTCAATAGAGACAGTATTGAAGTCAATGGAGGGTACAACAGAGATTAATTTGTGCCTTAAAGCTTTAATAACAGGAAATTACCATCTGGCTTTACATGCCTTCTTTATTACATTTTTATAAGACACAGAGTGACAGTTTTTATAGAAAGACAGATTATTATTGCACACCATACAAGCATCTGTCCTCAAAACTGTGCTTTATTCAGCAGGAAGAACATATGTATTGTTTGTTTCACTTACTGATGTCTTTCTTCTTTCATAAATGTAGATGGTTTCTATTATTGTGGGTGATGTCAGTAAAGTCTCAGTTCCCATAATCTTCATTCCAATCAAGTGATGCAAAGCTTAAAGAAAAAATGTCTATTTAAAAATATATAAATAAAAAATATTCCATCAAGGATCAAATGTCCATATCAGGGGACTTAATTTGTTGTCTTTCTGTACCATTGACTTCTCCATTTTGTGGAAATGTAATTAATTTGCTAAGTCACGACATATGAAGGAGGCATATTTCCTCACAGGAGTTTAGCTATAGGGGTTCATCCCAATATTAAGAGAACTGGTATAGCCAGATCCTTACCAAAAAAAAAAACAAAACAGCTCCCCCTCCAAAAAAAACCACAAACCAAAAAAACACCAAAGCAAACAAACAAAAAAAAAATTCCAGAGAAAATGGGAATTTTCACAAGAAACTTGTAATGTGAAAGCAATAGTTTTAAGGTCAAGAAAAGTGGTTGCATCAAATAAATTCACATTAGTGATGTTCTGTCCCCTCCAAGGGCAAGTAAGGTGTATGCAAAGAGCTTGAAGTAGGCACTTCCCTATGTTAAGCCATGTTCTCAGAGCCTCAAAGGAGCCCCTTTTCAATAGATTCATATCGGTAGGCACAAAATTGCAAGTGGCTTAATTGCTGCTGAAGAGGAGACCATACTGCTACATTTGGGATGCCATCTTCCTCCTGACCCTCTTTAAAACTGTGTAAAGCTTGACTCTTTCCCACCCATTGTGAATATAGCTTGGGCTTCATTCGGGATAAATTTACATGTATGTGAGGCCAAAAGCAGAAGTTTAAGACATTTTAAACTTCTTTAAGTGAAATTACAAAGGCTCTTTCTTACAGCGAATACAAGTGTTTTTTGCAAGAAAACTACGGCAGAGCTGGTTTCTTCTGTGTCTTTGTATACAAACCACCTTAAGAGCATGATTCAGTGGGCAGGAAACTGAGCCACTAAAATAAAAACACCAGAAAATACAAACTTTATTAGAACGGCTAACAATTGCTATTCTCCTTTTAATGGTCTAACTTGGCAACATGATTATGATGGGATTTACCAGAATTACTTCCATGCATACAGGAAGCAGCCCATTCCCCATTTCACCATCTGCAGTGTCATGCTGGGTTTTTAACAGAATTCTGTGGGCATGATATAATTGCAAACCTAGTAAGGAGTTCGTATTTGCAATATTTGTCATAATGCAATGTGTAAAGTTTTACTAGTGTCTATTTAGAAACCTCTGAGTTACAAGCAGCCAGAAGCCAGAAAAGTGCTAATTAAGGTGTACAACAAAATATTAATCAAGAGATCTCAGGGAGGAGAAGGGAAAGAAACTACTCCAATTAGTCATGCCATTATGTGGCATCCAGCATAGCCTGAAAGAAAAAGCCAGCTGTACTGATGAAACAGCCAAGGAAAATAGCTAGGAGACCTCTCTGGCAAGGAGTGTGAGTGTAGGGACCACAAGTGGATTCTGCAGATCCACATGAGCTTCTGACAAAGACCATTTGAAGAACACTCAGAACTGAGAGCGTCAGCGTGCATGAGCTGTTCCAAGAGCACTTCCCCACATTTGCTTTCCCAAGCCTCATGTTTGAATAATAATCACAACAGGGAAGTTAAACACGCCATACTGCAGAAAACAATGGTTAATTACTCTGTAAGCTTCCCTTCACTGTTGGATAAATCAGCATGCTTCCCTCTGTGGGTCCCACCACCACCACTAAAAGGCAGCAATGGAACTGCCCCCATCTGTGCTGTGTCCTAGGGCTCCATTGTCTCAGCCTTTCTGAGCATACTGCTTGTACGAGACACAAACAAATGTATTGTTGATTCTTACGTTCATCCCCTTTAAAGTCTGTCAATGGGAGACACCCCCCCAAAGATGTGTATTCCCAGAATTCCTCTTGTGACCCTGTGTAGATCTCCTATGCCATGCTATTTGCAGCCAATATTTGTCATTTGTCACTGTCTGAGATGCAATGAATTTTTCCCATAGCATCCCTCAGAGAAATGGGCTGATTGTCAGGACAAAAGGGTTCAGATGGTATTTTGCTGAAGTGTTTTCTGTCAATCACATTAGCATCCTTCTGGGCTTGTTTTTTGTTGGTTTGTTTTTTTTTTTAATTGGGTTGGGGCTTTTTGTTTTTGTCTTTATTCTCCTGGAAATTCTAATTCATATGCATTTTCTTTAAAAAATCTGCTTTGCTAAGGAGTCAAATTCCTCCATTCTTTCATTGTGAATTCTAGAAAGTCACTGCTTTCTGTTCCCCTACTTGTGAGTAGAGCCAATGCCTCACACCAGAACATCAGCATTTGCCCATATGAGAGATTAGTCTTAATTAATTAATGATTAATGACATTTGCCCATTTGTGGAAGGGTCAGGATGCTTTGCTGAAGCCATCTTTGCACCCCTGCAAGAGGTGAAAGGGAAAGAGGAGAGTTTTTGGTTGTGTAATGGCAAACCTCTGGTCTGCTTAAGACAGAGGGGCTGAACAATCACCAGCAGGGGCTACAAATGGGCTTTGAGGCCGATAAGAGGCAGACCCTGTGATGTGGGATGGTGCTTTTCATAATGCCAATTGTCCTCCCTTTCATAAGTCACTCAGTTGTAAAACTCCCCCCACACCTCCTCCTGGGAAAGGTCCTGAGGGTTTTCATCACTCCTGACGGGGCATTCCTGGCTCAGCTGCGCTGATGTGAGAGGCAGCTCTCGTGTCTTAGAAGTGTCACAAACCATCAAACACCCCCAAAGTGCCCCCAGACTCCTTTCTGAGGCCTTCCACCAGAGGATGAAAGCTCATCCCCAGGGGAGGTACTTGGGCATTCCCACCATGCCTGAGTATATTTGAACTTATCAGACTTTGTGTTTTATGGGTTTCTTCTATCACCCCGAAAGGATCATCACTTTGACCAAGGGATATCTAATATGCAACAATCAAGTCTAATCCCAAGATCTAGGGGTGGTGAGCGTGTATCTTTCTACTCTTATCCTTTCTTTCTCTTTCTTTTCCTTATGAGCTTTCTTAAGTAATATTTTTATGCTTTCATATTGACATACTACTGTAGACAGCAGTAAGCAAAATGGCTACATGCCTGCTCTCCACTGCAACCAAACTGTTCTAAAATAAACCCTCCATGTGTATATTTACAAACACTGATCATCCAACCTCTTCCACACTAATTTGCCCCAAGGGATCTATTAACATGCACCTGGATTATCCTCACCTTCTGGAGTGGGTTGTAACAGCCCACAGTATTTTAATTACATCTTCAACTTCTTGGGACATTGGCCTGCTAACTGGCAGCCAGTTTTAATGACAGCCACTGCAATTTTTTATCTAGCAAAATCCTGCATGACCACTTATCAAAATAGACAAAGTCAATATGAGGTCTTGCAAAATTCCCACCAAAACACTGAAGGTGGTCTGTTTTGTTGGAACAAAGCAGGGAGAAGGCTGCGAGACAAAGCAGTTAGAATTTTTTGAGGGAGAGGGCAGGGTTTGCATAGTATGCATTCAATAGACAGTCAGGGCCTCTGTCACCCCTACTTTTCAGAACCTCTTTCCATCAGACAACATATTCACTGTTTCAGGAATAGCGTTAGAGAATGAAATTTCTATTCTAGGTCTTTTTCTTCCTACAATAATTTCAGACTGCACTGAAGTACTGAAATCTACTTAGAAGTTTTCTTGGCTTTTTGCATTATGGAAAGATCATGTCTGGAGAAGTGAACCCACATAGAATCCCAGAATCATCATCTGCATCAGCTGAAGTGTGTGGGTTTGTAATGATTTCATAGCACACTGTGCCCACAGTTCAAACCAGAAGATACAGCATTTGCCTTGGGTAAATGTACAAGTCAACAAGGCATTACTCTCTCGTGAGGATTAACATGACCTCCATATCACTGTCAAGGTCCCATTTTGCTTCTAATTCATGCCTTCTGAAAGTTTCTTCATTAATATGGTGATCATTACATTGATTATTTGAAAGTCATAAACCACATCAAAAAATTGCAGGACTAGCATTAAGGAAAAATATGTCTAGAAATCATTTGGAACCCTAATAAATACATGAAATAATTACACAAGTCAGCAGGACCATGATGACATCACTCCATCTCTAGTTAAATTTCAGATTCAGAGTTTGACAACAGCAGAATTACATGTCTGCATTGCTGGAGGAGCTGTTTCGTACTTGTGTTCCTAGAAAAACAGATTGGGAGTTCTCAGATCTTTAGGACGGGAAGAAATTACTGTTTCCCTGATCTCCTAAACAAAAATAGGCCCTTAAGGATGAGTCTAATCCTGCAATGTGAGCCTTATTCAGGAGAAGTCTAGTTTTGAGGCCTTCAAGGCTACATTCATGAACAAACACATACTTGTCAGTGTGAGTTAGTCTTACCAAGGTAGATAATCAATTTGGGAACAAATACTGGCCTTGCCCTTTATTTGCAGGGGTGCAATAAAGAGGGTCTGAGCCAAAATGTTGTTTCTAAATGCAGTTTGGAGGTGTGTCACACAAGAGAGGAGAAAGGCAGTATCCATGTAGCCCTTCAGAGCTACACCATTGCTGTCACCACTTGGATGAAACTGAAAGAAACTGGAGAGAATCCTGAGCTTCAATAGCTTTGGGCTTAGCATGAGATTATCTGACCTACCCATACTTCAGAAATAATTGCTTTTCCTCCCACTTCCTCACTTCTTATGTGTTTTTTTTTAATACATCACAATTTTGCCTTTCCATAAAACCCATCCCTCTCTTTAATTGTCCCTCTCTTTAGTTACCCCAAATATTACACATATCTACATTTATTGCATTTATAAGGAATTAAAGCACTTTCTCTTGCTCATCTCCTTTTAATCCTGGTGCCTGTAATCTGCTCTTTTCCACACCTTTAGCTAATGATCTTTATTGGTTTTTACCCTTGAACAAGTTCTCTAAAGGCCTTGTCTTGAGAAGGGGTTTTTACAGATTTGACATATAAGCTTTCATTCAGTCCATATTATTCAGAAATGTCTTTTTCATGTGTTGAGGCTCATCCCTCCAGAGTCTGTAGCATGTCAGAGGGTAGACCTGGGGCTGAGCTGGAGCTGTGATATATTCCTTCACACAGTTGCCTGCTATGGAAACTCAGATAGTTTCCTTCCCTCTGTTAAATCATGTCACAAAGATGGTGCGAGTCAGCTTCTTTACGTTTCTCTAAACTTTAGTTCCAGTTCTGTGTGCCCATCCCTGTGAAATCATCCATTAGCATCAGATGATCTGGGAACAAGTCTCACCCACAAACTGCATATCCTGAGCACAGACTCTGTAACAAAGGCACTGTTGGAGGTTGGTAAGTGCTCTTCACTGTCATTCAGAGCTAAACCTCACAGAATCTTTTCTCACTTTATTACACAATAGCTGGAGGTAAACCAGGTCTTAACTGCATAGAATTTTATGTTGCCTTTACTGCTGTAATGTCAATTAGCAGATGTTTTGAAGGTGCAATAGCAGTCAGTGTCACCTGTCCCCACATAAATATGAAAAACTGATCAATTTTCTTTTAACTTCATTTCATTAGCTTTAGATCTCACTGATTTATCAAGCACAAAGCAGTGCATTTCTGCCACTGCAGTTGTCCCAGCATAATATGAAAAAATCCTACTTTGTTTTGTTTGGGGTTTTTTGTTGCTTGCTGATTTGGTTGCACTAGATGAAATTTTAAAAAAAAAATTAAGTTCCTTTAATTATGAGAAAAGTACTGGATGAAAAACATAAGTTTGTCACAAGACTTTGTCCAATACCTTGAAATAGTCATGAAGTGTGAAGGTCTATGCTGTGTCATTTGGTTATTCTAGGACACTTATACAAGCTGGAATTATTAGTAACTGTTGTTAAATAGCTGGGTCATCAGGTCAAAACAAATTTATTAAAAGATTTTGAACAATGAATGAGGGAAGAAGGGTATGGTGAAGAAACAGGCAGGATTATCCCAACATGAAGGACTTCTAGTGCAATTCAAGGTGTGTGTGAGGGCACTGGGAGATTAGAAATCCTAGTCAGACCCTCAGACCATGGATAACAATGCTTAGGGAAAACCTTAATCAGCAGCTGCCTGAGCCTATGCTGGTGTCCAGAACTATTCCTGATGGTCAATAACTCATTGTGGTACCTGCTGAAAGTGCATGCTGGAAGACATTGCTCTGTTTTCCAAGATTTTCTAGTAGAAGAGGCACACAAGGAGAAGACAAAAGCCACCACAGTTTGGCAGATTAGCACTTGACTGTGTTTATTTCTGTAACAGAATTAATCATACTTTGGTATTTTGTTTCTTTATACTAAATTAATTTCAGACTCTATGTATGGGTGGGAAAGGGTATGAAGGACCATTGCATTCTTTTGTGTAAGTAGTAGAAATTAAGGGTTTGCATGAGAAAAGACAGAAATAGAGAACGGTCTTTTAAAATACGGTGTAGGGCATGAAAAGCATTTATTTTTATCGTCTCAAAGGATTTATAAGCACTAAACAAAATTTAAGAATCATGATCACTTGCATTTCCCTGGAAAAAGGTTGAAAAATGCTATGCAACATCTCTATAATTTCTGAGTGGTTATCAGCAGTATAATAAACTCAACATCAGTTTAATCCTCATTACTTTTTCAGCGATCTGAACTAAAACATTTTGGACTTTGGTCACTTCTGCAGATAAGGACAGCTTGGAAGAAAAATTTAAGACGACATTTTCATAAAACTAGGCCAAAGAATCACAATATATTTTCCTTCTGGAGACAAGCGATTGGAAGGTATCTTTAAAATCTTATAAACTAAAGAGTAGTATCAACTAGTAGGGTAGCACAGAGGTAGCTGAAACTGGGTTGTGGATTTTCTTGAAGCTTTTTCAGTCTTGATAAGGTTTTACATTCAGTACAGATGGAGTTTCCAGCAGGATTATCTTTCAAAGCATCTGCAGCACTTGAAAAGAATCTTCTTTGTGTACACACAAATCATTTAATAAAATACCCAGAGAAAATACAGCTCCCTGGATCCTGGCAGATAGCTGACCAGAAGGAAACTTTCTTCTCTAAAGCTGATTCACCTGCAAAGAAAAATGTATTTCTACAGATATATGAACTAGAGTGATTTATTCTAATAAAATCTGTCTTTCCCCAATTTTCCTATGAATACAGGGTTATTTATGAGTGAGTAGGGTTCACAACTGTTCTAAAATGTACACATACATAGTTCTGAAGAGGTACCTTATAATCTGCCATTGAAAATCCAGCCTATGCTGCAATGGCCCTTGGGTTGTACATCAGAGGCATCATAACTCCACGCTGTCACCAAAAAGACAGCACTAATTGCACAACCCTGTCACTGTGTTTTGGAACTAGAGGGTGACACATTTTTGAATCAGTTAGATTAAATGCTTTCAGATGCAAAGCATCGTTTAGAACTGGAATGCGTTCCCACAAATTATTCCAAAGACCAAAATGAAATGCATGAAATTGAAAAAAGAGCTATCAGTTTATGAGCTAATAATGACAAATATATAGATGAGGTTTTATGTATTACCAGTATTTATGTGACTGAATAACAGTGATCTGAATAATAGGATCTATTTATAATATATACGTTGTGCATAAGTATGACACACAGACTTGAAGAGGATAGTTTTCTTATGAACATCTTTCTCAGCATTTTTTCTTTGTTCTTCTGAAGCATCTGGTAGTGAATTCTGTAAAAGTCCTTGTCAAAACCAGTCAGCTTTTTGGTTTGAGTTTGGATAACAAACCCCATTTTCTAGCTGCACACAAGACTGTGTAGGACTTTATAATGAAACTCTGGAAGGAGAATTATACCTCATATATAAAGAAATCTACCCAGTGAATTTTTTTGGAAAGTGGTAGAGGTAAAACATAATAGAAAATGCTGAAATAAAACCATGCTGTTGCCTTGTAGTCAGCATTCTGCACTGCACAACAAGAATTCCCTTGACTGTAACAGGAATACCCTTCAGGCTACAAGGACAGGTAAATGAACCAACAGAACAGTACCAGCTCCTTTAAACTCTTTATCAGTGATGCCAGTTTTTAAGTAGCATTTGATTGTTGCTGGGAAATAGGTATAATTGCAATTAAACTGGTACCTTCCAGGATCAAAATGGAAAGTTTGGTGTAAAACTGTGCCCACTGGTACTGGCAATAGCTACTGCTAATGATCCCAGATGCAGCATAACTGATTGGCTCACTGTTCAAGCTTCTGTGAAGAAAGCATTTGGGAGAATTTTCCTGATTTGCAGCTCTCTGAGGCTGATGTCATGGTTCACTAGCATGGAAATTTTCCCCATAAGACATGGACTCAGCTTTAAGCTGCAAGGGAGTTTGGGACCTATGGGTTTTGCATTGTTGGTTCCTTTTATTATACAAAATATTTCCTACGTGTAAATACCTCTTCAGTGAGTCACAACAATAGTTCTGAGCAGAGCTAAATTAAATACAGCATAAATTTAAACACACGTAATCTTTTTAGACATTAGCAAGATAATTTTCCCATTATTGCTAAGTGTGTTTATAAGGATAACAACTATTCCAAAAAAAAAAATTAAAAGTTCCATTTGAATGGATCATTTGTTCCCCTTATTGTTTAAACTTTTGTTCTGCAAAGCTTAATTATAAATGAATGTCAGTAATGGTGACTTTTTTTCCTCCAAAGTCTAGTGCTACAAGGCCCTTGCAAGTACAGGGTGCAGAGAGATCACAGATGCTGGTACTCCAACATACTTGGAGCCCATGGCTTCAGTGAGACAAACTGGATTTCTTGCTGGGCTGAAGGAGGCTTAACAATACTAGCTTCAACCTAAACACAAGTAAAGATGATCAATATACTGCTGTGCTTGGGAAATAACTCATTAGTTATTAGTTTTCAGAGCAATCTTAGACTTGTACTCAGTCACACAAACATTTTACTGCAGGTTAGCAAACTGTGCTCAATTAGTTTTCTGTTCACAAACATTACAAATAGTTATTGTGCAACACCCCTCTGCTTTTGGATTTATCCTGCAGTCTGGTCTTAGGATAGTCCCCTAGTTGTTGTGATAAATACTTCACCTACTCAGCATTTACATCAAAAGCCTGTACAAATAGTGAACATTCTGTTAAATTACTTAAAACTATGAATCAATCCATACTGAATTTCCTCCTTATTTCCTGAAATGAGCCACCACTTTGCAGGAACACAGGGGATTACTCCATGGCAGGTGTAGGATCAGGCTCATCCCTTCCTGATAAGCAGGACACCTCAGCCAGGAAGCCAGGAGTTCTCAGTCCTACAAGACATATCTGCAAGGTGATTTGAATTCCTATCTGGTGATGACCCTTTCTCTCTGCCATGACAATGAGGCAACCTGAATAAGCCTGTGGTCCTAGGCTGGGCACCTGAGCTACAGGCAGGTGGGTGTAGTGAAGCAGAATTCAGGTTTTTTTAGCTGTCTAAGCAGTTGTAAGTCATCAGTGGTACCCAGGAGCCCTGCAGAATTCCTGCTGCACACACACAAAAGGTGACAGCTGCTGATCTAAAAAGCAAGTAACAAACACTTGAGAATAGAGAAGACCATTTTAAAGAGGTGATTAGGCAGTGATAGTAAACTTTTGAAGACTTTAAATGACTCAGAGAATGCATAAATTATTTTATAAGCTAAGGCATAGGCCACAGACAGGCAGCTGTGAAGGAAAGCTTTTCCAGATTCTCTGCAAGGACTGACTTCTGAATATCACGACTACTGGTACAAAACGGAAGTTAGAAGGTAGATCTAGTCTGTCTAGAGACAAAGGTTAAGCATTTTTTGCTTCTGTATTTGCAAGGTGATTTTATGGAGCATTTAGTATACTAACACTCTTGTACTGGTGATTAGATAAAGAAGGTCTTTGCCCTTGGGCACTACTCTTTTGGCCTTGTACACAAGCTCAGTCTGTAGTTCTTCTTTGCAGGTAAAAAAACCCTTGATATTCTTTGCTTAAAATCTAATGTTTGGGCAAGATTTATCCTAAATAGATTGGCCTGTGTTTTAATAACTTCAAAAGTATATGAACATTACTACTAAAACTCTTTTCTTTCTGTTAAATTGCATTGCATGTGCATTCTTGAATGCAGTTTTTCTTTCTACTTCTTTACTATTTTATTTGGCCATGGTTTTCAACAATTAAGGTGTTTAGCAAAGTTCTTTTAGATTTAGGGGGTTTGAGTATTTTGAAAATTTGGGGAACTGATTCCTTGTACTCTTTTTCCTCCCAGCTGTCAATCCTTAATATAGTATATGTTGGTACATGAGCTGCTTTCAAAGATACAACTAGCATGAAGAAATTTCAGCCAGTCAAAGTTTTGTTACAGACACAAAAAAGATAAAGGAGAAATGCATTGCTTTCATATTAGGAAGTGAGGAAAAAGTAGTGCTATTTGAGTAAAAGATTTTTGGAAACTGTTTCACAGCAGCTTAGGAAACTTCACACCAAAGAGCTTTGCATACTGCACACAGAGCTTTGAGGATATGCCACACAGTCTGTCCAGGAAGAGTGGTAACTTGGGGAGGAGTGACTTGAAAGAGCAGAGCACACTTCACTTTGGACAATTATGATCCACTTCCTTGAAGCAGGGGAAGAATATCAAGTACCATTACAAATGTATGCAAAGATACAAGTCTGCGAACTGGTCCTTTTCAAGTCTGTGCACGGAGCACCTTCTGCAAAGTGTCTGCTGACCTTTATGAGCCCTGACAACCTTGAGCTACTCTTGGTGTTAAAGGTAGCAGCTGATTGGCAGAAAATATTTATAATTAAATGCACTTTTTCATGTTTAATTTTTCATGGGTGCTGTTCACTGCAGGTCACACAACATGGATTTGATGGATTTGCACTGCATATTTTTTGCACAATTGGGAACTGAAGAGGTTTCTGAACTGAAAAGACCCTTCTGCACATGCAGATTTTCCAAAAGCTCCCTCTTTCAGTGAAGCCTGAGCAAGGTGATTCTCCTTTGGGTTTTCTTGAAAACAAAGATTGTGAATCATCCTCATTGGAAGAGATTCTGGAAGCTGGAAGGAGATGAGGATGATGCCTTTGTCAGCTCTTTCAATTCGATCTAGACCTTATTTTCCTGAAAGACATCTTACAGCTCCATGTTCACAGCTGGCTGCTCCAACAAGTTCCTCATCCTTGCATAGTATAAACTGTGTGGGATTCCATAGTCTTAAAGAATAATGAGCTTTTCCATCTGCTTTTCACATGTTCAGTCATTCTTCACAGACAAGTCTCACTCTGAAGGTCTCAAGCCACACAGTGCTAGATGACTGCTCTCAATCTTTAAGTGGTTAATCCCATTTCCAGTGGCAATCCAGAAATTCTAGGCACTCGTGCTAGGGAGCTGATGGTCTACCAGAAGGACACTGGAAGATTTGAGCAATTTAGATCTCTCCCTAATGATTCAGTTGGTGTCAGGAGGTTCTGAGAATATCAGCAATGGAATGAGAAAGTGGAAGATGAGCTGGCGAATCTGGTGGCATAAAAATAGCTGTCTCGTACTAGTTCTGGGAAGGCTGGAAGAAAAAATGCCCTGTGCTATTCTAGGGCATGGATATTTCAACTTAAAGATTTCAAGATGTTCCTCTCAAGATATCAATAAGGTCCCTCTGAGTCAGATATGAAGAATAGAGAGCTGGCAAAAAACTCCCAACGAGTCCATTTTACAAGTTTTTTACAAAGGACAGTATTTGAACTCTTCACATTATGTTAAATTTTTATTTCTTTTGAGACACCTCTATTTCTGAAAGCAGTAAGCAAGATTTTGAAGTGTATCTTTGAATTTGTGCAATGGTCTAAGACCTTCCCTTTCCACTAAAACATTTTTTGCCCTGAAGCTACACGCAATTGTTGTACTAATGTAAAGGAAGCAAACAAACAGCAAGAACACACATACAAAAGACAAAGAATTTCAGTTTTACTGAGTTGTAGTTTTGCTGCATTTGGTCTATGCCTTTGCCTGGGGTTATTCTGACAAAATCCTTATTATTTGGTTACATCTGATGAAGAAGAAAGGGGATTGCAAGGGAGAAAAAGGAGCTAAAGGGCATAGGGATTCAGAAATATTATTTCAACAAAATCTTAAATCTGTTTTGTTCCACTGTTTCTGAGAAGAAAAACCCACTGCTGTCTCAGAAAAAATGTCTTATATGGTTTGTATAACCAATCTGGTAGCGGATAAGGAAGAGAAATGAATCTGTATTTCTTGCAGGCTGGGCATGTCCCCTGCCTGCTGGGTTACAGAGATGGTTTAAACAATCCTTCTCTCCTAGCAATATGGGAAGCAGAGATATTTTTTTTTGTTGGTTTCTTTTTATGCAGTACAGGGTAGAACAACTAATAAGATGGCCAGGATGTACAAATTTGCTTCCTCCTGAGAAAAACTAATAAAACAGTGGTTCAGCACTCTCTTTAAAAGTGGAGCACAGATTCATTTGCTACTTACACAAGCAGTCTTGGAGATGCCATAAACACCAGGCTGTTACCTGTTGAAAATTGCCTGTTGTCACATTCTCTACCTTTTCAGAAGACCTGTGAAAGATGTGGATTTTCTCCCATAACACAGGAAGGGAGCATCTTTGACATCTTAAATATGCATGTGGAATGGGAAATCCAGCAGTGCTCAGAACAGCTATGCACATTTGTTAACCCAAGACAAGAAGAGCTGTATTTTTGTTGGACCCAAAAACAGATCTTTAAAAACTATGACACCTAATATTGCTGGTCAACATGAAAATCAACATGAAAACACTTTTCAGGTGTTTGACTGCTCCTGAGAAAACCAAAGACTTCTTGTGGCCTTTCATGCCCGCTTTCTTTGATATCAAACAAAGTGTTTCTGGGCCTGACCCAATATGTACTAAAATCTATATCTTCAATAGACATGGTCTTTTTCATGCCTGGCTAATATACAGCAAAAAGTCTGAATCTGTCTTATTCTCTTGCCCAATATTACCCTTCTGCTAAGCTTTTCTTACCCTATATATATAAAAATCTATTTTCCTATATGTTTTTATTTGTATTTTCCACATAAGCATAAACATTTGCATTTCAGATATGCAGTAGCTGAAAAAAGTGAACAAGCATATAAACACTTTTCACAGAAATTGCAACTAATCATTAAAATTTCCAAACTTGGGGTGTTTTTTTTAATTTTCTTTTTTCCCATAGTTTCCAAAATAGTTGTGTCTGTTTCTCATGACTGAAGAATGCAAGGGAATATTGACAACTGGCACATACTAAAACTGTAATATTTTCCTACATGTTTAAATCTAAAAACATTTCTTTAGTGTAAGATAAGTTCTTGGAGATCCAGAATTCCAAGTACACTATGAGCTCCTGAATATCTAGAATTTAAAATTAATTCTTCAATTAAAACCCTGTCCAGAGTATTAATGCTATTATTTTGGAGATAAACTAATCAGCTGTACTACATTTTTTCTGTCTTCTGAAGATGAAACTCTGTTCCAGTATCATGACTTTTTCAGAAACCAAGTCATTTGAGCTCAAAGCACTGCTTCTGGGAGCCTTTGTGGGAAGACAAAAGTGTACATGGCCTGTAGCTTCTGGGGGTGACAGACTAAGCTATACATCGAGTTGAAAACCTACATGGTCACATAAAATCTCACAAAAATCTTAAAGTAGATCTTGTAAGGGTCATAACAAAGTTTGACTGGGCTTCCAAAGGGTGCAGCCTCTAGGGGACAGATGTTTCTGCAGGAGGCACGGACAAGAGAAATATTTGCCCTCTGCCAACCATGTCACTGTAAGTCACAACCAGACAACGTAAGTCACACCAGACAACACATCCATCGTTCTGCCTGTTTCTCATTCTCATATTCTTCTGAGGAGCATAGGAGAAGGAAGCTTGGAGAAACAAGCTCCCTCCCCACATACTTCCAACTAAAGTTATATTTTCAGCAAATAACAAGAAAAAATTAGGATCCTAATACAGAAGGACTGTTACAGTCTTGATAAGAAGCTGTCTGTCACTAGTGCCTGTAACAGGCATGAGAGGAGCTCACTTGTCACCTTCATCCTTTGGCTGGCTGCCATGTGCCATGGGACTCCACAAGACAAGGACATGCACCAGGGGAATATCTGGAGAGAAGGCCCTACTCAGTGAGAGCCTCTGCTTCTCTGCACACACATGTCAGGGTACAAATGGCCTCGTAGCATATCCACTGATATTCTGATTATTTCAGCTCAAGGGAGCTGCCTGAAAGAAGGTAAAGAATTAAAAAATATATTTTTGACACAGCCATCCACTACCATTTAATATAAACTAAGGAACAATGCATTTAGGACAATTCACTCTCCAAGTCCAGTTCAGTGTCTTCTACTTTTGCTTCTCTGTTGTTTTTCATAACATATTTTTCTATGCCCAACACACCCTTTCCACTGAAGAACCAGTATTCTACTCTTAAGACCTTATTAACAACACTCTCTGTATTGATTCCCTCATGAGGATTGTCATCAATTCCAGTAGTTCATAACATGAATTAATGGTGTGTTTTGATTTATAAAATATTGCAAGGAACTTCAAGCCAGGCTGATCATCCTTTTCTGTTGTTTTTGTCAGCAATTTTATAAAAAAATTAGTGTGTTTTAAAAACAATGTAAATGAAATCTTGCCTTTATTCTTATACTTAAATGTATTATCATTTGAACTATGATACTTCTTATTTAATTGTGCCTCATCTTTTCACTGATTTCTACATCCAAACTTCTGAGTTAAGCAAGAACTTATAAGGAGAAAGTTACGTTAGCAAAATATGAAATAAAAGATTATCTAGTTAGATATATAATTCTGTTGTGTTACCAGTGAGCATGACATAAGGAGTCAGATACCACAGATAGTAAAACTGGGAATTAGAAGTAAAAGCAAAGTAACACCACCCTAGTCATACATGTACTTTTCTGTGCAGTGAGTTTTATGTGGTTTCATCTGGGGGACAATGCCTGAAATAGCTGCCTGGGTTCATTTAATTCCTCAATTAATTAATTTCATACTATTCCATTTCTTTTGTATCTCAGTTTCATGTTTGCTCCTCTTCCTCACTTCTTTCCAAACAGCAATATTGTTCCTTTCCTCTGTTGCTTTTCTCTGCTTCTCCCCTTCTGTACCTTCCCATTTTCCCTCAAGCCCCTCTATTTCCCCTCCCTCAGGCTCCTCTCATTATCTTTCCCTCCTCACACTCTTTTATGTGCTGTTTTTTCTTTTTGTGTGTGTCTATTTTTAACTCTTCCCAGGACGTTTCCTGAGACACTTTCCCCCATCTCTCTGACCCAGAGTGACCTGCACACACTGACATGCCACCATTTTTTGCCCAAAGTTCATCTGTACCCACAGTACCACACTCCACAGCACAGGCAGGGAGCAGGAATGACTAAGAAATGTTGTGCTGACAGGGGAGGATGTTGAAAGCCAAGGAAGTCAGACAAGGAGAGAAGAGGGAAATTCTCCTGTTAAATTGCAGCCACCCTGCACTTCTCTGCAGCTTACTTTCCCTCTCTTGTCATTCTTAACTCTTGAACAAGCCACATTTTCTCACTTGGGCTTCACTCACGATGGTCAGAGTAATGATTTCTCTCCATTTGCCCTGCAAATGTCCTTCCTGAGGAAGCAATACCTTTCCACAGCAATGCTCTAGGTTTAGGATTTATACCAGGTAGTCTTTATGGCTGTGCCCTGCTGGCACATCCAAGATCCAATCAACGAGTCAAGGGCATTACTATATACTGAAACATACACTGATCCCATTCATTCCTCATTATATTAGCCAAATGTTCAATATATCACCAGTTTTAGATTAACCTGTGGTGGTGGATTCTTAATATTTTTAGGTTCTGGTCTTTCTTGTGTGTCTACCCAACTCCAGACCTAAATTGAAGTCTTTTTTTTTGTGCCGATTTTCTGCCCTTTTTTCAGTCTTTTATTTCACCTTGGCTGTACCCTGACAGCCAAGTGGATAGTGGAACCTCAGCATGGGGTGCTGGTCAATAAATAAGTTTTTATTGTCCAGCAGCCCATGCTGAGGTTCCACTATCCACTTTCTGCCTCCCAGAGCCATCACTCAAGTCAGAAGGAAACCTCTGCAGAATAATATTTGTCTCCACTTTTTTAGTTGTCATGTAGTTGTACTTCTACTGCTGCTCTTGACATCACCAGGTAGGAGACACTGACACCCAGGATGGCTGGCAGCTCCCTCACCTTTCCCATATCATTGCCAGAGGCTGGCCCCTCTCCCTCACCTCACCATACAGCAGCTCAATGAGCTCCCCCTGAATGCTGTCCCTTTGTCCTTGGCCAGTCTGGACCAGCTTCCCCTGACACTGCCCAGGGGAGCACCCCAGCATTTTGCACCACAATTTGCTTCCTCCAGCTGGGGTCTGTGTTTGCCACAGTCTCAGCAAACCAGGAGCAGGGTTTTAGCAGATGCTCCAGTGCAGGGATCCACCTCCAGACCAGCTCCTAACAGCTGCTGGCAGCAGGGAGCGAGTTAGCAGTGGCACCATGACATTTTCTAGGCTCTCTAGGCTCTTCTCTCAGAAGTCTCTCCTAGCAGCAGGCACACTTTCTGTCCCTGTTTTCCTCCATTAATGAGCTCAGCTGATTAGCCCCCTTGCTGCTTCAGTTTCTCCAAGCCACAGTAACACAAGCACTGCCTGCACACATTTTCTTGACTCCTAAACAGGGATTGTTCTTTTCTCTGTCTTGACCTTTTTCCTGTCCTTCTTCAGCTGCCTTTTATCAATAAATCACAACAGGACCTGGCTTTGATTTCAAAGTATGGTAGAAGTCTCTATGCTTCCAATTAATTCATATTTAGTGAAACATTGTGCAGCCAAAGCCCCAGCTGCTGATATCTTTTATCACCTAAAAATACAGAATGATGGAGCAGAAAACTTTTTAGTGCTTTGTGCTTTGACTCTCTGGTGAGCCAGTGGGACCAAAAAATGGAATTTAAAGCTGCCTGAGGCAGATTGCAGACGTGCCAGAGAAATTGAAGAGAGTGCACTGGAGAGGAAGAAAACGCCTCCAGAAAAATAAAAAATAAAAAAAGTTTTGAAATGTTCAGATTTACTTCATGCAGTTTGAACACAGATGCATGAGCACTGTCACCATGATTGCTGCTCATGACAGTCCCACTTCTATTCATGGTATTCTTTGCCAAGCTGGTGAGACACTTTTGCTGAAGGCCACAAGCTCTGTCCCACATGGCTAAAAGCCTATCACTTCTTTATGTGTCCCCAGGCAGTGTCCCCAGGCAGTATTCACAGGTCTTAAGAAACAGAAAGAATGTTGAACTTCTAGGACCTGATGGGGCATAACCTTGCTTTTCTACTGACATTTTTTTTTCTGACTGAATCACTGTAGTTACTTTTTTTGTGTGTGCAGATGTTATCTATTCTTTCAGTGCTATGGCTAGGGTTTTTTCCCTTTTCTAACTGGTTTCTCATTTGTCTCTCCTGAATTTCATTGTCCATATTCCATGTCCCACTTACCTAGTAAGACACAGAATATTCAGAATATTACACTGCCTGTTACTAATTTTGTGACCTGTTTGGGTGTAACAGGAACAGGCAAAGGGTTCTTGGTGTGTCACTGCTGGGAGCAGAAACTCAGAAATGTAGAAAGCAGTACTTTGGTCATAACATTGAAGCCTCTGCTATTCCCACTGTCTATTCATGCCTGAAAAATCACAGAAGAAAAATTTCTGAGGTTGCTGGGAGCTCTCATTTGCTAGGGCAGTGACAATAAACAAGACTGATATGAGTGGTTAGAGAAAGGGGAGTGAGTTCAACAGTGACTCACATCACACATCTTGCATTAGACAGAACAAGATGAATTAAACCATCCACACAGACAAGGGGAAAAAAATCAAGAAAGCAATGCTGTGCAGGCAAAGCTAGGATATCAAAACCAGAAAATGCTTCCCTGAACACAACTGTATTTTTTTCCTTATTCTTTACATGTCAAAGGTGCTTTAAAATGTTTTAAAACGTGTGTGTGTGTAACTTCTGAAACCAGTAGTGTGATTACGAATACTAAAAAGCACAGGTAGATGTAAAAAGACAACAATTCAGAGGCAAGTCAACTACTAGCACATTCTCTGCTTTATGGGGCTTTTCCTCCCCAGGAACATTTGATTTCTACTGGCTTTAGTTATTTATGACTTAAAATAATGACTTGGAAATTGAGAAATGTGACCCTGGTTCAGGATAGCCTTAAAAATGTGTTTCAGCAAGTTTCAAACTGTTCTTCTGTATTGACCTAAATGTTCTCAACAAATTATACAAAATTATACTCTGGGATGCTCTCTGGTCTGCAGAATTTATCTAATGAATCAAACAACACTTTGGTGCTTGTAGGGACAGCTGTGAGGTTTATGCATTATAAAAATCTTTAATAATGCATAGGATGTGGAAAAAAATTATAAACGGATACTGAGAAGAGAGACTCAGGACATTGTATGAAGTCATGAATAGGGGCACCTGGCATGGTCATGACAACACAAAATTATAAATTAATTTATTTAATAGAAATAGATTGTTCCTTGGCACATAGGACTGCCTTCCTCCTCCGTGACAAACATCCTGAATGGGAATGCAGTCATTCTGGAGAAAGTGTGAAACTTTTAATTTGCTGGAGCAGCAGAGAGACTGAAGGAGGACAATTCAAATTGTACATTATGTGGCTATTGCAAAGGTTTATTTATTCTATTTAGTCCTGGCTCAGGGGACTGGGGATTGCTGGAGGAGCTGAGAAAGCCTCAACGTGTTAATTCAGGGGTGATATTCGCAAAGTTTGAATGACTGCAGCTTTGTGTCCAGAGTTTTAAATACATCTTGGAGATATGGCTTCAGATCTGGGAATAATCCCATTGCTTTTGCCTATTTGGAATATTCCCTTTCTTTTTATCTTGGACTCACTGAGTCATTCAGCCGATTTTACAAAGTCCAAAATACAGACTCTATTTTCATCCTTATCTGTTCTGTGCTTAGTGCCAAATGTTTGCAGCTTGCCTGTTCACTGAGCTTGCTGATATTTCCTTCTTCTGCTCCACCTCCTTGGCCCCAGTTTGCTCCAGTGTTGAGGCTCCACAGTCTCCAACAGGGTGTCACATCCCATCAAACTTTGGCCCCCTTTATAAACCAGGCACTGTTTGTTTTACATATTTCATCCAGTGGTTCTGATCCTTGGTTTTTCACTGGGTCCCACCCCAATAGTCTCTCAATATCTCTTGTTTACAAAATTTGAAGTCTCACTGCTGACTTCCATTTTGCCCGTCTAGAGAGAAAAAGAATCATTTTTCTACGAGGGATGAATATCAAATGCTGTCATTTGCTGCAATTCAAACAAATTCTAATCTTATGGCTGTCCCTCATGCTTTCCAGATGTCAGAGCTGTTCGTTTTCTGTAACACAGTAGAGCTGGACAACCTACACCTGACAGCTGGAATAAAATAGTTGTTTATTCTGAATAAAGTAGACATCGTTTGACAAAAGAGCCAAATTTCCTATTTAATAGAAAAAATTGATGAAAAAACAAAGAAATCTTGAAGTGCTTGAGCCTGACTCTTAGATCAGACCCTTCATGGAATACAGATGCTCAGCCTTACAAGGATAAGGAAGCCAGCAATTAAAAAAAAAAAACCAAAACCAACAAAACACACACACAGAAAAATCCCCAACCCACATTTTAAAAGTGGCGTGTGTTTTGCCCCATATGTTTTGATGGTACTGTTGGATGAAATGTTTGTATAAAACTTAGCTGACATCAGGCCACAGAGAAGGGTTACAATACAGCCCAAATGTACACTGCATTTCCTTAATTTCTTTTTATTTTCACACCTCCTGCTTCTATGGACTATTTTTCTTATGGTTATGTGGCAGATAGGGAACACCACTCCCCATACTGACAAGAAAGTATGTGTTAAATCTCCACATATTATTTTTGAGCACTATTTCTGACTTCTTCACAGAGGATAACTCTGGAGTATGCCAGGGGCTCTTGTATTTGAATTTCTTTAATCCATCAGTGACTATGGTCATTCATTCAAATCTGAATGTTACTAGAAAATCTTAAAATCCTAAATTCATCTGGAGAAACATATTTCAGACACATATTTTAGTTGGCTGGCTGGGGTAAACTCCAGATCTAGACTTTCTACCTCTATTAGATACAGGCATTAATCTGAACTTGCCCTATACTCATTAGAAACTTAAATGTCACAGCAAGAACTTCTTTTCTTTCTAGCCATCAGTTCCAGATTTAGACTAGTTTAGGTAATCTTTCAAACCACATCCTCCAAACAGAGGTGCTCCTTTTTCTTCATTTCTTTTTGTTCAGATCCAATCAAGAACCCAATAGGAGACATCACATAGGCATCTGTCTTAATATCTTTCCCCAGATTCTCCTTATCTGACCTTTGTTACTGTCTGAATCATCTTCTATGGCATTGAAGTGTAACTTCATTCCTTGTCACTGGATATTTTGCATTGCATTAAAATTAATAGTCCCACAAACATCTCCTCCAGCTCTACTTGCTTCAGTTCACATACATCACCCTGCCACAGTGCAGCTAAAATCTTTGCAGCTACCATTCTGACCCTTTTTGCTTAGCTCTTTGTGTGCTCCTTTATTTCATGGCTCAGCTGCCTTTTGTCACTGGGCTACTAACATATTTCTGCAGTCAGTGGGCATTCAACTTAATTACTGTGATCCTGGGTCGTTGCCAAATTATTTTAAATATCCACTTGAAAGAATAAATGAATGTAGAAAAATTGTCTTATGAATAAGATAATTTACATACATTTATATCAACTTACAAGAAAAAGGCCCATGTGAACCTCATGAGGTTCAGCAAGGCCAAGCACAGGGTTGGGGTAACCCCCAGTATCGATGCAAGGTGAGGGAGGAAAGGATTGAGAGCAGCTCAGAGGACAAGCTCTTGGGGGTGCTGGTAGATGAGAGGCTGGACATGACCTGGCACTGTGCACTTGCAGCTCAGAAAGCCAAACGTGTCCTGCCACAAAAGTAACATGGACAGCAAGTCAAGGGAGGGAATTCTGCCCTTCTGCTCTGGTGAAACCCTGCCTCGAGTCCTGTGTCCAGTTCCGGGGTCTCCAGCACAGGACCTGTTGGAGTGAGTGCAGAGGAGGGCCATAAAGCTGATCAGAGGGATGGAATACCTCTCCTGTGAAGACAGGCCGTGAGAGTTGGGTTGTTTAGCCTGGAGAAGACTCCAGTGAGATATTATTGCAGCCTTCCAGTACCTAAAGGGGCTTTATAAGAAAGATGGGGACAGACCTTTTAGAAGGGCCTGTTGCCCTATATTTCTTTTATAAGTAAGACATTTTTTATGGTGAGGGCAGTAAAACACAGGCACAAGTTGCCCATAGAAGGGGTCAATGCCCCAGCCCTGGAGACAGGCTGGACAGGGCTCTGAGCAACCTGATCTAGCTGTAGGTGTCCTTGCTCATTGCAAAGGGGTTAACTAGATCCTCAAAAGTCCCTTCCAACCTGAGCTCTTTATTATTCTATATCTGTGTTTATTTCTTTTATCACATGCCCCTGAGGACATAAGCCCACCTCTGATGAAGTGAGAACCATGACAGGGACCAAAGCCTGACCTTCAGTCCAAATGTAGTTTGCATTGCTACAAGTGGAGTTCCAAAATCTTACCAGACAAGAATGGCCTGGGTCTAAGTTGCAAAATGCAGATTTGCCTATTTTAGAGTGTGGATGCTATCAGCTCCCCAGACACTCAAGTTTCAGGTCCAGAACAACATCAACATAAGTTTACCATTTTGCATTTTCATTAAAACGCTACCTTCTGCTGCCTTTCTGAGGGATGCTGCCAGTGTGTGCCCCTGAGGGGAAATAGCTGTCAGGCAGCCCCACCAAACAGCTTGCTCCTGCCTGTGAAAATGTGGAGAGGATCAGCAGTTTGAAAAGTTCCTCACAGTCTTCAAACAACTCTCCCAAGCAAAGTGAAGTGAGGAGGAAGAGCCCTGCCTCACCAAAGGCAGGCTGTGCCTCTGTGTGCCGTACTGCAGTGAGGGGAAGAGGGAGGCTGAATGCAAAACATTCATGGCCTTGAATTCCACTGAAAATTACTGACTGCTTTAATTAGTGGGAGCCCTGCCAGGTTTCCACCTGACAGCCTCTGTGAGGCTCCCAGTTGCCAGGTTTGCACCAGTTTTATCAAGACACTGAATGCAGCAGCTGAAGAGCAATGGCTTCTTCTGCCTTCTCCAGCTTCAGGCAGCACCCAGTCTTAGCTGCTTGAGACCAAACACTGGTGCAGACAGATGCTCTCATGAGCACAGAACTGAGAAAGGTGCAGCATCTGGAAGGTATTTGTCAAAAAAATTTTCTTCTACTTGTTCCTCTCCAAATATTACTTGCTTCCACTGCAAACTTCCTTTGCTATACATTATTTAAATAATTTTATCTTCCAAACATATGCTTATCTCAATAGGTATGTAGAGTCCCCAGACTGAGAGTCATTTCTGCTGAGGCAGCAGCAAAAAAAACCTTTGTCTATCCCAGTGTGGCCT
Source organism: Dicaeum eximium (assembly GCA_013396995.1). Classification (NCBI taxonomy): domain Eukaryota; kingdom Metazoa; phylum Chordata; class Aves; order Passeriformes; family Dicaeidae; genus Dicaeum; species Dicaeum eximium. The sequence continues at coordinate 153,760 of VWZP01005875.1, read as the reverse complement.
GACAAATAGAAGCTCCAGGCACAGCTGCCTGCAGTTTTTTGCTGTCCTTTTACCTAGGACTGCATTGATACAACTTTTCCCTGAATTCACTTTAGCTAGGTGTTTCTACAACACCAGGAAACTTTAGTCTGTTACCAGTCCTCTCACAATGTCGTTTGTTTGGGCCTGAAAAGCAAGAATGAGAAAATAGGAGTGAATTCTTCCTCTGGAAATTATTCAATGTGTACCCTTATGCTTCCAACATGTGCTTTTGTAGGGAAGGGCATCCACAAAGAGAGGAAATAAGGGGAAAGATACTGAGAAATCTTCAAAATACTTATGGAAGTCAGGTGGATACTGAAATACTACGGGGTTTGTAAATTTCGTAGACCTACGGCACATTATTTAACGTGTGACAACTTCTACTAAAACCTCCAGATACCACTGGAATCTCTTGCTACAGGTTCTATGCAGCAAAACTCCCCTTGCCATTTTCTCACCAGTACCTTCAACTAGCAGGTCTTACCTGCTCTGCAGTCCTTGCTTTTCATTACTACTGCTGCATTTTATCTTTTAGTCGACTGTCAGTAAATGAAGTCCATTGCTCCCAGGAGTTTCTACTTGTTTCATGCGATCATTTCTGGTTGCAGTTTTCTCCACATTGGAAATAAAGCTCTCAGTAAAATATTCAGGCAGCATTTCTGCACAGGCACAAGCTATGCTTGCACTGGCTACTGAGAATTTCAGAGAGCAAATTACAGTAGCCAACAAACCTGTCACCGTGTCTTGGCAATGTAGCCAGTTTTGTAGGGTGGCAGACATCTGGGGACAAAAGAGTGACATCCATCCTGCCACCACAGCCACAAAGGAGGCAGCTGGGCTTGGTGAGGTGAAGATTACAGCTGAATGAATCAATGAGAAAAGCCAGCCATGTTTTGGAAGGTGTAGTGGTGTCCATTACCACAGCAAAGGAGCCTTGCTGTCACACAGGCTGTGTAATAGTACATGATGGCAGCTGGAGTTCAATTAATCTGGCTCAAGATGTTACAAATACAGTTTTACACCCTGTTTCTCCACTGACAGGCATTTGTTGCCAGCTGCAGGGGCAGAGGGAATGGGACACATCTGGTACTCTGTGCTCCCATAGCCACCAGGGAGAATGGAGTCATTGCTGCATGGGCTGATCTCTTTCCCAGCCATGGGGCAGGGGAATAAACTTTGCAGCAGTCCAGACTGTAAGCTCCCCAGTATGCTGGCAGCTGGCAAGATTCCTTTTGACTTGGATTGAATCAAGCAGAGAGCAAAAATCCACAAAATTACTGTGGTGATATTTCACTCCCTATGGAAATCTGTAGGCACCAAAATAGCCATTACCTATATCACTCCAACAGTTTTAGCATTTCCTCCTGTATTGCAGTATCAGTGATGAAACTGGGTCCATCTGCAATCCAGCTGACATGTCAGCATCTTACCAGTTTTGGAATTACAGACTTTCAATCCAATAGCAACATAGTGACTAATATCAACTCCTCCTGCTCAACCCTTGAATAATCGCTACTCTGGATGTGATTTTTTTCCATTGGTTCAGTGTCATTAAAAGGTCACATCTGGACAGGATGTAAAAAATCATAACTCCTTTGACTCACTCTGTAGTCTCCCACTCTGTATTTGCTGAAGCATTTCTGCCTCCATGGTAGCTTGCACTTGTCCTTACTAAACTGCTGCCTTTTTTTTTTTTTCAGAGACCACTTTTGCAATTTGTCAAGCTTATTTTGGAGTCTGAGCCTCTCACAGTCTCCAGCAACTTGTTTTATAGGCCAACTTAACATCTCTATTCTCCCCTCTACCATTAAAGTAACCAGCAAAACATATAATAGAAGCAACACTGAGGTTATCTCAAACTTCATGAAAGTTTTCCAAGACACTCTACCCTTTGACAATGAAGCATCAACAGTTTCTTTTTTTAGAAGCCTGTCCACCCAGTGTTATGCCAGTGTCTTCCTAGTTCATGAAGTACACTGGTTTAAAACATTTTACTCCTGAGTAATCTACATTGACAGTTACTCAGTCTGTCCTTAGAGGCTTACAGTTTCACTATTTTCTTGCTGTGTTCCAGAGTTTTTTTCAAGAATTTTATTAGGCGTCTTGATTCTTCCATCTCTTTGCCCTTTTTTTAGCCAGGCTCTGCCTATGTCTTTTTCCAGTCTTTTGGTGCCTCACTCAGTCTGCAGGAGCTGGCTCTGATAATAAATTCATCCAGGCATTGCAGTCTATTTGCTAAAATGACAGAGACAAGGTCCACTAGGCTCAGCTCACATGAAAATATTTTTCTCAGCTGGCTATACCCAGGAGTTCCCCTTCCTCAGGTGAAGGGTGCTATCAAGATATCATGCTGCTAACTGTGCTAGCTACCAGCTCTTGACAGCTCTGGCTGGACAGTGCCCTCCCTCTCCTAAATGGTGGTTAGGAGAGACAAGCTTAGGGGGCAAAACAAGGAGATTCAGTTTAGATTAATAAGCACAGCCTTGTGTGGTGGGCTTCTGTCCACTCTGAAGAGAACAGACACCTTGGCAGGAAGAGAGGGAGTTACACTGGAAATGTGACTAGGACAAAGGGATAAAGGGTATCATAGCTACTTGCATGCAGGAGTAAAATACAGCAAGTAGTTTCACCCCCAGGAGGAGAACAGACAGGCAAAACATTAAAAATTTAATCTTAAAGCTTTTTAAACAAATTAACATCTTACAAAACGGAGAAAAACTTTGCAAGCTTTGAATCCTGAAATGGATTTTACTCTGCAATTATTTTGTCTGTTGTTTAAGGAGAAAAAAAAAAAAGAAAGAAAGAAAAGTTGCCATTTGACAGTGACTGCAACTAATTTAAATCTCAATTTTTCAGGTTAGCTGAAGAGTGAAAAAATCAATTGTTTGCAAAGCTCCTGTCCTGGAGCCTTTGAAAATTACCCTCTAGAGACAACGATTACGGGAGTTATGGTGCAGAACAACATCATGGAAGTTTAAATCAGAACTGACTGAGTTTCAGGTCATTTGGGAAGATGTCATCAGAGCTGGTTTTTAAATGGGGTTAAAAGCAGTTTCTGAAGCAGTAATGAATAGAGTTTGGCCTTCCCTGCACCTCTTCACCTGGCACCATTAAGTATAATTACCTCTAGTGCTCTTCATGCTGACAGCATCAAATGGCAGGTAGTTTTCTTGTTGTAGGTGACATCTCTAAGGTGTGTTGTTGTTTGACTGTGCTGCCAGGAAAGATAAGTGACTTTTACCTTCATTCACCATATTTCCATTCATGGACACCAGGATGTACTAGGAAATTCTTAGGGAATTCAATTCTTCCTTGGAGCTGAAACTCTCTGGCTCTTGGAACAGTTCTGAGTTTATCCCTTGGAGAGCTCAGCAAACAGGTTGCTGCTTTCTTTAGACCTTGACTAATAAGAATAGGTTACTCAAGTGATGAGTGAAAAGGTTAAGACATTATTTTCCCCAGTAATCAGTGGATTAACTAATCTCTGAATACCATTGCTGTTCATGTAGTTCACACAGTTTATTAGTACCACAAAGTCTTGGAGACCAGGTTGTAAGCTTCTCTCAGGTTCAACCTGGTAAAGAACTGATGCCTGGTTCTTGGAGCATCTTCTTCAGGTGTTGGTCATTCCATGCCTTCATCTGCCACAGCTGCCATCAGACCACACACTTGGCAGAAACCACACCTAGGCCACCTATGGAGCTGGTCTGTACAACAGCTGCCTTAACCAGTTATTTTTCATCCCAACAGCAGAATGGAAAAAATAATCTTGGCATGTGTGTATGTGCACGCATAAACCCAAACCTTCCTGGAGTTTAAAGTGAAATCAAAGAGAAAAAAGTTGTAAGTTGTGTGTTGTATTCTTTCTGACAAGCATTTTATTCAAAGCAGTGTAGAAGGCCAGGGATGAGACAGGAGTTCTCTTCACAATACTACAAAAGAGAGGAACCCTCTACTCAGCAAATTATGGGATCAGCTCCTCAGGCTGTGAAGGACATAAGTTTGGGTCCTTTCTCACAGCACCCAATGGCTCCCAGGCCCCAGAGAGGTGTCTGATCTTTGTCCTCAGCATCATCTAACATGGCTTTTCCAATCTCTGGTTTTGGGGTTGGATTTTTTTTTTCTTTTTTTTTGTAAACAAATCCTAACCAGTTACAGAAGTAGCATTGAAGGCTAGAATCAGTCACAGAGGTTGATTTCATTAGGGTGTCTTTATACTTTGTGGACTTCCTGTGTAGGGAACAGATACCTTGTTTTGATTTGAGTTCAATATCAAAAGTGAGAGGTGCTGCCCAGACATTTCCCACGTGAGGTCTGTACTTCTGAAATCAATCCTCTTTGACCTAGAAATGTGCCAGTTTTGGTAACACACAAAGCCTGATCACCCTGACTGCTTTCCCTCAGCTTTGCTTAGAGCTACACTGAATATTCCTATTATTAATACTAGGAAAACCTCATTGGGATTTTGTGTGCTTTAATGTTTCTTGGAAATCACATAAAAGTAAAAGGAAGCAAACATTACAATGTCTCAGTAGTGGATATATTGCCTACAGACAGTGGAAAAAAATGTTCTGAATTTTGCTCCTTGGAGTATTGTTTCTTCTGTCCTCAATAATAAAGAATGAAAAGTTAGTAGTTCACTTGTGGTGCCCAGCACCTTCCCTTTGCAGGCACCCTGAGTAGTCAGGAACATTTCTTTTAAAGCTTTATCAGACAACTGCTTTTGAGGGACAGATCCTTAATGCAGAAAGATCCTTCTGGGTTTTGCTTCTATTAATTTTACATGAGATATTTTTGTTAGCCAGAATTAGATAGCACTACTTATTTATGAATAACCCATGAAGGAATGCATGAGTCAATATGAGACATTTTCCCAGTCCCTGATGCTGGCTATTCACAAATCAAGAATGGCACCTATGCAGAACAGTCACCAACAGAGATATTTCTGTGGTATGCTTGGATTAACTTACAATGAATTACCTTCCCAGATATATGAGTTGTTTTCCCTGAAGCCTGTTTCTCCCATCCTTCCCCTATGGGGAATAAGTCATGATTATGGTGGAGTTTTCTAGCTGTGCACATTGCATGGCCTCAATCTTCTTCCACTCTTTTATTAAACTGTTCTAATACTTGTCCAAATAACATGTCTTTCTCTGGCTCCAAGGAGTTGGGAAAGTCTGGGTAGTATTTTCACTCTGTCCCCTGTGGTGCCCAAGGCCACCAGGACAAACTGCTTGTAGATTATACACATCAACTCTTACAGAGAGACAGTAATTTCGGCATGCTGTAACCCTCTCAGACTCTCCAGAAGAAAATTTGATTCTAATGTGTTTGCTGAAGCACACTACTCAGCCATCAGGGTGTTCATATTGTGTACAAGTAGTATATAGCCCACAGCAATGCAGATTCTAAAGTACAAGCATCTCTATCTGACTTAACTTAAATTTTTCACAGTGTAATGAAGAAGGAGAATGCTGACTTGTAATTTGCCAGAAGCTTTCCACAACTGGTAAAACATCAAGTGAAATTAGAAAGCAGGGTAAACACATTCAGAGCACATGTATGGGCCCTGGAATGCATCCAGAGTACATCAGTGTATGTAGGCAGTAAAACATGACAGTGATTTGTTTTGAATTGACATTTAAATTACAAAGTGGTTATTGTAATTATCAGCAAGTCTAGATTTTAAAGCACATGTTGTTAACTCATAGATATAACCATTAAAACAATGGGCACAAGCTTAATTAAATTTACTAGGATCACTACAAACATTCATGTCCAGAAAAATCTTACTTTCCCTAATTAGTAAGATACAGTTCACTAATATGGTTACTTTGTATGTGTAAGTATGTGAGGTGTACTACATATGTGTATCCCCTAACCAAATACTTCAGCTCTCACTCAGCATTCCTGTAAGAATGTCTGCTTTAGAAATCTGCAGGTTTGGTTTAGTATTTCTGCAGTGTGTATTCCAAGGACACCTAGTAATTTGGCATACGTGGAATTTGCACTGATCCTCTGGATCAATATGAAATTCATACACAGCCAAGAGTAAGCACTGATGATTCAAGACATTCAATGGTTCTGCTCATGGCAGTGAGTCCTCACCTCATTCGAGATAACTGAAGATTCTAAGAATTAAGATCTTCAAGATTTCAAACAACAAAATTAAGCTCAGGCCTTTTTGTCCTTTGAGGGAAGGGGTGAGGTAGTGTTCACCCTGCATAATGAAAAGGGCTTAACTCAGGCTCAGAAGTTTGCACAAACAAAGCTGAAACCCCTTCTGTCAGAATAACAAGTAAAAAGCCTAGCTATTCTGTGTACAGAAGAATTATTAAGCAAATTTTTGAATTCTCTAGTTATTTTGTTTGCATAGCCATATTATGCACTCTAGTCTCCTCTGGAATTGAATTTCAGCTTTTCCTTTCTCATTCTGCCACAGTCCACTTGTTTTTTCAGATGTGCTCCCTTTCCAGACTGTGATGCAAGTCCAACAGATACATGAGCCAACACTAGACAATCTGATTCCAGGAAATAATTAGATTTATTTTTAACAGACCATGTATCCTCTTAAATAATACAAGACCAAAAGTACTAATAGTCTAGGCAAGAGAATCATAAAATTCTAAATAAGTTGGATTGGGAGGGAGTTCTGGAGGTATTTCTAATAGAAAATCAACTCTGTAAAGGCAGCACATTGCTCAGAACCTTCTCCTGTCAATTACTGAGTATGCCCAAGGATGGAGATGTGATTAATACCATTCATGTGGCTCCTGTATCACACTGTTGATATGGAGTGATGCTGACAATGGAAGCAATTCTCACTTCACAAACCACAGATTCACATTTATAATCAATAAACAGTTGGAAGAATTTTAACGTTCTAGTTGAAGCAGATTTCCTGGATTTTTAAGAGCAAAAGGACAGCTGTGATCACATAGTCCAAATTCCTGAGTAACACAAACTGGAAGGTTGCCTTCAGACAGGCTGAAGTAGTGGCCAGGCACTCATATATTCCCCTTCTGTGAAACTCTGAGATCAATCATGCAGCAAGCTTTATGCTGTCAATCACAAAGGACAGTTTTGGCACCTATGTTCCACCTGCACAATCTTCTACTCATTTGTGGAGACCCTTTCATTTCTCTCTAATAGACAAGAGAGCTTCAAGGGCTCTCCATCCTGGCAATTATTTCAGGTTAAATTTTAGCCCCTGTGAACTGTTTCTGAAGTTGTTATTCAAACTCAATTTCAGCAAAAGAATTGTGTACAGGGTTAAAGGCTGTGAGATTGGCCCCTTTGTACTGTAACTGTAATTCAGGAAGAAGAAACTGGCTGTGTCTGCATTTTAATGAGCTAAAAGACAGGAATTTCCAAATCTCAGCAGGTGCTGCTGTAAGGAAGATTTTCAGAGAAGATCTAATCCTTTCTAGTTGCTGGGTAGCTGAGGTAAGGAGCCTGTTAACATCTTATTTTATCTCCTGCTGTGTTGAAAGATGCAGCTTTCTTCTCAAACTACATTTTTGTCTCCACACAGACTGAAACACATCTGCTATGGATCATGTAGTGATGAGGCACCTTTTTCCTCTTCCAGAGTGCTGGTTTGCTGTTAGGGTACACGAGAGGTGTGAGCTGCTGCTTCATGACTGCACAGCTGTGCTGCCCTCCCATGGCTCAAGGCATCAGTTCTGTGCCTGCGCTGGGGACATGTGCCAGGTGCACTTCTGCTCAGCTGCACCTCCTGCCAGACCTGCAGCACTCCTGTGCTGCTTTTGCAAAAGCACCTGACTGCAAACAAATAAAGATCAACCCTTTCCTCCTTTGCATGTTGGGTCGTTTGCTGTCTTCTGTCCTTGGTTTTGTTTGCAGGTTTCCAGAGAGGCATTTGGAGTCATGGTTAGTAATTGCTCTGGATTTTCAGTGTAACCCAAATTTAAATTTCCTTGAGTCTGGAGTATTTAGTGCCCTTGCATACCTCTATCTTCTGGTTTCTGCTTGATGACTCTTGCTGCAAAGGCAGAAATTCCAAATTTCATCTGGTGCATATTTCTCTTTAGCACAGAATCATAGAGTCATAGGAAAATCTGAGATGGAAGGGACCTTTAAAAGTCATCTAGTACAATCCCCTATAATGAGTAGGCACATTTGCCTCTAGATCAGGTTGCTCAGAGTCCAGTCCAACCTCACCTTGAATGTTTCGAGGGATGGGACATCCATACCTTTTTGAGTAACCCACGCCTGAGTTTCACCACTCTCATTGTAAAAAAACTTCTTCCTTCTGTAAATATACCATCTTTCAGTTTAAAATCATTACCCCTTGTCCTATTGCAATAGTCCCCACTAAAAAGTTTGACCCTATCTTTCTTCTAGGCCCCCCTTAGGTACTGAAATTCCACGAGTCACCCCAGAGCCTTCTTCAGACTGAACAAGCCTAATTCTCTCAGCCTGTCTTCACAGGAAAGGTGCTCCAGCACTCCAGTAGATTCATAGAATAGTTCAGGTGAGAAGGAACCTTTAAAACAAAGACTTTATTTCTGTGCTATGCTTGGTCCTGGTCTAACACCTGTCCTCACAAAGTTTCCATTTTCACACCAACTCAGGATGCTCAAATGCCACTTTGGGCTTTCCCTCGCCCTGCCAGGAACAAACTGAATTAGGACAACATGCTGCAGTCCCAATGCCCATTCCCTGCAGCCCTATGCTTCTGGGCTGCTTGAAGAAAGCAATTGCTTAGCACTGTCCTGTGCAGTGTTCATATCTCCTGGTTTGGAATGATTTGTCTGATGTATTGCCATTGTTTCCTAATGGCACATCTTCCTAAAATAGGTTTCTAGTTCAAATCTAATGAGCACATGCTCTTCTATTCTGTGAAAGTCGGTTTTTTTTCTTTTTTTTTTTTTTTTTTCTGCGCCAGATGGAAGTTTGCAGCTACTGTGGGGTCAATCACAGTTACAATGCTACATGTTTCCAGCTCATTACACTAATTAAGGATTTGTAATATGGCACAAAATAACTTCGGAGGAGGACAAAGAGACTCCCACGTGAAGAAGATCACAAGATGTTTATTTTCTTTCCATCTGTGATTGGGACAGGGGTGGGGATGTGTATTTTAGTGTGCTGGTTAAATTGAGGGTACCCAGGGACAAAACACAATTGACTGACATCTCATTCTTCTTGCCTTGCATCAGAAGCAGAAGAAAGATCTGGAAGACAGTGGAAGAAAGAAGGAAGTTTAGCCAGGTCCTTATTGCTCTCAACTCTGTTCCAGTTTACAGAGTAACTGGATGATGCAGTGGCTGATGCAGGCGCAATTCCTGCCTGCCCTGCTGCGTGCTAGGCAGTCTCATATCCTGCTGAGGGATGCCATCTTTAAAGAACAACTCAGCTGTATTGCACAAAGAGACTTCTTGAACAAGGTGCAAAAAGTATTTGCAGTCAGCTTTGCCTATAGAACAGGAAAACAAACCCCCCTGTTACTGCAAGGTGAGACTTTTTGTGAAATGATTTTGCATGCCTCTCCAAAAACTGTATCAAAGTGCCTTGTGGAAAGTGTCTCGTTCCAGGGAAGAAGTATTAATAGTGTTTCTCTTCTGAATAAACATTTAATTAGTGACATGCCAGCATCAGATAAATGTTAAAACTTTATGAATATGAATAAAATATTAGGAAAATAAAACTAATTTTTAAAAAATAATATGTTTTTAAAAGGCTACTTTCTTAATATGTCATAGATCACTCTGGAAGTCTATGATTCGCCTGCTTATACTACATTTTCCCAAGTACAATCAGTATTGCAGACAACAACAAAGCTGTGGAATTTAGTGTTGGTGAAGCTGCACAGGCAGAAGTTCTGCAGAACATATCCAAATCCCAGGCCTGCAAAACTGGTTGAGAATCTCGGAAAGTGAACTTGAACATATAATTCAGGCTGTTGCCCTCCTGAGAAGCTCTAGACCCCCTGTAATACACAGAAGCTACAAGTAAAAGCTCAATTATTTAAAGTATTTTATCATCTCAGAGGGAGTTCGCCTTGGGCAAGGGATTAAAGGGTTGTTATTTGCATAAGGAACTTGTCTATCAAAGGTTTATGAGCCATAAAATATTTGGTTTGTTAATCATCATTGCCAGCTTAATGGTCAGACTTACCTTATGCTCTGGCAACCACATTTACTTTCTTACTGCAAAGCTCTTCTCACTGTTAAACATAACTCTTCTGGAGGCAACATTACAAGCCTCATTACTGCAAATTTTTTCAAATGCTTGCCTAATCTTCAGCATCCTCTTCAGCCTGTGAATTTTCCCTGTGTTTTTCTGAATCAGGACAAAATCAAAACTTAGCACTATACAGCATCTATTGACAAGTCTTTTGGAGTACTACAGGAGGCACAGGTAAGGCTTATCAGGCTGTGCTGCTGCCATCCTCATTTCAAACATGCGATATGCAGTCCATCCTAGAATGATTTAGGAGCAAGGATGGAGCTGAAGGCTTTTGGGACATTCTAGGACAGTACTCACACAAATTATCCCAGATATGGCAGCTTTGAGCAGTTCCAGGTACTGCATATCTCAGAAACAAACTTCATCATCTTCAGTGCAACAAAGTGCCTCACTGATTACAGATGGGCTTGGAACATTATAAAGTGTGATAAGCAAGATTTCCCAAATTGGATATTTCCTTGTCAGCCTCTGAGCATAGATTTGATGTTTGTAAAAGTGGTTTCCCTTTCAAAGGTTTACCTAAACCTAAAACCCTATGGAGCTGATGAAAATTACTCCACTTCAGAAAAGATAGTTTATATTTTCAATATTATTTGCCTGGAATATGGAGCTGATGAAAACTTCATGAAGACTTTAACTCAGACATCTTAGTCTCCCATTCTTCCTAAAAGTTTAGGGTCATTTTTAAACTAGATCACCAGTGAGGTTGAAGTATGAATGGTCAAATAATTTGTATAAAATATCTGGTCTTAGTGGAATAGCCCAACCAAGAAGAAAAAGCACCAAGGGACATGGAAGTATCAGGTTTATTATTTTGGTGAGTCACCACAGGATCTCATACAAACACTCAGAAATGTTCAATTCAAATTCACCATGTGTATGGATTTGGGATGATCTTCCAAAAAAAAGTCTTTTTTTTTTCTTAATTTGCACATGAAATGTAAACTTAGCAACAAGTAAATTTTGGTACAAAATGTCTATATTTTAAAAAATCACTTTCAATGAAATAAAATATTTGGACAGCTCCTGAATATCACTCTTCTTTAATGTAAGTAAAAAGGTAAAATTGTACATCCTCATGAAGCAGAACAGCCAGGGGCAGATGCTGCATAGCCAAGTGAGTTTTTGGAAGTACATCACTTATCTCACTGAAAGAGAGATGAGGCTTTGTCTTAAATTTATTATTCTTATGGTTCAAACAAATCTAGCAAACTTCTTATCCAATCTTTAGGAAAATTTGTATGAATTTCCAAAATTTAATATTGAAGTTAAGATGACCCAATTACTCTTTTATAATAACAAAAGTCTTTTACAAATGCAAGATGACATTAACCTGTCTTTGTTATTAGACTGTGTCAACTCAAAGCTGAGTACAGCGGTAGGTAAAAAGAATAAAGGACTCTGCTGGTTGTAATTTTATGATGTGGCTTTTTAGGAGGAAGGCTTTTGGGTGACATTTTTCTTGAACTGCACTGCAGTTAGAAACAGCTTTTAAGCTTTATACATGTCTTTTCAGTAACTGACTCAGTTTTGTGTATGAAATCTGACTATCGGGTTTGTATGCTCCTATATTAGACAGAAGATCATCAACATAAAACTAAAATGCTTGGCAGAACGATGGCATGTCAAGAAATACTAAAATGCCACCCAAATTTAGCCAAAGATATTATGGCTTGTGCTATCACATTTCTGTCACCTCCCCATCCACTGAATCCTTCTCTTTCTTTGCAAAAGGAATAGCATCCGCACAGTGCTGAAAGGAGAAGGCACCAAGATAAGATGAGATACACAGGTAATTGTGCAAGCTGTGTCACCCCTGGTGAAGGAATGACTCTTTTCTCCTACTCATGCAATAAACACATAACTAGCAAAAACAAATCATCAGAGGAAAACAAAACCTAAGACATGAGACAGAAGATGACTTGTACATGTGTCTGGCAGAGAGCTGGAGGAGGCAACAGAGCCTGGCTGAGCTGAAAGGCAGCAGCTGCCTGCTGTGGGAACAAGAGCTGCTTACTCCTTAGGACTCCGAGTCAGAACATTTATTCTCTAGCCTTAAGTATACATGTGTGTTTCCACAGGGGAGCTCCTGTGAACTGACTGCATGCAAGAAAAATAATGTTTATTTGGTTTTTTGCCCTGAGACTTGAATGAAGAAACAAGTTCTTAATACAACATTTTATTTACCTTGCTGGGCACAAGCAACATCGACCAAAAGCATACATAACCTCACACAGAGAATATGGACAGCAAGGGACCTTCTGAGGCTACAGAGATAAATTCTACGTTTCCTTTCGAGAAAAGAGCTTAGACTCAACTTAGCAACTATGTATGGGGGTTTTTTTTGCTTCATGGAAGGAATGGACACAAAAGCCATGTGCAAAAATACAACACAGACACCTGGGGGGGACAGAAAGGACCTGGTCCTTTGGCATGTGACACACAGGGAAAGCCACTGGCTACTCATGGGTCATTACTTGTGAGTGTCTCCTATCGATTTTATCCAAGTTAGACAGTGTCTTTGCAAACTTTACCAATATTTACCTTAACTCACTGATCACTCTTTCTAAAATGTCATATACCACATATATATGACAATATTTTTTCTGTTACCTACCTGGAAAACTACATTTTCTTAAACAGAGGACTAATGAATTATGATTAAAATCAAACCAGCAAATAAACACAAAAAAAGACCAAAAAAACCCACAAAAATCTGCCCATAGCTAAAAAACCATGGTTTTTTGTTAGTACAGTTAGGTACAAACAAAGTTTCAAACAAGCATTGAGTAGCACTTGCAAAAATGGCATCATTTTATGTCTAAATTAAAAGATGGTTGTTGGTCTCAATGTGGCAATCATAATAAAGGTACAGTGAAGGCTGTACTGGTTATTTGTTTATGCAAATTTTGGAAAGGCACACAATCCGAAAATGCAGTTCTTTTTCCAGAATCACCTGCAGAGGCAATAAAAATGCTGAATGATACCCATGCAGTTTATGAATACACTTCACACGTATCTCATTGTTCACACAGATGAACCCAAACTTTACACAAGAGATCTACTGAGAATCTGGCTGAATTTCTATGAGACATATTTAGCTGTGGCTAAAAATGCTGAATATTGGGATCTATATCTTCTGGCTTGATTTTAATAAGCATTTTAGATTGGGAAAACAAGTGGAACCCTAGAGGATTTAGTTGTTCAATTTACATGGAGCAGCTTGACTGACAAAGCTGTACACACATCCTGACACCTGTCAATCATGAGGATCCCATCTGGGCACTGTTCTATTTATTCCTATTCAGTAAAGAGGTACTGCACAGGAGGCAGCTGGCAGGCTGCAGAGAGCTCTCCCTTTTCCATTTCAGTGCCTCTGCCTGCAAAAGGCAGGATCTGGCTGTAAGGACCTGGTTTTCTTTTATGTGAGACCAGGATACAGCTGAGGTAGTTCTGGCTTAACTGTGCAGAATCAGGTGGGGCTATGATGACTGGCCTTGCAGGTGGGACACACCATAGCAGGCAATATCAGCCAGGAGATGAAGATCTGTCTCTCATTTTGCCTTTTCAGCAGGTAACTTCACCACACAGTCCCCCTAATCAGATCATAGAGCAAAGGGAACATGGTCCTCACTGCTGAGAACCACCAAGCAAAAAAAAAAAAAAATATAATAGAGAAAGTCTCTGGGTATTATGCATGTTATATGGCAGTTTACATGCAATTTTAAGTTTTTAAGATAACACGATTTAGGGGAGGGAAGCACACACAAACACATCTCTAATCTTTTTGGATCCAGCACTACAGGTCACATGGCCAAGCTGCCATTTTAGGAATTATGTCATGCATGATACCAAAATGCTGGCCTGGGAAAACCTCTGGGCTGCCAGCTTTTTGTCCTGGTTACCATGAACTGAACCCTTTGCATGTGGGCTTACAAACTGGGACAAGAGAACCAAGGCTGTCCAAGGGAGGGACAGGGGGATGTTCAAATTGCTCCAAGGCTTCAAAGCAAAACCCTGTGGGAGCCCAGGTCCTGCTGCTGTAGTGCCCAGTGCACCTGACCATGACAGAGACAGCAATACATTCAGAAATGGGAGAGCTTATGCCTTCTTTATTTTGCCTTGACTTTTCAGTTCTTCACATATATTCATACTGCTTTTGAAGACTTTCATAAAAGACAAATGATAAAAAATGTAATCCTTTGAGAAGGTATGAGGTATTTGAGAAGGCATTTTCCTTTCTTTCTTTACAAAAGAGTTATCATCCTCTTTCCAGAATTCAGTTTTGCTGGTACAGAACTATACGAACAGTGAAAAAACTTTTTCTTCAACTTTTTCTCTCATGTAAATTAAATTAATCTGCAAACTTTACTTCTTTTTCAATCCCTTCAAGCTCAGAACTGCCAAAAGCAATTGAGTCTATAGGTTTAACAAGCTGGCCTAGAGCTGCTGCAATAACTACAGTTTCTGCAGGAGCAGCTTGGGCAGTGACAAAGCCTTACCTGAAAAGGATGCACATCTGACAAGGGTGAGCTGCTCCCCTGGCCTGGCATCCTTTGTCACTCCAAATGGCCCAGGAGCACACAGCCTGGCATCCTGAATGACCACCTCAAAATAATGTCCATCAATGAAACTCAAGACACGTCCCAAATATCCAGGGTATTTGCTGGTGAATATCCCAGCTCTTTGATCACGTGGTGTAGAAAGGTAGAAGAAAAGTTCCCCAGGTTTGTACCACTGAGAAATGAAGAAGCAATTCCTCTAGTTTAAAGTTCAGTGATTGCTACTCCTGTCTCTTGTCTTCAACATCTATCTTCGGACAAGGAAAATTTTGCTCTGGAGGTACCTTCTCCTTTCTGCTGCCATAGGGAGATGCCAGGGTGACAAGTTCGGATAAAGATGGATCAAACCAATAGGTGACACGCACAGAGCCGGTGCATATACAGGCCAGTATAAGAGCTATCAAATAATGGGTTTTTTCACATGGACCAATGTGGAACTCAGGGGATGCTACTTCTGCTCTGCCATCCTCATGCTCTCACCCTTCCCTTCCCCACAATCTGATCTGAGAAAAACCAAAGCTGGACATATGGGAAGGGTTGCCCCAGGGACAGGATGGGCTTCTGGAGTGGACAAGGCAGTTGCATTCCATGCACAAATCCCCACCCTCTGATCCCTATTTGACTTTAGCACACAAATGTGAATTCTTCAGTCCTTATGTCCTGTTTCCTCTCCTGAGACAACCTCCTTTTCTACTACCTAAGAGGAATTCTGGGCCCTTCTCAAATAATTTCCAAAGAATAACACAGCACATGCAGAACATCTCTGAACCAGAATGGATCCACAAAATATTTTTGGAGACTGTGAGATTCTACAGGCTAGCAGAAGCCTCCAGATCAGCCTCAAGTATGCAATGAAAATCACTGCTCTGAACAATAATCTGCTGTTGCCTGTCCCACTCTGCCACTTCAGACTCTGAAAGAACATTTGTGTTTCAGCAAACACTCCAAATCATTGTTCATTCTGTTTTGTTTGGCACAGCAGTGCTCATTGTCACCGGAAAAAAAAAGGAAATAACTCTGAAAACACATGGCCTGGTGACAGGCATGGCACAGCAACGTAGTGACAGCACTCGGGTGAGCTGGTGCCACTGCCAGCAGCACGACCAAGCCCTGCCACTCCTCCTTCAGCAGCACTGAGTGCACACTGCCACAGTCAGGGCTTATTTGTCTCACAACTCAAGCAAACTCTAAACTGTAAAAGCACAAATGTGCTTGATTTTTGTTATTACTTTTGACTTCAGCAGATGTCTTGTAGACAGTAGCTGTGTCCTTAATATTCCTGTGGAACAGTTTCCAGCTATAGCTGTAGGCAGTCCTTTACAGAACAATTTCACAACCTTGCATCATGTTTCTGTTTAATTAGGGCATAAGTCTGGAGTGTTTTAGAACTGATAGCTCATTAAAATAGCATCTTAGCCATTGGCATTCTATCTGAATTAATAGAAGAATAAACTGTAAGCTAGACAGTAAATCAAGCAATGTTGTAAACATTTAGGCAAAACAAACAAGAAACAAAAAAAAGTGTATGAGTGATAAATTGATTGAAATCATCCCTTCATCAGGCTCTAAATGAGACCTTGCAAATGGTAGGCCCTTCCACTCATTTTTTATTAGAGAAGAGGGCAAATCATTATGTGTAAGAGAAGCACTTTGCCACAGAACCCAGAGGACCTTAGTATTTCTGCCTGCCACCAGTCATTTCCAATTTGGGTGCTTGGGGGATTTTCTGGACAGATTCACCTTCCATACTCTCATCTGGTGACTATCTGTTGCACTACAGAAACAACTGCAGCAAGGATGATGGATACTAGCTGCTGGATATTAAACATTAGCTGGACAACCAACTTACAGCTCCCATCTGTCACCAGGGCACAGGTTCCAGTCACCATCAGACCCACTGGTCCGGTGGAACGCTGGAGCATCAAAGCTTAGCAAGTATCTTCATGCATTCAGGCATTTTTTTTCCCAAAAAAACCTCTTGTATGTAGTGTGATGAGGGATGCATACAGTGTTAGGAAAGGCCATGAAAGAACAGATATCCAATGCTCTGGGGTAATTGTTAGTGGTACTTAAGGATGGGGTGCCATGTGGGTATGAGGAACCTCATCATCAGAGCCTTTCCCACAGTGTCAAACACCTGACAAGCCTGCACTGCGAGCAAGCCTGCTTGAAAAGGCTGCTGATGCTGGAGGCTCCATCTGTTGCTCATTTGCAGCACATATTTTCAGAATGCTGGGAATGCCACTCTCCCACCTTTTCATACTTTCACTTTTCTTTGCATCGGTGAGATTTCAGATGAACATTTGTCGCTCAGCCCAGAGGGGAATGTGACAACACATCTGTCATGCTTTCCCCCTGCTAACATGCCTTCTCTGCAGACAGAAAACTGAGCTGCTGCTGTCCTATTGTCTGGAAAGACAAAATCCCATGGGATTATTTTGCCCATTGTTTTCAGAGGTAGGTGTTTTTTCCTTCTGCTGCTTCTTCATCAATACTTGCAAGTCCCATGCCTTTAACCAATTTTGTGCCATGACTTTTCTGACTGTGCCATAATTTACCCTTCCCCTCTGTTTTAGCTTTAAATCATTTCCATCTCTCCCTGCTTCACTTGGATATGACTGTGTCAAGTAGGACACATGAAGTACCAAGTACCATCAGCTACAAGGATTACAGTGGAAGCAGGGAAGGCAGATCCTAAGTCCAAAGGCACATGAGACAAAAAGTCCAGAAGTGCCCAAGGACTTTATTAGACATTTCCACTATGGAATGCCCAGCCCGTGGTGATCATGGCTGGCTGTCCACAGTAGGAGCCCCCCACTATTTCCTTAAAGGCTTATTTATCCTGTAGTGCATAGAAGGAGACTCCACTCTGCAGGGTGAACTTGCACTGTAACTTGTGTAGGTGTCAGCACCACTCCAGTTTGCACACTCAAAGATGGCTGGTTGAAATTCATTTAGTTTGGGATGTGCGGAAAAATTTGGCAACAATTCATGGTTCAATTTGTGGTCCAGAAGAACAGAGCTCCCGAATTCAAGTGGAGTAAATTAGACTGCTATCCCTGCTCTCCTGCTCTGCAGGATGTGGATTTCTGAATTTCACCCCAACATAAACATGCCTGAGTGAATGCCATGATGTAAGTGAGAGGAGCAGACTGAATCCCTGCGTGGCCTCAAGACACGGTGAGAGTAGGAGCCAGGCCAAAGCACATTTAAGCCATTGTCCCATGCAGCATTCGTCTTGCCAGCTTTGAGTCACACCTTTTCCCCACCCTGGTACATTTGGTACTTTGAGACATGGAGCAAGAGGCAAGTTATGACTCTGAGATAGAAGTGACACAGAAACTCTGCAAGACGTGGCAGACGAAGGTGGTAACAGGAATATTACAACCTCATAACAGATAGAGCTGAAACTAGATATTATTACAAGATATTTTTATAGACAGAGTGTGTCAATTGCTGTGAAGTCAGTATAAATTAAATTACTAGTAAGAGAAAATCCAAATAATTCAAAGATCATCACTGCTGAATATTTGTTTAATTGAATTAAGGTAAAAAACAATTCAAAATATGAAGCGAGCTGTAATCCTGAGTACCAGAAACTGAAGGACACAAAGGAAAAAGAAAGTTATTTTAAAAATGTCAGAAAAGAATGCAGATTTGTTCTTGAAATTGCTGCAAAAAATTGTTAAAGAGAAATAAATTTCTGCTTGGTTGATTATCTGTCTCGCATAAATACTCTGGAAGGACCCTAGTGTATTAGCAGTTTATCACAAAATAAAAAAATTGCTGTTTATATACAAACATCTGAAGTTTGTTTGAAAGGGCAATGTAACTTTTCAAGAGTTGCATATTTGCTTTCACAAGTGCAAATTAACAACAAGTCTTTGCAAGTGCATCCATTCTTAACAGAGAAATCCACAATGATAACATTTTTAATAAATACGGTTCACATTACCATAATGATGATTTTCTAGCAATACCTTGGGAATTATAGTTAGATTTAGCATTAATTAATTTGGTGCAATTTTCATGTGTTATTGACATATTTTACATCCTCTGATGGATCTGAATATCCCAGAATAATAATATCCCTTTCAAATACAACAAAGAAAAAGAATCTCATGGGAGCATCAGCATGCAAAATGGAATTCCTAGTTCGTGATCTGCACCTATGTTTCCTGACTAGTAATGGGAAATCTTAAAATAAATTGAATGTGACAATAGCCAGATCCTTGTCTCATGGTTATAGCACGTCATTAAGAACTAGGTCTTAAAGTTCATGTCCTATAAAAAGGCTGCCTGGAAATGAAGGAAATTAGGGTTGTGATCAGTTTTTAATAACTCACAGAGAAAATTGTACAGTGAAAGACTTCTGAAGCTTGGTAGTTTTGTGCAGCTAACACCAATTCAAAGATCTTAGGTTTAGCTAGAAAAGAGGGAAAGACATTGATTCAGCCACACAGGAGGTAAAAGTTAGCAGTTAGGAGAAGAAATTAGGCCATGGAAAGTAAAATACAAATATCAGGGATAAAGAAGCTGACTGTGAAGACTCTAAGAATAAGCTGCCAAATTGCCACAAGCAACACATGAGCAAAGACAAAATACCACAGGCAAATATATTGCTATACTTGGCAGCAAGGGTGGTTTATCTCTCTTTTTTAATTTCACATATTCCAGACCCAAGTCTGCAGCAATTTATCCTTTCATTTTTAAACCATATTTCTCTCACTGCTCACAGCTCTTGTAGCTTGGGACAGAAATGGCAGCAAGTGGGACAAGGAGGAATTTCATGCTGGAGGCGAGGTGCTGATGTCCACGCTGCAGACTACATGGAGAAAATCCTGCTATTTTGGAGTTTATTTATTGAACTGTTGAAGACAAACTACCCTTTCATGCTTGTCCACAGAAGGGAAAACAGATGCGACAGTGCAGCTGAGCAAATACCTGTTTAGACATGCCCTTGTGGAAGGTGTTCCATAAGTGTGGTTACAATCAGCAACCAGAGGCACACCATCACTTCATCTGGGTAACAAACAGGGAGGTTTTGAAGGAAAATCACATTCTCCCTTTGTTGCCATGACAGCCTTATGAAAAATATAACAGAAGAAAACACAATCAACAAACTCAGGATGTGAAATTCCAATGAAGTCAGGATACTGTTTGTTAGCTCAGTAATTCAATAAGAGCCAGTGCCTTCAAAAATCCTACATACATAGACCATTGTTAGTGTGAAGGAAATGCATCCGAGAGAAGTGCTGCATGCTCCAGTTCAGTGTTCATGGAAAACAGTGAGAGAGAGGGATTAGAAACAAGGCTTTCTGAGGAAGTCTTAATTTTATTGACCATAGAAATTTTCAGAGTCCTTCTTGAACATGTCATTCTGTCACCCTGACTAGATTTCTGTCTCATTTTTCACATTTTAACACCCATAGTGCTAGATAGGCTTTACCCTCACCCAAAATTACCAGCTATTAAGCACCAATTTTTTAGTGCTCAGAACAAGAACCCAACAGAAGGTCAAATACTTTTCTCTTTACAGAAAATCAGTGCAGAGAAGTGGCTACTTAGAGCCAGGACACAAGAAAACGTCTATGTTTAAAGTGCTTAGATGGAGTGGGACCTTCATTCCACTGCCAGATTGAAGGTCCTGTGCCACCTGACTTCCAGTTGTGCCTTATATTTGATAAAGTTCATAGTACCTAGAGCTTTAATTCATGTTTAAGTGAGCCCAGGCCTACACAGCCCAGGAACTGAGCCAGTGGGGCAGTGGCACATATTCAGGAGGAGAGAAGAGATGCTGTTCCTCTTCCCAGGGCTCTCTTTGAACCCTACAGGGTGAAGGCAGAAATTAAACCTGCTGGGATTTTAGTTGTAGCCTAGTAGCTTGATATCTCACCATGGTAGTCAAAAGAAGCAGCAACAACTTGTCTCATCATCCTGAAAGAAGACCCTGAGTGTCATATCATCTTCTAAAGAAGGATACCTTCAGATCAACCCTCTGTAGATCAGAACAACCACGACCACCTAGCACTCAGGTAGTCTTTATGCCCCACCTCTGTGACACTCAGACAAAATTATTCCTCTTTGTGAATGCTTTCACAGTGCAAAGTATCTGAAAAGTTGCAAATTCAGCCACTCTGAGTGGTCTTGCTACAGCATGAAGCTAAAAGTTTGTGTAGCCAGTCACGGAGAGTGGCACAAAGGTAGTGCTGGAGAGGTAAAGCTTGTGTAGGGTTATGTCTCATACCTGCACCTTGTGGAAAAGGTTGCTTGGTGTGAATCATCCTCAGCAGTAATATCTTGCCTTTGTCTTGAAGAGAACTCTCTGGCATTGTCTGGAGCAGAGAATGCAGCAGTGTGACATGAAATGCTGTCAGCCCCCTCGTGTGCAGCACAGAACTGGTGAACACGCTTTGCTGGGTTCTGCTCCTAGGATCTGGTGTGGTGAAGTCAGATGATGCAGCACACTGCTGGCAGCCAAAGCTGTCTTTCACATGCTTTACAGCCCTGCAGACACTCTGCATCCTGGTGGGACAATACTCAGTAACTTTGAGAAACACAACACTATTGGTAGTGCACTTTTATAGGCTGATTTTACAAGCTTTTGGCAGCTAGCTGTTACCACTTTGGCCAAAGCCTGTAAATAATTGAGACAAGAGCTATTACTTTTGCCACTATATGTGCTTCAAGCTGCTACAAACACCTGATCTTTTCTTCAGTTCCCATTAATCTGCCAATTATAAGAGACCTAAACTCTGAAGTACATGGAGGACTATAGGATTTCTCTTTGCAGTTTGGTGTCTCCTGGTAGCTGCCCAGGAGTGTGAATCTTGAAGGATAAATTAAAGACAAGACCAGAAAACATGAAGGAAAAACTATACCAAAACAAAAGTGTCTATAGCATCCTAGGAAAGAAAAAAAAAAAAGAGCATGGACGGATATTACCTTGCAGATATTGTCCCTCAGCAGTAAATGAGCCCCTGATTTACATATGTATTTATTTTACTGCTACAGATGAAATATGACCCTTTCCAGTGTGGAAAACAACAGGAGATCACAATGGTCTTAGAAAGGAGGTTATAAACAAGAGCACCTACTGGGCTCTGTCCTGCATGAATAAAAAATTCAGAAACAAAGAGGTGCAACTTGTGGTTCCACTGCACAATTATGTACTAAGGTATGACACAATGTATTCTAAATTTACTGACTATTTCAAATGCACCAGAAAAACCAAACCCCAGCTGATTGCACTTCCTTGAACAGTTCTCCTAATTCAGTTCCTAGAAACTGAAAATTATGAATTTGATATTCCTGTCCTATTCCTCATATATACACTCTGCCACATCCTTTTTCTCCCATGCAAAACACATGCTGATTTTGCAGAAGACAATTTATTTTATAAATAAATATGTTATATTTATATTATATTTATAGTTATATTTTCTAATCTCAGCCCTTCAGTAGAAGTGCATACTTTCAGCACTGAATCAGTGCTGTGCCAATGGTCTCTGTCAAAGGCAAGCACCAAGCCAGCAGATGAAACCTCAACTTCAGATGACTGGAGGAGAAGTCAGAGGCCTTTGTTCTGCCATGAAAGCTGGTCTTTCCTGCTCCTAGGGATTTTCTTCTTCTGCACGTGGGACAAATGAACTAAAAAACTGTCTCTTCATGTAGCCCATTCTCCAAGCATATGCCATCTGATTTCACTCAGCTATCCTTGTACTGAACACAATAACCTGGTTTTGGCTACAGCATATCTTCCAGAAAGACTTCCAATTCTAATTTGCAAACACAAATGAAAAATTAGCTGCTTCCAGGGCTAGTTCCTTCCCAATGATGAATCACCCTCCCCATTAAAAGTGTATGTCTTACATCTCTTCTGAGTTTTAATTGAAATTCTCATGTGAATGTTACTTCTGGCTCCAGTAGCATTAAGCCAATGAATCACCACAGCTCTGATCCAGGGTGACAGCTCCTACACATAACAGGGAAATCCATAGCCTTATGAAATGCAGAAAGCTAAATGGACAAATGCTTCTTACATATCAAATCTACTGGCACATGAATCCCTGCATACTGCACTGAGCTATCAGCACTCTGGAGACAGACAAGCATAAATTAGAATATTTCTTTAATCTAGTATCATGACCAAATATTCAGGAAGGCAAATGTTAGTAGAGTTCAAACCCAAATAGAGAATTTCCTGCAAGAGCTTGAAATCAGCAGACTATAGGAAAAGAGACCAAGACTATATCACATTCATGTCTGAGCTTCTGGCTGATGCTGTAAGGACAAAATGATCTAATCAGATGTCTTTTAGTCTCAGATGGCTTAAAAACTGAAACTGGGAAACTACCCAACCCTTTCACAGAATACTTTACTTGAACACTGAGTTCATCTTCCTCATGTGACTACCATTAATCTACAATAAAACCTCTAGACTGGTTTCTAGGTTAGTGGAGTAAAAAATTTTCAAAAACATGTTTTTGACACAAAGCATTGACCCATAAGGGCTCTGTTTTCTTCACTATGAAGTCTCCTGTCTAGCTCAGCTTGAAGAAAATCAGGGTTCCTGTGGTTTCCAGGAGTGTGAATATAGAGAGCTGCTGAATTCCACAGAAAATAACCACATGCAAAATTGATGCCTGTCACTTCTCAAAACATTGAGCGTGGGATTGTAATTAAAATCCTTCCTTACAAGAAAGTCTTGTGTTGCTTCAGCAAAGGCACACCTTCCCATTTCTTTGTTTCAGGCTGATTTGAATGCTCTGAAATATTCTTGCATATTCATTTTGTTCAGTGAGGCCCCACACTTTTGGAACAGTTTACATTTAAATATCTGCTTAAGCCTCACTGAAACCAAATTGCAGTAAAGTAATATTGTGAAAAACAGGGCTGCATTGCACCAACTGTAAGCAGTGTTGTTAACAGAGAATACTAATATTAGTAAAGTGATAAGCTTAGGCACCTTCATTACTGAACCTCTTCAGTTCACATACTCAGAGCACAATGCAATCAGCTTTTTTTCAGAAGGGCTTTACATGCAATGCCAGCAAACAACACCAACTCTGTTTACCACAGAACTGAGTTTTTCAGAAATGTGTGTGCTTGCTTTGTAATGACTTCCTAATTGGAAGTACCGGTGCAGACATGTCCCAGGAGCAATGTCTGATTAGATACTGTTAATCACAAGTAACTGTGAATGAATTCCAGGTAATTTTATGCTCTAATTATGCACAAATTTGTTCTGTTCCATTTCTGAGAACCAGGTCCACTAAAATAATCCAACAGTTCAGCCATGGCCTATGGCTGTAACCAGGAGTGCATTTCTCTTAAACCCTTAGGTGCTGCTTCTCTTTGCAGGGACCAATGCATGAACAGAAAATCTCTGCAGAGGTTGTCAAACTCAGGGAGTATATCTGAGTCACTGAAAGAGCACTAAAAGATTAAATTATGCTTCCAGTACAAAGACTGGTGAAGGGACCAATGGGAGTGATTTGCAGCAGGGCACCAGGCTGTTCCTGATCTGCTGGAAAAAGCTTGAGTCCCATCAACTAATATATGTTATAAACTGAGATTCAAGTCTAGGTGCTTAGGAAAACTCAAGATAACTACATGTATGGCAGCATTTTAGAGGTGCATGTAATAATGAGTCTAGGATGCAGCTTATGTCCTGTCACAGAGCTTAGTCATGTATCTGTGCTAGGTTTTTTCCCTTCCCAACTCGGGGTAGCACCTTGTTACCATCTAACATAGTTATTGTTGAAATAGAGAGTGACAGACCCTAAGATGCATGAAAATCTCCCAACTTAATGATGAAGCAAGAGCTACAAATAAAGCTTTCTTTAGTCCTATAGCAATTTAATGACAGGCTGACATAAGTAAAGGGAATGAGAATTTAGCCATAAATGTCAAAAAGGTTGAGCCAACAATCTGAAGAAACCAGTCCCTCCACTCCTCTCACGGCAAGGAAAGGATAGACATCCTATACAGAGATGCATGCGGTTTCACTGCAGAAAGTCTCATGATAAAGAGGACAGCAGAGTAGAGATGAAGGATAAAAGACCTCCATGCTATCCACATCCAGCTGTGCCCACTCTGCACCAGAGATAAGGGATGTCTATGGGACTGGTTCAAACTCCAAACACTAAATTTGAAACCCTTGAAGTTAGCGTAGGTGAATGACACTACGAATATTTCCAGTCATGACGAAAAATCTGAATATTAGATATTTTATCCTGAATTCCTACAAAACAGGGTTGGCATGCCACACAGAAAGGACTTTATAAGAGAAAGAAATTAGGGGAGAAACTGGGAGTGATTTTGGTTCTCAGGAGTAACAAATAAGGTAACGAAAAACTTGGCAACAGCTGATGGAGCATGAGGAAGGAAACTCACACTGATAGAAACAACAGCCAAGCAGCTGATAGAGCTTCTAAGGGGCTGTTTCTCTCCCTGATGGATTGCTGAGCATGGCTGGTAAGAAACTGCTTCCCCATCGTGCACTTACACAGGAGGCCTGGCAAACAGACTGGGCAAGGTCAAACTATTGGAACAGAATGTGAAATCAGACACTAGAAGGAATAACAGCATGTGGTAAAATAGCAGCCACATTTAGAGCAGATGTATCATCAAAAAGCAGTGTGCAGAAAGACAGAGATGAAGCTAAAGGCAGTGGGGTCCGTCAACAAAAGAACCGAGCATAGACGTGTAAAGGTAGAAACAATGGCATGGGCACAACAGCATCTGTCTCAATCTCACTGGGGAAAACAATGAAAGAGGTTTTACTGTGCTGAAAAACCACTAATATAATTTCATTATGTGGTCTGGTTTTTATAGATACTCAGGCAATGCTATTAGGAGGAGAGTTTTACTAATAATCATATCATTAATGGAGAGTTTTGTATCCTACATAAAGGATGTAGAATAAGTGTGATGGGTAATAGAAGGGTAAATTACTTCTAGATGGGATGGGTGGCACATTTCTCCACCAAATAGCTGATAAAACCAAGAGACTGTGGGTTATTCTTATTAGTCTTGTAATTGCTGAAACCATTTTAGAAAATTTGGTCATTAAAAATAAAATCCCAAAGAAGTTGGGTTTATATTAAGTGGAAGAACATGTGAAAGTAGGTCTACAAGTTCTTCTCTGAAGACAGAGCATTACTGGAAATGAGGGAAACTAATTTAGCCATCTAATGCTGAAAAGACTGATATAGTGACTAACTGCAAATATTTCTGCTCTTCACTTAGATTTAACTGCTTCCTAGTGGAGAATATAAAAAGATGGTAGGAATATGGTACAAAAAACAGAGAAAAGGGTAAAATTCTGATCATTATTTGAGGATTCAAGTTGAAACTTAAAGAGATGGAGAGCAACACTGTTAAGAGGGCCAGAGTAATGGGTAGTTTGTCATGAGGGAAAAAAGGAAAACAATTTGATTTGTGTATCCTTTCATGTATTTCAGAGAGAAGAATGGGAAGTATATTAAACCCACACAAGATGGAGGGAAGATCTAAAAAATTTTTTTTAAAAAATCATATATATAAATGCATTGGTTATATATATAAAAGATTAAGAAGGTCAAACAATAAATTCAAATAACTGAATGTGCAAACATTTAATAATTTACTATGGAAATAGACAGGTTGTCGTCGTCTTTTGATGAAAGACAACGGCAATTTGGTATTACATAACAGTACGGTAACTTTTTAACAAAGGTTACTCGGTCTAAATGACAAGATAAAGTTACTAATGTGGTGGATAAGTTAAAATGGCGTTTATTATTTTACATTGTGGGTTTAAATAGATGAGGGGTTTGTTTTACGTTACAGGAAAAGGTGTTTGGGGTTTTGGGTTAGTTTAAGGAGTGGAAAACTATTGGAATGGGCAAAAAGTGCTGGGTTAGTAAGGAGGTATGCATGGAATTAGAGATAAGGTCTCTGGCCTTTTGCAGGTCATTGGGTGAGGGGTGGAGACAAGTTTTGTTTCTTCGTACAGCTTGAAATTTTTTGCAGTGAGGGCTTTTATCTTTCAATAACAGGTCTCTTGCCTTTGGAAAAGGAACTTTTAGAACAATGGGATTTTGGTCAAAGCAGGGGCAAAAAACCTAGTGAAATCTAAGACAGAGATAGACCAGTAGTTATATTATGGCTACAGCAAGAGAGGAGGGATCTTCCTGCTGCCTGCAATACCACTGTCAGAACTGCTGTGCTGCTTATGAAAAACAGGGAGAACTGTGTATCTTCCTGTTGTCTCCTTAGTAAAACAAACAAAGAGGAAATAATAACAGAGCAAACTGAAAACAACCTAAGTCCAAAGGAACAATATTCAGCCTGCACTAATGTTCCAATATTGGACTCCTTGATTTTGCTTTTGATACAGTGCAAGATTCTGGCTATTGGGCTGGAGATGCCGATAATTGCAGGTGTTGGTTTTTATTTTAACATCTTTCTGAGTACCAGAGTTTATTTCCCTGTTTGCTGAAGCACAGAGCTTGCCAAAGTGTGTGGGCTGAAGGGGAAGAGCTTGGACTTGATAAAATACCCCTTCCCACTGCTAGCAGTGTCTTCAATAATGAAGAAGTAAGGGTTCAGCCCTGCAGAAGGCATCCTGCACTACTGCTCACAGTGTCAGTGACTGTCACTGGCATCAAAGAATTTGGCTGCAAGGACCCCTGTAGCTTGAGGAATTTAACCTCAGAGTGTATCTAAATGAGCCTCCAACAACCACCCTGCAGATGTGACCCAACTGGCCGTCTTGTTTGCCAGGTGGGATACTGATAACAACACCTCTGTGCCTTCAAAACCTTGCTGGAAAGATGGGTGGATACTCGAGCAGCCAGTGGCTGCTGAGCTCTGCTGCAGCTGCTCCTGCTGTTCTGAGGGAAGCTCAGGTTTAAGACAAATTGTCCCAAACACAGAACAAAGAAACATGCTGAAATAACATCTAGTAAACAAGAAAAGTAATCTGAAAAAGCATGAACAAAAACATCTGTGGCAGAAACTAGAGCTAGATAGTGAGCAAAACAATGAAGGAATAGTCTATTGTCATCCCACTCCCCTTTTGAGAGCCTTAAAAATAGTTTTCCCTCAAACAAGGAAAAATCCAGACAAAGTTTAGAGGAGCTGAAGTAATGATTTCTACTATCCTCAGGGCTGCTAGACTGTACTTTCCTGGAGCCCATCTCCTTGCAAGTATATCCACAGCCATCAGCTTCACCTATATATGGAAGAGCACCTGGAAACTGGACTTTATTTCTTCTTTTCACTGTGTGTGATTTTCTTTCTGCATCCTTTTAGTTTGCCTTTTTGTTTTGCCATCTGTTTAAAAATAATCTCTGTCAGAGAACAAGGAGAGTGTCAGAACATGCTCACAGCAGCACCATAAATAGTCCATGGTTGGAGGAACTTGCCAGCTCCTGGAGTTATTGAAAGATCATTTGCTGTGCCTGACCAACTGCAAATAAGGAGTGCGTTCACTTCTTACCCTTCCCTGTGAGTTGTGGCATGTAAAGCCCCACTCTGGAGCACAGCATAGCTGCTATTTTTTATTACTTCCAAACTGCATTTAATTATTTAAATCTTCGCTAATTATCAGATTAACTCATTTGTCTTAATACTAGATTATCAGGGTGGTTTGTGGGGAAGGGAAACAGGACACTTGCTGTGCTTCATGAGCTACCAGCTGATTCTTACGTGCTCTAATTAAGCCTTTCTCATTTTCACCTGCTTTATACATTTCTTCTCTCTGACAACACCATAGAAAATAGCTAGTTTTGTCTCACTAAAACAGGACTATTTAGCATTCAAGCATTATGTTGCCACTTTGAATATTTATGGACTCAGCAAACTAACCCAGACAGTGGAAAGTATCAGCAGCACCTGTAAGAAGGATGCCTTAGGCTGGTCACAGCAAGATCAGGTCTGCAAAGAGGAGAGACTCCCCATCTCCTTCACTGACAGTCCTGTAATACTGGCACTGAAACTTTTACCTGCTTCACATTTCTCTGAGCTCCAGTTTTACCCAAATATGAGCTAAGGATGGCAGAAAATTGTTTTAGGTGAATCGTCACTGTGTGCTACAGCCCCCATGTTCCACAGAAGAGCCCTGAAGTCCTTTTCAGTGACTAACAGGCCAAAATTATGTGGCTAACTATAATATCTGGCACCAGTGAATGACTAATGCTGCTTCCATGGCAGTGAAAAACCAAGAGGTTATTCATTTGGATTATTACTTGCTAAGCTCCAACAGTCCAAAACCAGATAAGTTTTGTTTTTAAGCCAAAACAGAGGACAGTTCGTGACAGCTGGAACAGCAAGTGGCCAGTGATCAATTATTTTGAAGGTAGATGGTTAATTCTCTTCTGTCACACATGAAAACTATTTCAATATCAAAGAGTCTAATTTGGAGAGACTGCATTATCCCTAAGCTATTGAACACTGAGAATTTCCTTCTCTATCTCATGTGAAGTCCTCCTTGCATTCCATGAGCAATTTCTGTAACATGCTTTTATGAGATTTTGGAACAAACTGTTCCCTTGTACCATGGAGATTAATCTGGCTGCAAACACATAAAATATCATTAATTCTACTGAGGAAAATGTAGTGGTGGTCACAGTGAGAGCATCAGTTATAGATGGGCGGGGGAGTGGAAATAAGACATTCAAATTTTGTTAGTTTTGTGAAAGTAGAGGATTTCAAATTAAGTTTTGTAATATTTAAAGGAAAATTTACAGATATTTTGGGGTTTCTTTTCTTTTTTTTAGGGTAGATCACAGTGCTATTCATATAGCTTAATACTGCTGCAGTGGGAGAGCAATCCTAAAGCCTCTTGCGTTGACTTTTGAAGAATTTTGGCGGTACAGCTACTCCCACAGATCCTTTCCCCAGTTTTAAATAGAAAAAAAGAAATTGGCCATATGCCTTACAGTTTCTTCCACCCTGCTACTCTGATCATCAGAAAGACATTTGCAATAGGAACTGAGCTCTTTGAAGCCTTGGGAGTAAGACCACATTTCTGCCCCATCCTTTAGTTTTGCATTAGGAATAGAGTACGAAGATTCAGCCAGAATTTCCTCAGTTCAGAAAGAGCATTCAAGACCAAAGCTCTGTTCCCATCTGCACTGTGCTAGAGGTCTTTGATCACTTTATGCAATATTTATTGTCCATTTAAAAGTACTGATGGCAGAGAGATTGCCTTAGAGAGTCTAAGAATCTACACTTGAAAACAGCAAGGGGAAATCAAAGTGTAGCAAGTGCCTCTTGAGCACATACAAGCTTGTTTTTCTACAAGATGCAAGTGGTAAGACTTGAAGACTTCACCAGAAGAATAAATGGCATATTCTGAACACAAATTGTATGCCAATCAGAAGGAGAAACAAAACTTCTTTGTAATTCCACCTGAGTAGACATGACAGGCAGAGCTTCACTTCAGATGTTGAAATTCTGGCAACAAAAGAAACAACTGAAAATGGGGTCGAAGCAAGAGACACATCAGACACTTTTATTGACACATTCATCAGCCCTATCTAAAATTATGCCTTTCGTGCATCCCCAATTTCACTGCAATCATTCAAAACCTAGAGAAGAACCATCACTTCTCATCCTGCTTCCTCCAAAAGATAAATTATAAAGTACTTATATATTTCACCCATAGCTCATTCTGGTTGTTTTAAAATAGCATTTACCTAATCCCAGATAGGCTGGAACCTCAGTCCTTGATAAGGAATTCAGAGTGCTGGATGTTAAAACTAAACAAGCTCTCACCCAGACCCTGCTAGTTGTTGGCTTTCTGGTTTGTTTTGGTCCTCAGAGAAAGGCACACAGGGAAATCCAAAGAGTGAAACTGCACTTGGAGAATATTATCTGTTTATGGAAATTATATATACTCAGAAGCACATAAATCATAATATATTTTTAAAGCATAGGAATTGACAGAAGAAGAAATAATTACCAAAAAACAAGCAACAACCTCTGCTCAGGGGAAAAACTGTTTCTGCAAATTAATAGTGCAATGCCTGAAGTAAGAGCTGAGCACCAGACAAGTCAGAAGCACCTGCAAGTTCGAGAGAAGATAAGCATTGTTCCAGTGGCTTCAACACATTGTCTTTGTGCCACAAAGATCCATGAGCAGAGCACAATCCAAAACCATTTCTGAAATGAAGTGCTTTCAAAAGAGAAAGTAATATCTTTCAAGCCTAAAAGTGGTTACTTTCAGTGAAGTTACGACACTGACACTCATCTCTTCAATTTGAAGTGTGGTTCCCTGAATATAAGTAATAAGAGCTAAGAAAAGAGAGGTCAAGTGTTTATCTGAAGGTTTTTTGCTTCGAGCCAGGTCTTATGGGCTCTCAGCGATCCCTTCATATCAGGATAGCCCAGCTACCCGGACGGAATAAAAGGAGCAGGGTGGCTTTTGTGGCAGTGTTTGAAACAGAAAAAGGTTTAATAAGAAACAAAATAACAAAGCTCTTTACAGAGAAAAGCCGTGCCAGGGCAAGAGATGCTTGCTCCTGCTAAGCACCCCACTAAAGCGATTAAATCCTTTGTTCTCTTCTTTTTCTACCAAATTACCCAGGCGGGACCTCTTGGCCTCGGTCCAATCGGACAGCCCCAGGTTTAAGGAGAAGTCCAAAAGGTCCTATGAGGTGTCCCTGTACCAAATTCGGAGAGAACCTTCTGGGGATCTTTGCCTTATTTCAAATTAGAAAATTCTCTTGTAATTTGGTCACCCCGACAACAGCGGGCACACTCCTACATTTACCCTCCTGCTTCAGTGTCTCCTGCTAAACTTTGTCTGGCTGCAGCAGGATTTCAAGGCTGTGAGGGGTACAGAGCTGTGCACTTGGTGCTTTGGGTTACAGAGTGAATAAAGTATAAAACTTAGACTGGAAGTCCACTTTTGCTGTGAAAATACCACATTTCCATGTTATTTATAACAGCAGGCTAAAAAAAAAAAAAAAAATCCGAGATCTATGTGGCATTTAAATAGCAGATCTAATATAATTATGTGTAAGTTGGAACAATTATCTGAAAATCACGCAACCAAAAAGGAGGCAAAGCACTCAGCCATCACAAATGAAAATGCCAGAAGGGACCTAAGACTTCATTATAGACTGATGACCGCCTAAGTGACACTGCCAGAGCACACGCAAGACCATCATTGACAGTCTAATTCCAGCTTCCCTCTGTGAAGACATGAGAAATTCTTCTCTCAGCCCAGAAAGCAGATGAAAAGAGCATGAAAATTAAAAGCTTCATAGAGATCTGCTGGACCATACTGTTACTGCACCAGAACCTGATTAAAGAGGTTGAAGGGACTTCATATTTCTCCGGTTGTCTCAGCAGCCACTCTAATAAGAAATGTAATGGATAGATGGAGAGTGTGCAAATCAGGACAGTCACTGACCCTTTAACTCTGGTAAGTCAATTTTCTCACACATGTACTCTTTTGAGTTGTGAGTGCACACTGGTACAAGCTTGCTTATCCAGGATGCAGGTGATGGTGAGGCTGGACTGTCACCATGGAAGCGGAGGGGGTGGAAGTGGAAACCGCTACTGGAGTGTATCTGCAGCACACAAGGGAATGCAGGAGAAGGACCCACTAGCTAGAACTGGCTATGTGACAGTGTAAGGCACCAAATCCAAGCTAGTTAGCTCTGCTGTGGGTTGGGGATCAGGTTAATAGAGCAGTACTGAAGTAAAACAGATATCTCATTTTTTGGGTGGGAGCAACACTACGCTGCGCTGTAGTTGTACACAGACCTTCACAATTTCTTGGTGTGTGTCATGTGTACAACAGAGCTCTTCTCCTGCTCTGGTTCCTTCAATGAACTGAGACCCAGCCTTTTACTTTCAGTATTGACAGATGAGTGAAATAGAGGGGTTAGACTGACAGGCTGCAGCAGTACAGATGAGCTTGGTTGTGGCAGCTTCACCAACAGAACAAGTGGGTTATTGCAAAACCTTAAACTGAAACAGGATACATTTAAATTTTAAATTGGGACAAAATGCTTTATTGTATGGGTGGTAAGACACAGGTACAGGGTGTCCAGAGGAGCTGTAGATACCCCAGCCCTGCAAATGTTCAAGGCCAGGTTGGATGGGGCTTTGAGCAACCTGGTCTAGGGGGAGGTGTCCTTGCCCATTACGAGGGAGGGAAAACTAGATGATCTTTGATCCTTTGCAATCCAATTCATTCTAAGACTCTCTGATTCACTGCACTAGGGAAAGGTTTACCCATTCACCCCTTGGGAGAAGAGGGAAGAGTTATGTTGCTTCTCCTCAAACAAATGGAGTCCTTGTGTGCCTGGTCTTCAGCAGGGAAGGGCTGTACAGCACTTTTCTGCTGTGCTATTTCCATGCTAGTTTCTGCTCTGGCTTCAGGAGCAAGCAACCACTTCAAGGACCTACCAAGAAAGCAGGGAAGGAGCCCAAAGCAATGACATGCAAAAGATGCTGAGAACAGTTTAAAAAAGTCAGGTTCCCCAAGCAGAGAGGACAAAAGGTACAGACAAAAAGCCCTCATTTTTGTGAGATGTTGCAGTTTTGACAGACCTTGGGTAAAGGGAGCACAGGATCATTTCCCAGAGACCATCAGGAGGGAGCTGCACCCTAGTTTGTGACCATGGGGAATAAATTGAGACTCTTCATACTCCCCTTGGCAGTTTCTCTGGGGAAACACTGTATGCTCAAAAAACACTTTAAAAATCAAAATGTCATCTGCCTTGCAGAGGGCAGTGTATGTCTCTGCAAACTTCTTCGGTTTTTCCTCAGGGTGGATACACAGCTAGCTGTTTTTATATCATCAAACCAGTCATTAAACCTAGACCACAGAAAACAGAAAAATAATGAAAGCTTTTCTTGTAAATATATGTGTGATTATAAATAATGCTTGAGTTTTTTACATGGAAATGCTATTTTCGTTTCTGTCAAAAAAAGGTTTGGCTCTTCACCTTCAGGACAGAAATGTGGAGGATGGTATTTCCAAGATGATAAGGGCGTACATTTACAAGAAAAATTCTTGCGCATACATCAATATCAACACAGGATCACACAATAGTTGCACATTTCAGGCATACAAATCCATCACAGCTATCTTTGGGTGAGGCAGGGTTCACTAATTAGCTATGTCACTCTCAAAGCTGAGCGACTCAGATGGCTGAAAGAGGGTAGATGAGAACCAGATGCTGGAGTTCAGACTGAAGAACATTGCAAAAAACCAGAAGCATCTTAACCATCACTCCCACCTTGATACGCAAGGTTTGATCTGGACAACCCTCATAAAACTAAAAAAAGAAATGGAAATTTTCCTGTCATTGTGATGGACTTTGTTTCACATCTTTGCTTTGCAATTTGGATTTAAGTTTTCTAGGCAGTAACTGTCAAACAACAGAGAATGCCACTGTGATTTATAGACTATTGTGATTTTTTGCAGCAGCAGCATTTTCCAATGGAGTTAATTCTGCATAAAACACAATTATTTATTTTTATGTGCCTCCAAAAATTATGAAATAATTTTCATATACACTCTCACTTCAGAAGCATCAGAATGTTCCAACTCTGTGTCTCTTGAAACACAAAATAACCACGTTTGGTATAATAACATAGATTACAGCAGTTTAATTAAGATAGTTCTGGAAAAGTGAACAAATAGCAGAGCAAAACATTCATCATTAAATGCAAAACTAATTGCAAATTTTGTTTTGATAGTTTGCATATTTGGCAGGGGAAAACATGTCCTAGACAGATACAGTTTTCTTCCTGCTATTCCTAGAGTGGAGCTGTATTTAAAAGTACAGGCAAAATGGATTTTAATCACAATATTGGGCTAAAAAGTGTAGCACAGAGTAGGAGAGAGAGTATATGGTACCTCATTAGAAGTAGTCCTCTTCCTTCTCTGTGTGCAGATCCAGTACAGGAAGTCTGGCTCTCATTTTTTTTCCAACATAGATGAGGAAGCCAAGCTTATTATTCCCTTATTAGGAAAGGATATTAGTATTATAATTCAAGCTGGTGAAATTCAAATATCTTATCCTGAGGGGAAGTTCAAGGCACTGGCATTTGGTTTCATTCTACATCACAAATTAAAAAAACAAAACCCTTCACTTTGACTGCTCTTAAATATTTTGTTTTATTTTATTTCAGTTGCCTTTGAAATAAATAAGAGCAGTAATAAAGTCAAACTGAAACATTATAACTTTTATCTTACTAATATTTAGATAATTTTCACACATATTTTGACACAGCCATGGCCAAGATTCAATTTCGTTTCTTTCAAATAGCATTTGCTGACAGAATGCTGTTACTTTTACAACTGCCCACAAACTATGATTAGAAATTAACTGATCTGTTAACAGAGAATGAACAGATGTATTTTTCCACCAGCGACACATGGCCAGGCCCTGGGATACTTAAACGTCACCTAGACTTAGAAGCAATATTGTATCAGAGGAACACTATTGCACACAGAGACTGAATTCTCCCTGGACCAGCCTGGCTCTGCAGACTGGGCTTCTCCAGAAGGAATGCCTGTTCACCCCTGCTCCAACAATGATCTCTCCATCCTTGACCACCTATTTCTGCTAATGCAGCTGTGAAAGGGAGGCTAAATAGAAGGAGGAAACTGTATTTAGTACTTTCCCAGTGTCTGAAATTACCCTTTCCTTGTTGTTGGTCATGTTTCTTGGTGCCTCATCAAAGGCTTTCAAATGCTCATATTCCAAAAAGCGTGTTGACAGCAATGCACTCCTCCCTCGTCTGTGATTGATCTTGCTGGTTTTTCCTCTGTTTGTTTGCTTGGGTATAGATGCATTACTTTTCCACTTAAAGGCCCTCGGGGCACACAGCTATTGCCTGTCACACCCCATTTGCCACCTATCTTTGTGGCCATCAGCAGTCCTACCTGAATGACAAAGATTACAGGAACAGCAAAGTCAAACGAAAAGGAGACTCAGATATCCAGAAAATGAATGGAACGTGGAAGAGGGAGAAAGGAAGCAGGGGCTGAGGACAGAAGGCAGTGAAAAATTACCTAGTCCTGGCCTTTTAGGTGGGATATTGGTCCCTTGGGTTGGAGTGGGGTGCACCCATTCAGCCGAGGCACAGAAGTAATAAGGGCTGTTGTACAACTGGATCTTTCACCAGGGGGACAAAGGGGCTGCAAACTTTCTACCTGGAGGCTCGGTTCCAATCCACCCCCACCTCCAGCACAGGCACTTAACAGTGGTGGGAGTGTGGGCAGCACTGGCTGCCTCAGCGGAGGGAAGGAGACATCATCCCAACACATTTTTTTTTAATAATTATGCTAATCAGCAGCAAAAGTGGAGAAATAGATCTAGCACTCCCCTGGGAGAGAACATATCTGTCCTAACTCTCTTCTGTATCACTAATTAACATGTTCTGATTAGTAATAGGCTGGGACAATCAAAGCTGTAAGCTGCACTGAAAACAGCTGCTCAGAAGTGACTAAACAAATATTAAAATGTGGAAAAACTGAGAATTATGGGGGAAAAAATTGTAATAAAACAGTAATAGCTTGTATGTACCTAATGACTCTCAACCCAAAGGAAGCTACAAGATATTGCAGCATAATAAGGAAACTAATTAAGAGAGGTCACTTTACCCAGCATTGAAATTGAGCTGCCTCTTGTATAATTGTCTGGTTGATAATAATCATTAATAGTACAGCAGCAGTAGTACAAAATTGCTTGGTTCTGGAAGTATAAAATAACACCAAAACCATCTAAAGTAAGTTTGATCAGGAAGGTAGTTTGAGTTTATCCCTTCAAATGCTGTGTTGGTGGGAACCAGATTTTCTGAAGTCAGCAACACAGGGATTTCTGTGCCTGAACTATTCTCCCTAGCTCCTCTTACAGACAGCAAATGGCAACAGGTACTTTTAGGACACATTTCATGTGATCGACAACAGATATTCATTTTAAAATGGGATGAATCACATCCTAAAATTATAATCCTATTCTGGCTATAAAGGGAGTCCTGGCACGTATGTGAATGTTCAAATGTGAACAGCTTAATTGTAATTTTTTTTTATTTCTGTCAGATGAAGACTACTTGATATATATAGACACAAGATGCTGTGTGCAAGACACCCAACTTTGCTGGGTTGATTCCTTTTTTTTTAATTTTAGCAAAGAGAAGAAAAACATAGCAAAACTAAAATGTCTGCAAAATAGTAAAGTGTAGGCTTTTCTGGTCACCATTTAGTCTCACAGGGATGGCCCTATCTTTCTGCACTCTTCAACTTCATATTTATTGCATTGCAACATTCTATTATCTATCTTCTCTACAAGTTCATGCTTTGAAGGAGGGAACAGCTCTCTAGGTGCCAAATCACCATGTGATGGGAGAAGGAAGAGTTCAGAATACTTGGAGAAACACTATAGAGGCCACAACCTCCTTTTCTCCCACACCTCCTATCTCTTTTTATTTTTCTTTATTTGGAGTTCAAGATTGAGATAGTAAGTGCTTGGAGGGCATAGTCAGCAGCAAGGTCTGCCAAGTCAAATCTGAAGTGAACATGCAGGGAAATGAGGAGAAATCTGCCAGGCAAAGCTTCTGAAGGAGGAAATAACTGCAGCAAAAAGGAAAAACTTTTTAGAACAGACCTCAAGGTCTTTCAGGAATCATCTGATTTTAATACGCCATGCTTCTGAGTAGGGCAAGCAACATCTAGCTAAGCCCTGTTTTGATGC
This sequence comes from Dicaeum eximium, assembly GCA_013396995.1. Lineage (NCBI taxonomy): Eukaryota > Metazoa > Chordata > Aves > Passeriformes > Dicaeidae > Dicaeum > Dicaeum eximium. The sequence goes on along the minus strand of VWZP01005875.1, from coordinate 116,247 downwards.
CTGTGCTCTTATTCCTCCTAAGAATACTAAGAAAACTTACTAAGAAAGATTTACTTACTAAGAAAGATTTTTATGTATAAAAATCAATATTTCCACATATTCTGCAATTGTAATAAGCTGGTTAAATACTAAAAATGACAACACTAACTCCCCAGAGAGAGCATGAGAAACAATGGCTTTAGCAAACAGCATGATCCTTGACAACATGGGAAAATTACTCATTTCTTAAAGTTTTTTACAATTTCAGAGTTATTATTTTCTCTGAGCTTTATCTTTTTCAAGAATACTAAAGGAGGTTATAATTGAACATAAGTGAAGAATTATGTTCAACATTTAGAAGAGGCAAAACCAATTATTGTCTCCGAGGACTTGACTCTGAAGGTGCAACCAGAACTATTAGAGAAAGAATCTTCTGCAAACTCCTTTCACCAACTACTGTGAATATAAATATTCATACTCCTTTACATTTACATTTACTAGAAAAGCTCTCATAGGAGATGGGCAATTTCTCTGCTAAATATATAACTGTATTAATTGTCTAGGAGTCTTGCTGCAAATGGATGAAGTTTCTTACATATAAAGACATGATAAAACTGAACCATGTTGTGTGAGGTGGGATGCAATGAGAAAGCAGATACAATGCAACATGGATGTCTGTTAAGAAGCAGTTGTTATGAAGATCCCAAGGATTTTTTAAAATACATTCAGAACAGATGGCATGATAGGACCACGGCCTCTGTGCAAGAGAGATCAGAAGCTAGAAAAATGGTGTATTTTCATTTCATTAGATTTGGACCATCTGGCTGTGGTGGGAGATTTTGAACTGAGCAAATCCAAGTCCTCATAGATCCTTCATAACTCAAAACATCTCAATCATCCCTGGTTTTTACAATGAATCCATGCAAAAGTCACGAGTTCACCTTTTCCTCATTTTGCCAATGTAGCCTATCTGTGCATATTCTGCCTTTTCTCCTTGCTCTTGAAGCTCTGGGCAATGAGTATCACCATTAAATAGCAATTTACTGGTCAGATCTTACATTTTTAAGTGCTTTTACAAGCTTTCTTAAAACTTTTTTTTTTTCATGTCAAAGACCTTTGGGACCATTGTCATAATAATTTTACAAATGCTCCTACTAATCTCTGACATATATAGAGATTAAGTGACCTGCTTAATGCTACCAGAATTCTCTTGCTAACAGAAACCAGTATAGGAGGTAGGCTGAATTTCAGGAATATCTCTCACTCTTCTTCCAAGATTTTGATCACAGTTTTCCTTTTCCTCATTGAAAATCAACCATGAGGAAAATAAATTAAAGCCATGGTCAGCACTGGGTATTAATTCACTAATAACATGAAAACTGTAAAGTTATGAGGAGAGAAAGATGTTGCTACACATAGAAAATGGAAGAGCTGCAGTGCAGCTCTTTGGCTGGGTGAAATGTATGTCATCTAGTTTTAGAGCTGACATTCAGCAGTAGGTTGTAGACACCAGTCAGAGGAAGAATCTCAACAAACCCAGGTGCCTTACACCATTTGGGATGCCCAGCACCATTTGGGATACCTTAGGATTTCTGAGATAGCTGCATAAGGCTGACCTGCTCTGCAACATCAGCTTCAGCACAGCTCCAACAGACTCTGAAAGAAGTCTCTGTGTTCTTGTTGACTGAGCAAGTCTGTTTTCTGTTGACAACTGCCTCAGTGTTTTAGCAGAGCTTGGAGGGCACAGTCCTTGCCATTTTCATAAATGATGGGAGTAAATTCTCCCTCCTGTGGGAGCAATGGCTCATGATACCACCATGAAACAGTGCAGATTTCTGAATGTCTCTCTTTCCAAGACAACATTTTAGGCCCAGGACTGGAAGTAAGCAGGGAAGGAAGATGGAATCCTTAATTTTGCCTGTGTCATAGAAACATGAGGTCTTTGGTGTTGGAACGTGGAGAGTGTCCAAGTCTCACCCTGTGGCCAGGCAATTTTGGGGTCCGTGTGCAAAGGGGATATCTGGGGCTCCAGCTGTGTACTCTGTATTAATATATCCCTGGGCAAAACCATACATTGGGTGAGACAAAAAGGCTGAAATCAGGAATGCTGCTGGAGTGAATCGTAGCATTGCCTTGTCTACACGAAGTTCCCCTGGAAATGTTTCCTGCACATAGGAGATGCACAGGCAGCCTCACAGAGCCTGAACACAGGATCGTAAGCCAGCTCTCTGCAGTAGGGTGACTTCCTTACAAGCTGTACATTGCTCTGAAAATAACAAGTGTGTTGCTGTAACATAGTGTTCTAAATAAATGAAAGTGCTGGAAAGAAACGACACCACCTAATAGCCTAATTACTGCATGCAAGAACACAAAACTTCTGTCAGATCCTTTTAAGTCCTTCTCTTCTTCTCTGTTGCTGTACACAAATCTCAAGCCAAAGTGTGTTGTCATCCTTTGAGTATATTAATTCAGGTCAAAATTGATATTAATGATCCTTTTCCAAGGAATCACACATTCTAGTATAGCACTTGGTCTGAAGGCCAGTTTAGCCATGTTGTAGTGTTCTGGGACCTCTGGAAAATTATCTCATGTATCATTGGATAGCAACCCAGGAGAATTTTGATTTTGGCTAGGATTAATAGTACTTATTCTGAATGATGGATCAGCTACATTATACAGCTGATATTTCTCATAAAACTTTTGCTCGTAAATCAAAAGGGATACAGCCTCTTATGTACTTCATCTAATGAAATATAGATTAGTCTGGGGGTAGATTTTTGGAAGCCTATTTGATGAAAGTTAGTCCGTGCTTCTTCTCATCAGCNCCACCAAAACTAAGATACGTCCATTATAGAGGTGTGAGTACCTGCCTCAGATTATAAATTGTTTCTGAGGTGCAAAGTAATGTCCTAAATGTCCTATTTACTGAAATCCTACAAATACTTTAAGTACTACTGGCTCCCCAGAGTTTCCCCAATATTTAGAGTAACCTTGTAACGCTGCCAGTAAGTGCTGTCACAGCAGAGCTGACACGTACCTTGCCAAAGCAGTGAGTTCTAATTACAAATTAAAGGTACCCAGCTCAGCACACGGTGGCCATAAGAAACGAGATTAATACAGTTTTGCTTCTGTTCTCTGTAAGTCAATCAGCCTTCCGTTTAAAGCATCTCTCTCTCTTCCACATGCACAGGATTGCTGCCTTCAACTCGGTGCAAATCAGGACCAGAGCAGGGGCAAGTGAGGTCTCCCAGGAGTGGTTCTCTCTGCAGGAAATAAGCCCAGCTCTCATGTGGCAGAGGTGGAAAACACAGGAACAGGGAACTCTATTGCCTGCCCTCCTAGAAGCTTGCTCTGAACAACTTCCCAGGAGCTCCCAGCTCCCTGACACTTTTCATGCCCAGATGAGACCAGAAGGGAGGCTCAAGCTGATAAATGTCAGCAGCATCTCAGCTCAGTCAGCTGGGTTGGGCTATGACAATTATTAAAGGCTTTCCACAGATGCCACCAGAGCTAAGAGCTGGTCAGGGTGCAGGTAAAAACACAGTGGTTCAGAATGGGAGACTATGGAGAAGAGAAGATGGCAAGCTTGGGGAAGAAAATAATAGCAAAGGAGGAGTGAATGTGCTGTGGATGAAAGGAGATACAGAGATACAGTGGAGCAATACAGCAAAGGGCAGGAGGATTGATGCCAACCACTGCAGGTCCATTGTACTGTGGAGTCAGTGGAGTGGTGTTAACTTACAGGAGCTGTTGTGTGTCCCAGGAAAATGTTTTGGGATGGACTATGAAAACACTGAGCACTGAGGAGTAGATCCTCCACGGAGTAGAGCAGCATGACTGAGAAGCTCATCACAGTGAGTGAAAGCTGGAGAGGGAGTATTAAAGAAGCAGCTCCATTCTCCCTAAAGGACATAATAGAGAGATAATAGAGATGTCCTCAGAGGCCCAGTCAGACATGATAGAAGAGTGCATTTCCAATTATCTGCTCATCTGAAAGGTGAGTAATGGGTGTCACTCACAATCAGGCTTACAGAAAAAATGCACTGCTCCTTTGAGCATGACATTTCTTGTCCAATTCAGATAACAGAAGCATAATCACAGGGTTCATTCTTCCCTGGAAGCATACTCCTGGCATTTTTTAGGAGCAAAACATGTCCAAGGGAAGTAACTCATACCACCCAGGCCCATGGAAATTTCTTTGCAAGGAAGTTTGAGAATACTGTGAGAATCCCCATCTCTCTCTACCACAACTTGCTACTCCAAGGAACAGTTTAAATTTGCTCCCCTAATCTCCATGGATCTTGAGGGATCTGTACATACCACAGGACCGCCAGCCTCTGCTCTGGGTCTCAGCGAAGATGATAAAATTATTTAAGGTACTCTACTGTAAATATCCATAGTGAGCATACAATAGCCCCTGCAGAGCTTTTCAGTGCAATCAGAGGCTCCTTTTGGAAAGTGGGAAAGGCAATTTTTGGTACCTTTCTCTTCCTGGCTTTATCTTGCACCACTGCCAGTTCCCTGGTCAACTGGAAAATGGTGTGTACTGCAGCCTGTAATATATGATCCTCTCCAGGCTTGTTATATATTTAGTGTTCAAGTCTTAGATGTATGTGTTCCTGAAGACTGTCTTAGAAGGAAATTAAGTTCCAAGCTCATTTTATTGTATTCTGCTCTTTTCCTCTTTCTAATTGCTGTAAGAGCTCTCCTGGGTATTTGTTTTTAACTTAATAATTTTCTGTGCAATGCTGTGATTATGTACACACGCAAAGCTGCAGAGCCAAATATTAAACACAGCACAGGATCACATGTAAACTTTGCATAAGAGAGTCCAAATTTCAGGATTGAATGCAAATAGAAGCGTTCACTGGAGCACAACTGCTCCCCCCCCAAAAAAAACCCCAGCATTAATGAACAAAGTTTTCCTCTAAGAATTAAGTAAATGCCAAAAGGAGTAAATGACAAGGTTGACATTTTAATAGTGAACTTTCCTTCTGAGTCACAGCTGTGGGCTGTGAATTGTGTTAAGATTATGCTCAAAGGATGTTGATTAATTTGTTTTCAAATTGCTTAGCAGCATGTACTATTTAACACACTTAGTTCATGCATCCATAAGCAATTTCTTCCCCTTTCTATTTTAAGATGCGATTTTTGTGATTTCCTTGCAATTTTTCTTTTTTTTTCTTATGTAACAGATGCTCTTGAAAACCGACAGATTCTTATATATATATACAAAAGAGGAAGACAAAAATGGCAAAAATGGCAAAAAAATTAAGGTTTTTCACAAAGTTGGAGAGGCCTTACTCTGTCATGTCTATATATATATATTGCTTTGTATGGACAAAATGGATATACAGTGCACAGATAAGCTAGACTTTCCTTGTGCCCTTTCCACCACAGAAATTTGCACTCATCTAAAAGTGTTGGGCTTTTTGTTTTCCAACACCCATTAAATAGAGTTGGATGCTACCTATGTAGCTAGTACCTAGATCTCAATTATTGCCATTTGTTCTCCACAATGGCTTTTTATCATGGCACCTAAATTTGAGCATTCATTCCAAACAGAAATTAATTACTCAGTTTTAAGTTTATTTTGTTTCAAACCTTGTGAGATCAGAGAGAAAAGTTTCTGTTAAAGTAAGTTGGTTTGACTGAAAAACAGCGGTGTGTCTTTCATACTGGATCATCCTATTCAAAATATTAAAGGGAAAGGGGAAATGCAGATGTTCAGCCTTATTTTTGATACACTCCTTTGGTCAGGTCTTTGTTTCTTTGCAGAAATCTCGACCACAACCATCACAAACTCCCATGTTCATGGGCAATAAAAGACAGCTGTTAAATATCACCAAACCTTTTGCACAGGTCGAGGAGAACACGTGATGGGGAAGCAGTCTTGGAAAATACTTCAGTAACAAGAGTCAGGAGCTAAATGCTAATTCACCTTGGAGAGTTATTCACACTGAAATTATTCACAGTGTAGCCTGTATCTCAATACATCTTGATTAAAATAGGCAGCTGGCTCCCATTAGAAATAATACGGGAATGGCACTGATAGGTTCATTTGTAATCTCTTGCCCAAAAGGACCCTAGAGGTCAAAATTTGCAGTAACCAATGCGTGTCTGAAAAGCCCAATGCAATCAGCTGTCTGTTGTAGATGATCAGAGACTGACACCAAACATCACAAGGAGAAAGGAGGATCACAAAGTAGCAAGCATTGGTAGTAAGTTCTAAGAAACCTTCTCAATCACTATCATAGCCACCAACAGATATGGTTGGTAAGAGATCTTAATCCTTAAGAGAAAGTGGTGAGTACACAGATAAATAACAATGTATTGTTATCTGTAGTACACAGATAAATAACAATGGAGAAAGGAGGACCCTGCTGATAAACATTTCTAAAACCAGGTAATTCTAGCAAGACCTAATACAGCTGTTATACATCAGCTTAACAGTGAAGCACACCAGCATGTCACCTGGTGAGCCAAGAAGTCCAAGTGCAGTTAAGGACAAACCCAGCACCCTGCATCTTATTACTAAGCATGATTTTAGCACTCCTTTCAGATTTAAGCCATCTAAGGACTTAAATAAGATAAATAAGGTAAGATGAGAGATGCTATCCCTGCTGCCTTATAGGAGAGCAGAATTTGCATTTCCAAACCTGGTGACATACTGACATGTTGAAGCAATGAAGATTTCATATCTACTGAGAAACTGCTAATCATTCCATTAGTCCTTACTGTTATTGATTGCTTTAAGACCAAATCTTGGTCCTTCACAGTTCAAATGTTACCTACTGTGTGCATAGTTGTCCACTTGAGATGCCCTCACCTACAGAGAGAAATCCAACACCTGTTCAAGATAGAGGGAATTAAAGTCATGATGTATCATGATGTAGAGTTTTGCATTGATTACCAGATCTTGGGTTTTCTGGAGAGTGGGTGCAATAGATAATTCTGCTATTCTCTAAGAAGTAGAATTAAGGCCATTTTGGAGAGAGGCGAGGTGGGGGAGTGGGTTTCTTTACCACTCCCACAATTTATTCAGCCTGAGCACTGCACAGGATTTAGCTGTGTTTCACTTGCTCAGCATTCAGGGAATATATTAGACTGGGAGTGTTCGCCCAGTGATTTTCTGGCATGAGTAATGAAGCTGCAGGAAGCCATATGCTTTTTCTAATTATCCATTATCCTCATTATTCAGCTACTGTCTGATTATCGGTTCAAAAAATCCAGCTCAGCAGTGAGATTTAGATTCAGCAAATTAAATTTTCAAGTTGTTTTAGAATAACCTATAAAGCAAAAAGAAATCTCACTAGCAAATTATATATTTATTAAGATAAATTATGGAGATCCCTCTGATAAACGAAATTAAAAGTAATGTGAAAACTAAAACACAAGACTGGGAGATTCGTCCACCAATTTTTGCAATTTCCCCTTATGCTTCATGTCTACCTGGGACATGCACTCCAAAAAATAGAACTTCCACTCAGAAAGAAAGAATGAATGAATGAAGGGGCTTTACTAGTAAACATAGAAAAGTGATCATCCCACCCTCCTTGGCACTTGTCAGACCTCACCTGAAGGACTGCGTCCAGTTCTGATCGCCATAACTCAAGGAAGACGCAGACAGACTGGAGAAAGTCCAAAGGAGTGCTGTGAAAATGATCAAAGGGCTGGAGAATATGCCCTATGAAGAAAAACTGAAGGAGCCATGTCTTCTCTCCCTGGAGAAAAGAAGGCTCAGGAGGACCTTATCACAGTTCTCCAGTGGTGGCTAGAAAGGGTGGGAGGAGCTCTCTTCACACAGGGAGAAAACAAGTGGCAGTGATAACAGTGATAACAACCAATTCCTGGGACAACCTCCCCAGGGATGTGGTAGAGTTCCCATCAATGGAGGTTTTCAAGATGTAATGAACAGTTGGACCAGATAAGCTTCCTAGGTCCCTTCCAGCCTGGGGTCTTCTGTGATTCACGAACAAACACACAATGAAAGATGCTAATTAATGCATGCTTGCTTTCTTAAAATATTTTAAGCCATAACAATGAAGTCAAACTACAACTGTCATCAGTCATGAACTTTCTCCTCCCTCACACTGAGCATTCCTCTGCCACACTGCACAGTCTGATTCAATGTGTCTAATTTTGACTCATGGATTGCAATTCTACTAAAATGTGAGAGGAAAGAGCTGATGGGCTTCACCATAATAAACTGTGTGTTACAAAACAGCCAAAGAAGTGAGCATGCATCTTGGAAATAATCTCTATATCATCTCCTGATCTCTGTGAGTTACAAAGAACATTACAGATAAATTCTTCTGAATTCATGTTTGTATCCCAGTTCTCCCAGATAAATGATACCACTATCTTAAAATAACAAAGGAAAAATATTACTGAGAATAAGATGGGAATATACAAGCAACGTTTAGTTCAAAATATTTCTTTATCCTCTTCCTATGAGCTCACAGGCTGTCAATCTCATTTATATCTTATAAACTGAGATTTCTAGTTTTTTATCTTTTTACAGGTATTTTGACATATTTTCTGGAAGCTCTGTAGTAATGTACAATGAAGTGAGCCAAATATGACAATGAGGAGGTGGGGAATACCGGAAGGCGAGATATGAGTTAAAACCCAGGAAAGGAGCTTTTCCATGACCTCCCACTAATTTCTGGTATCACTAGGCAATATTTACTGAGGTTTCTCACAGAAGTTCAGAAGTTTGCAAATAAGCTGCACAGCACTATCCCAGTATATGCCATTCATGCCATATGATGAGAAATAGAGGATTCATGCCTTTACTACTAGAACCTCTTCCCTGTTCCTACTCAATGTGGAGAAAAACCCAAGCTAAACCTACCTGGATTCCTCCTGAAATCATCACAATTGACTTAAACAGACAAACTTTTGCTCATCTTTCTAGACTCTGGAGTTGTACTAAGTTTTGATTTTGCAGAGAAGGAAATGCGTTTTTTCAAGATTTCATGCAATAAAGATTGGTCCAAACGTATTTTCCACGGCCAGAATAATGGCACACATTTGTCCCTCTAGGTTGTTTCCAGCCTTAATTTGTAGATTGGTGGCAGATTGCCACCTTTTGAGAACTAGAAATTTTATCTTCCAGTGTGCAGTTTCCACAGTACAGAGTTAAGAAACCATTCAGATGTTCAATTGATTTTTGTCACTTTTCAGCCATTTTGATTCATTAGGCATTTCCTTTGATCTCCAACTTGTGGCTTCTGGCTCCTAAAACAATATTATTTCTCTTGGAGAATTAGTCTAATCTGACAAGAACCATTTGCCTTTCAGTGAAATGTATTATGAACACTTCAATGGTGTTGCTGAGAGAGGGCTCATCAGAAATGTTTGTCATTCTTTGCACTTTATTGACTTCTGTGTTACAATTATAACAGAGGAGCTCTGAGAATAAAAGCATTTGCTGGAGTAGGCCTCAATGACTTCCCACTAGAGTCCATTTTGATCATACCTTATTTCACACAGTCAGGTTTTCTGCTTGGAAAAATATTTTTGACATGAAGCCACATTTTCTTGACCTGGGTTTGTTTTTTTTTTATTAATGGTATTTGCACTAGACAGTGGAAAGTCAGCAAAACTTTGTCATTTCTTTCCACTGCTTTGAAAAGGCCTGACAATTTTCAGAGACTTTTATTTCTGCTACAGCAATATAGCAATGGACTGACAGCTGGCCCTTCAGTTAATGCTTTGCAATGAACCATATGAGCATTCATAGTTGGAGCCTAGAAACAGAATTTGTGGACATAAGATCTATCATAACATATGCATAAAAGGTAAGTGTCCATCTCATTCAATCAGCTGTGAGACAAAATATGCTTCTGAAAATGTGGCACTCTTGCTCCATTTGCAAAACACACAGACAGGTCCCTCCCAAGCTGCCTTGTGCTGTGATAAACCAGTGCCATATTCTGGCTCTGTTTTCCCTGATTTTGCCCTGAAGCTGTGCTGAGACATTGCAGGTCTTTCCCAGGCAGCTTTGGTTTCCAGCATGGGCACAGGGGGAGCAGAGGAGGTGAGCAGTGTGTGGTGGAGCTTGGCTGAGTCAAATGTATGCACAGGGTGGGTGTGAGGCATAAGGCATCTCACATCTCAGAGAACTGGACATGGGAACTGAAGGAGCAAGTATACCAGAATATGAACCTTTCTGGGGTGAAATTACCCAGGAACAGGTCATAGCTCTCTAGAAATACCAAGCTGGCTGAGGTCCAAGGTAAGAAGATGACTTGAAGGTCAGGGAGGCAATGTATCAAGAGATTACACTGCCCTGCCCAAAGCACCTTCCATCTTTTTCTTCCACACCTCCCTGAGCTCTACTACTTTTCCACTAATCTGTTTTGGCCCTCTGAAACACTCCTGAAACAGGTTTCACCTTCCTCCCAAACCACTGACATGGTGAACTTCACTGCTGTCATCAGTGGCCTCTGCACTCTCACCATCAGCAGCTCCGAGCCAGCCACAGCCACATTGCTGTGTGGCACATGGAGACATGGTGGGAAATAGAGGTGGGGGAGAAGCCAAAACTTTTGGATATTTGGAGTCTTGGTTTCTTCAGCCTTGTTCCTCACCTGTGAAGCATAAGCCTTACACACAACCTCCCACACATTGCAGAAAAGCCCCAGCTGCCCTTCTGCATCTGTGCCTCCCAGCTGTAGGAGGTGGCAGCCATCTGCTGCCTCTAAACTTCCTTCAGTTCACAGAGTGCAGCACTTTTTCTGAGGTCTCTTTTTCAAGAACTCCTTATTCTTTCCAATGCCAACACCTGTAGGCATTTTCTACAGAAGTAGGAAAAGCCATGGATGGAGTACAGTTTAGTATCTGTAGTAATTTTGTCATGTAAGTGCAGTTTAGTGAGTGGAGTTTGGTGAGCCAATGACCACACGTATTCCAGATTGATCTGAAGTGTCCTGTAAGCTGTTCTGCAAGCTTAGACTAGTTCCCCAGACTTAAGGATGTCGGAATGTTTGAGATGTCCTTGGGTATCCCACCTAGCTGCCATTTTCTGGAGCCCACTGATGCTAAGCCCTTCCAACTTAGTGTGGAAAGCTACAGAAGCCCTAGTAGATCTCTCCAGATTTTCCTTATTCATCTTCCTTTCAAACTAGCTTGAAAGTGTGTTAAATCAATATGGGACTAAAATGAATGAACAAAACAGACCTCAAATTTCCATATGAAGTCACATCTTTCCAATCATCTTCCTCTATTAAGTCTGGGCAAAAGTGGGCCAAACTTTTCAGTCCTATCTGTTGAGACAAGAAAGAAAGAAAAAAAGACAAAAAAATCCTTCTTTCCTGACAGATTCAGTCCAGTGTTATCACAAATTGCCTGCATTCCTAGATCCTGTTTTGACTGGCTGAGGCACAGAGGAGGTGCCACATCAGCTGACAGACCATACTATGTCACCCCATACTGTGAGCTTCCTATATCTTGTTGCTTAAAGTAAAAAGAAATTTGGGGTTTTTTTCCCCACAAGGGAGACTTAATTGAGGTAATAACACATTAAGACCACACTGCACTTCAGCAACACAGATGAGCAAATCAATTTCTGTTCACTCAGAGTAGTCCTTTTGATTTCTTTGCTGAGGCTTCAATGGTCTGAAAAACTGCGTTCAAAAATTCTCAGGATGAAGGCTGTAGCTGGCAATTGTATTAAAGAGGGCGATGAAAGCATCTAGAAGAGGGGTACAGCTTGTTTGTGCAGAAAAGATGTCTGTGGGGGCTGAGTGAGGTAATGAATGAAGTACCCCATAGCTGGGACCACTGTAACCCTGACACGTGGTTCTTCCAGACAAAGCAGGTTTCTTTTACTCTGTCATTTCTATACACATAAATTAATGGAAGTATATGTTTATTTTTCTTTAAAATCCCTGCAAATATATGTTTATTTTCTTAGAAATCCCTTCTGGAATGAGAAATGTCAGTGCATTCATTTCTGTTCCCCAAGTGCGGAAAGGAAGAGAGAACAAACAACATGTGACAGATGTTACTGACGTTACTCATACTGTAAAGTGCTGTTGGAAGACATTCAGACACTGAGTGATAATATCTATAAAAATCTTAATAGAAAATACTTTATAGCAGATCTCATGTAAGACTTAGCCTAACAAGAGAGGTGTCAAGGCTTCCTTTGCAAGTAGTGCCTGGTGCCTCCAACTCAGGGGGAGGGAGGGTGGTCTCATGCATCAAGGACTGTTCCAGGAATTCACCATGTATTAAAATGTAGGGCAAGGGAGGAGGAAAATCATGATACAGCAAAGATCCAAATTCTTTTTAGTACCCAGCAATATTTTGAATGTTATTGTCTTGACTTGTCTTTTGAATATCACCCTTACTGTGATAAGATATTAATTTAATGAATAAATAAATGCTTGCAATGACATAAATCCTTCAAACCAGTAATGCTGACTTTGTTTAATCCGATAGCCACTCCTCAACAAAACCAGTAGGGCTGATCCTCTTTCCATTCAAGTCAACAAAGAAGACCTAAAACTGCTCCAGGAGGAAGAGGATTAGGTTCTGAATTAGGATGAAGAACAGCGTTCACTCACTCGTCTCAAACATTGCTTCTTCTACCATATCCAATATCATGTAGAATAGCCGAATTTTTCTTGAGCAGTCTTTTATAACCTTAATGGGTGTCATAGTGTTTAAAATTTAATGCTGGTAGGTACACAGCAGCAGTATGGAAGCAGTAGATTTATGTTCTTGTTGTGTTCTTGACTTTTTTTTCCATTAGAATTTCCTTTTTAACAAGGAGATACTTACGACTGAGTCAAGTGAGAATGGATGTGCACAAAAGCACAGCCATAATTCTCTCCTGATAGCCTGGTCACTTGGAACAGTCAACAAAATTACCTTTCTCAACAATTCCTGTGCTGCCTCAGAGTCATGGTCAATAGCTAGGAGCCAAGCCCAAATGCTGAGTGGGCACTTTTGGTCCTGTCCTGTATCTCATAAAATTAGATTTAATTCCTAAACTTTATCTTTCTATCCTGAAAGAAGCTATGGAATAATATGTAACTATTTAATCATTATGTTAAAAACCAGGGCAGTGAAAGCGAAGAAATTTAAACCAACATAACAAGCCAAATAAAGTCTGAGGCTAAAGAGTTTCTATCTAAAAGTCTTTAAGATTCACAAGAGAAAAAAGCTGGGTTATCTTTTTGTTTCAGATGAAGTCAGCAGATTTTCTCAGATCTCCTTTTCTGCCAGATGAATTAATATTTCCCTAAGTAAAAGATTTTCACTGAATTTTGGCAATGTTTCTAAGTGTATCTCTGTCATTGCCAAAACTGTAATTTCTTCAGCTTCAGCTTGGGTATGTCTGTTATGAATTTTTCATATTCTGCCTCAGAATATCTAGCATCTATAATTTTCAAGAAATGTAATGACCCAAAAGAAGAAGAGTAGAAGGAAAGAGGCAAAACTGCAGTTTTTTATTCTGGGAATTCTTCAAAATATCAAAGCGAGACAGTATTACTTATGATACCTTACTCTTTGAATATGCAAAGCATTTTACTGGGTGCCAGGAAAATTTTCTAATACTGTGGTTGATAAAACTCGTGTGGAACATAAGCAAAAGCAGCATGCATCTACTCTAGCATTTAGGGACAGGAATGCACTTTTAAGCAAATTTCATGATGATATCTATCACACTGCAATGCTGGGGGTGTGAACTTGATCCCTTATGGATGAGGCAAAGAAAACCCGAAAAAGACCACTGTCTCATCGATTTCAATCATTTATTGTAAATCCCCACTTATTTTCTCTTAGGCACATGTTGTAAGTGGCTGCCAACTGAGAATTTTTTAGCCTAGCAGAGGAATGGGAAACCTTGCCATGAGGAAGAAGAAATGTAGATCTTCTTCCCAGGTATCTTTCAACATTTATGCTTGCAGTCATCATGTTCTTGTGCTGCTCATGGGACCGCTTCATGAAGAGCAGAGCATATTTAGGATCATACTTTGAGTGACAAATGGTTGAAAGCTGGGATAGCACTCAGAGAAGGTCATGTATGTTGCACTGTCCATATGGTCTCCTCTGGGTATCTGGTTTTTTCTGCTGTAAGAGGTGTGATACTGAGCTAGGTGGGCCTGGGTTCTGACTCAGCTTGATCACTGATGTTGTAAGAGTTCCAGTGAACTCTGAACAGTACCTCACCCTGGGGATGGTAGTTGCACTCCTGGAACCATTGTCATGCTTCTATCACAAAGCAGATGGTATTAAAATCTCTGACTCCCTCAGGCTCTCAATTTTTGCCATATCTCCAAAAAAAAAAAAAAGGCACCCTGAATCTGAGGCTATTTCTCCATTCTCGATTTCATAAATTCATGGTCCAAATCACTCTCTATATTCTCTGTTTTACTTTGGTTTTATAGCAACTACAATATTCATGATCATGATATTTCTCCTTCTGTTAGAAGAAAGACAGCAAGCAAGCTAAGTCATATATTATGTGTCTTTTTGCATCCCAGGCATGTTTCTGAGCACTTTCACCACATTTGCCATTTCAGTTGATCAATCTCAGCCTGCAGAAGAGACTGCTCACTCTATAAAATGAATGGATGAAAATGAGGCACAGCTAATGAGCATTTTGTCAGAGGTGTTTGCCCACAGACATTTTCCCTTGATACCAGGCACTTTGATGAATTAAAAGAAAGACACTTCTCAGAGGGAAAAATAGCAATTTGCTCAATAAGTTTATTCTAATGGGTGAAAATGAGATGTGTCCTTTAGAGAAGAGGCATGAGGTAGCTTTGCTAAATCTATTTTACTGTAAACCTTCATGTTTCTTAAAGATGTATTTTATTATTTTGCCATTCCTATGACTGTAAGTCTCTTTTTCAAATATAAGAGATATTTCTAAACTCAAACATAATAATGTTTTGAATATATTATAAGCATTTGGCAATTGTCACTTCATATTGGACAAGTGTCCCCCAAACCTAGCAGAAAAGTTTTGGTTTAGTAGTCATAGTTAGTCCAGAAGAAGCTGAAGGCTAAAATGTATTTTCACACATAATCATCTAGATTTACAAGGAACAGACCTATTAATATTATAATTTGCACAAAGACAACTCTCAAGCAGAAGAAAGAAAAATATAACAAAAGAATTGTTCACTGCCAATTATTTCTCCTTCTGGTAATTATAGTGAGAAAATAAGATTGAACTTGAACAAGGGCACACAAGGCTGAACACTGGGGGAGTTTCCCTAAGTTTTTATGATGACAGTAATTGGTGATTGATGTCTCCCAGTCCTTACCTCAGCTCATGAGCTTTCTGTTTTCTCTCCCCTGTCCAGCAGAGGAGGGGACTGATAGCGTGGTTTTGGTGGGCACCCAGTGTCCAGCCAGGGCCAAACCACCACAGGGCCGCAAAGCCAATCAGAGCTGGAGCACCTCTCCTGTGAGGAGAGGCTGAGAGAGTTTGGGCTGTTCAGCCTGGAGAAGAGAAGGTGCTGAGGATATCTTATAAAGCTTTTCAGTACCTAAAGGGGCCACAAAAAGAGTTGGAGGGCATGTAGTGACAGGGCAAGGGAGAATGGTTTTAAACTAAAAGAGGAGACATTTACATTGGATGTTAGGAAGAAGTTCTTTACTCAGAGGATGGTGAGATCCTGGCACAGGTTGCTGGAGAAGTTGTGGATAACATACCCCTGGCAGTGTTCAAGGTCAAGGTGGTCACCTCGATGGGGCTTTGAACAACCTGGTCTAGTGGAAGGTGTCCCTACATCTACAGGCAGGGGTTTAGAACTTGGTGATCAGTAAGGTCCCTTCCAAGCCAAAATATTCTATGATTCTATGGTATTTGCAGTTACCCAAACTTTCTCCCTTTTCTGCATAGCAGTGTTCCAGCAGAACTCTTCTGTCAGGATTGTGCTTGGCAAAGTCTAACATAGGTTAAGCAAAAAACTTTAAAGAAAATAGCAGAAGCCTTGGAATTTACAGACTTGCCTTAGTGTTGATTTACTGGTGTCTTTGAAACACCACATAACCACCTGATTAGACAAATCAGAGATGCAGTTTGTTTATAGTCATAAAGCTGTTACCATTTATTTTCTGTATATCTGTGTTTTGAAATTCACAGATGGAGTCCTAATATTGGAGTTCCTAAAGGTCCTGGGGATTCCCAGTGTGTAACAGATCTGTTCATGTCAAGTCTTTATCAGCACCATGCTGTGGACTCTGCTGGGAACCAACTTCAGCAGTTTGTCAATATTATGAAACTAAGCAATGATGCCCTGCTGTTGAGCATCTTTCCACCACCTGTTTTCTCTTTCCATGTCTACATCTTTCAGAGGCCACTACTTGATCTACTGGGATCACCACCAGGTCCTACAGATCTCCACAGGTCCTTGTCTATCCAAGGATGAATATTCATATTGGCTCTTCCAGAGAGCCTCTCCCACCACCACAGCTCACTCCAATGCTTTCAGTCAAAGTGCCCCTTCAAAATAGGATCTGTCATGTGTGGTCTTCTATTGCAACAGGGTGTCAAGAATAAAGAGCATGTCACAGTGAGTCACCACAAACTGATGACAAAAACTCCCCGTCAACATCCAGCTGCCTGAATCTAAAAGGCCCAAATACAGTTTCCCTTTGTATTCTCTAATCAGCTGCTTGGACAACCTTTGGGTGCAACTATCACACATTTTCCTGTGGGTTATTACCTCCTGTCAGGTCTCTAGGCATTAGCACCACACTCTAGCATTAACACCACACATCCCAGTTGACATAAAACCTCTTTGAACGTCATATTCCAACATTTCCCAATGCTCTTTCTCACTGCACATTATCAACATGCTGAGCACAAAAGCTTGAACGGGCTTTTGTTAGTCCTTTGAAAGACTGCGAATCTCCCGTCTGCTAGTCTGGTCTCTGAAACCTTTTCCAGAAGACTTGAAAGCTTCCCTTTAGTTCATTTCCATGGCCACTGATATTCTGCTGAGTAGTCTTCAGACTTGACTGAGCCAGATATACAAATTTGGAACCTCTTCATCCTATTTACTATAAAATACACTAAAAAAAGGTTCAGTGCAGAAGCCTTTTAGCCACTGCATAGACCTAAAATAAATACAAGAATTTATACCATGCACCAAATTTACACATGACTGTGCTCTTTTGTAAAAAAGGAGCTGCTGGATTTTAGGATTAAAAAAAAAAAAAAAAACAAAAAAAAAAAAAAACCCCGAAACTTTCTTTGCTTCAGATGGAAAGTGATGTAAAAATGCTTCTATAACATGGGGATATACCACTCACACCCTATGGATTAACACTTATTTTGGCTATGCTGCTTCAGCTTCGTGCTGTTCTTTCCATTCTGTCATGTTGGTCAGAGCTGCTGACAGGTGGATTGATGTGTTTGGTCACAAATTATCAGGGAGATTCTTCTATGACTTCTTCATGTGGAAAGAGTGGATGGTAGAAGCCAAACAGGATATTTTGGAAAAAACAGAAGTAAAGTTGTAATGCACATTAGGTGTACATTCTGGTAGAGAGCTCTCTTCAGTAAGATGTAACTGCTTTGAAGAAGTTCCTTTCCAGGTTTCAGCCAAACTTGAATTGCCCTGGTGAGCACCAGCAGCACTGGCAGCACCCTGCAGCTCTGTCTGCTAAGCTGACTGAACTGCCTGGAAGGAGAAGACCAGATTTCATTCAGCTGATCCTGCTCTTCCCTTCCCAAGTATTCTCAGAGGAAAGGAAGCAGATAATGAATTATATATCTCCTAGGCAGGGAGGGATTTGGGGACATGCCATGGAGTTCAGGGCACACCCATACGTGGGCAGATACTGGGCAAAGGACAGATGATGAAGCCTGACAAAGGTGAATACCCCAAGCTCTTGCTCTTAGATTACTGTGTATTACCACATATGGCTCATTGGCTGAGCAAAGGGAGAGCACATATAAAACCACAGATGCCCAGATCCTCCTCAGCCCATGCAGAGATCAAATCCAAATCACAAACATCAAAGATGCTGTTGCTTTCTTGAAAAGAGGAAATATTTTTGGACATGAGGTAATCATTCCTCTCTCTTAAAAGCTCCCAAACTGCCCAGAACAACACAGCATACACTCTGACACTTCTAATAGACCAGAACATTAATAACAGGCACGGACTAAGCAAACTGTCATCAGATTAAAACACTGGAAGACTTCCAGCAGATGCTTGATATGGATCTTGCTGAAATACATATGATATAGATGTACACTCCTGCTCAGCAAATGACATCAAAGTAATAAATTAAAGATGCACTTCATATTCTCCACTGTCTGCCTAATAAGCTAAATCACTTTAAAGGCCTTTATTTGCAAGGCCCATGACTGGCCTGATAGCTTTGTCCTGTCCTTTTCCGTTCCACTGGGAGTACACCACGTTTGAAAATTCAGTCTTGGCAGATAGAGGCCAGCCTAGGTTTGGTGGCTGCTGAAGAGTTGCTTCTGAACAATAAAAATCCCTGCTAGGAAACTGTGTCACTTACTGGGTAGATGGACTGTTCATTCAATAGCAAGTCTTCAGATTTAAAGATTTATTTCTGAAATTAGAAGATAAAGAAAAGAGTTGCTCTGGTTTTGGCTGGGATAGATTTCCTTTTCTTCCTACAGTAAGAATGCATCACTAAACAGGACTTTTTTCACCATCATACCATTTCAATTACATTTCAAAACTCAGCTTTTTGCCTTGACCTATATATTCATAGTCAAAAATTGGTGGGAAGTGAACTTTTCCCATATACATTTCAGAATGTTTGTAGTATTCTACAAGTATTTTTTTAACATAAAAAAGATGCTACCAAAACTGATAACTTGTTATCTGTATGCAAAACAACAGCAAAAGCAGTATTTATAATACTTTACACATGCTGTATATCCACAAAACTCTGCAAAATAATCCATAATTATTACTTTTATTGCCTCAGTAATAATAAGAGATAACTTGCATTGTCACTATTTTACCATTTTAGCTATTATAGAAAGTACAAAAGGTACTGAGTACAATGTATGTTTTTGTGAAGAAAATATCTGTCTTCTACTTCCAGATACATTACCCAGTTGTCCCTTGTGTAAACTGTATGAGGCAGAGACAGGCACAAAGACAGAAATTATGGGCTAGGACACATTTAGATGAATTGCTGTGTGGAAACCTCCTTCCATCTTAGATTCAGATGCTTTAGAAGTGAATACAATAGCTGTAGGATTCCAAAGGGAAGGGAAACCGATGGAAGTTGAATTCATTTTAGCTTCATTATACAACCTTCAGACAGTTTCTGAAGAAAAACAAATCAATCACCAAGCTGGAAGAGTAGGGGGATTATTGGGTTTTTTTAACATATAGAAAAGAGAATGGATGCTACATTGGAAGTTAAAGATATTCCAAATATATTTTGAAGGATATATTTCAAAGTTGCCTTAACAGATTTTTCAAAGATGAAGTAGAGAGAGCTGAAACACCACAAATGGAAATGTTGGCATTTACAACCATACAAAGAAATACATGCTGAGTAAGAATTTGCTAAAGGTTATTGGAAATTACTAGCATTTCAGCTGAGATGGGAGGAAATAGAAAAAATCGTTTACAGAATGTTTTCTCTAGTGCCCAAATCAT
Organism: Dicaeum eximium; assembly: GCA_013396995.1. Taxonomy (NCBI): domain Eukaryota; kingdom Metazoa; phylum Chordata; class Aves; order Passeriformes; family Dicaeidae; genus Dicaeum; species Dicaeum eximium. The sequence goes on along the minus strand of VWZP01005875.1, from coordinate 96,634 downwards.
CACAGCTCAGACAAGAGAATCAGTATCTGTTGGGCTGTAAATAAAACAGCCTAAACAACAAAACTGAGAAAGTTTAGCTAGGAAAACGATTCTAATTTGTGACTCAGTAGTAGGCGTTTCAAAGCATCAGTATGCAAACCAAAATAAAATATTGCAATGTTCACTAGCACCTGTTTATTTCATCTAAATCTGCTCAATTCCTTCTAATGACTGCAGCTTCAATCTCTCCACTCAGCAACTCACTCCAGCAGGGCTCAAACACCAGCCATCAACTTTGAAACTTGTCAGGACAAATGTTTGTCACCTACCCAGTAATTTTCATGTGGAGTGGGGGTTTATACAGTTAGCAGGAGTGAGAAACTCCTGTCAGTTCCCATGGAGCTGTTTCTTCTTTCCTCTACTGTTGATACCCTCCTTATTTCCTTAACCATTTTGTAGATGCTTTGTTCTCAATGTTCTCATACTGTGAGAAATGTCAGATTTCTGTTTCTAGCAGGATGCAAAATATTTCAGAAGTTCCAGATGCTTTATCCTAAAAAAAACCAGATGCTGAGAGGTCCTCATTAAGTCTCTTTAGAACTTTGTGACAATCCAGCTATTATTCTACAGAGGTCCACACATGTAGATTTACAGTGTGAGGTGAGTTAAAAGGAGGTTTCATGCTTTCATACTCCACACTCTGAAACTACAGGTGTTGACTTGTCCATCCCTAGCACAGAACAGCAGGATCCAACACTATGCACTTTTCAGTGGAGACAGTCTTGTAGGCTATGTCCACAGTCAAATGAATTATGTGGTCATGGTTTAACCCACCCAGCAACCAAGCCCCACACAGCCACTCACTGCCCCATCAGCAGGATCAGGGAGAGAATCAGAAGGGTAAAAGCTGGAAAACTCATGGGCTGGGATAAAGTCAGTTTAACAGGGAAAGCAAAAGCCACATGCACATGCAAAACAAAACAAGGAATTAAGTCACTGCGTCCCATGGGCAGGCAGATGTTCAGCCATCTCTGGGACAGCAGGGCCACATTACATGTAATGGTGACTTGGGAAGACAAATGCCATCACTACAAATATCCCCCCACTTCCTCCTTCTTTCCCAGCTTTTTATACTGAGCATGCTGTCACATGATCTGGGATATCCATTTGGTCAGTTTGGGTCGCCTGTCCTGGCTGTGTCTCTTCCCAACCTCCCATTCCTAACTTCCTCACCAGTGTGTCAGTACAAAAAGCAGAAAAGGCCTTGGCTCTGTGTAATCCCTGTTCAGCAATAACAAAAACATCTCTGTATTATCAACCCTGTGGTCAGAACAAATCAAAAACACAGCCACTGTGAAGAAAATTACCTCAGCCAAAACCAGCACAGCTGCTTACATTCCAGGCTGTCTAGAAGCCACACACCGACTTTTGGCAGGCACAAAGAGACCAGAGGGACCTACTGAGAGGCTGTGCCTTTCAAACTGGCCTTAGCACCCTGCAAATACAGCAACATGGCTAATGAGCATGTTGGCTGAGCAACATGTGCAGGCAAGGGACTATGCAAATGTGACGTAGCCTAGAAGCATCTCAGGCTCATCACATTCAGGGCCATCTTCTGTCCTGTTGCTAAAAGCTTTTAATTAGGTCACTGGCACTGAAAAACAATGAGCCTTTCAACAATCAGTAATTACCAGCCTTGAGGAAGTCAGATCAATGAGCCGTTTCCTACGAAGTTGTGAGCTTGGTTTGAGAAGCATGAGATTTTCAAAAGCTATAATGAACCTCCAGTTTTAACTACCAGGCTTTGTTATTGAGCACATTATATGATTGTTAGCCTCCTCCCAGGACATTTTTGCTATTTCTTCTTCAAGTCTCAGAGCCAAGAGAACATAGTTGGGCTGTAAGGCTGCAGTTTATTTTCCAGATTTGAAATGGATTTGTGAGGATGTGCCACGTTGTTCTATCCTTTACACTGGCACTGGGGCTGATCAGTTCACTAGATATCATTTGACTTCAGTTACAAAGTATGAGATTCCACTACCCAGATTGGTGAAAATAAGATGCTCTGAAGGGAGAGTCAGCTTGGAATGGATGCCACCACAGAGAGCAGCCTCCTGCATTCTTCCTCTGTAAGGTACATTGAGCACAGTGGGATGGGCCTGACCCTCTATGTTTGCAAATGTGTTTAAGAAGAGGAGAGACTCTTCTCAGCTCTCCCAAAATGACAGGCTTCACATGAAATAAAATCCTGAAGTAATTCCATAAGTTCCACATCAAAATATATATATTGAAAATATTCTTATGTCACTTCCCTAACATCAAGCTTAACCTCACGTCCCACTGAAGCAGGTGTTGCCAAGACACCTAACTCCAAGTGCGCGTCAGTACTCTCCTCAGTACGGATGTGTTTCTGCACATGTGGAAGAGTTTTCTAGGGTGGGGTCTTCTAATTTTAAAAAATGTCTTTGCCCTTAGTGGAAGTGCAAGCAAGAACTGTAAGGCTGTCTCACAGAGCTTGCTGCAATGGTTATGAGCCATCATATAAGATCACTGGATTTTCCATTCAGCAGAAGCTGTGTTATAGTAAACTTGTGTGTCTTTACAATCTAAGGGCAATTCTGCACTGAAAAGGTTTGTCTGCAAAGTTTTGAGGAGTACAGACAATTTAGATGATTTTTAGGTTACTCCTTGGAAAAATATTTTTATCTGATGGCAATTTTGACGGTTGAAACAAGGAATTTACAAAAGTTCAGTTACAAATGTATTCTTTACCTGTTTTAAATGTTGGAAATAGCACGTAACTGTCACTGTCCAACAGAAACCCATAAAATTTTCCATTAAAGCAAGAAGCAATCTTTTTTCCCAGTATGCCTTCAGGTCTTACTTTGTTTTGCTGTAGCCTCTGACCTCACTTGTATTCAACATTTCTGTAATATTGAGCAGCTTGATCATCAGATTGATTTATGATACAGTAGAGTGTAAATAACCAAGTGATAGTTTTCTATACTTAAAAATACCCTGTCAAGGAACCAATTCAAAGTCTCTCTGATGACAAAGGGAGCATTCCTACTTTAAGCACTGAACATTAAACTGATCTTAGTTTATTGGTCTGGAGAGAGACCTACAGCCAATGTGAAAAAGTACAGGTCTAGCCCTGAAAGTTATTTTATTTTAAGAGACCACACATAAAATTTACACTAACTTTTCCTTTAGGAATGACCTGTTGATTAAAATGTACAAAGCCAACATTCAGCTGCTCAGTCCTGGTCCTGGATAGCAAAAAAAGACACAAAAGTTCTCAGCCACAGATCATAGGATTGCAACCGTATTACAGGAAAGACCTGTACGATGACAAGGATCAGAGGAACTACCCATTGATTTATCTGGCTAAATCTCCTGCTGTTCTCAAATGAAATACTGTATAAGTTGGAGCAAGACAAGTTCATATTCTCTGTTCATAAATCCAGGACACATGCTAAGAGATTTTATGGCTATTCACAGTCAACCTCAAAGAAAAGGTACTCACTTCTATTCACTTTTCCTTGAAGACTGTGTTATTAGGACATCTCAGATTTATGAGCTTGCAATTCTTCTGCCTCAAAATTGATTTACTCTGCTGCCTGGCAACAATATTCACAAGGCATCACTGAACCAATGTGTAAGACAGTTATACCCCAGAGTACTGAACTTGCCTTGATCCCAAGGTTAGAGCCCAATTTCTGGCATTATTTTGGGCAGAAGTTTGTCCTACTCCCAGGCAGCAGAGAAGACCATTGCATCAGGCTTCATGCAAGGAAGGACTTCAGGTAATTTTTTGTCATCAAATACTAGCCTCAGGCCTTGACAACTTGGAAACCAGCTCTATACCACTTTTTAAACCTGATTATTAGGTATCTGGGGCATCTCCATGTATTGCCAAAGGAAATTAAAATTGTTCTACATTTTCAAAAAGGAGAAGATGAAGCAGTTCAGTACAGGATGTAAGAATATACCAGACAAAGAATGTATTTCTCCAGCTAGCAACTGATAATGCCAGTTTGCTGAGGGAGATTTTTATTCCATTCCTGATTGTCTTTAGCTGAGGATATTTGCAAAGATTACTTCCTGTCCCAGTTAAAATGTAGAATTTGCATAGTCAAAGCAGCTGCTCTCATAGAGACTGTGCCCATTTAGAGACAGGCAGACAAGAACAGTGCACGCTGATGTCTTTGTGCACCCAAGCAGCAGGTGCACTGAGAGAATTGTGTACCAAGGTCTTCACCTGAAGCACCTTCTCCTGCTCAGTCCATCAGTCTGTGTGTGATAAGGCAGTTAACATGACTTTGCAAATCTGCTTCTGAAGAACCCCAAGAGGTAATGTTAATCAACACATCCAGGGCTGTGTGATGCTCTGTAACTGGATTTACTCAACACCTTCCTCTACTATGGCTACTTCCTCCTATGGCTATAGGTAACCACCAGCAAAACCTCTCTAATAGGCACTGGCCTGAACCATCTGTAACGCTGTCCTAAGACAGTAATCCAACAAATTCCCAAAGTGACCTTTTCCAGTGCACATCTCTACATTGTTTTTGCTGGTTAAGGTGGTTAGCTCCTGCCCTACAACCCAGTTACAGAGAATAATGATCGCCACTCTCTGTTGTCTCAATCAGTTTAAATGGTAGAAAAGGTTGTAATTTTTGATCACTGACCTTTTTTCTAGAAAAATTATAAATTTTTCAGGGTTTTCATATACAACCCGAAGTTTTTAGCATTCCCACTACTATTTTATGCATGTTTCCTATGCATTCTCATTCTACTTTACAGATTGGTACCAGTAATCCAATTGAGGTCTCACCAGCACAGTGAAGAGAGATACATTTATTTCCATGTGCTTTGCACATTAAAAGTTTTGTAATACATTCCCAGAAAGGATCCAGCTTGTACTCCACTCCAACTCTCAAATGATTTTTCACAGTACAGCTGCACCAGCAGATATTTCTCATTTGATAGCTGTCTTTTACTTTTTTCTTTCCTAACCATAGTTCTTTGCTCTTGCCTTGCTTGAACTCCCTCCTGTTGATCTTGGATCACTTCTCCAAAATATCTAGATTATTTTAAATTAAAATCTGGTCTGTCAAAGTACTTCCAATTTTTATCAAATTTGTTTATTTTAAGCATATAAGCATTTGTCAGATTCCATCTTCCAAGACATTAACATCTATACTGAGTAAAACAGACAGACCTCCACAAGACTCCACTTAAAATGGACTCTAATTTAAGATGGAATTATTCTTAACAGTTTTTGGAGCAAACTCAATGCAATTATTCACCTCACTCATCATTATTTCATCTAGATCATTCCCTAAGTTGCTTATGCAAGACAATGCCAAAAGTCATGCTCAGGTCAAGATATATCACACCTTTTAATTCCCCTTAATCAGCCATATGAATGTTTTAACATGATTTGTTCTTGACTAATTCATTAGCTGGCACATATCACCAAATTAGTGTCTGTATGGGCTCTTAAACTGCTTTATTTAGATATGGTGCTTAGAGACATGGTTTAGTTGTGGACTTGGCAGTGCCAACTTAATGGATATCTTCAATCTTAGAGGTCTTTTCCAATTTAAGTGATTCTGGGATTCACTAGATCCTCCTTTTTCTCCTTCTTAGTAACCTGGGCAATGTCCTTCACCTGCTCTCTGGACCTCACTGAGGAACTGAGAGCATCAACTTTCTCCACATAACCTGCTCTGCTTGTCTCCTTCCATCTGGAGTCACACAGCCTTTTCTTGATGCCTTTCACAAACCTCACCACTTGGAACACAGTTTGTGCAAAAAGCCTTTCTGTTCTTCCCTCTATGTACCTTACCTGAGGCCAACCACTAACCAGGGAATGGGGATCAATATTTGGGCAAGGACAAGTACATATTGAAGAACTTCACCTTAAATGGGTATTGTGTGAGTACCTTCTTTTCTTCCTTTCCTATTATTTTCCAGTAACTTTTCCTGGTTTCCATACACATACAAAGGGCATGCTGTTTTCAGCAGTAATCTGGACTGTTGCAGATGAATCTGTGGTACATAGCTGTCAAAACACAGCTAAGGCAGAAAAAAATTCCCCAAATATAGCTTCCCCATGTAAATTCATGTGGACACAAATGAAGTTGCATAGGCTCATTTTTTAAATATTAGCCTGTAAGCTGTACTGTAAGCTGAGAAATTTTAGCAATAGAGCCATGCCTTCTGTCTGGCCAGAATGCACCTGAAACAACAAAGTAAGGACATTACTGGCACAGGATATGTTAATAGAACTAGAATTTTCAGGCCAAGCCTATTACCTCTGCAGTTCATTCTGTCAGTCTTAAAAAATTGTAAAATCTGATCTTCTTTAAATCGTGAATTATGCAGTGGTTATATGAGATGTAAGCACCTAAAGTTTTGCTGATCAACAAGTCTTGACAATGGGTACCAGTCAAACATTCTTCTACAAAGGTTTTACATGGAAAAAAAAAACGTTTTGACAAACCAGAACCTTTATGTAGGCACATATCACTTTCAGTGAAATTTCATTTGGCAAAAAAGAGAAAAAGAAAGAAAGTCGGTCCTCTTAGGACATTCTGCCAATCAAGTTCTTTCAATACTTTTCAAACCACCAGGTTTCAATTTTCAGCTTGAAATGACATCTAGTTTTGCAATGTCATGGTATTAAAAAGCAAAAGTTGCTCAAAGCATTTTAGTGTTACCACTAAACTGAAACACACAAGAACATTTCCAAATATTTCTTAGCTATTTTTGTGGGAAACTGACAGTTTTAGTTAAAAATAAATTTTAGCATTTTGCAAACTCCTGGAAAAAGGACAATCTGGTTCTCTTCTACCCTTCAGTGGGAATGCTTCAAATGGCATTTCAGTGAAAATACATTGAAAAGACATTCATGAGTTCTAAAGTTTCAATGTCCTCAGCTCAACAGTAGCTTCTCATTTCTGACATGCCTGTTGTGCCACTCTCTACCTGCAGTTTTGTCAGTGACAACAAAAACTGACTTTGAGAGTTGGCCCTCAAAAGATCTTTGTTTTCAGTTGGGAATTTCAGGGGGGGAAAAATCAGTTTTCCTTCATTTGTGCTGAGTCAAGCTCCATCTTCACACACCTAGGACAACTAAATTCTAAAAATATTTTCATTCTTAAAGTTATTTAATTTAATTTCATGCTATAATTAATATCCTTTGTTTTTTGAACTAGATTCCATCTTTAAACATCTTTTGCTTCCTCTGAAGAGGACAGGATTCTCAGCCACCAATGAAGAGAAGAAAAAAAATTACACAGGGCTGGATTTCTAACACACATAGGAGTAGAATATCCTATGTTTGCATGACACGGAGTCCAGCTTTGTAGACAAGCCTTGGACAGCAGCACAAAATACCTATGGGTACTTCATTTGCCCTTTGTTGGAGAAATTATTTTCAGGTTCATTTATTCAAGCTAAATTTTCTGGAAGTCTGCTATTAAATTTTTCCAACACAGACTTTATTCTTTTTTCTTTAAATAATTACATTTTAAAGAAAGAACATTGACTTTCATTTCGACAGAAAAGCTAAAATATAAAAAAAAAAAAAGAAGAAAATAAAAAGCTGACTATCAGCTATTTTTAAAGAGCAAAGACTAAAGCACAACTTTGATTTCCTCTTTCAAGTGGGTGGAATTAATTTTTCATGTGAAATGTTTTGCATTCAGACACTAGAAAAATATATTTAATTCTATTGTAATTACAAATTGATTCATTTCCATACTGCTCCTATTGACACTCATTTATGTAGCCTGCAGAGGAAAAATAATAAATGCAGTTTTAAATAAGCTGCTACAGTTAAAGTCTGAATAAAAAATCAGACAGGTAACTAACACAACTAGATGTTAAAGATAAAATATGCAATTACTGCAAATAACATTTTAGTAAGGAAATATTTCACCATATTTGTTTGATATTCCAATGACTGTTTAAACAACCTTTGCTGAGCACTGGAATTTTTTATTTCTACTCCAGTTATAGCTCTGGCTGCCAAATGATGGCAAATCAGCAGCACTGGGTTCAGAAGTTCAGATTTCCCCAGTCAAGTGGCTTGCCCGAGCTGTTCACAGTACATCTGCTGTCAACAACAGGGGCTCCAACAAGCAAAGAGCAAGGTGGAACCATCACTTCTCTAGACTAGATGATCTTGGTTCTCCTGGACTAGATGATCTTTAAAGACCCTTTCCAATCCAAACCATTCTACAATTATTGAAGGAAGCAGCCAGCACACAGGGTTTCCAGCACAAGGGCAAAGCCTTTCAAAGCTGACTTTTGCTGCAATTGAGTGATGGGTCTCTATCCTAGTCCTTTGTTTTGATAACAAGAATCTTACACAATCATGCAAGCATTGTCCATTTTTATGTAATTGACCTAGAGGTGCTCAAAACACTGGAAATTCTAGAAACCTTGAACTTTAGGAAAGCATGGACAGCCATTCAAGTTGTCACACTGTCTCTTTCTTGACTTTTATCACTACTGATTAAAATCAGTCACTGAAGACCTTCAGTGCTTATTTGCTTGTATGAATGCCTCTATTCACCATAACATGACAATCTCCCTCCACCACTTCTCTCCCAAAATAAAGCAGAATTAAAAGTCCTTATAAGATACTTCAGAAATACAAAAGCCTTTCTTCTATAAGAGTTGTCTTTGTCAAATCAATTAATAATGCTCTTCCTCTCTTGAGTTTACCAAGCCTTTTACAGGCTTCTTGGCAGAATAGGCAGGTGCAGACTTTTTCTTTTATTATAAAACAGAGTAACATTGCCAGAAAATGGTAACGCATTCCCCTAGTAGCTTATGGGATGTCACTGTAGCATCACAAAGGAAGGTGGGGAAGGTTTTAAGGGGTTGTAAGATGGCTGCTTTCAAGATCTAGAGATCTACGCTGACAAATATATCTAAACAGTATCTTAAGAACTGGCAACAAAAACATACCCTCATAAGTATACTTCTCACTTTACAATCCACTTTCAACCCACTTTACAATTCTTTTAAGTTTACAGCACTGTGATTGTGCAAGGAGGTGAGAAATCACACATGTATTTCAAGCATACACCCCTGAGCCTCTGGCTGCTGATGGATGCCAGCCTTCTGTAGGTTTTTTTGCCATGTCTCTTGGGTGCTCAAGGGCATCCAAGGAAGCATTGCATACTCATGTCTGGGCACTTGTCTCACATGTACATATTTTACAACATGCAGCACCATGTCACAGGTTATTTAAGCATTAAGTACAAGCTTATAGCTGCTGACTTCAATGTACCAGTGCCTTTCTAAAGTATTTAGATTTCGACATGTCTTGAGATGCCTGGCTGAACTGAGGCTCATGAGAACCATTTTATCTGAAAGTATCAACAGTAAGTTTGCTGAACTGTTTCAACAAAAACCAGCCATTAAAAACCCTTTAGGCAAGCCAAGAACACAGTGATAAGCTAACAATTCGCTTTGGTGTCCAAGCACACGCTTCTTTCCACTCCTCCAGGTACGTCCAGAGCCCCAGGTCTCCTTCAGGGGAAGTTGCAGCTCACAAAAACCACTTCCAGGCTAGACCTAAATAACCAGCTGGTTCCCCAGGCAATGTGCTGGCAGAGCTGCCTGCCCAGCACACACAGACTGCTGAGCTCTTGCCCAGGGACATGGGCAGACACACCAGCCTTCCCCAGTGCTGAGCCTGCCAGCAACCAGGATCTTCCATCTTAACCTGGGATAGCAGAGGCATCTGTCATCCTTGGGTGTGCCTGTGTGACACAAGGCAGGGGAAAACGCCATCATCAGGTACATTTTCTGCTCCAAAAAAGGTCTGTTCAGTTCCAATTGTGCTCTTGTTATTCCTTTGAAGGTCATTTCTGTGTGCTAAGTACCATAACACTATTTTGCAATGCTGAGTGTTTTAAACCTTTGGCTTTGAGTTTACGTGCTAGTTTAGCACATCAAAGCACGTGTTTTCTCAGCAACTGTAAAGCCATAGAATTACCTTTACAAATGTTGCTCAGCTTTCTGAGTGCTGGCCCTGTTCCTTATTGCTTTGTTTTATTGCAGCGCTGCTGACAGCAACACCACATCAAATATTGGCCATTCCATCATCAGTCAATTCAGCTGTATAGCAAAAATTAATCCTGTTCTGGGAAGATTCAGCCAGCCAGTACTGTCTGGGATTTTTTTCCCATATAGATAATCAAGAATCTGACATGTGATGTGCTACTCTTGTCTCACTCCCAATAAGTTGAAGGTAGGGATTTCTTCCTGTTCTGTGATTTTTGTGTAGTACATCTTGTCCTGTGATTTTTGTGTACTACAAATGCACTTCAGAGTTGCAAAAAGTTGTAAGTCAAGCGCTTTAAACTACAATAGATTTTTTTAAAGGGAAGCGATGTTGGGAGCAGGGCTTGTTCCATCCCTCTGTAATTTCACAGGTGGAGAAAGGGACTTGATCAGAAACCCACAGACTTCCAGATACAAGTGATGACTACCAGAATGCTCCATACCAGCTTGTTGAGATCAAATATTAGGTAACATTTTCAGCTTTGCACAGGACTGGCTGCATATCGCAATATCTGTCCCTGAATATGCAGAGGCACATAAGTTTTCAAGGCCTGAGAAGGAAAACCAGGAATTTAAACAGTCTCTTCCCTCTTTCACTGTGTTAAAAATGTGTTTGTTTCTCCAGTTGAGGGGTTTATACACCTGCAGGCATAACTTAGAACATCAGCATGTATTATTTACTCATTCTGACAATTCAAAATAAAGAACATATTTCTCCAAAAGAGGTTTTTGCTATTTTTGGAAGTGAAAGTGTAAGGAAGATTCAGAAATTTAAAAATACAATGTGCCCTTAAGGATAAAAATAAACTAGCTAGAAAAGAAGTGCAAAACCCCAGCTCTAAAATAGATGGATAAGGGAGAAAATATCTTGCAGAAAAAGACCCATGAACCTCTTTAGAGAATGTTAAATTAAATTCTCTATGATCTAATCTATAAATTCTGAAGGTTTAACTATACTAACAGAGTTGGTCTCTTTCTTTTGTTATACTTACACTGTGATATTTGTAAAATTTTCAAGCACTGTGAAAGCTGATTTGAGATAATAATTCCATTAATTAACAAAACAAATGCTCCCTGGTGAGATAATAAAAGGAATCAGAAATATGCAACTTTGACTTTTAACTATTGTTAATAAAATCTTTTCACCAGATCTTGGCCAATATAAGGAATCACAGACTCTCATTTAACAAGATAATTGAATGCGTATGCTAACCTGAAGATATGAATAACTCTATTAGCTTCAAAGAAGCAACCTGATTGAGGAAAGTTATTAGTTTGCCTAAACTTAAGCATGTGATTGGGTGGATGAGGGCCATGGCAGATCAGATGTGTCTCTAGGGTAAGTTCACCTGCAGTAACAGACTTAAGCATGGGTTAGATCCAGACTAAGCTCCATACTATTCCAGCATATTTTTGAAGCTCCCAGATCTGAAACCACCATCCCTATTTCAGCACATGAAACAAAGCTGGCCCTCCAAGATTCAAGGAACTCCAAGAAGCTTCAGATTCAGATTCTGCATTTCTTGTGCTATCCTGTACATTATTTGAACTTCTAAAACTCTTATGTCACAAAGCACGTGACAGTGGTGGCCAATGCTCGTAGGAGTAGTTATAGACATTGAATCCCACCAGGGTGGAGAGTGTGTCCTGAGGAGGGGAAGCAAAGGGAAGAAGCCTTGTACAAACACACACCTCTCCAGGATTAGCTCGTTTAAGAGGCAGCATCCACTCTAAGGCTCAAAATGCCTCTTGTCCAGATGGGGACAAAAATGATCAAATTCTGCCTCTGAAAATCCTGTAGTAAAGATCTAGACTAGGCCAGTGTATGTGGAGGAAACACAAACTAAAACAAACCCAAACCCAGCCCACAGATCAATTGGCATCTGTGGAAACAAGCCTATTTGTTTCTCTTCATGGTCTGACCTCTCTTATCCAAGAATACAGGTAAGCAGGGCCAGCCAAGCACATGACACAGATGCTTTGCCACAAGCAGCCTCTCTTTATTGGACTCCAATCTGAAATGATGCCATCATCTTTGAGAAATTGCTTTATTTTAATGTAAATTAATTTGCTTGTATGACAGAAATATATGTAAATGCCAAAACTGAATCTAATTGTCTTAAAAATAGGTCACTTATTTCCATTTTATCTTCTAGCAAATGGCATAAATCTTCAAATGTCACTTTCCTAACAGAAAACATCAGAAGCTGTTTTGCAGTGCCAATTAGCCCTAGAAGGCCTTACCCTTGATCCAGTACAGTGACAAACCATACAGGGCAACTCTTCTGTCAGTGAAGAAATTCAGATTGGGTCTTGAAACATCACAGCATCTGCAGATGATTGCAGAGTCATTTGCATGGCTCTCTGAGGTTTCAGGAAACAGATCAAGGTCTTTGCTGTCATGTAGCTGTAATGTCTGTCAGGAAAAAGCTAACAGTGGTGGGAGAAAAGCAATGACACACAACAGTCAGAAATCAAAACCAAACTCTGACGTTTAACCCCAGCAGCCAAAGAGAAAGGAATACTGTCAGTGCCCAAAAATAACTGCCTTCCTGTCCCTGGTGGAATTAAAGAGAAGGAAGAATTAGCCATCTGTTGCTTATGCTAAAGACAATCCTAGCTATGCCATGTTTCAACAAGCAAATAAGACAAATGCTATTCCTTTGTTATAACTGAGTGCTAAAAACCCCTTTTAACAAAAGGGTGTTAAATAAACTTCAATCAAAATAAAATAAATATTTAGTAGCATGAACAAAGCATAGATAAATAACAGGACATCACAATACTGAAATGATTTTCAGTAAATCTACAGCATGACAAGGAACAAGGTCTCCAGATTGGCTTCCCCCAGCACATATTTTACTCCAAGTGTCATTGATGCCACAAATAGGTATTCTCTGGGACATTGGATGTGGAGTTTCTCAACAGTCATGTATCCTTCTTGTTCATTGTTCTTGTTCATTTTATTTTTGATCCTTGCAAGAAGTGAGATGCAGAAGTGACATGAGGCAAGCGCAGTTATGATTTAGTGCAGGGAGGGATATCCAGAAAGCAGGGAGAAAGAAAGAGGCAATTAGAAGGTTACAATGAGGAAAAGAGAAGCGAAAACTGTGGAGAAAGAGAAGCAAAGGGCAGAAATCTGAATGGTATTTGAGAGAAAATATTTTTCTAATTGGATGTGGAAAGAAGTCATAAGTAATCATAACAAGGGAGATTTTCAAATGTACATTGGCAGCTTGCATTGGCTGTTATATCTGTGATTCAGGGAGAGAAGAGGCAGGAGATCCACTGGCTGAGAGAAGACCATCCACACACTCCAGGTGGGCACAGGAGCAACCCACTGCTCCAAGAGGATTTGTTAACGCTGTGCATGGCTGCACTAATGAAAAGCTTGGCTGACAGTAGGAAAAGGAGTGCTGCTCTACGGCCCCCCAGGACAGAGGAAAGTGGTAATTACTAGAGCTAATGAGTCCTGGCTTTGATTTCAATGGCATGTCATTATGTTGGCATAAACTCCAAAAATGAGATGCAAACAGGGGAGAAAAACATGAAGCAAGAATATCAGATGCAAGAAAATGGTTGTTGTACATGAAAATTAAGAAATGTAAGATTACATTACTTAACATAATTAAGCAGCACAGCCATAAACTAAGACAAATCCTCTAATCTGAATCTGTAGCTTTACAAGTGTGTCATGTAAACAGGAGGAGTTAAGAGCAGTGAACAGTAAAGACAGTTTCCTAATGGAACTAACTGTGTCATTCACTTGAAGAGCTAATCACTGCACATGAGATTATCCTCTCTGCTGGATCTAAAGCAGCAGTTTGCCCAGAATTCATCTTTCAAAGAGAAATATAGCTTATATCTCCAAATTGAGAGGGAAAACTTATAATTTGGTTAATCAGGTAATCAGCCAGGTAGAAAAGGTCTTTAGAGAGATATAAAAACCCAAACAAGCAGTGGTCCAGGACAGACCAGGTACATGCAAGATTTACTCACTTAGTGCCATGTCCAGGGATTGCTGCAGCATGGTATCCCACTCTACTTGCTCACATGAAGACTTTCACCACCATTTGGAATAAAATCTGACTTAAAGTTAGAATTAGCTCTTTGGATGCATCTTGGACCAGGTTGGATGGGGCTTGAGCAACCTGTTCTAGTGGAAGATGTCCCTGCCCATGGCAGGGGAGTTGAAACTAAATGACCTTTAAGGACTCTTCCAACCTAAATCATTCTATGATTCTGTAAGTTTATGATTCAAGCTGATACCTGACTTTTAAAGACACTGCAGTACAAACTTGAAGAAATATTTGGGCTGCAAGTTTTAGGAAAAAGAAAGACAGAAAATATAATTTTCAGTAGTCCTACAACCATCATTCTTAAAGAAATTTAGGAGCAGAATAGTTTGGAGATACTAATGCTCCACCCAAAAGGCATTCCCTTCACAATGGATACATTTAGAAAGGTGCCAGGTGAGGCTGAGTTCAGTCAGCCTATTCTGCCAAACCTCAAAAATGAGCTCTTTCACGCAATGCAATTTTTACTTCAATGCATAATTCTGAATTGATGCAAAATGGGTCTTCAAAATATCTCCTTCTAGCAGAAATATTTTGATTATTTTTTTGTTGTCATTTGAAATCTATATCTGCTTTATTTACTTCAACTTATATTTGAACTTTTTAGGGTTTGGGTTTGTTTGTTTTATGTTTTTTAAATTTACAAACATATCTGAGTGCTCTTGTTCTTTTCTTTCTGGTAACTGCCAGGAGACAAAAAAATGCATATTAAGGAAAACAATTTTTTTTTTCCAGCAGCACTATAAATAATCAACTGAGTTTACTGGTAGGCTGTTGTGAATATAATACCTTAGTCCTGCGCTGATCATTATGACTTCATTCAGCAACCAGAGAATGGTGGAAATCCACAGGGTTAAAACTCACAAAAACCAAATAGACATGTTCAATCCAGTGTTTACACTCCAGTCTTTTATTTAGCTACTTACCAGCTGCTCTAGGAGCTACCTGGAACTTTCATTAGTGGACAGAGTCTTGCCCTGAGAGTAATGCCTTTCAAAGGGAGCTCTGTGGGGCTGGTACAAAGGTCCAGTGGGGATGGGTCTTCATTTTATACTTTTCTAAGCACAGGAAATGCTGTTCAGATGGTACTTACTGGTACCCTGGGGGTGTTTGGCCAACTGTGGTGAGTCCTATGGGCACAGGGGGGAGCCACGTACAGAGCACTGGCCACTAGCAAAGCCAAGAAAGCTCCTTGCAGCTGTCACTGAGACATTCTGCTGGTGAAAAATGAAGGATGGAATTAAAGCCTTACAAAAGCAGCCAGCCTGCTTGGAAACCAGGCAGCCCAGGTTCAAACAGCAGCGCAGTGTCTGGGAGCAGGGTGCTTGTGACAGCCAGTGTCCCCACATGGTTTCTCTGACCCCTGTGCTGCCATCACTAGGATGTGAGCTGGTTGCTATAAGGCTGAAAGAAGTTACCTTAAGCAGACACTGTTACAAGTTTTGTTCATGAAGTCTCAGAGAGAAAGGGCAATTCTGAGTTAAAGAATTTTACTTATTTTATCTTCTTCCTAATGTACCCAGATTTATGCTGGACTGTGTACCCAGATGTGGAGCTATTCAGCAACTGCCTTCCAAATGAAAAATGCAGGCAATCTTGCTAATTAATTTCATTTTTCTTATCAACCAGTGGTTCTTAGGAGTAAGAAAATTACCCACAGGGATGTCAGACTGAGACAGAGGTAGTCAGAAAACAGAAATAAAGAGGCTCTTATGATATATTAATGCATTTTTGTCCACTGCCCTTGGCAGAATGGGGACTTCAACTTTGTAACCTCCCTTTTCAGGCTGTTCATGGTTTGCTTCTGTTTTATTGTTGCTCTGTTGGGGGGTGTTTAAAAGTTCCTGCCAAGAGGGAAGACCCCTATGAGGCACAAGAACTAGGGAGTGTTTGGATAGGTGAGAACCAGTAGTTAAGGGGTATCTCATGTATGAATAGAGGACCAGGGCACAAAACTTTGATGTTCTTGGTGTTACAAATAAAGCCTCTAGCAGAACTGAAACAGAGCCCAAGGCTGTAAGCCAATGCTCACCAGCTTAATCACAACAGTGTCTTCTCTCACTGACAAATCCATCCTTTGAAACAGATAAAAAATGATGTTGTTACCATGGCAGATCCCGGGGCTTTATCCTCAGATCCTTTTCCAAAATGACTGCTGAAGACGAAAGATCATGTCTAAAGAGTTGCAAAGAAACCTAGGCAGTTTATCAAATATTCAAAGCATCTACAGAGAGCCAAAGTTACATGTTTTTCTCTGTTTAAATCTCCCATTTCAAGATATTTTCAGGTGTAGGTTAAATAATATTAATCAAACATAACCTAAACAGCACTAAGTGACCAGGTGCAAACCATCAGCTGAAGTTGCATGCTCAGAGCAAGCTGCCCTCATTCTCCTTAGTATGAAAACAAGGAAGAGGCACCTAATCCAAGAAGGCCACTGGCATCCTGGCCTGTACCAGCAATAGTGTGGCCAGCAGGACCAGGGTAGGGATTGTGCCCCTGCACTCGGCCCTGGTGAGGGCACACCTCAAATCCTGTGTCCAGTTCTGGGCCCTTCAGTACAAGGACTCTCAGGTGCTGGAGTGTGTCCAGGGAATGGTGACAGAGCTGGGGAAGGGTCTGGAGCACAAGTCTGGTGAGGAGCAGATGAGGGAGCTGGGGATGTTTAGTCTGGAGAAAAGGAGGTTTAGAGGAGACCTTATCACTCCCTACAACTGCCTGAAAGTTGTAGCTGTGGGTGGAGCCAGGTGGGGGTTGGTCTCCCAAGTAACAAGAAACAAAAGGAAATGGTCAGAAGAGGTTTAGATTGGATACTAGGAAAATGTCTTCAGGGAAGGGTGGTCAGGCATCAGAACAGGCTGACCAGGGAAGTGGTTGAGTCATCATTCCTGGAGGTATTTAAAAGACGTGTAGATATGGAACTTACTGACCTGGATTAGTGGTGGATTTGGCAATGTTGGGTTAATGATTGGATGCAGTATCCGAGGTCTGGCTACTGCCTTCCCGGGGAGTGCCTTCAGGAAGGGTGGGATAGCTCAGGTTAGCTCCTGATACCAGATGTAAAAGAAATAAATCCGCAAGAAAGCAGGAGGGTTTCTGTGTGGCTTCCAAGGATTTATTCCATGAAGGGTCCAGGGACAAAAACCGACTCTCCGGGGGGAACAGGGGCTTTTTACAACTCAAGGTAACAGGGAGGGTGTGGCCATGCACAAGACTGATAGCACCTTGGACCTTATTAGCATAAAGGAATTGATAAACAAAACACCTTGGAAAAAGCAAACGGAACTCTGAGATAGAGTCAAGATTGCAAGAAGATCCTATCAGACAGCTCTCCGGGAAAGGGAAATTTCATTAACCACTGTCAGCCAAAGAAATGTTGTGATATGCATAAGTTTGTGTATTTGATTGTTACCTAAATCCTTGTAGTACACATTGTTAGTCTCCTGAAACAGTATATAAGCTCTTGTAAGTTCCCAATAAAAACGGATTCTGACCGGATTCCAGACTCTGAGGGGACTCAGATTTTGAGGTCTGTTCGGTCTCCCCGTCTCTCTACCCCCCACTATCGTCGATAGGAGGGAATAGGCGGGGTTGTCATGAAAGCAGCCAACTGGGGAACAGAGGGTAAAAGCCGATGGGGTTAACAGGACAGGGGAGCTTTCTAAATGTAGAAAGGAATTTGGGGAGTAACTCAATGCTGTCATACATGACTAGCTTTATCAGAAAAGTAGTTTCTAAGTTGTGGCCTTCCAAGGCATCCCTAACTCCCCGCTGTGGGATGCAACAATTAGACATGATGATCTTGGATGTCTTTTCCAACTTAAACAATTTGATGATTGTATGATAATCCCAAGTAGCTGTTCTTCTGCTCCTGTTTCATAAGGATCATATTATGTTACTCCAAGCTTAGCTCGTCCTTCAACTGGTAACAGCGCTGCTCCAAAAACCATAAAATCAAATAATTGTGGAATGATCCATATTGGAAGGGACCTTAAGGACAATCTAGTTCTAGCCCCTCCCTGCTAGAACTTCACTGGACCAGGTTGCTCAGAGATCCATCCAACCTGTCCTTAAACTCTTCTAGGGATGGGGCATTCACAGATTCTCTGAGCAATCTGTGCCAGTGCCCATGTGGGGCTACAGTCACCAAAGCAAGATTTGCAGCCCTGAAGTACTGTAATTATGTATTTTATTACGTATTATATATTTTATTGTATATTATATATTTGTACTTCGATTATGTATTCAGCTAGAGTAGGTCTGTACAATGCTCAGGGGTCACCAAGAAGCCTCACTAGTGTCCACAGACACCATCAGCAAAAGTCTTCTTCAGTCTGGGCATGAAGGACACATGGGTTTGGATTCAGGCATAAAAATGTTGCCCAAGTCATGCCTGGGGTGTCTAAGTCCTTCAGGGAATTTTGTTCTTGGAATGTTCGGTGGTGGGGTGAAGAGGTATCTTCATTCCCTGGCAATTTGCTCCGCTTGTGCCAGTGCTGGCAGGGAGGCTGTTCACTAACCACACAAGGTTACTGTGTTGTTTGTCTTTGGGGACATAGGGCAGGGCAATGCCCAGAGCCTATTCCTCTGAAAGCAGCAGTAGCTAGCTTTGGGGTTCTCCATCTTATATTTCTATTCATTTTATGTTGTTCTGAGCCTCAGGTGTCAAGTTACCTGAACAACACTGCCTGCACCAAGGTGTGGACACACAAAGTCCTGCTTGTTTTTAACAAAGAGAAATAGCAGGTAGAAATAGTCATGGTGTAATTAATATGCATCTGTGATTCCCCACCATTAGTATCAGCCCTTTCAACCAAGAAATAATAGGGAGCGATTAAAACCCATATTTACAATTAAATAGAGAAAGCAATAATGGCTTAGCTGGGTCAAAAGAAATCCATAAAGCATGCAGACACTGCCTACAATAGTGTAATTATAATTAACCAATAAAAAGCTGATGTAGACAAGGAGACCCTTTATTGAAAATATGGCACTTCACAGATCTTGCATTCCCAGATCAAAAGCCCTCTCTAACACCCAGCAGTATTTAACTATGGAATGCTGTTTTTCTTGCAAGGCACTTGAAACAACATACATTGTCAAAAAGCAGGCTGGGAAAATTACAGAGATAGAAAATTGCTTTACTGCATTAGCACTCCCCTGAACACTTTCCTTATTAAAGTAATTAGACATTTAGGACAAAGAAACGTAAATCCCTCGAGGTGTGCAAATTTCAGATGCAGTTGACATAGTTTTGGTACACAATAGGATTTGGTTAGTAGCTGCCACACACAGACCCACTACGAAGCATGACCAACATCCACGATAACAAAACCCAAGAAAGATAAGCTCTTGGCTTTAGTGGTGTTTTAAATTTCATAAGAAAAAAAATGTACTGGGAAATATTCTTCAGTGGATGCATCCTGGCAATTTAAACTGGAGTCATAATATATAATGGTAATTTTGGGTGGTGCTTGGCATGTTATAGTGCAGTGAATGCTGTTAATGTAGCTATAGCTGGAGAAGTGACCTACTTTGGAAACATTTTCACCTGGAAATTTTCTCTCTGGAACTGCCACCAAAGGTCAAATCAAAAATAACAGTGAGCACCCCTGTCAGCTTTCTTGTTTACCTTGGGTAACATTACAGTCTCCTAAGTACTAAATGTAGCAACTGGACCTGGAATTGGCCAAATTCTTGACAACATCACTTAAAATATTCAAATGTTTACTGTAATTTTCACTTCCTAGTAGCTAGTTACAAAGTGTGTAATTATATCCCTTGGTTCAGAGAAGTGAGAGACAGCCATTCCAAGAAGACATTAAAACTATTCACCCGTGTAGCTGCTGCACGTAAAACCGCTCCAAAGGGGAGCAGCAGCTGTGGATTGATACAAATTGTTCAGAAAATGACCAGGTTCTTGCTAAAATTTAGCTCCAATGCTTGTCAGCAAAGTAAAAGGCAAATGCATTTACAATTCACATGCCACTCCAACTGTTTGCTTCTTCCTATAACATCCTTTTTTCTTCTATGCCTTTTTGTGTTCCTGTAATCAGGTTTTAATTAAAACCAAGGAAAGCAAGGGCTTAGAAAATTTTCTGCTTTAATTGTATTCCTGAAGCATATAAAAGTACTGCATTTCTTCTTTAGAAGGTATAATAAACCCATAGTAATTGCTTGCTGTATCATTTAACTATCCTAATTATTGCAATTAAAAAAGAAAACAATCCTTTTCTTTCCTAGAAAATAATTAGGTAAACTGAAAAGGAATTAGTTGATATTTAGATCTTCACTGATTAATCAGCCACAGTTGGAGTTTTTATGTTCAGGTGTGCTCCCATCGGGAGACGTGTGCATCTCAAAACTCCACTTTGGAAACACAACCCATACTAATGTAAATACAATGACATATGCTAGCTATGAATACAGGGATTCCAAAAAATATGTATATATATTAAAGGTTCTAGAAGTATCTCTGTCAGCTTCACACTGAGCCTGCTGGAGACTTCAGGAAAGCGCTTGAACTCCTAGACTGAAGTATTGATTCAGCCACGAACCTGACCAGGAGCTGAATTCAGCCCTGCTCAGGAAGATACCTGAAGTTCAACCCACACCTAAAATCTTGCCACAGCTGTGTTCTCCATTGCTGCCATCACAGTGACAAATTATCTGGGCTATAAATTATCATTATAAATTATTATAAATTATCGGTGATACATTTATATATAAATTATATCTATCTTTAGATATAAATTATCTAAAAGTAAAGATCAATAAATTTCAAAATTAAAAGCCTGAAATTGCAGGCTTGCAATTTTTGGTTTGGTTTCTGCTTGTCCAGATTACTTTTTTTTTCTGTGCTTTGTTGCAAGCTGCAATTTTTGCATCAACTAGTTGGAATTCAGATCACATCAGCTGTGATCTGAACTCAGACAAAGTCCCTGGAACTCATGACTCTCCACATTGTGGTCTATACTGCAGTAAAAGAAACCCCACCTTCCTCCAAATACAGATGAGTTTGTCAAAGTCAGACCAATTGGCTACCCCAGAGTGCTTGTAATCATGCTTGACTGCTTCCTATACCAAATGATATCCCATTTATAAAGTTACGCATCATTATAGCACTTTATCTGCTAACAGGGCTGGGTGAAACACATTTCTCCTAAAAGAGGGTGCTTACCTTGAAACAAATTTTGAAGAAGGAGCCTGTCATAGCAGAAAACAATCAAGGATTTTATAAGAGACATCCTATCTGCACATAAAGAATAAAAATGGTTATATTATTACTGTTGTTTTCCTCCCTCCATAAGATTGCTTAAGACTTCTGCTGAACACTTTTTAGGAGAGGGGAAGAGGCAGCTCTACTCACATATGACTGAAATTGTCATTATACTGAGATGGGCTTCTTAATACTTACCCACCCTCCAGCTTCTTTTCCATTGTTTTCCTTCTGCTGACAAAGAAACAAGTCACCTATACCCTCTTTCAGGCTGTTTATCCCATTTATCCTGATCTTCCCACAATTCAAGTCCAGGCTGTCTCCAGTCCTCTAAGTAAGGCAAAGACAGGTCTTTTTCCAGGCATAGGACAATAAATTCAAATGGAAAAAGAGGCCATTATAACTATTGCTTTCTAAAGTGTTTTCTCCTTCTTTTTCCCCTTGAAAATTTATGAAAACAACATCCACTAAGAATTACATTCACTGCTGGCTAACTCAAACCTGCAATGTGTCATTTTTAATGTACCTAGAATTTTTCTCCTAATCTAGCTTTGAATCTAGCCCTCCTCTTGGGCAGACTCAATGGACTTGATTCTTCCAAAAGTCGCTTCCAACCTGAAGTATCCTGCAGTTCTGTTTGTTAGAACTCTGCCATTAGAAGCATCAAGAAGTGTCATGGTTTAACCCACCAGGCAGCTGAACACCACACAGCAGCTCTCTCAATCAGTCTCCACCTCAGTGGGATGTGGCAAGAATTGGGAAGGAAAAAAAGTAAAATTCATGGGTTGAGAAAAAGATAGCTTAATAGTACAGAGAAGAAAGAGCAAATACTAAAAATAATTATAAAATAAATAGAGTATACAAAACAAGTGATGCATAAAGCAATTGCTCACCACCTGCTGACTGATGCCCAACCAGTTCCTGAGCAGGGGCCTTGGGCCAGATTTACTCCAGTCTCTGTGCTGAGCATGAGGCAGAGCTGGATGCAGCACTCTGGGTGGGGGTGTCACCAGGGCAGAGGAGAGGGGCAGAATCATCTCCCTCAGCCTGCTGGCCACACTGCCTTTGATGTAGCCCAGGAAGAAGAAAGGGCACCTTGCTGGCTCATGTCCAGCTCTCCATCCACAAGAATATAGGAGAAAGCAACTTGTAACAGCATAATTAGGTGAAGGTTCATTTCTGGTTTGATCATTAGAGCAAAGCATATATTTTGGAGCACAATGAAACAGTTCAACAGCACTAAAGCCAAACTAGAACAAGTACTTGCTCAGTAATGCGGTAAGGATGGATGAACAGAAGGACAGAGCTGAGGAGGAAACCCTTGTCCTGCCCATGGACTGACCATGCCAGAGCTCTGGGTTAGTGCTGGTCTTGCTGAAGCCAGTGACAGCACTGTATTTCAGATATAACTTTTTGTTGGATCAATTATATGAAGAGAGGTGCTCATTCTAAGCAGGTCTGCATTAAGAAGAGCTGGGAAAAAGACAACATTGAACAGCTGCAGCAGCTTGCAAGTATTTGTGCTAAACCTGTGTCAAGAAAGATAACATGCAATTTCCAAAGTGGGACGGTTATGAAATCTTTTCCAACCCAGTTAGCCTCTGGTTTCAATTCTTTTTGTTATAGCGCAATTACATTTCATCCATGGTGCTTTCCTTTTATGCTTTTTGGTCTTCGTGAAAAATTAGAGACCAAGCTCAGACATAAAGTTTCTGATGAAGCAAAGCACTTTCCTCTCAAATTGTTCACAATAAAATAACAACACAGATGTCACAGCATATAATGAGATGGGAAACAAGAGGATATGTGTCCCAGAGGATATGTCTGGTCTTAGTCCTTTTCAAAAACTCTTGGCTGGGCTGCGTGGTTTATGGTAGAAAGCACCATCCTGCCAGCTGGTGCTTTGCACTCCATTCATGGGCCCAGGCTCTCCGGTTAAACTAATACTGTTCCCTCACCTTTGTCATCCCTGTCTCTCCACATTTACCCCTACTCTAAATCTTTAGGCAGTGCAATGCCCAGCATGCTTTGGCACAGCTGTCCTAAGGCAAAGAGAGAGGTGTTTTGTAATGTGTGCAGGCAGCACTGTGAGAAATGTGACACAGCTCATGTGTCCCCCTTCTGACAGACATCATCTGTCATTCAGCTGCAAAAAGCACCAGCAGTAGTGGAAGGGGGAGAGCTGATGGATTGTACATGTTAGAGAGAGCATGCACCTGATGGTTCCTGCATTGAGCTCTTTCTCAATGCAGGAAATGCTCTTTCTCTTGGAAAATTCCATGGACCCTTGAAACAGTGGACTGGCAGTTTTTGAAGAGTTTTGTGCATACTGTTTCTTTTCTGATGTGCCAGCATTCTTTCAAACCCACACTTGAAACCTTAAATGAAAAGTCCTGTTGTGTTGGAAACCCCCAATGTGAGAAAGGGAAAGTTCATCGGACCCTCTCCCCTCCTGCCTTAGTTATGCCTTTGGCTGTAAATGATGGCAGAGGAATCCAGGATTTAAAAAGCAAAAAGGTTCAAATATAATTCTGCTGCTTTTCTTGTCATGCAACTCTTCAAAAATATCAGATGGGAAGCAGCCTGTAAATTGCTTTCCCACTGCAGGTACAAGGAAGAGGGGAGAGCAGATTGACAGCAACCATCACTATTTGTGTCACCAAACAACCTCTGCATGAGATGCAGCCTTCACACCTGCTCCTACCCTGACAGTTTAGAATTTTTCCTGATTAGGAGGTTCACAATTATTTTGTGATACAAAACCAGATCAGCCCATTGATACAGACCGATCACAATTAATGACTTCAGTAAGTGCTGCTTTTGGCTAGGGTAGAGTTAATTTTCTTACTAATAACTGGTTTGGGGTTGTGTTTTAAATTTATGGCCATCAGAGAGCTGATAGCACTGGGATGTGTTTGTTACAGCGGAGCAGGGCTGACATGGGGTCAGAGCCCTTTCTGCCTCTCACCTCACCCCAAGTGAGAGTGCTGAGGGTGTACAAGGAGCTGGGAGGGGACACAGCTGGAACAGCTGACCCCAGCTAGACAGAGAGATATCATCATAATCAGCATATAAAGCTGGGGTAAGAAGGAGAAGGGGGGAGGATGCTTGGATTGACGGCATTTTATTTTCCCAAGTCACATATGATGGAACTCTGCTTTTCTAGAAATGGCAGAGCACCTCCCTCCCCATGGGAAGTGGTGAATAAATTCCCTGTTTTGCTTTGCTTGCTCTTGTGGATTTTGCTTCACCTGTTAAACTGTCTTTATTTCAACCCACAAGTTTCCAGGCTTTTACTCTTCTGATTCTCTCCCCCAGTCCACTGGGGGAGGTGTGAGTGAGTGGCAGTGTGGTGCTGAGCTGCCAGCCGGGGTGGAACCATGACAGGAGAACCAAAACCTTTCCCTCCTTCTTCAGGGTGTCATCTCCAGCAGCACCCACAGGCTCTGCACCTCCACAGTGCTGAGATGCAAAGGTTGTCCAAAGACAGGGAGCTCTTGTGCCCTTGCAGAGGCCATAGGGCTGTGAGAGGTTTTAAAGTACCACATATATTATGTTCTGTTTATTCAAAACCAAATGATCCTCTCCTGTAACCATGTACACCCTTGGAAAAAAAAAAAAGAAACAAAACCAAAACCAACTTTTTGCAGTCTAAAAACTTTTCCCACATGCATATTTACATGTTTATAGACAAATTCAATTGTTCACACCATAAAAGTAATTATAAACTTTGGGTGAAAACAAAATGTACTGGGTATCCAGTTGTATTAAATTCCTTCACTCCTCTACTCCTCCTGGAGGAAGCTTGTGAGCTATTCTATGTGGTTTCAGTATGACATATACAATGCCATGGTGTTTCTGCTTTCCCCTTTCAAGTCCCCAGGAAATAACCTACAGTTTTAGTACCTCCAAAAAGCCTGGGAGAAGGCAAAACAGATGGTATGGGATAGGATTGTTTATGAAATGCAGTGCTCAAAGATAAACCCTTGGCAGTGCAGAGCAATTTATACTATTTATTGGGTCGGTAAACTTAAAATAAAATGCTACTTAGGTCCCAGTCCACAGAATGGTCTTTCACAGAAATGTCAGCAAATATATTCATGCCAGGCTTTTAGCAGCCGATTTAAACTACACCACAGAGCAAGGGACATTTTAAGAGTTACTCTGAGTAATGTCATGTCTTGTACCTGCATACTTTCACCTAAGCTATTTCATTTGTGAGTTGATGGCATGGGATAATAGAAAACATGTATTATAAATCCTGCAATGTGTGCACTTGATGTCTTCTGAATGTGAATGCCACTGAAATTTGCAAAGTAGACAAATGCTTTAAATAAAAGCGTGAAGGTCAAAAAAGGCCAGAGAAGCAGAGCAACCATTTCAGTTGCTTCCCAAACCCTGAGACAGAAATGGCTAAGGTTGTAAAAACACATTTGCAGCTACTGTTGATTATACAGTAGGACAAACAGCCATGAAGAATCTGTTTGTGCCAATAAAAAAGTGTCACTTCAGGGGAGGTCAGATCCTTGTGCTATTTCTAACACTGCATATTGTTGAGTCATCTTTGCTGTCCTGTCCTTCTCATTTGCCCCTTATAAGCTCTTAATGGCTTTGCAGAATGCATTTCTTTCATCCAGTCAAAGACTCTGCTATGTCTACTTGGGCATTGGTACTTGTTCTCACTTCTGATGATTTTTAGCAGTCCTCTCACTTCCACTTTCCTTCTGCTTCCAGCTGCCTTGCCCCAGAATAGGGTGGCATGGGGGAGGCTGAACAATAGTCTAATGTGCTTCATTAGAGAATCAGCCCTCCTACTTTGCTCCGTGTTCAGCAGCTACCTATCTGTATTACTTTAGGCCTTACATTCTGGATTTTAGCACTTCTGTGATGTCTAGATAACAATACTTTAAATTTATTCTCAATAGCACTTGAGTCAAAACCACTTTGTCTCAAGTACAGCTGTCATTAATTGCCTATGCTATGCAACAGCTGCAAACTATTTCAGTGAGCAGGGAGAAATAAATGGAGCTATCTAATCAATATAGCAGGCTGAACTTGAAGTACCCATCCTTTATTTAAGCTTCTTTGCTGAGAGTCAGTGTTTTATTAATCTTAATCCTGGGAACTGTGGTAAACTGAAAGAAAGCAATTACTGACATTCACTACACTTAGCCAGGAAAGTATTTCCCTATTGGGAGTTCTGCAGAAACATAGACACAATCTGAGGAACAAAGGGTCATCATCAAAAAGTATTTTTCATTTGAAAAAAAACTAAAATATCAGTGATGAAAACCAACATCAGGCTGCAAATAACCATGGAGAACAAACCCCATGCTTGATGACCGTGTACAGCCACATCGCTGTTTCCATCCATACACAGCTCCCCATCTGGGAAATATTCTCAGGATCACACCATGCAGGTGAAGAGAAAAATGCCAGGTGCTCAGATGTGTGACTTTTAGCCAGGTGTTATGTCACTGCAAATTTCTCTGGAAAGTTGTGAAACCACTACCCCCACAGGTGGGCAATCCTAGAGCAGCAGTAATTGCCAAGCTTATGTTTGAAAGAAAGAAGACTTTGTATCACTTTTCTCCTTCTCAACAGTGCAAAAGCAGAATAATATCCTTATCCTGACATTTCAGCCCATAGAAACACAGCCCACTCTGTTGTGGCTCAGCCTTGAACATGGTGTCTCTAATAACAACGTGGAGAGATTGCTCTGTGTGGGTACAGAACGTATTCATTCTGCTAAATATCTGTTTGCTGATCAAATCACACTGTGATTTTTTCCTCCAGAATATTAGTCTAGAATGGCATAGCAGAAATGCTTCCAAAATAACCAGTTACCTGCCATAGTCATTTCCACACCCAGAGTCTAGCTCAGACCCAGGGTTAGGAAAAAGCTGAAGCCTGCCTGACCAGTGGTATCTTTGCCATAAACAAATAAGATTAGGTTGTCTATGAAAGAGTATTATAAACAGAGGGCTACTGCTGTTACAGCACCCCACATCTGGCACTGTCTGTTTGGGATAGTTGGCTTTTTTTCCTAGTGTTTCAGGACACTGGTGCTAGACAATACCTTTGCCATCTGAGTGCAGGCTGAACTTGCACTGGTTATGAATGTGTGGGGGTGGAATATAAACCAAATGCCTTAAAAACTGCTTGAACTGCTTTCATTGTTTTTGTCTCATGCCTTTATAGATGACCTTTTTTACTTTAATATCACTGATTTTCCAGAGAAGCTGGAAGTCAGGTGGGAGAGGAAGGAAGGGCTCATCTTTGCACATCCATAAGCACAAAGAAGCACCGGTGCACATTCCTCTTCATAGCAAAGCCTGTGGTACTCCATTAAACTGTGACTGATAACAGCCTGAACAGAAAAGGCTCTGGATGACTCACATTCCAAAAGGGTCTTGAAAGCTTCCTTTTTGTGTGGATGTGTAACAAGAAGCTGTTATCCAAGTGCTTGTTTCTCTGACAGTACCAAAGGCCACAGCTTGGTGACCACCTAGATATCTGGGACTGGGGACCAGTTGGTTTTGTGGAATTCAGTCCGAGCGCCATGGCTGTCTCTGCAACACAGACAAGGCTGGGAAACAGGGAACAAGATCATCAAAACTCACCTTTTTTAGGAAAGCTCACCTTTATTTCCTTTCAGTGGGGAATTCATGTTTATGCATTTGAATCTAATGGACCACTTGTTCCAGTCCCTTGTGATCAGGCAGCACCTCGAATGACTAAGACATTGGAAAGAATTCCACCACACTGCAGCCAGCAGGATTCATAGAACCATAGCACAATTTGGGTTGGAAAAGACCTTTATGAACATTAAGTTAACCTAACACTGCCAAGTCCACCACTAAACCATGTCCCCACATCTTTATCCATTTACAAAGTAGGGGTTCAGTCTACACCATTCATCTACATTTACCTAGACAGCAGGTTCTCATCTCATATCCAAGACAGGTGGGATGTCTTCTCTCTGAAACTGCTCATCCCTGCCTTGGATTATGGAGGAGACTGAGAAAATTGGTAAAATGCAGCTGCCTGACCCTTATATAGAGCTGGCCAGCCAACTCAGGTCTTTACTTTAAGTAGCTGAATGTTTCCCCAGCTGAATGTTCTGCTCCTCCAGGCCGTGCTATTTATTGCCAGCTGTATACAGGAGCACAGCTCGAGCTGCTGCAAACTGAGAAATATGTGCTCATGCTGTGGGGTAGGGCAGGCAGAGAGGAGGCTTGTTGCTGTATTGGAAATACAGTTGTGAATGTTAATAAAAGCAACTTGAATATTATCTTTGGCAAAAAGGTCTTATTCAGTGTCCTGCTTCTCCTGGCAAAGGCTGATAAATAAACCTGAGGGCTGTGTTGAAGGCAGAGTCACAAAGCCATGCCCACAAGGAGCTCAGTCCTGCAGAACAGTGCCATACAGCTGTTTGTGGAAAGCTAAATTCTTACCTTATCTGTCTGCATACAGGGCTAGGAAAATCCCTCCTCTATGGGATGCTGAAGACACAATTTTCTTCCTCTCCCTGCTCCAGCTCTCCACATGCTCCCACTCACATATCACACGTTATCATCTCACCATCTCTCCTCCATCTCACTGCTGCTGCCTCTCTCAGACCATTTCTAGTTTGCTGCCTGGTCACACCTGTAGGAAGAAAGAGTTAGGCTCTGCCTTAGCACTTCCTGGGGCCAGATCTACGTGTCACCATGGGTGTGAAGTGCCTCTTAGTTAGGATAGCACATCTGTGATCCTGGAAGGATGGCAACAGCAAAAAAGACAATTGTCAGGCCTGCAACCCCATCCTTATGTCTGTAGCCTTCTGATGCCAGAAACCCAACTGCAGAGCTGATCAGTATTCCCTTCACCCATTGCCTAATCCCACAAGCTTCAAAGAGTAACAAGCCTCTCTCTCACTTTTGCTGTGTTAATAATTCTGTTTCTCCATATGCTGAATGTTTCACACCCATTCTGGGATCCAGGAACTAAGAAATGTTACACATATATAAAATTTCACCCAAAAAAAGTTGGCATGCCACGGAAGCCAGAGCACAAAAGTGCTTTGACTGTTGTGGGAGCCAGGAAGGAAATATGAAATTAATATTAAACTTTCCAAAGTCCCACGTGGCACAAAGTGAGCCAGTTGCCCTACAGGGCAGCAAAGCTAAATTTAATGGCAAATTACATGACTTTCCTAAGGAGAATGCAATGATACTTCACAGTATCCAGTGAATAAAACTGGCTGAAACACCAAACCTGATGCTTCACTCCAGCATCAAATGTTGCAATTGTACTGGATTCCATGTTGCAAAACATCCTATATTCTAAGTCACAGGATTTACCAACTTCAATCGTATTTTCCTTATTTTAGTGAGAGTGCAAGGTGCAAATTCATTCCAGCAAGCCTAAGTCTTCTCAATTAGGAGGCTAATGGAAAGGCATGAGGTTCTTCAGAGAGCAATTCAGACCTCCACTGAAGTGAACTGCAGTCCCTAGAGGAGCAGAAATAGAACAAGCTTTCATAAAAGCTCCTGAGAGAGATTAGGACCTACTGTCTGGAAATGATCTAACAAGTTCCCTACCAAGAATTGTTGTCAGCATGAAATAGAAATGTGATAATAAGAAAAGCTACAATAGCATGTTTATGTTTATTTCTTACTTCCCCACTTTCTGATTTTGTTTTATATTCTAAGTTATTCTTCTTTCCCTGACCCTCTTCCCCTCCTTTCAGACACTCCTTTATTTCTGTCACCAGATGCCTCTCCAGTTTCTCATGTTCTCAGACATGGCTCTCTCCTCCCCTCCTTTTTCCTTTTGCTGTGAAAGCTGAGGGTCTTAGCCTGGTCTGGTGCACCTCTTCCTTAACAGTGGGTTTTGGAGCAGTTTGTGGAAAAGTGCACTGGAGAAGGACTAGGAGTCACAGGTAGAGTAGCAGGATGATAGCTGAGAAAATTTTCTGCACAGCCACTGCCCCTAATGCACAGAAGTTCCAGAGCTGATCTCCACAACAGTTCTTTTCACACATAAAAAGAATGAAGCACCTACATAGACAGTATCAAAAGAAATCCAGAGAAATTCAATTTTTCTGTCATCCTACAAGGCTCAAGGCAGGCGCCAAGATTCTTAGGACTTTTTCCCACATTCCTGCCATGGTTGAAACCAACCAAAGTCTCCTCATGGACAGCAGCAGGGGCCATTGTCCTGTCCACTCATTGCCATTCACTCTCAAGCATGAGCCCTCATCGTGCAGGATGAGTCAGCTTCTACACCCTTCTCTCATTCATGTACCACTTTTCTCACCTTCCTACCCAGACCATCACATTCAAAGACTTCCTGCCCTGGCATTACAGACATGCCTTTATGCAGGACCTGTACAGAGTACCACCCATAAAATGAATCCAGCTCTACTATACATCACCAACACCTGGCCACTCTCTTTCATTCTGGCAGGCCTTGCACTTGTGCCAATACCATCAGCCCCTGTTCCTCTGTGACCTGCAAAACTAAATCAGATGGGAAAGAGCTTCAGCCTGAGGAATTTACATACCACTTCAAGAAGTTGAAAGTGAAATAAAGCATCTGAGTGATAATGCAGCAGTGCTGTGGAAAACAATATTTCTCATTTCAGTAAGTAGGTTTTGACACACACAGGCATCCTGGCAGCAGGTAGATCACACCAAAGGAGCTGAGACTGGAAAGTGCTCTCACCATTGTAAAAAGATGAAAGAAGAAGCAAGACAGAAAGGCTGGTCATGTCAATGGTAAAAATGGACAGGAGTTAGTTAGGAGGAATAGGAAGATGATGGAGGAGATAGAGACAGGCATATTGGTGGTGAAGCTCTCAAAATTGTGGCTTCCAACAAGGTCAGCAAGGAAGAGGAACTCTAGACTAGGTCTATCCCACAGGAAAAAGGGTCCATCCACAGCACCACTGTGTGTTTGTGTTAACAGTTCCTGCATCACCTCGCACGGAGCAGTGTGACCTTCTGTCACCTTAATTACTACCCAGGTGCTGCTGCTTCCAGAGCAACAGAGAGAAGAGACAAGAGCTCATGCTTGGTGGGGGAAAGACAACCATTTTCACTTGCCTCACAAGAGAGCCACTGTGTTTGCCAGATGGAATAACACTTCTCTCTGCCCTCTCAGCTTGTAACAAGGGCACAAAACCTCTCCCAGCAATGTCCATGAACTCGCCAAGAGGCCCTGCAGTTCCCAGCAGCTTTGTGCCCTACATTCTTCAGGAAGCTCCCTAATCCAAGGAGGGAGAATCCAGCAGAAAGCAGAGGACAGGAAGCAGCACATCCCACACAGACACAGCACACCCACGGAGGTGACTTCAGCAAGGAAAACTGTTAGTCTGAGGAAGCATTGGCTAAACTGGGTCCTTGCTGCCTCCATTGCAAAGCCTTACCATAGCATTTGCTGAGGCTAAAAGTCATCCTGGAAATGATCAAAACAGAAAAGTTGGTGGAGCTAGCAGGGAATCATCTATCAGTACACATTAAAAATGAATGATCAAGAAAAAAGCTTCTCTCTTCCAATGAGAAAATAATGATGTATGGTCTGATGAAAAACTAGTAAGAAGACAGAAAAGAAATTTTCAGTCCCTCCTGCAGCTCGGCAGTCATAAGTCTTCCATTAATTTTAGTTACAGAGAGATGATGTATTAATTAGGTTTTGCCCAAGGCATGTCACTTTAATTAAATATCTACTCAAACTAGGAAAACAGGAAAATGGTTTATTTTCTTTCCTAATTCCTTATCAAGAACTAAATATTTTCTTACATAATTTCAAAGAATAACAAAAACTATTTATTGGAAGTGAAGACTGAAATCCTTAATGGGATACAGAAATTAAATCAAAGCACAGAATTGTAGAACACATGGTTTACAAAGATCGGTCACATATTTAATTGAGAAACTATCAGCTTGTTTAAAGAGTTGTATATTTTATATTTGATGTGAGCTGAAATCCCCCACAGTATTTGAGATAACACATTGGCTTCTGTGAGCCTGCAATTGCAGGATTGCATAACGACTGGTGCCATATAAATGCTTCCAGGAGGATCTGACCTGCTCCAAAATAACGAGACAGCCTGCCAGGTAGAAGCAGGGTTCAAACTGAGTCAAATGACTCAGCTCCTTCATTCCTACTGCCCTTGGCTTTAACATACAGAAATACAAAAGCAGTGGGATGAACCACAGGAAGAAGACGCTGCCTGCACATGTCTGTCTTATCCCTGACATCAGACAGAGGTAATATCCCTGTGGAGACCCTCAAATTAAAATATCATTTGACCTTTGGGGTTTCCCCAATCACTCTACAAGAGTACTTTGCTATCACCTCTGTTCAGCAGAGAGCAGAGTGTCTCTACACAGGCAGCCTGCCCAAAAAGGCTGGTCCTGCCCCCCTTGCCCTATATACCATAAGATACTCTTAATCATCCAGAAATTATCCATAAGAGGAGGAGAGGAAGACTCCTATTTAGAAGAATATAATTGCAACTAAGGTAATATGTGTACAAAGTGCCCAAAAGCCAGACTGCTTCATGAGCTGTTCATTGGGGGGTGAGGGGGCTGTAAACTAATAAAACTATTTTATATAGAACCTTGTGTAATGGAGACAGGAATCCTTCAAAGACATCTACAGTAAGTAAATGATGAAGTCCTGAACCTGAACTTTTATAGAAACCTTCAGTTCACTTTTAACAGATTTCCACCAGCAGGAACATGAAAAAAGTTTAAATAGGAAATAAATGTGCTTTCTGGCTGTTCTGTTCTCAGGGAAATAGAGAGGGACAAAAAAAGAAAAAACATATATTAAATGTAGGAAAATTATTTTCACTGGTTAGAATAAAACTCTTCTGAATGAAAGCTGAAGAGGGCTTATCCAAGGAGTCTGGTTACATTGTCTGTGATAAATAGCATCTATTCATATTTTGCATTTATTTTTGCAGTCCAATGTCATTCATTTGGCCCTTGTCATTCATGCCTTTCAAAAAGCAGTTTGATTATTTGTGTTTATTCCTTAGTACAGGAAGTTCAGTAAAGTTCATGGAAAAGAAACTAATATAGTGATTTGATCTTTTTGGATAGCTTAATCAAATCTGGTTTTGAAAGCTGTGTGTGAAAAAAACTGGCATCTCAAGGCTTATGAAGAAGATGAATACATTTTCCACAACACATCAACCACTGACACATTTCCCATGCATTTATCAGAAGGGAAGTTGCATAAAATCTTGTATTTTGCCAGCCTTATTAAACCAGCTAACAAAGAAAGTCACTTGCCAGCAAAGCAGTTGAGCTCTGGAACACTCAGTCTTTCTCCAGCCATTGCAGCATTGTGAATTTGCGTGGGAAGCTTCCTCCTGAAGAATTTTGTATATATATATATGCTTCTTTTCAATAGGGTTATCCAGATGGTATTGAGAAAAGAGAAGAGAAAATCAAGCAATGCATTTTCTCTCATGATTTTATTTTATAAAGACACTATATGTGTATATGGTGCACCTAGCCAGCAAATTAGCCAGGGCTGTCCTTATTCCTTCTTGCTTTTGGTTTTCTCCACTTTCTCTGAACTTTTGGCTTTTCAGACTGGCAAGCAAGAAATCCAGCTCACCTCCCCAGTATTGCTCTTGTCTCCCTGACTCCAGGACTAACTGGTCTGACAGCAAGATCTTTCAGCTACTCTTCACCCTTATTTTCCCAACTACACTGCAAAGCATCAGTGATGAAAAATAACATAAGGCCTCAATAGCACTGCACATAGCTTCAAATGAAGGAGAGCAATTGACAGCAATGCCCATGTAGGATGTGTTGTGGAGCCCTGACTAGGCAGGGACAGCCTGGAGTTTTCTCAGAGAAGGTTTGGAACCTGCTGCAGGGACTCCTTAGGAAGCACCTGAGAGAAGAGGGCTTGTGGCCTGTCCTTCAGGGAGGATGCACATGTACACAGTGACACCAGGGATATTCCAAAGCAGATAAGGTTAGGTACCAAAAAAAGGACCTGAAGAGTTCCCCACAGAAAAATGGTAAAGGGTTGTTGTGGGAAGGGGTGAGGTGGTTATGTGACAAGCAGAAAATGAAGAGAGTTCTCAAATGGCCAAAGATAGCAGAACAGGGGATATTTGAGCTGCTGTATTGTGCCCAGGTAAAATGACTGACAGCAAAACATGGCCATCTACTAGCATAAAACCAGATACAAAGCACAGATGTAGAAACAGATTATTTAGTATTTAGGTATGCATCCTGAAGTGTCACTTCCTAAAATCTCTTGGTAGGTAGCCTACATGCATGCAGATGCAATAAGTCACTGGAGTTAGAAGAGATTGTGCCTACCTGGGATCACAGTGGGAACTCATACCTATGTGACTTTGCACCTCAGTTTCAAAAAATGGCTGTAAAACCACCATGGCTTTCCTGCAAGAGTGCTGTTTTGGCCAGAAATATTTTCGGAAGTAGAAAGGACCTGGCCATCATGACAGGATGTCAGCTAAATGCAAATCCAGAAGATCTGTTCTGCACAGCAAGGCCAACCCAGAGGCTGAAAATCAGCACCAACAGCTGCACTCAGCTGCAGAGAGGATTTACTCACCTGCTCACGACATCATTGTGTTTGTCCTCAGGTATAATTGTGTAGGTGATCAATACCACTGAAAACCTGAGAAGATACCATAAGCACTTGAAATGGAGCCATCTCTGTGTGAAAAAAAAAGATTAGGCATCTTCATTTTAATCACTTTAATCTTTGAACCTCAGCAGATATGGTGAGAAAATGGTAAATTGAGTGTTGGGAGGTTTTCTTTTTCAAAGCTGATTGATCAAAATGTGGAATTGTTTTACAAGGAGTTTCTTGCATTCTTTTTTGTTCTGAAAGGAACATCCTTAGGAAACAACTCTCTTGGCTGTGATTTGGTGTAAGGAATTGCATAGTTAGGGATGTAATTGTGCTCTCTGAAAAAGTTACAGGAAAGAGGGAGAGATAACTCTTTTATTTTGCTTAGAATATCTATTTTTTAAATTATCTACTACCTAAAATGAAAAATCTCTAATACAGACTAGCACAAGAGTTCCAGATAGAACAGTGCTTGCCTTTTAAGTTTATCAAACCAGGAATGCTTCCTACTGAATGGAATACAGAATTGTGCAAAGGATTTTGTCAGATATTTGCAGAATTGTTAGGGTCATATATTTGGGCATGACCTCATTACATAGATGTCTAAGAGCTATGATAAGAAATAGATTCCTTGCTATAAACCACATAATGCTTCAGAACTGCTTTCTTTACTGGCCATTGCTGATAACTACGTATAATCAAAGCTGCTTCTCTTCACCAGCTGTACAAGAATCCTCCACTTCAGATGTATTATTTGTAAAGCATTAAGGATCCAGAATTAGATCAGCTGTTCTTGAAACTAAAATAAGAGGTACCATCTATACCTTTACTGGTAAGACACAGTTTTCCCTCCAGTTACCTTCCACCTCTGAACACTCTGAAGAAACAAAAGACCTGACAGAACCTGCAGCATTTTTCCTCTAGTAACTCAGAGCACAGGAGTTTTACTGTGGAGAGGTGCAAAACTTTCAAGAGCATGTAATTGTCATGGCTATCTCAGTTCTTTGCGGCCAACTTCAGATATTTCTTACAACTCTGAAGCAAACATTTTGCCTTGGAAGTGAGCCCCTCCAGCAGGTCACAGATAGAAAGCCTAACTCACTCAAAGGAAATAGCTGCTGAATGGCAATTGCTGCTGTCCCATGTGCTTGTCCACACTTAGGCAGGAGAGATGACCAGTCTTGACCTTTTGAAAAAATAATCAGTGAGGGGAGAAAATCAAGAAAAATCTAAATTGTGTCTAATATGAAAGTGTTGACCATGCTTTGAGAAGCAGGTTGCACTAAAGAACTCCAGAAGTCCCTTCCAGCCTGCATCATTCATGATCCTGTGCATAGCTCCTAGTGATACCTCTGCTCAACTTTCATGGATACCAGACACCAAATCAAGGAAATTGAGCTCAAAGCAGCTCAGAACAACAAGTCTTGCTAGGCACAGGGTTTGCCAATGCAAATGAAGAGCTGGAGGGGAATGGATGAGGCTAATTAAGCCAAGCTATGGGAAAGGACCTGGAGCTTCCATCACCAGGAACACATTTCCAAGGGTTAGGTCAGCTTGCAGCATGAGTCCCATGGCTGGCAGAAGGGTCAAGGGGTGACAGAAGAAAGACTGCCCTAAACTTCAAGACTGCCCTAGTGCTTCAAACTCTAACACTGGTTAGTGTTAAACTCTAACACCCACCACTAGGTTTCCTAGTGAAGGCAGGTGCTTTGTCTTAATTTGGCACTGCTTAGTGACCTGCAGGGCTGACCTCACAGAAGAGGGAGTTGCATTTCAGCTACAACTAGCTTATAAGAGAGAAAATAATAAAGCTGCCTTTATTTGAGCACAAAACATCTTCCTGAACAAAAAAAAAAAGATCATTCCACAAAATTGGCATGGCTTTACTTCCATGCTGATCTTCTACTTCAAGCTTTGTTGTACTTGTTAAAGTTTGATCCACTGGAGAGCAAATACGTGTTTTAAGTGAGGTGGAAATTAAAGTAATGATTCTTAAACAACAAAGTAGCTTCTGATTTGGTTCCAGGCAATCTGGAGAAAGATGAACACCTCTGTGAATACTGTTGTTGAGAAAGCTTTCAAAAGGAAATAACTGAAAACAATTGTTGTGATTTAATTCCATCTGGCAATTAAATACCAAGCCACTCATCATTCTCTCCATACCCTTCCCTCTGGTGGAGTGGAAAATCTGAAAGAAAAGGCAAACCCTGTGGGTTGTGATGAGAACAATTTAATAACTGAAACAAAATATAATAATTACAATAATAACTGTAATGAGGAGGAGAAAGAGAGAGAGTAACAGGAGAATAACAAGTAATGCACAATGCAATTGCTCATCACCCACTGACTAATCCCCTAAACCGAGCTGGCCCCAAACAGTGACCAAAACCCTTCAGGTGACTCTCCCAACTTGTACACTGGACATGATGTTCTGTAGTGTGGAATACCCCTTTTGGCAGTTCAGGTCGCCTGTCCTGGCCATGTTCCCTCCCAGCTTCTTTTGCAGTTCTTCACTGGCAGAGCATGAGACACTGAAAAATCCTTGACTTGGGATAAGCACTACTTCACAACAGCCAAAACATCAGTGTTTTACTAAGATTATTCTTATAGTGAATCAAAATCACAGCACTGCAGCAGGTCCTCAGAAGAAAATGAACTCTGACCAATCCCAAACCAGGATAACAACCTAGCTGGTCTTGTTCACATGTGCCACAGGTGGCCTGAGAAAAACTGTTGTATTCTTTTCTTGGAAATATTTCTATTGGAGCTTTTTAAAAGAGAATAGCTTTTTAAAAAATAATCAAATTTTCAATTACTTCTCTTATTTTAGTAAATCTTTATGCCTGTGCCTGTAAGAGACAATGATTATGCTCTGCTAGGCCAGGGAATGCAGAAAGGACAAGAACAGGTTTCAGGAAGAATGAGAACAAACACCCAAAGCTGGGGCCCTCCAAGTAATGCAGGTGCCATTGTCTGCAAAGTGACAGACAGTGAAGAACTGATTTGCAATTCTGTAAGGCTTCACAAAAATATGGTAAAGGGCAGCACAGAAGATTAGAAAAATTTTGAGCAAAACTGAGAAGTCATAAAAATACACGCATGCTGGATTTCTCTTTTTTTTTCCTAATTCTCTTCCCAATCCCACCTTGCTCGAGGAACTGAGCAGCTGCCAACAACTAAAAGTTAAAGGTGTAAACAAAAGGGTTATCTCAAGAACACAGCTACAGTGGAAAGTGTGTTACACTTGCAAAACGTTTGAGGAATACTAGTTTAGACCACCAAACTCATTTGGATGCACTCTTAGAAGTAGTGATGAATGCATCAACTGTATGCTTTGTCACCACAGGCAACAGGGAGAAAGTTGGAAAAAGGTTTAGGTCTTGTATTTTCTTAGCTGCCTTGATTACTGTTCTTCTTCCAGTTTATTATTGGAGTTATGTTAGGAAAGTCCAGTTTAAGTGTGGGTGGCCTCGGCAGTGCAATCTCCCCTTGAATTGGTCTGGCAGCAATCAGAGTTCTCCTGCTTCTAGTCAAGTGGACACCCCATGAAGAGACTCTTCTGATCTCTTTTTCCAGCATCTTCCTGAAAAGATGTTGATTTCAGAGTGGTACCTGGGATTCCAGTGTGGGTCTGACAGGTCAGGCTCTGGCAGTGACATGTCCTGATCTGCTGGTGATGCCAAGGATGACTCCAATTCTCATTCCTCCACTTACCCATGGACCATGACTGCTTAGAGCCAGCTTGTTTCTTTCCTAGAACAAATTGAAACATATTCTTAAAGTGTTCCTTTGTTTTTAGTAGTAGTATTCACTATTCTGAGTGCCCTAGTAACGTTTGGAAAAAGCACTAAAAGTAGAAAGAAAACCTGTAGTTTTTAAACTAGTCAAACTATATCAGGGTGTACTGTAGAGCATCATTTTACAATGACAGCACAGGGCACAGGGCCTTGTGGACTCTTCCACTCCACCCCTATTCAGGGACAAATCTTTACAACTACAATAATATCCTTTTTTTTCAACTTTTGCTAAAGACACTCTGTAAAAGAAGTTAATTTCCTTCTCCTCTCTTCAGCAGTGTTTCAGAGTAAATTGTAGCATAGTGCAGCTTTATGGGACAGCAATTTCAGTGAGAATTTTACAACAGATGGAAACCATGAGCTCCTTCCCCTTTTAATATCTTTATTCGGAGAATCAAGAGTCTTGCTTAAAATACAAAGAAAGCAATAATTCAGAAGAAAGTAGTCTTGTGCCATCAGGGTGACTGGGAAAATGGAAGAGTAGCAAAATTCACAAGGTGAAGAAATATAAAGTGTTTTTATTAAAAAGAAAGAAAAAAAAACAAACAAACAAAACCCACCAAACAAATCCTACTGAACAGTTCTAGGGAAAAAAGACTTCCAATGTAGACAGTCAAAAAAACCCCCAAGACAAATATACAGCCATGTGCCAGTCTGTCTGTAGTCATAAGAACCCAGATGAAGTCAACACAAAGTAAATAAACCCATAAACTAAGTCCAGGACACACTTCACTTCCCCAAGCACCTCTTGCTGCCCTAAAGGAGAACAGCTGGGGAGCACACAGCAGCATCCTGGCAAAGATGCAGCAGATAGCAGAGGAAAGTGCAGGATGCATTTTACCCCTCCTGTTTGCCTTTGTTGTGTTAGTACTTAATCATGAAATTTTATGGGTTTTTTCACCTTAGGAGGCTCACCTCCCTCAGCACACACACTGGAAGATGCTCAGCTTATGAACAGCAAGTCACCACCTTGGTCTCTTCCTGTTGTGCAGAGCTCAGCCCCTGACACACAAAGTGTGACAGTGTTTAAGCCTTGCCCTGGCCACCAAGATATTTGTTTGGATCCATCATTATCACATTCATTTGTTCACACAAAGCCCCTATGTGTCAAGGGAGCATTTTCCCATTTCAAAGGTGGGGGGAAAAGCCACAAGACAAGACACCAAGGAACATTTGCAAATTTCGAGTCCTTACATTGAGAGACCCAAAGTCAGACCTTTGGGCAGTTGGTATTAAATAGCAATTTACATGCACAGTCTGAAAAGAAAATCTTCCCCTGACCAAAGTTTCAGCTCTTAGCATGCTGGCCCTGACCCACAGTTCAGCTCTCAAGAAAATAAAGAGCATAAGAACAGGGAAAACTTGACTGGAAAGCATGTTGAACCTATGGCAGAGGCAGGGCCAGGATACAGCTCTCCAAGGAAGCACTGGGGCTGTTGCTGCATGCTCCTTGTTTTGCCAATTGCACACCAGCCAACATTTCCCACAAAATACAGTTTACAATCCCAACCTTATGGGCTTTTCAGAAAGAATTGCAGAGATTTTATATGAGGTTTTATATGAGAAATCCTAGAAAGTATGTATAAAGCATTCCCTGCTAAAGTATGTATAAAGCATTCCCTGCTGACTT
Source organism: Dicaeum eximium (assembly GCA_013396995.1). Lineage (NCBI taxonomy): Eukaryota > Metazoa > Chordata > Aves > Passeriformes > Dicaeidae > Dicaeum > Dicaeum eximium. Next base: position 56,224 of record VWZP01005875.1, on the reverse strand, counting down.
TCAGTGAATGCAAATATAGAGGGGAAGAATTAATCTCTTAATGCATAGATAAAGTGAAAATGGGGAAACACTTCTCCTAACATTTGGAGAGTATGGGAATAACTTAGAATAATTCTACCTGAGTCTCTCACAGAGCATTAGTCTCTACCACTGTTACACACACAGGTGGTTTAACATACCATCTGTATTTTTTTTTTCTGTGGCAGACAAATATAAACATCTGTCTTTCAGTGGTTGCTGCTCAGTTCTCACTGTTCACGGTTGCTGCTCAGTTCTTATCAGTGAGATAATGTTCCCTGTTTAGAGATGGAAGGGATGCTAATGTCCATCCTGAAGACACTTCAAAGGCCTCTCAGCAAACAGACATTTGGCACCTCTGTATCCAGCATCTACCATTGCTTGAGTTAAAATAAACATGGCAAGTGACCACACTCCTGCAATAACCCAAAATTTTACTCTTGCCTTTGCAACTGCAGGAGAGTGGAGGCTTTGCCTGGACCTTTAAGTTGTGCAGATAGCCTGGGATTTGTGTGCTGTAGTAGATGGCTTCTTTGTTCATCCATTTGTGTGAATAATACATGAATGAAGGACACTTGAGGCTCCTTGTGCCATAATGAAAATATGTCCATTATAGCTTGTTGATTGATTCTTGAACTTCAGCCTGACAACCCAAACAAACAGGATAAACAGTGGGAAAACAAAACCAAAGCTGATCAGTTGGCACTCCTCCACTGCCAGCCTCCCCAAAAGAGTGCTGACATGTATTATTGCTGCAAGTCTCTCTCCAAGCCCAAATCCAAAGTTATTGTGTAGACTTTGGAATGCTTTCAGTGATGCCTTATTATTCACAGAATTAACTACTGAATAGCATCCTCAAATGCCATTGTATGAACTTTGCATCCAAAAGCACCTAATTATTCAGTCCAACAGCCCACTCAAGCACATAGCAACTCCTCTCTTCCACTGTTTGCAACAGGAGAGACACAGGAGAGTTACTTTGAACTGTCAGCCTTGGATTTCCACAGCTGCTTTAAAGTTCTAATGTGAAAGCAGGGAACTGTATAATGCATGGCCACGAGCTGTCTCCATTTGGAATTTTCTCTCCCAAGGATGCTACTCAGAGAATAATGAAAAAGGCAAAGCAGTTGCTCTTGCAAAAACTCATCTCCAGGCTGGATGAAGAAGGTGCTGATCTCCCTCACCCTCCCACAAAGGAATGAACATAAAGAAGGTGGGAGTGCTCAGTTCCTTCAGTGAGCACCATGGGTCTTTTTCAAAAAAAAAAGAAGCCCCACTTCCTAGTCATGTGATTTTTGTAACTACTCTACACTGATTATGTTCTTTGGCATGGTTGGTATCCAAAGCTGCATTTTGTAAATCAAGTCATGCTACATGGCCAGTAAATCAAAAATGTCACTCTGATTAATGGGTCAGTGAGCCCATAAACTTAGGTTTATAATCCTTTTCAATTGCAATTGTGTCTTATGTCTCTGTTATGAAGGTATGGTCATGCAAACCTTGATCTTCATGCAAACTTTGAAGGTCGAGCAGAGGATGCTGATGACCCATCCTCACTACAGGAGTCATTAACTACACTCACCTTCCAATGGTAAATTTTCTGCCTGTGAAAATCAGACCAGGGTATGACTGCATGATCTAGCACTTATTCCCTGTATTGCCCACAGCCAGGTTGCTGCTTTTCAGTCAAATATTCTCACCACAGGATGTTCCTGGTGTTCATTGCTTAGACGGAGCTCAGTACCTTAGGTGGACAGGAGTTGCCCTGTACATGGGAGCCTTGAGCAACCAGCAAAAGCCACAGGGGCTGTAAATGTGGGAGAACCTCCCAGCTCCTCCTTCTTCCTGACCCCACCAAGCCCCTGTGTCAGAATCAATGCTTCCCAGCAGCTGTCAGCAGCATCTTCCTTCTGTGGAAGTGTCCAGCTTACAGTCAGTCAAGGCAACAGCTGAGCCAAACCCTCATTCCAGCAGTGCACCCTGTATCATATTTTGTGGCTTAGTCATCCTGTTTTATCCCCTTACAACTGAGAGCCATCAGGTTTTGGGTTAAATATCCTAATGGATGTAGATGTTGAAGAAGGTCTGCTCTTGGCAGATAACACAGTAGATTCCCTGAAGGCATCTTCTGTCTCATGCTGCTACAAGTTTCCATCTCTTGAAATCTCTTTATAGTTGCAACAGTACCAAAGTGCAGCCTTTGGAGCCAGCTTTTCTATGGGGTAAATGGATAGCCATGGGTGGATGCTTTTTTCAGTTATTGTTGTCTGAAAGTTTGAGCAAAAATGAGAAAGGGGCAATATAGGTTCAAGTCTTTACGGGTTGAAGAGGATGTAGAAAACATGTCTCTTGTTTCATGACCAAGAACTCAAATAAACTTTACTAATGTAATCTTTTCTCACACCCTCTCTTCTAAAGAGCAGAAGAGAAGGCCCCAATTTATGCACATCAAAGAGCAGGTATAAATACCACAGTAGCAGGTAGAGAGTTATTTCAGGAATAGCTTCAGTTCTTTCTCATTTCCCCACTCAGACTGATGAAAGATGCTAATCCCACTTTGAGGCTCTCAGCTCTCCCTCCTTCACTGGTTAGGTGCCACTCAGCCTCGTGAATTCCCCTCCTGGAGACATCAGCTCTGTTCTGGGCACTGCAGCACTTGAATCTCACACCATGAAAGTCCTCTTTTCACACCTTTCCTCAGACTGCCACAGGAAGAGAGTTTTATTTTTGATGCTAAAGATGCTCTAAAGTCTTCTGGCTTGAAGCATGTTGGCAAGGTCTACCAACCTTCATGCTAGAGAGGCACCAGAATAGAACATAAAAATTCATGAAGTGGCTGAGAAATATAGGACTGCTTTAAAAGGAAATAAAGAAGCTGGTCTAGAAGAATAACCCGAGCTCTTCTGGGTAAGTAGGTTCTTGCTGCATTTTTTATGAAAAATGCACATTTTAAACATTATTTACAGCTATCAGGAAAATAATATTGTAAATGCTAAGACTTCTCCAAACAAAAACAGTGCAGGTGGCCAAAGGATGTAGAAGAGGGAAGAATCAACAATAATCTCTCTATCAACAATAAACTTTGTATCGAGAATAACCTCTAATAAATATAGCAATTAAGGAGGAGAACTTCTAATATGCTTATATGAGCTGCCTTTCTCCCTTGTGCAGTGTCACAGCAATAGCTGCACATTTCCTGATGATTCCTTCCTTGTGCTTTCTTTCTTAATAATGCTGTCTCTGTGCCATGCTTTCAGTTGTAATTAATTTCCTTTCTTTCTCTAAGGGAAGTTACATTCCCACTGCCTCTTTCCAAATCATGCATTAGTTTATTGTGCCTATAATTTCATTTTGCTAGTTCTTTCAGACTGTGATCCACAGTCCCCTTGGAATGGAAGAATTCTTTGAACCATGTTATTTAGCTCTTGCTTGGCTGGACATAAATGAAAAAAAACTTGAGGGAGCACACAGTCTCTCAGTCCTAACCTCATATCTCATGTAGTGCTTCACTGCATTATTCATAAATAATGACCTCCTGCAGTGTGGTCAGGAGCAGAGCTGTACAGATAATGCTGGGATGTGCCACGGTGGAACAATGAGGCTTCAGCACCAAAACCTTTAGAAAAACCTTCACAAGGTGAACTGGAACTTTGCTGATGGACAGCAAAACTGATGGAGGGGAGAATACTAGGAGTGCAAGAAAACAAGAGGAAAGGTAATGAATTAAAATTAATTCATTTAAATATACAGGAATTTAATCTTCCATGTTTGACTATTTCTTTCCAAGAAACAAGAGATGTGGGACTTCTCATTTCTTTTACTGATTGGGGATCTTTTCTCACTTAGTGAAAATTACATTGACTTTATATACAGAACCTGAGACACCCTGTGTGCCATGTAACTCCGGCAGAGCAGAGTAGAAATCCTCCAGTAATACTAAAAGCATTAAAAATTGAGTTTTTACTGAATAAAACATGACAATGAATAATGTAGTCTGCACAGTATTTCTTGTGTTATTAATTTGATGGTAAGTTTAATTAACTTAAAGCTGCCCTAAATTTTAATTTTCCTGCTGCTGCAGAATCTCAAGCTGGAAATGCCAAAGGGCTTTACAGAAGTTTTAGAGAAAACACTGAGTATTGGTGAGAGTGAAAAGAGGACAGCTGGAGTTGCTGGGGATGTAAGGCATGGGCAACTGTGCAGGAAAGTGGAGCACAGACATTGGTACCTGGGTCTTCCAAAATCACCAGTAATTAAATAAAATGCAAGGCTAATGTTGGGAAGGCAGGGGGATGCACACCACAGAATTTATTTCTTATGCCAGCTTCAGCAAGCTGAGATAGACTAGGAGGAGGTGGAGTGCCTCGTGAGCCTATGCTTAAGGAGGGTTGCCAACTGAGATGTATGTTTTTGGAGTCACATGATGATTAATGTTCCAAGGAAAATTTACATTTATCAGCCCGGTTCGGTGGCCAACTCATCATGAACCCCCTAGAGATGACAGGTGTCAGCAGGCAGCATGGAGGGCCTTTTTTATGAGGAGAATCTCCAAAAGGAATCATGCTCTAGCAGCAGGGACTATCATTAATAAAATGGTCTCTCCCCAGTTGCTTGGATGTGAGTGTCCTGCTGATGTAGCACTGAGCTCTTGGCAATGCTGGGATCTGACAGGTTTTATTCCCCAGAGGATTTACTCACAGGGCTGAAATCATCCTCCTGCAGCTCGCACTGGTGTGTTTGGATACATACATCCAGGCATGAAAGGTCTGCTGTGGGGAAGATTTTTTCACTTGTTCCCTAGGCACTGAGATGCATCCCAGGAAGGAACATTCAGAAAATCACTTTTTATCTCTGTGTTTGTTTGGTAGGGCTATGTCGGGCTAGAGCCAGTCTACCCTTACACAAAGGGCAAGAGCCTGACTGCCTGAAATCCAAGGAGGCCCCAGGTAGTCCAAGAGCTGGCCTTCAGAAGAGAAGGGACTGGGGTAAATGCAGAGTTACTCTGTGTACTCTATTCCAGCTACTAAATTTTATATGGTTCAGTAAATCTGAGTACTCAAAATATATTTATGTGATCTTTCAAATCTTTCTCTGATTTTCTGCTGCAAGGAGAAACACAGCCTGCTGTATTGCAGACCTGCTTTCTAGCAAATTTTCCCATTTCTTCAAAGTTTTCATTGGAAAATTAAGTAGCTGGGCTGCTGGCTGGCTGCCAAGCAGCTCTTTACATTCACAGTTACAAAACAGGATCCTCCTAAATGGGAGCTGTCACTAACAGCCAAGAAATTACTTTTGTCTAGAAAACAGTAGATTTGGCTTTATGAAGAACCAACCCTTTTGCCCTGGTTTTCCAGGCCAGTGGAGCACAATTCCAGCATTCTCATGTTCATCTGTCTTGCTAGGTTTTGAGTCCCAGCCTTCATCCTTCCAGCATCACATCAAAAATGCTTGGTCCCCATTTTCGGCCAGTTGGTGGGTCTCTCTCTTCCAGGTCCTCCCAGAACTGGAGTTTTACTGTAAGGGAGAAAAGCCACCACAGCTGTGTCCCTGTTCCTCTCTGTCATGGTACATATCCCTCAGAGACAGACATGGCCTGGTTGCTACTTCCAGGACGAAGGGGATAATCAACATGCCTGCCCCCAGCCAGAGAATAGTGAAAAACCTCTCCTATGAATTCCTCATATCACATATGACTTATAGCTTGTACAGTAACAGGAAATATAAGGTTAAGAGCTTAAAAATGTTTCATTTTGCTATTTCCACTTCCACTTTTCAGGGACAGAAGAACCTTTCAGCTCTTGGTGGATTAATGATTTGTTTTTTATCTCATCGAGAACTTAGGAGATCTGCCACAGCAGTGTGGGCATTTCCCATATGGACAAGGCCTTATGACCTTCCCCATGCACAGAGATCCTTCAGGGGTGGGGGTGAAAGAGGGACCTGGGGAAGATTAAAATCCAAAGGGGATCCCACAAAGACCTTAAGGAAGAGTTTGAATACTAGCCTGTTTAATCTTGGAATGTGAAGTGTGAGCTAGACAAGCAAACATGGCCAAGTACAGAGCAAGAAGGGATTATGATTTTGGAATAAATCAGCAAAATTTAGTTTTCTCCTGTTTGAAATGTATTTTTATAAACCCATAGGACAGATTTTTCTAGGTTAGGTCCATTAACTAGCTACTTTTATTGCTTTAACTATAACCTGCCTTCACTTTTAGGGAATTTCATTTTCCACTAGCAGAGGGATTGACATTTTGAGGATGTTCCTGCAAAGCTCCTGAGGTGTCTCCCAGACATCCAAGGGCACCACATTACATCTCCACCTGGCCAGAAATCTGCAGGGTTTACCCCTGCTTCAGGTATTTGGTGTTCCCTGCTCCCAGTAAGTACCAGAGATGTCTCCAGCAAATGGGTGGAGCTCACAGTAAAACCAAAAAAGAGTAGAGGGCCTTTTGGAAAACCCCAAAAAGGGGCTGCCTGCTGCTTCCCTTCATCAAGCCCAATTCTACCTGCTGATACTCAACAGAACCAGGCATTGGCCTCCTGCTGCTGAAATTAGTTTTTTGTCTCTTGCTTGTCCCAGTATGGCATCTGGCAGGTACAGAGCTCTATGCCTGCAGCTGCTCTGTGCAAACAGCCCTCACATCTTAAAAGCAGACTTTCAAAATCTGTAATGAGTTTGTTTTAACTCAATAACTTAAATTGACCCTCATCATTTAGGGTCACTCTAGTATTAACTCCATTGTCAGCAGGTTTCTTCCAGAGGAGATCTACCCATAGCAATGCTTTGCTTTATGTATTTCAAGCCATTCTGTTTGCAGGGTTATAATAGCACTGGCTTTCCCTAAAACTAATGACTGCTACTTCTTTTAAAACTTGTCATTTTCATGTAGTTCCTTTTTCATGAAGCTGGTGGGTATTCCTTCTCCTCACACTTCCATGGGAAGGTGAATAGCTCCCTCAAGTGCCCCATTCAGTCCCTCATCTGATGGAAAACTAGAGCTGACACTTCCTTGGGAATCCTTCTCTCTGTTCTGCAATTCCAACTGCTTCTTATACTGCATCAGACAGAATATGAATCAAAAACATAGCCCAGGAGAGCAATTACCATCCAAGCTGCAGCCTTTCCTTCTCTCCTGTTTACATGCAATAAAAATGGGGAAAATGCTCATCCAAAAACCTGGAATTTTGAAGGAGACTTGGCCCCAAAGTAGGCAGAAAAACCTAAAGCTAAAATCACTAAGGTAATATTTTAAATAATTTTTTTCACTGCAAGTAATTTTTCTGTATCTAATTTTGCAAGTTTTCATCTTGTGAAAGTGACATTACAGACATCAGTGGTGTGCAAATCCCACACTTTAGGATAAACATTCTTGCTTCAGTAGGAAATACTGGTAAAATAGATATGACAAATTACAAATACTAAAAAAGGGAAAATAATAAATAATTTTTTTAAAGCCATTTGTCTCATTGGAAAAGTATTCTTCATTACAATGTGAATTTACCAGAATGCCAATAACTTTTTTACACAAAGATTCCTTTCACCCAACAACATCATCACTCCCAAATTTGCTCAGCGTGTGCATATGAACATCTCTATGGATCAGACTTAGTATAACACCAAGAAAAGGCACTTGCTGACAAAAATCTGACTCTGGAATGTGATCAGAGGCTCAGTCTTGAATTCAGTCAGGATTTCAGTTGTTTGAATAAGACAAAAAGTGCAGAGGAGGCAAGTGTCAAAATTTCCTTCTGGCCTTACTCAGTTTGAACACTTATATTTGCAAGCATGAAAAATTCATCTGAGCAGCGTTGTGTTTTGAGTCACTCAGCTCATGTCATCTCAGCTCCTGTCTTGGGGTCAGAGTGTCTCTCTTCACAGCTGTCATGGTTTCACCTGAGCTGGCAAGGAAGCACAGCACAGCTGCTCACTCACTGCCCCCACATCAGGATGGGGGAGACAACTGGAAGAGTCAAAGTGAGAAAATTCATGGGTTGAGATCAAGGCAGTTCAATAGCTAAAGCAAGAGGCCATGCATGCAAGCAAACCAAAACAAGGACTCCATTCACCAGTTCCCAGGGGCTGGCAGGTGTTCAGCCATCTTTAGGAAAGCAGGGCTCCATCCTGTGTAATGGTGACTTTGGAAGACAAACACCATGATTCCGAATGTCGCCCTGTTCCCTCCTTCTTTCCCCAGCTTTATGTGCTATGATGGGATACCCCTGTGGTCAGTTGGGATCAGCTGAGATAACGAGAAAGATGCTGAAAATTTGAGGGAGAAAGTAAGCTTTCCTGCTTGCTAGAAACAAGGAAACAGAAGCATTTTTGAAGAAAGGGGGATGAGTATCAGGGGAGAAGCAAAATCTAATGTAAATCTGCTCTGCTAAACCAAATCAAGTTGAGGACCTTTCACTGCCCACCCTGATCATTTTTTAGATCGCTGCCTTTCTGTTTTGGGCTGCTCTGACCAACTTTCTCGAAAATGAATCTGCCCTGGAGGAAAGTAGCCCTAAGAAGGGTCAGTGCAAAACTATCCCTGACTTTTAATAATGAGCATAGACATAACCATGGAGGCCAAGCTGTCTTCAGCTATGCCCGCTGTGGAAAACAAAGATAGTCTAGGATGAAATAAATGCAGTTTCACAGGGAAGTTGCTCAGAACCTCTCAGCCCTGAGCTACAGGCTTCATCTGGAGGATGGAGACAAATCCACACCCACAGCTAAGAACATTCCATACATCCCATTAAAAAAAGGAGGTAAAGGATGGTTGTCTTATCAGCACCAGCAAGGAAACAGTTCCTCACTGAAGTTAAACAAAGAAAAACAGGGTTAAAGGAAATTTGGCAAGGTCTAACCCACCTCCCCTCTACTTGTTTCTATAGGTTTCTGCAGGAAAGACCCAGCAGTGTCCCAGTTAAGCTGCCCTTACCAGGAAAAGCTCTTCCCAGCATCTACTCACAACCTAAGAGGTTACACTTTAAGCCTGGTGGTCCTCATCCCATCTACCACAAACAGATTATTCCTTAACCCTTTTTCTAATAGCCTTCATAAACTTTGTTTGCTCTCAGGCACTTCTTCTCTAGCCTAAACAGTTCCAGTGTTCTTCTCCCTGTCCTCCCAGGTCAGGTTTAGACCTTAGATCACTTATATTGGCCTCCTCTTCACTCTCTCCCACTGAGCTACATCTTTCCAGATAAGTTGGAAATTGCCTATGTTACTTCACTGAAGATACTGAGTAGAGCAATACTTCTTTATTCATCCCTTTAAAATGTATTCCTTTTCCACAATAATACACCTCAGCTGTCTAGTTCTCCTCCTTTTCTGCAACTGCCAGCTGGCCACTGGTTCCCTGGTGTTTGTTACCACTGTTCCATTGAAACAGCTCATCTTGTCTCTCAAATTTCACCCTTTAAATTAATTTTGAATTTTGCTCTCATCTTTGCTTTCATCTTTTTCTCAATCAGAGCCCTGATTCCAACTAGGACACCCAAGAAACTTCATCCCAAAATATGAAAGAAATGAATACGTGATGGTGAGGTCAAGCATGCCAAGAAGAAGAGAGAAAACACTCCTGACACCAGACCATCTCACACAAAATCAAGCACACACTGAGATGGACAGGTCATGATCAAGTGTGGGTCAATTGCTATAAAAACAGCAATTCAGATCTCAGTGGCCTGGTCTGCACCAAACCTTAGGTCAGGGGACTTATGTAATCATTTTCCTTGAAACACTGCCTGTGACTTCAAAACAAATAGACAGCCCTAGTGTCTAGCAGCTTAACCACTTACAAAAAGCTTGGTGGGAAACAGGCATCTTTCTTTTGACCTGAGGATCAGACCAACAACTTCTGTGTTACCTAACAATTTTTAAAAACCCAAAAAGCCAAACCAGGAACCTTTACTTTAAGGCACAGCCATACATATTTAGGAGAAAGCCTTTTTTAACTCAAATGGGTCTTCACAACTAACCTATTCCAAGTGAGCTTTGAATAGACAGTCTTTCTGATGGATAGAGCAACACATTTCAAGCAGGATCTTTCTGCAGCTACACAAGCATCCACACAGCCACTCAGATCCCCTCCCCAGTGGGAAGGGAAAAAGAGCAGGGGGAAAAAAAGCAAAAGATTTCATGAGTCAGCATAGAGACAGTTTAATAAGTACTGCAAAAGCAGTCACTCATCACCTCCCACAAGCAGACTGATGCCCAGTCGTGGAACAACAGTCAGCTTGGATGACAAAACCTTGACAGACAGATGTGGGGGGAAAACAATCAATCAACAAAGCAACACAGAGGACACATAGAGGCAAGCTGCCAGAAAGCAGCGGGGAAGGCAAAGGAAAAGGACAAGTAAAGGAGAGTAGTGTGCTTTAAACACACAGAGCATGCAGTGGAGCTTCTAAAAATGCAAGGAACTAACACCAGAAAACAATAATATGGGAGGGGGTTGGGGGTAGAGAGGTTTTTTCTGGTTTCCTTTTTTAAAGTAGAATAGTATCAAGCTGTCACAGTGTCTGACAGAGAGCTGTGCTGTACTGCCATTAGTTTCCTTACAAGAACACCAAGAACAGGAGCTGCTTTAAATCCATTTTCTTTGAAATGGATTTGCTCCGAGTGATTTTGTTTCAAGGACCCAGCCTGATTAGAGGTCATGGCTGCAATTCTCTTGTAGGAAAAGAAATGGCAGGTGTCAGAGGTAATCATGTGTGGTCTGCAGACTGCTCATGGGGCTGCTCCAAACTGCAATAGAGCTGTCATGACCCTGGATAGGCTGAGGTCATGCCAGGGAGGCCAGGAGGGCAAAGGGTACATCAGTCTTGTGACAGTAATGAGGGCACCATTCAGTATCCCAGAGATGCATGTTTCACTAGATTTACCTCCTTTTCTTTTAATTTTTTTTCTTATTATTCTTGCTTCTATTGCAAGGATATCACTGCAGCTCACTTACCTTTGGGATCATGGTAAATTAAAGGGAATATAAGGAAAACATTAAAAGCACACATGCTATTTTCCTGAACAAGTTATATGATTAGTTCAGAGAAAAGGGATAAGCAGCTAGTAAATACTGAAAATTGCTGCTGATAGGGAGATTGATAAAACAACAGTACAAATACAATCAGTAGTTTCACATCAGCAGTGTAGTCTTTTATTCAGGCTGTACCCACCCAGGTCCAGTCTCACTTCCCTCGAATGTTGCAGAAACTGGCCACCATGCAAAGAAAAGGACAGACTGGTGAAGATTTCAATCAGCAGCAGCAGAAGCTACAGCAGGAGAGAAACTGCAGGTAATCAGGAACACAGATAAGGTCCCTCTGTGTTTTTGAACTTAGGTGCAGATGGAAACCAAACAAGATCATTTAAGTCCAGAGCGTGATACAAGTCCAGGAGAAAGTGAGAGTAAGGGGGGAAAAAACCTAAACAAAAAAAAAAAAATCCCCAAACAAACAAACCAACAATCTATCCAACGCTGTGAATTTCCCCTAAGTAAACTGAATTATCAGAAATGTTGGCAAGTCCAGCACACAGTGCCTTAGGCTCTCTTCTGCACTCTGAATTTCTGCTTTCCTAGAGCCAAGGAGAAAATTACTACCTGTGAAGCCAAAGGTGCCATCCTGAAATAACCTGCCCTACAGACACATAAGACCACAACTCTTCATCAGGGAAAAACTATCCCCATTGCTGTGTATCTATTGCTTGCACACTTGCTCTGTCTCTTAGACAACTATAAAGTTTTTCTATTTTAACCCATGAAATTTGGAGTCAGGTAAAAACAAATAAACCTAAAAACCCTCTGTCAAAAATCAATTTGCAGTAAGTTCCATCCTTTACATTTTATTCTTGTGAGTAAAATTTTTTACTGGCCTCATATCAGCCACCACAATTGAGCAACTTTACTCCTCTGTTCCCTATTCCTTATGGTAAAAAACATGATTGCCTCAGGATTTCCTGCTCATTAAACTAAGTTGCTCAGTTGTAAATGGAAGAGGGGGATAAAAGTCACAAACCAAGCAATAGAACTATGTGCATGGGCCCTTCACTAGCTACTTGCACTTTAACATATACCTGAAGAAAATCTTTCACTACATTTTAAGAATTGCTTAATTCTGACATACCATATCTTGCAAAACTAATGATCCCATTTGTCTTTGGAAAACGTAATTTGGTTTGCAGGGTGTTTCAGCTATTCACCTGAACTGAAAATAAATGTGCCTGATGTGTTAAAGCTCACCTGCAGAACAGAAACTCCAGGGTGCAGCCATTGCCAGTTTTGAGTGGTTTTTGCCTCATTTGTATCTACCTCTGACTAACGATACTGCAAAGGCCAAATCACTGCTGAATAGGAGAGTGTATTTACGAGACATCATTGTTATTTACCTAGATCAAACACCTTTCTGAGGCATCCCCTACTATGTCATTTCACCTGATCCTTGAAGATCCTCTGAACCCTGTGATGCAGAACAGCAGTAACTGAATTTCTGGGGTATTTACAGTTCATATTCAGTTTTTCAGTCAGTATGCACCAAGGCTGCCAAATGTCTATCCAGACAGGCTGGAATAGCTGGGCTTCAAATTAAATCTAGTGATGAACTCTTCCTTTCTCAGGTGTTTGGTACTTCAACTGCCAGGCAACTTGCTGGGAAGAAGAGAACAGCTGATGTCTCCTCCCCCTCGGCCCCAGCCTCTGTTCACTAGGGAGGTCGAGCTGCACCTTTTTCTCTTCCCTATCTGCCCTCACAAGATGAAAACTGACACATCTTTCTCAAAACACCAGCCACTACTGACATTTTCTTAGGCTGCAGCTTCCCCCAGCTGGGGTATAGCACTTGAAGATACCACCTGCAGTGACAGCCTCTGTTAGGCAGAGGTTAATCAGGCAGAATGAAATCAGGATTTAGAAGCAAGCCTCGGTAGACTGAGGCACAGGTTCCTCACTACAAACAGCAGCAATTCACTGCCTTCTGCCTGCAGCCCTGCACAGCTCAAAGGTGAGCTGCTGCTTCATGCACATCCTACATTGACTTTCTCCTTGTTTTTATCAGCTTGACATTTTGAATTTAAGTATTTATTTTTCCATAGTGTAGTCTTAGCTTGCAATTAAGCCTCCATTAAATCCAGGGCTACCCTTTCATCTGCACATGGTAAGAAACCAGCTAGCTACTTAAGTTTAGCAGTTTCACTTCCATGAAATCGGATTTTTCCTCCTTGCTGCAAGGAGGTTTTTTCAAGGTGTTAATATACAGCCCTTCCCTCACATTAAATGCATTAGACCCATTAGTAGTTTGAAGCACAGCTTTATTCTCAACTCCTCCAGAGCTTCATTTTTTATACTTTTCTTCCCAGCTGTTCAACACTGGAATCTAGCATAAGAATTGTTTTTACCAAATTTGACTACATCCCCCAACAAAATCTATACTATCACTACTTAAAATCCTACTGTCTATTTTTCCATGAAGGTCAACTATTTCACCAAAGTATCACAGTAGAAAGTGGATTAATACATTAAATAGAAATTGGTGGAGTAGACAACATATTAAAAAAAATTATACTTAATATTTAAGGAGGTAATTTAATACTTAGCATTTCAGAAGTAAGTTTGACCCTTAACTTTCACCAGAACTGTCTTCAAGCACATTGGCCACAAAATACCCAGAGTCCAACACATGGGGTTGCTGTGGAACACAAGACCAGCTAATTTCTGAATTTCAAGACTAGTAGTAGTCACATTACTCTTACGAAAAGACATTTGACATGGTATTTCAAAAACAGTTACAAAAGTCGGCACTGCTGACAACTGCATCGAAAGACAGAAAATCATCTAATATAAACTACTGTCATTAAAATTCCTGCTCCTCTGAAGCTCTCATCTGTAAGAAGCTGTTTACACTGTTTTCATGTTCTGATTATGTTTTCAGGAATTTTGCTTCTGGCTATGCAGATTAATTTTAGCAAGTCTCCATTCCTACACAACTTCTGATTATTAACATTGCAATACAGTATGGGTAAGGAGGTTGTCTGTAAGGCTTTAAATAGATTCTGATATATCAGCTTTGGGCCTTTGAACTGTCAACTACACACCAAATGAACTAACATTCCTTGGCTGCAACACACTTTGATTTAGGCAAAACAGTCTGAAGAATGTTTAAAACATACACGTAATTAAAAGGCCCCATAGCATTCTTATACCTTAATTAAAGCAATCTCCATACGCTTACTTAGTTTCAAGATACTTACTACAAATCAGTCAATCCCTAATTCTGTTTATTCACCATGTGAAATAAAAAATAATGTTTCCAGACCCATCATTGGAAAAGGGCCATGCCTGCTATCTTTACACACCATATACACTGTCCTGGTCACAGTCTTTCATATTACTGGTCACACACTTCCCATGGCTCCCATCCTGTCTGCAACACCATTTGCAGCCCCTTACGACCAATTCCAAAGGGAAATTCCACTTTTTCCAGTTAGGAAGTATTTGGACTACAAATATTCCACACCTATTCCACATCCATTGTTAAAGGAATACTATATTGTCTCCATTCCACTACAGATTTGTGTGAAAAGATCATTTCCATTTAACCTTAGCAGTTCACAAAGATTTCAGAATAAATAGAAAAAAAGCTAGAAGGAAATACACATGCTAAAAATTAATTACATTCTCTAAATTATTAAATGCTTAACAGATTTATTCAAACTACAGTTTGAATTGCAGTCATCTCTGCAATTCAATTCAAGGCTACTGAATAAAACAGTTCCAAGCACATGCACAAGCCCAATTTAGCATGCTGAATCAACAGTACCCAGTATTCAGTTGTGAGAGAACAGCTAGGATCAAAAATAATCCAGTTTAAATCTGGAGAGAGTTTAACTTCTGTTAATTTTCTTTACTACTGCCAAAAAGATTACTAAAATACACCACGCTAGTATAAAGTTTTCATTTAATACCCCACCTCTTCATAACAATACGACTGATTTTCCCACATTTCGTATAATCCTTTTAAGTCTGCAGCTCATAACTGTATGACTTCCCATTCTGAATTCCCATCACAGAGGTGACTTCATTATTTCCAGATAAAACTACATTATCATTAGCCAAGAAAATAACATTTCAAACAAAAAAGCCTAGAAAATACCAACAAAAAATGTGCTCATTTGGAAACTGAACAGTAAATGGATCATCATCCAAGTTCCAAGTTCAGTGTAATGTGAAAGTAAAGTAAAGTGACAGAAATTAATGGTTATTCATCAGCAGAAGCGGTATTTCCCCAAAAAGCAACAATTTCCTGCATATTTATTCATGCAGAGACGAGTTATATTTTAGCAAGATGTTATATGCATGGTATCTGTCCAAGCTTTTCAACAAGAATTCACATGGTTTTAATCACACAGTGCACTTCAGAGAGGAAAAAAATTACCAAATGTGGCACTACAACTTTACTCCTAAAAAGGTTTTAGTTTGCTGTCTTAAATTATGACTTAATCCCTGACTAAATCCCCATTTACCAAAATGGCAACATATAAAAGAAAGACAGTAGAAGCTTTGGGAGATATTTTATTAATGTACAATTTTATTAGCGATGTACAATAGACATTTTAATTCTCTATTTATCCTGTCTCCTTGAAGCTTGGTAAATGCTTGTTTGTATATAAAACTACACAATGCTTTTTTGTGAGGACCAGAAACTGTGAAAATCTAAGTGCTACAGTATATTTTGTAGTGATTTAACACGTTGTCCAGAAGAGTTACCAGCCACTTCAATGAAGGACTTCTAAAAATATTTCTGATCAAGTTCAAATCTATCTGTTCATAAATAATGATTGGTTTGCTCATGTCCATTATACTGCTAAGTACAAATGTCTCCAACATAAAAGACCGTTTCAATACATTTTTCCACATGGACAACTAGATAATCCAGCCATATTTACTTTTAAACAAGGCTAATACAAATTTACAAGTAAAGTAACTTGAAAATTTATTCAGAATAATTATTTTTTCAACCAGAAGCTTTACTTTGGACAACGTAGAAGTATATTGCAAGTGACATTCTGCAGCAGAAGCTGGAGGCTTGAGAATAACAACTAAGAAAGACTAAATATCAGCAATACACACTTTTACAAGAATTCTGACCATTCTGAATGGTAACATTAAAGATCAGATGCTTCAGTTTGTGCGCCTGTCAATCAAAACCTCCACACAAAAGAAAAATTAAAAATTTCCCACAGAACACAGTATTTCAGAGAACATGTTAGACACTGGCATGACATTCCCAAGATCAAATTGGCAACTGAAATTTAACATCCACATGAGCTTGTTTTGCTAAGCTTACTATTTCAGACAGCTTCACCACCTGAAAAACAGAAAATAAAAACTTAATTTTGAGACAATCCTAACTTGACTGAGCTGGATCAATCTTTTTAAATGAAATAATACCAGAGAATCATCAGTAAGATCTTAGAGGGGGTTAGGGGTGGGATTACTATTTAGCTCAGTACTTCTTAACTACTTTTAAATGAAAGATAACCAAGTCTCCTAGAAAACATCTCATAGAGCAGAAAAAGTCTGCTTCTCATTTATAACAAAGTATCTTGATAAAATGCTGTTTTAAATTTTGTCATTATTTCAAATTTTTGTGTCACCTTATTATTTTGTGAGGTGCTGAGGTGGCAACTCACAAGAAATTCTATATATCTAGAAGCTATTTCTCTTCTGAGTTTTTGTTGCAAGCACTTCTGGATCTTATTTTGATACCTTAAGGAACCTCATTTTCTCCTGCACGACTCTAAATCTCTCAGAATTATTTTCTGCTTAGAATGAAATGTTATAACAGAGTAAGTGGTTCTTTGGAAAAAAAAAATTCTCAAGATTCCCCATCAAACAAAATCCACCAGGTACTTTCTAATTTTTTTGGTATACATTTCTAGTACAAATTTTTTTTCCACAAACAAAGCAAAGCAACACACGCACAAATCAGTGCATCTGAACATCTGAATAGTATAAGATAATCCCATAAGATAATCATCATCACATGATAATCAACTATAGTTTTAATCATGCACACTGAAATACAGTGGTTGATAAAAGGAAGTGTTACATCACATTTTTCAGCCACTTCAGTTTAAGTGTTTTCTCCCAATTAATAAAGCTAAGCTCTTAGCCATTCCCCCACCAAGGGGAGCTGCTGACCTGATCATTGATCTGGTTTTGGTTTGTGGGGTTTAATAGCTTCTGACTGCATAGCTGCTCCCCTACAAATTATGCATTTACTAACTTGTAAAATATTTGCTTCAGGCACTGCTAGCAACTGGCACTCAGATTTATCCTAAGCTACCTGTAGTTGATTGAATGGAGTTTTGACTTTTCAATACTCTGCAACAGATGCTATGTTCTGAAAAGAATATTCATAACCAGCTATCTTACCATTTTTGCAGCTTCATCCAAGTCATCACAAGCAAGGATTTTGAGGCCACTAGCCGTTATTAAAGCCTTGGCATCATCAACTCGTGTACCTTCAGAAACAGATAAAATAACACTCTTATTGAACAGGAGATTACTACTACTACTACCTACTAGTCTCATATTTCTAGAAAGCCTGTTTCAAAAGTTAGTGAATAAATCTAGAAAACAACATTAGTAGTTAAAAAGCAGGAAGTCTCTTTTTATTAACTTGCCAATCCTCACCATCTAAATTCAAGGTTTGCTTTATTTCTCCCACGGGCAGCTTGCTACACGGTATATAAGCTCAATAACACCTGTCAATTAGAGAGAAATATATTAAAATACATATGAAGTACACTCACCTTGCAACCGTACCACAATAGGGACTTTTAGTTCCAAGTCCTTTACTGCTGTAACGATGCCTTGTGCTATAACATCACATCTCATAATGCCACCAAAAATATTTACCAGAATAGCCAGTACCTACAGAATCAATGACAATATTCACATTAAAAATGGCCAGAGACACATCAGATGAAAGCAGCACACAGCCTTCAGTCTAAGGATAATTCAAGATCTTTAACTGTGATAAGAGACTCTGCAAAAGACAGAACATTTCACTTCTTCGGAACATCAGCAACCAAAGTACAGTTCTGCAGAGTCACATACAGCAGAGCAGTTACTTCAGGAAACTGTACTTGTCAACTATTTATCTTTCCATTGCTAACAGTACTCCAGCAGAGGTACCCCCACACCAGTAACTCCACATACTGAAAACAGGAGATTTTAAAAACTCATATACAAGATCCTGTTTACAGAGTTTACCTAAAAGCCAGCATGCTAGAGATAACCTATTGGAAATATATTTTATTCAGGATGATTAAGCCAGCAGTTAAGGGAACTCAAGTGGTAGAAAGGAAGGGTAAAAAGAACCATGGTCAGAGGCGAAAGATGAAACCAAGCAGAAATCAAAATGGGTAGACAGCCTTAGATAACAAAAACTCGACAAGACAAAACATTCCTGTGCAACTGGTTCATAAACAGTAACTTGGTTCCCATGATCCTGCAATTAGACTAGCTCATCTGTGTGGTATTGTTCTTCCTCCTGCTATGGAACTTAATGGGCAACTTAGACTGGCCCCTCAGAAGGCTGTTCCAAACAAGCCCTGAACTGAACCCAGAGTGCAGCCTGTGACACCAGTGGGCTGCACTGCTCTTTGAGTTTCAGCACCAGGAATCCCAGCTATAATCATTGTTTTTTGATAAAACAGTGAGCAAATGAAAGAAAATAGAAAGGAAAAGTTGTCTTAAGGAGTCTGTTTGGACACCCTCTATCCACATATCAGCAGAGAATTTGCATTGCAAAAACTTTTCCTAAATCAGCAACCCTCAGATTCTTCCTTGTTTCTTTTCTTCTCTCTGTAATTCAGGTGCTCTGTGACTGTGTCCCTCATTGTTCCCTCAATTTGACACAAAAATGTGAAGAAAGAACAAAGCTTATGAGGATGGGCTGATGGAGCTGGGGTGTTCAGCCTGGAGAAAAGGAGGCTCAGAGGGGGACCTTATCTCTCTCTACAACTGCCAGAAAGGATATAGCAAGGTGGGGTTTCTCTCCTCCCAAATAACAAGCAGTAGGATAAGAGGAAATGTCTTCAAGTTGCACCAGGGGAGTTTTAGATTGGGTATTGGGAAAAATTTCTTCCCCAAAAGGTTGTTAATCATTGGCACAGGCTGCCAAGAAAGTGGCTGAGTCACCAACCCTGAAGGTATTTAAGACTTGGTAGATGTGGTGCTTAGAGACATGGTTTAAATGCAGGACTGGGCAGTGTTAGATTTATGGTTGGACTCAATTTTAAAGGCCTTTTCCAATCTAAATGATTAAATGATTCTGTAACATTCTTGGAGCGTGTTACAGACCCTGCATTTGATAATAAGTCTTTCCAATAAGAAAGAGACTAAGCTCCTCTGGAGTATCACTCACTATTTGTTTCTGGCCCTTTCCAAAGACACAAAATTGTGGTGCAAAAGTAGTGTACCATTAGCAGGTCTTGCAAGTCATTCCCACCTTTTACAGTTACCTCTTTTAAAATAATTTTCTTTATTTTTAAAAAGCCCTAAACTGCCAAGTTCCTCCTGGGATAAGCATCTCTATGTAGACCATCAATCCAGCCTTCACATTATTTTTGGGGAAAAGGTCTTCCTCTAGTTTCAACCGATTTATTATTTTAATAATATTCAAGTACTTCTGACAAATTTTTAATAGGATAAACATTAAAGCCCTTCCAAGCCCCTTACAAAGTTATTTTATCTTACATTACATATAATCAGTACCTTAGAAACTTGTTTGTGCACAGCACAGGAAATATTCATCTCTACACAAAATACAGGCCTAGTTGCAAAACTGGTCCAAAAGGGAAAAAAAAGTGGAAAAGCAACTGAATACTGCTTTCTGTTTAAACAGCAGACAGTGGGAGTTTCTGACTCCAAGATTTCTGGAAAGATTCAAATACAGCTGTAACTTCAACCAGAAGACACAAAACTGTCTACTCAGTACACAGCCAAAAACCCTATTATTTAAAATGGTAAAAAATTTCAGTAGATTATTAGGCCTCCTTGATCTGCACCAAGAGTAAGCAAAGATTTCCATCTTCTTTCCTTCTAGTTCTGTGCTGATAAAAACAAGTTTTCTGCAGAACTTGGCACTAAGCATTGTCTTCCAAATCACAGCCTGTTTAACACTGTGTAGGACCTTGATATGCAACTCTTCCCTCACCTTTTTATCAGAGGTAATAAGCTTAAAGGCTTCTGTCACTTGCTGCGCTGTAGCACCACCACCAACATCGAGGAAGTTTGCTGGAGTTCCACCGTGAAGTTTAATTATATCCATTGTGGCCATAGCTAAACCAGCACCATTGACTATATGAGAATAAAGATAACATTTAGGAATTTAGTTTATAAATCCATTAGGTCATTTAAAATTCATTGAACAGTACATACCTAAGCAGCCTATATTTCCATCCAACCCTATATAGTTGAGATCTGCTTTTGCAGCATCCTTGTCTCTTTCGTCTTCCTGTGTCCAATCCTGCATATCAAAGATCTTCTTCTGACGATAAGCTGAATTGCTGTCAAAGTTTATCTTTGCATCCATACACATCACTGAAAGGGAAAAAACACCACCATTACTAACCATCATTTAATATTAGAGTAACAACTCAACTGCTACATGAATGTGTTAAAGTCAAGTCAAACTTGGCAGCTACGTCATGCGGTCCAAACACAAAGTTTTGCTAAAAGACACATGTACTACTGTCAATAAATACAAGATTCTCTCCAGTTTCCCCATATAATCAGTTGTGCACAAAAAGGGAAGATAACTATTTCTTGAGACGCTCTAAACCCAAAAAAAGCTTACAACAAGCTGTTTGATAAATCTGAGGAAATGATGTTTTCCCAGATCACACTGCAGCCTGGAAAAGAATGGGGGAAATGCACCACCACAAGTAATTAGCATAAAACTAATCCTTAAAGAAGGTCTCTGATTTGAGGTTTTTCAATCCATCTTAGTTTTTGCTTCTAGAATAAACATATATAATGTGTGCATGACTGTAAGCACACAAACACAATGAGAAAGTGTCTGAGTTGGAAGAGAAAATGTTGGAAAAAACCACACAGAAGTAAATTTACTTAAGATTTAGCAAGCAGAAAACCTAGAGTGTTCTTTGTATCAGAACTAAGTTTCTGCCTGTACAAGTGTATCACTTCATTTCTATCCCTCAGTGAAAATGATGTAAAAATAACAAGACATAAGAAACAGATGGAAAAGTCTGCTCTATACTGATCACTTAAGCATTATTTTAAAAAAAACAAAAGCACAAAAAAAACCACCCCAGTAAAAGTAAGTACACACTTTGATGAAAGAGCTACATTAATATTTAAATTTCAAACTGTTGTACCTGAGTTCAAGTACAAATACTCTCTAAAGGCTTGTTTTTTGTAGAGTGGAATTGGCTGTGATTGAACATGAAATAATTATTCTGCAAAACCTGATAAACATCAAGATATTACTTAAACCCCTACAGTCCTTGAATACATCACACTCCATCAGTTATTTTGATACCTGAGTCATAAAGGCAGGAGATTTCTCATAGTTACTGGTTATTCTGGTTACCATCACAGTACCAATTTTGGATACATGAGGTGGCTCAAGTTCCAATTTATGAATTTTGAAAAGACCTGATCTCCAGGAATGCCTTATCCGGGTAGATGTGCTCTTTATTAAAATATTTAAAAATTTAAAAAGGTAGTACTTACACTAAAGATCATACTTAGCAATTCAGAGCAGATTCCTACTATATTTAGATTTTCAAATTTATCACTTTATTAAATTTATTTTTCAACATACCATGTTAATACTAACTCCTCTTGCTGTATACAGCTTAAGTTTTATCAGTGCAAAGCAATCAAGCTTTACAGAAATGTCAAGGTGTTACACAAAGAGTATGAATAAGAAACATTACCAACTCCTGATGCATCTTCCACCATAGGATTTATTTCTATCATGGTAGCATCATATTTCAGAAAGAGATTATATAATTTGATCATATTTTCAGCTGCTTCATCCACTAGATTAGGAGGAAATCCCATTTTCTGGGCAAGCTGAAAGTAAAAGAATGGTTATGGTTAACTCATGTTAGGATGTCTCAGTTTAGCTATTATTTCAATGTCATTTGAATTTGTAGATGTAGAACCTGCGCCATCTGCTAGGGGGGAAAAACCAAACTCACTCTTTGGTTTGAACACATTGTTTTCAATACAGAATACCTCACTTATTCTAAAAAAGAGCTAACAAAAATTTATCATGATATGCCTTTGCATAGCTGTATAAAAGCTAGATAAAGTACTGCCATGCAGTTGTATTTATACTGATTTACCTGAAAATACTTAAATATCTAGTTCAAATCTGTTTCAAACAAGGGTTTAGGACAACTCAGCAGGTTGAATGCACACACCCTTTATAAAAATTAGAAGCAACCCTCCCATCCTCAGTAATGTGCACTTTCCCACATTAACAATTACCCTAACAGCTTGCTCCTTTTTTATGCCCTCTACTATATCGACAGGTTCCTTAATTATCGCCTCAGGATTCTCTGCAGCAACATCTTCAATATTAACACCACCCTGAGAACTGCCTATCAGCACAGGACCCTAGAACAAAAAGGAAAAAAAAAAGCATAAGTACTTTTATACCACACAATTGAAACTTAGTTCTTCCCCTAAGATACTTCACAGCAATAAAACCTTTTTTGTTGGAAAATTTACTGTATCTACTCAATACCTCCATATAAAATTTTAATAATACTTTCCAAAAGTTAAAGTGTATGTCCACTTTCTTTTAACAAGGAAATATTTCCTCTGTAAAGCAGCAGCAAAACAATTAACACAGACATACTATTTTTAAATTTTGTTACAAAGATTCAACTTCATAATCACACACATTTGATCTTTTAGGTGTCATCAGAGAAAGTGGAACTACCTTCTCCCCTCCACCTTCTCCACTCACTCCTACACAAACATAGATAGAATGCCAGGCATTCATTTATTCATTCTGCCATGCTCCAACTCCAAGGACACAGGACCCTAGAACAAATTAGTAAATTTTATTTATAAAATTAATAAATTACTGCAAACCATATCTGTTCAGTAGGATCACAATGTTCAGTAACTAAAGCCTTCACTGAAAGTAAGTCATAGCAAAACAAAACAGCACTCAATTATTCATTAATAAATGAAATTAAGAAACAAGAATTGATAGCATTTGCAGCTGAGTTTATTTTTTAAAAAGCCAAATCTCAATAAAAATATGAAGGCCTCACTACCATGGAACCTAAAAATCTTTCCTCCAGTTCACAGTAAAGACATACTTGGATCCCTTCAACCAACCTTCCCTTATCACCACCCATGCATGGATTATGACCATGGGTGGTACTAAGGCAACATTTCCTATCAGCAGAACTCAAAGATTAAACAGCCTTATAACTGTTGACAATTCATTATAGAAAATGAGACCATGGTTCAGAGAACATGCTTAATAACCACACCACTCCCCTCCCATTACCATCTTTCCAAATGGAAATACATAGCTGGCAAATTATCCTGCTTCTATTAGCAAGGTTCAACTCAATCAACATTTTCGGATATTCTTATCTTGAACAGTCAGTAAACTACAGACTGATCATAAAATAACTCATTGTTCCATAGAATTGACCAAAGTGAACAGTTTTGCTTAAAACACAAACCCCTGTTGGCAAAAAATGTCCAAGTCATAAAGTTCCAGTTTCAGCTGACTATTTTAATCATTTCCCCCTCCTTAAAGGAAGAGGTTTGCAACATCAGTAATAAACACTGTGTGCTACTCAACCTTCACACTTCCTTCTTTTGAAAGGCACTTCCTCATCCTAAGCATCCTATATAAGTTACAGTATAGAACAAGCACATCTAAAAACATGACTTGTAAAGTCAGCAGTAAAAACAAAGCACATCCCTATCAAAAGGCAAAAACGCACACAGTACGATCAATCTACCATAAGATTTATCTTTTATACAAGTACAAGTCATGAAAACATGTTTCCCTTCTTTATCTAATTTCCTTCAATCGGTTACAGTAAATGCTATTTCCATAAGCATCCTTGCTTATTGCTTACACAATTTCAAGAGTCAAAAATGTGCTCCTTTACAGCATTTTAACGCCACCTTGTGGTGTGCGCGGTAACGTTTGAACCTTCCCTGCTCCATTCCAGCACACATCACAGTGGAGGCGCCCAAGTCACATAATCTAACACAACTGATACTCTCTATCAAAAAGAACACTACGGAGGAATAAAAAGGAACAAATATTTAATTCCTAATATGGCTACCAAAAAAAAACCAATTAAGACTAGTTTTCTCATTCCTCCACAGAAAATTATTTAATTCATATTTAAATATTCCCTAATTACCAAAACCAGTGCCTCTGCAAACTCTTAACCATCTGAACACACAAAACCCAGTTTTTCTGAGCTTCAGCAAATAAAGTTCCAAGATCTGTTCCAAAGCCTGGCTTCATTAAAGTTACTTGGCAATTCATGCTCTATGCTCCAAATAGAATACTTGTCTGTCAGAAAACACTGACACATTTCAGTAACCACATTTGAATTGTAGCCTAAAAAACTACATACCCACACATACAGCCATACATGCAGGAAAGACTGGCTTTCATTTTCCTGAAAGATATGAAGACAGACCTCTAGGCCCAATCTTCTTACCCATTTCCTGGAAAGCATTAGAATAAGAAAGCTACTAGCTCTCTCAGAATCAAGGGACACACCAGCGCACCTCTAGGAGCCTTCACATATTGGAGAAAAAGGATGTTGCATTTCTGCAGGACCATTTGCTCTTCCACAACACTGTCACTTATCTTGTTTCTGACACTCAAAAATAGGGTGTACATGCACATGCACGCATATAGCTGTGTTTTTAAACTAAATTGCATAATCTGGTAGGCAAATGCAAATTAAAACCAAAATCAAAATTACCCCCTTATTCTACCCATCTCCCCTTTGGCCATGTGACTCTGAACTTCAACTGGAACTATCAGTACTGATTTATTATTCTGTAAATTCAAATTGTAGCATTCCATCTTTACAGCATTTAAAAACAAAGTCAATCATATAGTCAGATATACCGGAAAACAAAATTTAGCTTGTATACTTCTGATTTTCAAAAGCAAGTGAACAGTACTGTAAACAGTTTTTTTGATTTTTTTTATTTTAATTCAGTTGTAACAAGTTAATTAGCTTACTTCTATTTCTAATATTACTCACTTGAAAAGACCTTTCCATTGTTATTGCAAAATAGTATTCTCTCCTGGGATATCTGCGTTCACAGATAAATACTTGATTGCATATCCTGCCCTTCTCTCCTGTCTGCTTGGTAAACAACTTCTTTCCAATCATTTGGGAGGAGACAGCTTTTGCTTCTTCTGGACTAGAAGAAAAGAAGCTCAGAATGTGACAAAGAAACTACTGTTAAAACAGAAATAGCATTAAAAAAATCTTATCCAATTTTTGTTACTTTAAGGTTAATAATTACAACCCTGGTTTTAAAGAAAGCAATAGGTTCAATCCATAATGTGAAACGTTGAAGTTTTTCCATTTGGTTGGATAATTTAGAAAGAACTTACGAAAAAACTATTTTCACTCCTCCTTTGAGGCCACCTTCAAATGTTCCTTTTCCTCTACCACCAGCTAAAACCTGAGCTTTTACCACAAGATCCTTTGAACCTAGAACAAAAGAAAACCCAAAAAATTTGTCATCTGTGACTATAAAACAAATTGCTTCAGGTAGAAAAACAAAGGCTGCTTTAATTTTGTCTCCCCTTCTCCACACCCACCATTCAAAACACACACATGTGAATCTAAGACTGTATTGCAATTCACACAGATTGTTTCAAAAATCTCAAATAATCCACAATTTGCAGCTTTAGGCTGTTATGTGAACAAACTTTCTTGAGCTAGTACCCAGAAATGCTGGTGTTCTGATCATCTTTAACAGGTGTTGGAGCACCCAGTAAGAAACAGTTAGCACCTCACAGATTATTAACAAGATGAAATTGAATATCTGACACACCTATGCAAGGTTTTCCTCAAACAACTACAAATACCCTGTATCTCAAACTATTACCTTCTCAGCAATGACATGTAACTATAGCACTTACCCCAGTCAGCTTGCCAGGTCCACCCTGGCTTCCATCCAGCACAGCACTAATGCATAAGCTTGAGTGCTTTGCAGAAGAAATCAGAGGCCTAACCAAACCTACTATTCTTCCAAGAGTAGGCAAAATAAGCCCTTTAGTCGGCTTTAACTGTTTAAAAATCCTGTACAAAATATTCTTCTAGGTAGGGGAAACGGGGCATTGAAGTGTAAAAAGTAAAGTGTGAGAATGTAACAAAAATCACCTGGGATATTCTGAATTGTCACTGAAAGACAAAAAAGCAAAGAAAAAGAGTTCATCAAGTAATTTAGGGTGATAAAAGAAAAAACCTGGAGTTCTGAGTTAATCAAGTTCACTTACACAGAGTACAGACAGCTGCTACACTGCAAGATGTTAAGACTGCCCCACTGACATTTGTTCAGCACATCCCATTTTTTCTCATGCCACCATCAACTGACTGCCACCATCAACCATGACTGCCACTCTGATCTTTCCAAGCCAAAAAAGAACTTACTGTTCCTTTGGATGTTAAAAGGGAACCATGGAAATGCCTAAGAAAAATTACAGTACTCAAGCAAAACTAGGCACTACATAAACTGAGGAAGGTTATGAGAGACACAAAAGTTGTGCTGGTTCCTATTTTCACCTGTGTCCTGCCTAGATCTCTGAATTCACAAACAATTTAAAGCTCTTTTGCAAAAGAGGCATGAAGGTTATAAACACACAAGTATATACTGATTAACTACAGTCTATGATTCTAATATTTAATTCAGCTCCTGAAGATAACTGTTTTTTACTGGCAACCAAGTTAACGTACTTTATAAAAGCCACACAAGACAACTTTTATGTAATTAATTTAAGTACAAAGCTCGTTTTCCGTTTCCTACACTAAGTCCAGAAGATAAAAAGCTGCAACTACAGAGAAGTTTTCAGAAAACCCATGAAGTTCACCCACAGGCACCTTCTTTGTAGCAATTATTGCTCCTAGCAACAAACATCAGAATCTGAACAAGTCAAATGAGATCCCAACTAAAGCTCTGGTAAGATCTCAGCTGGTACATCCTTAGCTCTGGGCATAAAAGTAAATTGGTAACTAAGATGATCACTGAAATTAAGAGATTCCCTTACAAGAAATGAGCTTAGCACACCCTTAAATCTATCAAAGGAGAAGAAAGCAAGAACATGATTATGGTCTTCAGCCATACCTGTGACGGACAGAGCAAGAACACATGACTACAAGTACATCATTCATTCTGGTTGCTGCTCTACACCAGCCAAAAACAAAGGCCAAAGGAAGTCAGTTCTTAAAAAGTGCAAGAAGACCCTTCTTTACACAAAATATAAGGAAGCCTGCCAGGAGATATGAAGGAAGAATAGAGTACTCAAAAGGAACTGGGCAGAGGTATTCCCTCTGATATTCTTAAGACAAAAAATATGAATGCTGAAGGGAAATGAGGAGTAATGGACTGCAGAAAATAGGGAGGCTAAGAATTGCCCTAAGTAGTATGTTCTTTTGTTCTTAGGCAGAGTAGTGGGCTAAATGCACCACTGCCTTGATCCTGGAAGATATTTCTTTAAAATGTTGTTATTATTATGCATTATAATATTTTGTCAACATACAGGCATCCAAAAGAGGGTGAGAAAAGCAACTTTCAATTTTTCGCAATCAGTTTTGGCTGTAACATCATAGGACTAACTCTTATACAACAACTGAGTCATTAAATGAGCAGATTACTAATGATCTGTAAATTGTTTTCCTCTAGCATTGCAAACTAGCTGCCTGATTGCATAAACAAGTTCAAGGTTTATTTGAGCAGCTATGCTTAGAAGCAATTAAGCTGCACAGATGTACCTGAAACAAATTTAATATAGTACATCCCCGGAAAACCATAACCCATCATGCAGAAAGTTCATTGTTCAATAAACATTTTTCCCCATAGCTCCTATTGAAAATGACTCTAAAATGACAGGAACTGTTTGGTCACACACCTCATCTGCAGTGTTCCAGCAGCAGCGCTCTCACACAATCTGACACAACAAAGAACTGCTGATACACAGTAACCCAAGAAAAAAATTTGGAAACCAGCAGCTACCATAGTTTTCTACTCAGTATCAAGTTACGCCCTTGTTTTTTGCTTACATGGCTTTGAAATACTGCTAGGCTTGTGTTCCAATGAAAAATAGCAGTTTCTGCCCCAGAGCAGATACCCACACACAGTTTATGCCAGCAAACACATCACCACAGAAGTTCCATCCTGCCTCCAGCCTCGTTTCTTGTGCCAGTAGAAGCACTTGTCCTATCATGCCTTGAAGCATATCAGAACAGTGATTCCCTAAAGGCAAAAGCTCATCCAGCAGACAGACAGTGCTTCTGCAGACTTGTGCACCATGTGACAGACACATACACACAGGAACTTCAGCTTTCAGCAGCAGCAGCAAATTGTAAAGCCTTAACACAGGGCACTAGAACACCAGCACAACTCATGTGGGCAAGCAAGCTAAAGGCCAATGCACAAATCTCAGAACAAGTGTCTGGTAAGCATCACATTTCCATGTTAATGGCAGTCAGCCCTAAAAGCACATAGTACTTTAGCCTGAAAGTACAATACACAAGTACAATAGCCTGAAAAAAAGTAGGAAATACTTAGAAAATTAAGAGTCGATACCAATGAGAACAGGTGTCTGAAACCAGAACACTGACTTAGCATTAACCTGTTCAGGAACACAAAAATCTACACACTTACTAACACTACAGTTATCACCTTCAACAATCATTTATTAACTAGACAGTGAAAGAGTTACACAGTCAGCAAACAAAACCATCTTCACTTCTATCAATACTAATATTTATTTTTTTTGAAGGCATAATTTCTGATTCTATAACTTAAGCTTTCAAACTGGGAGAAAGATCAATGCATGCAAGCAAGCAGAAAGATGGACCAGAAAGAGTAACCCTCCATTCATAACACACACTAACTTTTTTTTGTTGTACAGATACAAAAATACTAAGTTTAACAATACAGGTGTATTTACTACTAGGCCATTAGGAAGAGAAAAGATGGGTTTGTAACTAACAGCAGGAGTGTCAACATAAATAATATGCTGACCCTAATTCTGTCAACAGAGCACAGAATCTCTTCAGTGTACACTGTCTGCATTTCATTTGTAAGTATAGCTATTGGGAATTTTAACTTCAAAATCATGTTTTTTCAGCATTTGAAACTTTTGAGTATTAGAAGACCAAATCAAAAGTATAACTACTGAAATAATTATGTGCCAGGAATCATCATACTTTTACGGAAAGGACCATACCAGTCAGGAAACTGAACAAGATGTTTTGCTGTTACAAAATATCTTCTACAGAAATACTTCCTGGCATTAATCAATTGCATCAAGTTCATCAGCTCACAAGACAGGTTTGATTTTGGCAACAGCTTAAGTCGAGCAATTAAAATACGGAGGTCAAAATTTGAATGTGCTGGTTATACGAGTTTATTTTAATTAGCAAATTTTCATCAACAACATGTTTTGATATTTTAACTTCAAAGGAGTGAAGTGCTACAGAAGAAAGCAAAGGCTAAAGCAAAATGTAAGATTCAGATGCCAAAAAAAAAAAATTTACCAGAATGTAAGGAAATGTTTGGTTTCTAAACTACTACTGCTGCTGTTTTTCTGGAGATTTTGACCAGGTAAGTAGGAACATAATTGCATGACTTTTTTAACACCTAGGGGATTTCTGCTGAAGTTTGCCACCTTAGATCATCATCTATGTCCTAGAGCAACTGAATAAACACTCTGGAGTTTCAGACAACCTAAAAGACATCAGGAACATAGAGAGATAATTGACCAACAAGGAAAACTGCTAATGGCAACTAAAAAAATACCATAATTAAAAGTATTAGAGACATGAGTTTTCACTATGTCATAGACTAGAAAACCCCCAAAACTTAAATCAGACAGCTAAGGTGGGTGTGGCAAACACTAAGGAGAAAACCATCCCAGCTTTTTTCCACAGTGCCTGGAATATTGAAGAGCTAATAAAGAAAAAGCTAGCTCTTTACCTAGAAAATAATTGCACACATTGTACTAAGCTTTGATTTCTGACTAAATCAAGCCTGGGATCAAAAATTCTATTTATAAATCTACCCAGGTTTACACATTACTTTTTAAAGTTTTTTTAAGAGACACAAGCTGTATGTTTAAGCAACACACAGAATAATAAATAACACTGAAAAGTACTTAAAGTAAGTTAGTAACATTGAAAAAAGTCTGAAAAGTCTGAAAAAAATCTGCTATTAATCACATAACTGTCAGCAGGAATACAGCCAAAACAATTACTGGAGCTACTCTGTAGAAAGCATATCAAAACAGAACATTCTTTATAAACCACAAGGACATAGAGCTGCACTGGACATCTTAAACTGCAACAGCAAAAGTACCAGACTCAATTCCAGGAGCTTCAATAACTCTGATGTAGAAAGGTGAAATGTTTTGCACTCATTCTCTCAACATCTCCTGTTTTATACAGCTTTATATTTTACTAAAACTTGACAGTCTGCCAAGCAAATAAAGTTGTGGGATTCATTACCTGAAAATCCAACAAAACCACCAGCACACAAAAGCAGCTTCAAGATAATATCATCTTAAAAAGTCTTACTTCTCAAATCATCATGAATATAAATTTGTGCTATTAAAAAAAAACCCAGACAAGCACACAATATGTCACTGTCTTCCACTCAACTGTTACCAGAGGAAGGTATCAGGAAGCATCAAAACTTGAGTTACAACAATACATTGCAACCCTGGAAGTGTCTCTTAACAAACAGCAATGTTCATTTCAAATAGTGCATTCTGCTGAGCTCTCTGCCATCACACTGACCAAGCATCTGTTCACTAAACAGTCTTTAGGTTCATTAGTCATGTTCTTGATAACACACATATATCAGCTTCTCAAGCGGAACTGGTCACAGTGCTGGCTGGAATGCACACGTGGCTAAGAGCAAACCATAAACTTGAAGGCAATCAAGTCATGCTGCAGTCTCTTATCAAAGGCTTGGAACAGAACTTACTTAGCTCATTTTTTTCAAAATTTAAGTGAGATGATTATGTAACACTGATATAGCTACAGCCACAGCTAACCTGTGATCATCTCTGTTAACGAGAAGTTCGCATTTGCTACACATGGGGATAAAAATTTACCTATTTCTAAGTGAAGTATCTGCAAAAGGGAATAAATCCAATGCCAAACTCAACCTTTAGTCAGAAATCAGCTCTGTGTAAATTTACCAGGAACACGTGGATGGGCACTAGGGAAACAGAGCAAAGAGTATTACCAGCTGTCTTTGTAATGGTCTAGACAAACATTTGACAAAACAGTTTAGCATATAAAAAGAAAAAAAATTCATATCTACTGGCAACTACTTTCATACAACAAAAATCAACCATGTGTGGGTGGACCAAAAAACGTGAATCTTTTCATTCTGACACAGATTTGTTTGTTTCATTTGTGTTTTGTTGATTTGTTTTCTAAGTACTAAATGAAAGCTAGCGGCTAAATGCCTACAAATACAAAGAAATTCAAAACACTGCAGCAAAGAAACTGTCACCACTCAGAATGAGTTCTGGACATGTTTGAGCAATGCCTCAAAACCTCAAGCTCCTTCAGTGTGTGTTCTCCTTTCTGAAAGGTCTCCCTTCCTCATTCAAGTACCAAAGAAAGCCACAGCATTGACTACACACCAACAAAGTATTTGGCAGACAACTAGAAGCCTTGAATTCCTTTACTAAAGCATGCCAACTCACACCCTTCACAACTTCATTCTTTTGATCCCCAAGAAACTGCCCAGAGTCCCACAGTCCAGATAAGAGGCATACCTGTGATGTCACAGGGATGACATAGAGCTATAAACCAGCAGCAGACATACCCACAGTGCTGTAGGAGCCCTCTCTGAGCAAGAACTAAACAAAGGAATCCTGACCTACGAGTTGATTAAAGACCCATAGACAAAGGTTCTCTCATTTTCCTCCAGCAATATCTGTGCAGGTATTAAAGCAGAGAAAAGGGGCATGCCTGATTTGGGAAGTTTTGATCATGCGATAAATTCACCTTAGCAGAAGGTAAGGTTCTGAAGTTTAAACCATTCTCAGAAGTATTTTAGCAACCTCCTTTCATATTAATGAAATTATTATAATTTTGTGTGACTTACTCTCTAACAGAAACAAGATAAACAAGGTATTTGACAATATCTGAATTTCTGGAAGATCATGTCTGAAGGAAAAGCAATTTCAATTCTTTTCTACATTACAAAGCAGCATAACTTGCTCTAGAAGAAAAATTATAACTTTTTTCAGATCTAATTTCTCACACTAAATCTCCATATGAAACTGAAATTAATCCAACAAAACCTGTAACCTCAGGAATCACTCTGAATGTATCCATTTAGAGGTGAATAGAGATTTGAGCATCTGCATAGGAGAAAGGAATATGACAACCAATGTCCTTCACTAAAACTTTGTGACAAGCCTAGTACGTTTTTCCAGGGAGAAAAAAAAATCCCATAAACTAAGAAAACTCCTCAAACAAACAAATCAATCAACAAAAAAAAAAAACCCACCTTCTAACACCTGACAAAATAGAAGCTGATTTCCATATTAAATTCAAATTAAACAAGATTTTACTAAGACACATCATAGGTAAAGTGGCAAATTAATAGGCAAAGTCAAGTCCAGAATTAAAGCTCAATTCTAAATTAGGTATTTAAGCACCCAGCAAATGAGATTGGATACTTTTTCATCAACAGGCCAGGAATTTAGCATATAACTACAAGCCATCAAAGTCTTCCCCTCCTACAGGAAGAAGCTGCATTCTGCCAGAAAAGCACATGCTCAAAGGAATAGGATTTTACTCTTCTTCTGTAGCCTAAAGTATGGTTTGCATCTTCTGTTCTACATGAGATCTTGTCAGCACCACTGAAACTCTTCACACAAGACCTCCTCTAACTTTGATGAAAGTAGAAAGAAATCCAGGATTTGCAAAAAGTAGAGTCTATTATTCATCTCAAAGAAGTTTAAGTAGTTATATTACTCTAAGCTAATAGAATTTATGACCTACCACTTCTTAATGAAAAGGTTGCTTCACAGGGAAGGCTCTCTTAAAGAGAAGGTATATTCAGAGCTCCAAGCAATATCTTACCAAGAAAGACAGAAAAAGTAGGTACACCTTGTATCAATCCCATGCCTACTTGTATATGTTCTCTTTAATATTATACCTATTTCTTTTGCTATTTTGTAAGCTTCATCTGGCGTATTGGCAACCACTCCATGTGGAACAGAAATGCCAGCCTCCTTCAACAGTCCCATGCTCAGGTATTCATGGAGTGATAGCCTCCTCTGTTGCTGTTGCTGCACTTGAAACCCATGATTATTAAGTATTCCTGGACTTCCAGCAAGGACCTGAAGGAATTAGAAAAAAAAAAAAAAAGAAAACAGAAAGAAGAAATGTGATTGTTGTGAAAGACTACCCTCTTTATTTAGGTTAAAAAAAAAATCTACATATCAATCAAGTACACTTCAGTGTAGCAGTGAAAACACCTGAACATTGAACTCTACACTTCCACTTTAGTCATTAATATCTGGTCTGGTATTTGATTGTGTGAGGTTTTATTGAGCAGAGGGAAAGCGCTGGTGAAACTACTAGCACTGACAAAGACTGTAACAAAAATCAACAATAATAAATGCAAAAAAAAGTTTGCTGCATTTTTTGTATTTCACTACATGTAAATAAGACCTTAATTTTATACACAAACAAAGCAAGAAACCTACTGAATTCATCTAATCCATGAACATAGATGAGCAGCAAAAGACTCATGGTAAAAAGGTTACAAAATAAAATTACATATAAAACAAACTTTTGCATCTATTTTTATTTTTTTGGTATGCACCACTGGCACAAGCACTGTAAAAAACAGCCTGTATTAGGAAGTTTCTAGCAAACTGGATTTTTAAGCCTTCATTTCACTTCAAATAAAGGAAACAAGCAGAAGACAGGAGTTTTACTACAGCATTCCAAGCTAGCGAATCGACCGGGCCTATGCAGCCTCCAAAGGATTCCTTCTGAAGCAGGACGTCCTTTCCTTGGCACGACCCCAAGGGAGAGGCGCTGAGCGACCCGGGAGGCTGCGTGTAACTCGAGAGGGGCACTCAGGGCGACCTTCCCCGCTACGTGGCAGGAGGAGAAAGGGGCAGCGAGCGTCACACACCGTGTCACACACCGCAGCCTCCCGAGCTCCTTCGTGTCACCGCTTCCCAGGGGTGCTACAGCCAAAAACAAGCCCGCACCCCCGAATGGCATCCACAGGAACCGAGAGCAGAGGCTGCCGAGGTGCGAGCTGGAAGAAGAGTTTAAGTGGCACAGCCCGACCCCTCCTAGGAGCAAGGTGACGGCGGAGATGGAAACACGGGGATTTCCAGGCAAGACAGGGGACGGGGGCGCTGAAAAGGAAGGGAAAAGGAACCACGCAGGGAAGACTTGTCACAAGCAAGAGCAGCGGCCCCGGGAGGCCGTACACCAGAGGTGAGCACAGGGCTGCCAGCCTCTCGCAGGGCAGGGCAGGGCAGGGCAGGAGGCGACGGGAGCGGGCTGACACGGACGCTCCTCTCGCCGGCGCTCTGCAGGGAGCGACCTCGACCGAAACGCAGGGCGGCCCAGCCCCGCTTCAGCCCCGGCCCAGCCCACCCCCGCTCCCCAGCGGCCGCTACCTTCCCCGCGGTGGAACCCAGCGAGGCGCGGAGGCCGCTGCCCCTCAGCCCGGCCGCCACCCGGCTGCAGATCATGGAGGCCGCCATGGCCGAGCCCCTTCGCCCTCGGGTGCCCCTGGCAGCGCGCACGCGCCGCTCGCGGGCCGGGGCGGGGCCAGGAAGCGCCGGGCGCGGCTCCGCCCCTGCAGTGACGCCCGCCCGGCGCCGGGGAGCGGCGGCGCTGAGGGCGCTCCTCGGCGTCTCGTTCTTTCGACCGGTTTGGTTCTAGTAAAGGTTCATTTTGCTTCGCAAGGATCCTAAATGGCTTGTAATCCACCCACAACCTTCTGACCACGTCGGCCTCGTTTGGCACCGCCTGTGTTAAAAGGGAGGAAAGAGGCACAGCTCCCTTATGGCACGCCCACACTCTCTTCCCGGTTCAGCTTCAGAATGGAAGAACTTCCAGTATTTTCACTCTTGAGGATTGCTTTTTTTGGTTTTGTATTTCAGGGTGTTTCCGTGCAACAAGGCAAACACACCCATTCTTGTATAAGACAAGGGGGAATGGTTTTAAAGTGAAAGAGGGCAGGTTTAGATTAGATGTAAGGAAGAAATTCTCTGTTGTGAGGGTGGGAGGCATTGGAACAGGTTTCTCAGAGAAGCTGTGGATCCCTGAAAGTGTTCAAGGCCAGGCCGGATGGGGCTTTGAGCAACCTGGTCTAGTGGAAGGCGTCTCTGCCCACAGCAGGTGGGTTGGAATTAGATAATCTTGTGCTTTCCAACCCAAACCATTCAGTGGTTCTATTACTGAACTGAGGACTAGTATTTCTAGGTATTGCAGCCCCTTCCCCCCACTCATCCCAGGCTCCTTCCCCATGCCACAACCCCCATTTCAGCCGCACACAGCTCCACGCTGCGCCTCCCCCTCTGCAATTCAGTGTTTGTACTTTTACTTCGGTGGCCTTGACTCGGGTCACCAAGGAACTGAAGCAGGGGACAGGTGTCCCTGCAGAAACTAGTGACCAGACCTTGTGATTCACCATGAGGCAAAGCTTCTTCCTTTAAAACAAAATGGTAATTAGGAAAATAGCACTGGCTTGGGAAATTGGAACAAGAATGTTCTCTACCAATAATAAGGAAAAATGCAGTTACTTCGATACATTATGAACATGTCTTGAGTTTTGTAACTTGAATTATCCAATAAATAACTGGATGAGTTCCCTCTTTTTGTTCTGAAACTGAAAACGCATTATCATAACTTCTCCTTGGGCGAGTATTGTAAAAGATGGAGTCATTCTGGTTCAGTTATTTTGCTCCTGGTCCTCCGCTGACCTGGTGTTGTTGTCACCTGTTAGCACTGCAGTGAGCTCTGCACCTCTGGATGCAGACACACAAGGTAGACTCCTACGTGTCACTGAACCTGTAAGCAGCTGCAAAATTTTGATAGAACTTCCAAGATTTCCCACCACAGCTGAAAAAAACATTTCTTCCAGCCAAGGAGAAGGGAAGAAAAAGCACTTGATCTCTGTGCTCTTCCGGCCCTCTGTACACACAGTGGCTCTTCACCAGTCACAGGCCCTGCTGCAGTTCCGTCACAGGGCAGTACGTGGATGCCATTTCCACATACAAAGAAATCTCCTAACTCCAGGAGGCTCCCCAAAATGACCTCCGCCCTGGAAAGGATTTGCAACAACATTTGCAAGAGGATGTAATGGATCTTGGCAAAACTTTAAACCTTAACCTTCAAAGCCCAAAGCTACTGTTCAGAGATAAGTACTGGCTGCAGGTCAGGAAACCAGGCTTACATCCTGACTCAATTGCTTGCTACTGGAAAGAAACTGGACAACTCTCTCTGGGCTTATAATTAATTCTTGCCGTAGCAAATGGCTGTCAGACATTCAGATTACAACTACAACTGTATCTTCTTCTCACTAGGAGTGACTTATCCTTCCAGTTTCAAGATGAAGATGGTTTTTACCTTATACATCAAAAGAAGAAATGTTACATGGCTGACAATATTGAAGGACTTCTAGAAAGATTTAGGCAGCTGCTGCTGTTATCCAGAGTCTGATACACAGCTGTATGGAGAACTTTAATTATCTGAATGTTTTATTGTCTGATTTCCTCTTGGTTGTGAAAACTCGTCTAACTGGGGTGGACTGCAAACATGCCTGGATTTCTGTCTGATCACCAGTGCCACCGTCTGGCTCTGACTGTTAGCGCAAGGTGGTTGTAAGCCCAACTCAAAATCTTAAAATTCGCTTTTTCTTTACTTTGTTATACACACAAGAAAAGATTACACTCTTGGCTACAAGCAGACAGATTCCTAGTGAGTCCAGTATAAACTCAGGTTTGTATAGGCTCAGCCTTGTTCAATATCTGACCAACAACTGCAGAGACTGCATGAGGAATGCATTGTAGGATTCCAGCAGATATCCAGAGATTTTACTAAATGTCCAGAAATAGATTCCATCTTATTCAAAGTTTAAAATTGTGAGATTTCTTACTAAATTCAGAATAAGATTTTTAACACAGGATCAAGGCCCTCTCTAAAAAGCTGTATTTAAAACTATAAGGAAGCAGGGAAAAGGTACATTACGAATGAGATAGAAGGAGCCAAAAGTTCTAACAGACAAGCAGTACAAATAAAGCATCCTGGAAGGCTCAGGCATTATGAATAGACAGAATTTGCTTTATTATGAGTTCATCACATTCATGTAGTGACAATGGTGAAATCTGATTTATTTGCCAGATCTCGTTGATACTTTATAGTTGAAAAACATCAGGAGAGGGAGTTTTCCCAAGAACATCAGAGTGAGAAAGTGAAAGCCTCTGTCAAGGCCATGAGCTCAGAGGGTAGGAGATTTCCAAGAAGAGGTTTATCAGGGGCTTAAAAAACATCCCAGTACCTGTGGAGAAAATCACCGTGAGCTTTCCAGAACACTTTTAGTTGAAGACAGGAGAGAAAAGCTCACTTCTTTTGTATGGTAGATGAGTAAATAGGTTTAACTGATGAATCAGCTAAGGTCAGAGCAAAAAAAACCTGACTTTGAAACAGAGTGAGAATAATCCTTCAGTGGTGTCCATACTGCCTTACATTGCACATCTTACAGATGGTGAATTCTCTCTGCATCACTTGTCTGCAGGAGCACCACCATGGCTGTCTCTTGACAAACTGCAGGTTGTTACCCTCAGGCATACCTAACAACATGAAACTATTCACTGCACCCATTTGCAATATGAACAGGTTATTCCATCTCTCCTCCCACTCATACAGAAAACGCAATCCAGGTTCCTTCCCTGAAGGTGCTCCAGTATATCTTCTGCAAGGATTCTGACATCTGTCCTAGCAAACAGGTGTTTAATGTGTGCAGAGCTCAGGTCTGGATAGGTGCAGTTTTCTACAGAATACAGTATGAACATTAATCACTAATGCACCATCTCTTCCCAGCCAGGGAAGGCTGGTAGGTGAAAAGCTCAATGAAAGCAAAAGGATTTGGTTTGCAAAAATGATCTGTCACATAGCCAAGCTGTGGAGCACCTTGCCACAGATGCTACAAATGATGAAAATTTACAGGGGCTCAAGAGGAGTCTTGGTAGGTTAAAGAAGAGAAACAAGGGGGTTAGTAAATACACAGAAGCCACCTCTACCTTGAGAAGTCACTGAGCCACAGATGGCTGTAGAATAGTAGTCAAAAACCTTGTCATGATTTCTTGCCTACTGTATTTCAGTCATCCATTCTGGACCTCCAGATACTATCCTAGGTGGATAATGAGCAGACACTTTTATGTTCTTCTGATTCAGGGTCCCCTGGGTTTGAGTACACCCAGAAGTTTCATTGAAGCTGAAGCACAATCCATCTTCACCTGCCTATGAGTTGCCCAAGGGCACTTAAAAATGACAAAGCTACAAATAAAACAGAATTATCTCAGCACCTTCACTCATTCCAAATCACTCAGTCCTGTCTGCACACAGCAAAGAAATAATTAACAATCAAGACAGCCCACCTGTAGTACAGCTCTAATTTGTCTTATTGCTCTTCCACACACCATTATTCTCTCCATATGTAAAAGTGATCAGAGGTTATTTACATTTCAACATAAAAACTATGTATCACACTTTGCCTAATTTCCACTAATAATGCTTACAAAGCAATAATATTACGGCAAGCAATGATTTATGGTAAAAGACAGCCATTTAATGGAAATGTGTGGTGTCATGGAAATAATTCTGCTAAAATAAAAGTGAGGAAACAGTTAACAATGTTACATTTTCAGTGTCAGGGTTCAGGATAACAACCAGCTGCTTGAATGCAAGAGAAGAAGAATCTTTCAAGTCCAAGTTTCAGCCAGGTTGCTGGCAGGACTTCGGTGTCATGCACTGCTGTCACATTCCACCCAGCTTCTGAATGCCACCTTTGCAATGTAAAATATGTAAATTCCACAGCAAGGGAGCCATGTGTATGAAATTCTCAGAAAGATGGATGTTTTCTGCTCGTGTAGCTGCTTTTCAGTAAGCTGTTATACACTGCATGCTTTTCTAACCTGCTTTTCCTATGTGTGCTCTTCTTAGGGAACATCTGTGTACTCATTTTAATCTGGCATAAATCTGGCCTGTCTCTAACATGGTTAGTCCCACCATTCTTGTTCCCAGCTGCTCTGACTCACTGCCTCCCTCATTTATGTACCTGAGCTGTAAATTGCTCAGAGAGCACATCCTACTAAAAACATAATCTCTCTCCCAGTTTGCTGAGTCAGGTTTGGCTTTGTGCTCAGTTTAATCTGATCAAACTCTGTCCCATCCCCTCTCCCCGTGCCACCCACAGCATGGTAGAAAACAGATTATTGAAAAAAAAAAGTGGTTTTTTGGTCCAGATCAGCTCAGACATACAGTTCATTCAATAACACTTCAATCAGTAGAAGTGTTATCATAAGGAGCGAGGGATTTGGCCTGAAAAATATCTGCCTCTTTCCAGTAGCTGCTGGACACATGCTGGTTTAAATACACTGTTTTAGCTCACAGAAGTACTTTCTCAGATAAAATATTAATAAACAAGTTTACATGTATATCTAAGTCATAATCTTGCAAGCTTTTCAACATACTGCTGTCACAGAGGATTTTGCTACTTTCTCATTCTTGGTTTATCCCCATATCTTTCTGCAGTGGATGTCTGTTCACTATCAAACTCAGAAAACCAGCCTATATTTACTTCATAATCTGCAAAACCTGGCTGCATAGGCATGTCCTAAATAAATCCTAAAATTAAACCAATTAGAACAGATTCAGTCAACAAAATGCTTCTTTTCATACAGTATTCTTTATATTAATGATCACAAATGTAAGGTGAAAAAACTGAAACACATCTAAACATCTGCATACAAGCGGATTTCAAAACCTTAACAAAAAATTAGCTGTTTTGAAGTTCTGTAAAAGGGTAATACTTCACATCTTTGTTGTGATCAAGAGGATGGTAGAGAAAATCGAAAAACATTAGCCTACTGACAAATAAAAATGTATTATTTGTAAAAACATACTTTTAATACTCTACTTAATCATTTTTATATAATATTTTCATTGAATTGTATCCTGCTAACATGGTAAACAAGCATCATGACCATTGCTACTAAATTCTGTTTGGTAAAAGCTACAGAAAATGGTGTACATAGAAAGTAGAATGTTTTCATTGTTCAGGTAAAAAACTTCATGGTGTTGTAATGTATTGGACCAAAATGAGCTTCATGGGTGAGAAGGAATCTTTGATATGGCTTTTGTAAGATCATTGTCTTCTTACAATGTAAATACAGAAGTGATATAACTGATGGATGTTTCATCTAGAGATTATTATACTCCAGCTGTACTGAGGAGACAGATACAAATGAATGAGCTTGCTTTACAAAAAGTCTTGTTAGCTTGGCAATTTGCCCAAAATGATTTATTATTGTTCTTGCTGCTATTATTTACCAGTGTCAGTAATTCAGGATATGGGCTGACATCCCAGTTAAGCAGCACAGCCAAACACTGTGGAAAGGCAACCTTGCTTCTAGCACGCCCAGCTATTCGCCCCCGACATGCCCTTCATGCCAACACTGGGACCCATCTGGTGCTCTATCGAGCCACTTCCAGCAGTTAAACCCCAGAAAACTGATCCCAGAAAATGTGACTAACCTTCAGCCAGTTTGGCACTGTGACCTTCATATGTAAATAAAAACATCTGTACATAGATATTTTAAAACCTTACCCAAAAAAAAAAAAATCCTCAAAACCAACCAAACAAAAACCCAAAACCAATTTGAAAGGTCTGCAAATAAAAAACTTCTCTGTTGTGATCAATAGGCTGAAGAAGGGGGAAATCTGACAAACTTTACGGTTGTTTATAAAGAAAATAAAAACTTGTATCTTGTGTTCTACCTATCTGTAATTTATAAAATTGTGAGTATGAAGGTAAATATTTGCCAGCAGAAACTTTTTTTTTTTCTATATCAGTCAGGAACTGTTACTCCGCCTGTGGAGCTGTGCTAAGTTTGTAGCTTCCTCTTTACGTAAGTCCAACGTGACACTTCAGAGTCAGACTCTTCACAGACCAGAAAGAGTGGGCTAACCAAAGAAGGGCCACTTTTAAAATTCCGAACAAATCTGCAGTCAGAGACCGACTGGCTCCCTGACCTTCAAAAACCGAGTCGTATCTTACTTGTTTTCCTCATTTGCACAAACGCCTTTTCTATGCCCGGTAACCTCCCAAGTGCCCGCGCATTCAGAGGCGAACACCGGGACAGGGCACCTCGCCACCTTCCTCACCAGCGACGTCACCACCACGCGCACATTGCGCGCCAAGGGCCTCCCAAAACCCGGGATCCCAAACCCCGATTGGCGGATCCGCCCCCGCCTTCCCGCGGCGGGCCGGAGCCTCGCTGAGCGCCGGGGCTGCCATGGGCGAGGAGGCGGCTCAGCCCCGGCGGCCCGGGGTCGGCGTGGGGGTGGTGGTCACCAGCGCCGCGCACCCCGGCTGCGTCCTCCTGGGCAAGCGGAAGGGCGCGCTGGGCGCCGGCACCTACCAGCTCCCCGGAGGCCACCTGGAGTTCGGGTAGGAGCCCCGCGCCCGCCCTGCCCGCCCTGCCCTTGCCTTGCCCCGCCGTGCCCTGAGGCGGCCGTGCCTTCCCTTCCCTTCCCTCCCCTTGCCTTGCCCGCCCGCAGGGAGAGCCTGGCGGAGTGCGCGGCGCGGGAGACGCTGGAGGAGGCGGCGCTGCGGCTGCGGCGCGTGCGGTTCGCGTCGGCCGTGAACGCGGCGTGCGCGTCCCAGCGCTACCACTATGTCACCGTGCTCATGAGGGGCGAGGCCGAGCCGGGCGCCGAGCCGCGCAACCGGGAGCCCGACAAGAACGAGGGTGAGTAATCGTCGAGTTCCAAGCGCCGTGCCACGGGCAGGGACACCTCCCACTAGATCAGGCGGCTCCGAGCTCCATCCAGCAGGGCCTTGAACACTCCCAGGGATGGGGCATCCAGAGCTTCTCGGGGAAACAAAAATGCTGCCAGGCAAAATGACTCTGTATGCAACAGAGGACTTTCTTTGTATTGGTATCTTCTATACGATCCTTCTACACTTGCAGAGGAAGAATTGTTGTATCACAGAAACAAAGAATATCCTGAGCTGGAAGGGATGCCCAAGCATCATTAAATCCCATTCCTGGCCCTGCACGGGGCAACCCCAGCAATCCCACCTTGTGCCTGAGAAGGTTGTCCAAACACTCCTTGAGCTCTGTCAGGCTGCACTATGGAGCTTATTCCAGTGCCCTACTACCTTCTCCCAACATCCAGCCTAAACCTCCCCTGCCACTCTATACTCTTGATTTTTTTTTTTTTTTTCCTACAGGCTGGGAATGGGTCAAATGGGATGAATTTCCTCCAGCAGATCAGCTGTTCTGGCCCTTACGCTGTTTAAGAGAGCAAGGTTACAATCCCTTTACAGAAGAGCTTGATCATCTAAAGGGCTACACGGGAAGTCACCAATTAGAGTAAAAACAAATTGTATGTTATCAAACAGACTAAAGGACAGACCCGCTTTTTCTGGTGTAGAAGAAAAAAAATATATAAAGTGCTCACCCTGCCCATGTGAAAATATCTTTCTCAAAGACGAACATGCCAATTGTTTCAGTGCTTTTCCCATATTTCACACAACAGCTGTCTCTCATTCCAGACCCATTTCTAGGTTTAGCAGTTAATAATCAACGTTTTCTTTTACAGAAAACTCAGTGTTTTATCTAGTTAATCTTTATATTGATGAACAGCCATTTGGAAATAAGCACTAGCCAGGGAAGCTTACTCACTTAAAAGCAGTTGCAGCAAAACTTACTCATTTAAACCTGCCTTCCTGTAATTATTGGACCAATTTTAAAACTTAGCCTTGTCTCTTAGCTTCTGGTATGAAGCTACTGTCATGAACAAAAGTTACATTTAATAGAAAATACCTTTTTTTTTCTGCAGACAGCAGTATACACTTGAAAATCGAAAGAGTATTATAAATGTGAAAAGATTGTCATGACATATTGCAGGGAATGAAAATTCCCTGACACTTCCTGCCAGTTGCTTTCATAACAGAGTTCTGATTAGAGCCTCAGTTACATGGAATTTATCTGCAGAAATGTCTCAGATCTCTGCAACTGATCTGAATTTGTTACTGAACTCTTGGAATAGAGAGATGCCTACTGTACTAGGCTGACACAACTCTCATTTATTGGTGTAGTTCCACGGCAAAAATCATACTTTGTGGCTAAAAAGAGTTGTCAGTATTAAACGCACAGATGGGTGTAATTCTGTATGGCTGGCTATTGAGATTTGGTAAAATTGTGAATTTTCAATCTGATTAAATGACTGAGTTGTTAGTGAATGAAATTACAGTACCCAACAGTACATACAAAACAAAAGAGTTCATATTTTTAATTTTTCTAGAATCTGTAACTAATTTTGATTATTTTCCTACTGTTGTCACTAAGATATCAGCAGTTTATTTTAGGATATAACTTTTAAATAAATCACTAATTAGCTCTTTTTTTTTCTTATCAGGGTTATTTTATAGCACATCTCTTGTCTGTTTCCTTTAGATATACTCACTGTACAAAAATGTTGTAAGATATCTTTCATTTCTTTTTAATAAAATACAGGCACAATACGGAGAGATTAAA
This sequence comes from Dicaeum eximium, assembly GCA_013396995.1. NCBI lineage: Eukaryota > Metazoa > Chordata > Aves > Passeriformes > Dicaeidae > Dicaeum > Dicaeum eximium. Next base: position 12,104 of record VWZP01005875.1, on the reverse strand, counting down.
ATTGCCTGAAATTATGAATTGACTTCTCAGTTCTTAAAAGAAACCAGCTTGAGGGATTTAAAGCTCTTCCTTACTTTGTACATACTTTTTTTTAAATGGATATGGCTCTTCTTGCTGAGAAACACAGTGAGAGACATAAGGATGCTACTACCCCTGGCAATCCTCCTGCTTAAGAGTTTGAAGTATTAATCATGTGCAACTTCCCTTAGGGCAGACACCCATTCTCTGAAGTGAAAAAAGAAGTAACGTGACACAGCAGTCTTGAAACGGCAAATTTCACCAAAAATTCCTTTGCTACTGTACCTCTGTAAAAAGCTTCTTTTTCTATGCAAAATTGGAGATTTGCTTCCTGCAAGCAACCTTATGTACACTGAAAATTATTCCATTCAGCTTTCAACAAAGAAGCTATAGGAAGAGTTGACAGATGTCCAGCCCATCTGTCACAAAGAATGAAGAAGAAAAAAAATTAAATTATTTAGTACAATTTGAGTATTAGAAAACATCTAGGTCTGATGAGAGAACAGGGACCGCTGTAAAATGGTCTGTCATGCAATAAATACTTTCTTGGAATATTTTTTAATGGTTATATACATTCTAGCTCTTGTAAATACACAAGTAGACACTGAAATGAGGACACAAACAGTATCTCCATATGTCAGCATTTCTGTTTCTTTTCAAAATGGACTGATTAAAAGACTACAGTGTATTGCTGCAACCAGCTGTCAGCAATCTCCAACTTAAATAACTTTGTATGTATCACACATCTCTGTTTCCTACCCCTTCAGAAAATGTGGTTCTCAGTCAATTTTAGCTGCCAAGACTCAGTCCTTTCAGCTAAGTCTTTACTTTGATTTTTGGTACTTTTGCTAAGTAGGAAAATCTATTATGTACATATCTAAGCCACTGAATAACAGAACACTCAGTCACCGTATCATGGTTCACTAAACTGCTTGTAACTGAGAGAATTCACCTGAAAGGGCAGTATAGTTAGCCAGCATTGAGAAACATATTCCTGAACTGTACATAGTTTGGAGCACTGATGTAAGGAAACTGATCAGGATGCATCTAATACCCAAAGTTTGTTTTATGCTAAGTGAACAGTGGGCAGAGCTGTTGCCTTACCCATTTCTTAGATGTAATACATTGGTCCCATTTAATCCCAGAAAAATTAGTCCCATTTAACAAGCCAGAAAAAGAAGTGGTCATTGCTTCAGTTCCCTCATGTCTGAAAACAATCACCCATCTCCACAATATTTCAGTTGGTGAATTACATGATACACAACCATACAATAGACCTACAACCATAGAAGAGTTTTGGGTAGACTGTAACACTACACTTCCCATGAGTACTGATTACATATTTTTGTATTTTGTTTCAAAAATGTCCTTTTAAGTTAGAAGATAAAAGAGTCTGGTTAACTGTGTCTGTGTGATGTGTTAAGAGAGAGGCATTTAGAAAGAAAATACCAATCCCATGATACAAAGCATTAAGAAACTCCATTTTGCAATATTGTGTATGATTCTGATCACACACGTTTCAAGACAAAAACTAATGTGAGCTAGAAAAGGGGTAGGCAAAGCTAACTAGAATGACTGAGACAGGGCACATGTATTGGGATTAATGTGAATTAAAGAGGAAAGACATTGGAGATAAGCACCCAAGAGGAAAACATGATACTGAGTAAAGGTTATAATATGTGTATGAATAACTTCAAGCTGTGAAAGAGGAAACAAGTTTAATAACTCTGAAAATACTTCTAAAATGAACAGCTGAGACAAAACCAAATTCCAATTTCTCTGAAAAAAAAAACAAAAAACCACCAGTGCCCCATATTATGGGATTGAACGTGACTGAAGTCTTTCTCCTTTCTATATGTTGGTCAAAGGTGGCAGTATTATTGGCAGCAATGTCTGAAAGAGTACTTGAGCAAAGGATGAATTACCTGATTCATCAGATACTTCCTGTGACGAATCTACAAAATGGAAAAGGGAAGAGAATTGTGTTCTATGCTGCAGGAAGCTGTGCTGCAGGACAGACAGAAACCTGTAACTGCCACGAGCAACAGTTCACATGAGTTTTGAAATTCTATCAGAATGTTACATAAGAGAAAAGCAGCTGTCATAAATAACTTTTGTTTAAGCAAAACACAACAAGGAAAGCAAAGTCAAGGGAAGTGGCTTTGGTTAGACAAAATAATATTGCAGCTGATGCAGGAAATATAATTGTGAAAGTAAACAAATTAGCAGGTTCAAAGAACTAAAAAAATTATAGATGACAAGAACAAAAAAATCCTTGAGCACTTTGATCTGAAAGGAGCTAAACCTGCAGCATGCCCCAAAGTGTGTCACCCCCAGGGTTCCAGGACACTTAAGCAAGTATTTGGGGCAGCCTTGTGGGTGGGCACTCGCTGCTTCAGGGTCTGCCCAGCTTTGTGTGCACCTGGAAGGGCTCACCTGAAAAGGAAGGACAGGCTTTCCACTTCTGACTGCTCCTCAGCTGTTTCTAATGCTGACTGGGCATTTTGCATAGGAGAAAATGGAGTACAAACTTCTGAAACTCAATCAGAATTCAACCACATAGTGCGATAAAATGTGCAGAGTATTGAAGTTACATGGCAACTCATCTGAGATTCAAGTTTGGAAAATTGAAGTTAGATCAAAGCTGAGTTTATTTATGACAAATCATTCATTCATTATATATTACAATAGTTACAAACTCTTTTATTACACCTTATTGCCATATTTTTGTTCTTGATACCCAGATGATCAAGAACATAGATTCAGGCAGTAACAAAAAAAAGATACTAACATTACAAACTTCATGTTTCATTTCTGTGGCATAGAAAAGGCTATCATCAAAAGAGTAAAGTTACTAACAAACATACAAGGGGATTCCCCTTACACCTTTTTTCCCAGGAACTTATGTCATCTAATGTATAGTAAATACATATATATAAATATATATTTACACATCTCTTGCAAACATACATTTATACAATCACTGAAAATCTGACATCTCTTCCCCAGCAGACAGCTCCCAGACATTTCTCCCAGCTCCCAGAACATCTAATAGGAAAAAAACAAGCCGATAGTCCATGGTTTTAAATTAGTCACCCTATTTCTGAGCCAGCTGTTACCTTCTCCCTACACAGGGCTGCTGGTGTAACAAAAGGATATTGCAGTTTGTGACAAACAGCATCTAACCTACCTTCACCACAGGAAAGGTCTACTAGGGATACTGTCCCCCTCGTACCTAGTCTGAGTCACTGCTGCTGCTTGAGGAGTCTGTTGACATGACTTCTACATCATCTTCATTCTCTTTGTTGTGTCCTGGAGGCTCCAGCATGAAGTCATTACTGTGATTAGGAGGTAGCATGTTCATTGACATATCACTTGACTGCCAAGGATACTGAGGAGCAAGCACATCTGGAAAAAAAGAGGCATAATCAAGAAAACTTTCAGTTTTGTACATTGACATATTCAACAAGACAGTTCAACCAGAACTTCAATTTAAAATCAAAACAAATCTTGAAATCCTTTCTGAATTTTGGACAGATTAAACCCTCCAGTAAAGCTAGAAAACATCTCATGATGGAGCAATTCTGTAATTGTAAACGTCTGCTCTGTCAGAGAGGCCCATTTATGTAGGTGGCTCTTGATAACTCATATACTCATATACAGAACTTTTCATCTTCAAAGCACAGTTTGATCTGATTTAGCATTCACAACTACTGGGAGTAATGAAAATTATCACAGTCTGTCAGTGTGCAAAAATAGACTAAAATATTAGATTTTAAAAAAAATTCAGGCAGACCATAAAAATTCAGAGAAAAAGGATTTATTCATATATGCCTGAAAAGCCTTTATCTGAATAAGCTCAGAATGGAAGGCAGTGTTTTATATTGTGTGGCCATGTTCAATGCTAGAACCAGTCTGCTGTTAAACCAGGCTGAATGTGTGTGCTGAACAGCCTCGAAGTTTGGAGGCTACCAAGCAGTCCAGAAACTGGTCTGCACATTCACTAAGAACTCAGTAACTGGACATCTCTCCAGAAGTCTCCAAAAGGACTAGATCCCATAATTACCATTCTCAGTACATGCCTCCATGCACCAACAGATTCAGTGTCCCTACACAAAACACTCAGGCAGCTTCAACCTTATTGTAAATCAATGTTTCCCTCTTACCTTGACAGTTTAGTTATGTGAGTGTTTAACCTGACAGAGGAGCTCAAGACTCAATTAAGAATTTTACTGGAGGAGTTTAAATCCCATATTTTCCAGCTTCTCAAAAGAAAATTCCTAAAATTCCTGAAAATTCCTTTCAGTTCTTATAGAGACAGCACTCAAAAATAAATGGATTAAGTCTGCATCCTCTAAGGCAAAGGAGCCAGCCAGAACGGGCTCTACCAAACCATACACAAATATGTATAAATACAAATATGTATAAATAGAATATAAATGCTTGAACTCCATTAGGAAGTCACAACCTTAATATTTCCTCTGACCATATTTCAAAAGGACAGAAAAGACACTTGGGCCAATCCTGAGCATCTCCCTGGTGGGTTGCTATGGGCAGCTGTCAGAGTCTTACTCCCATTCAGCTCACTGACCTATTTTATCCGAGGCCTGAGGTTTACCAAGTGAGATGATGCAGAATTTCAAGTCACTTCCTAGGAGGTGACAACAGGGTTAGACAGTTGATCAGAAACACAAAATCCAAATTAACTATTTCTCCAATAGAGTTGCAAGAGGGGTTTTTTAACAAATTCAGCATGATTCCTTGAAAACAAGCTTTCCATAATGACTGATAGTGGTTTAACAGATATGTAAGAAATGTTACAGATCTCCTACGAAGCCAAACTAAGACTTTTTCCACCATTTAGTCTAACCATGGTAGATAATGCTGCACAGGTACAGAGCAACCGAACTCTTGATTCAATTGCTGTAATTTACTGCTAAATTCAATTTTTGCATGAAGGAATGAATCCTACTGAAGTAAATGGAAGTGCCCATTTCACAAAGCACTTAAGGGATTAAAGCTTGGTTCCTACACTTAATGTACTATCTCAGCAGTTGTCCCCTGCCATGTCTTTTAAATGCAGAACTTCTAAGCATAACTCAAAGAAAGATAGGGAATGACAATAAACCACCTTTCTTCCAAATACAGCTTTCACGATTCCATGCTTTGTAATCACCACTAAGCAAAACCTGCTCTGAAAAGTCCTTCTTTCTAATATGTCTGGAAATCACTTAATTATTTATTTTCAATATATGAAGGTAACTGAGTTTTGTTTATATTGACTTAGCTGTAGTGTCAATATGCAGTTAGTGTCAATTTGCAGTTTAGCATTAAATAAAAAAAAATATGTAATTTTTAATTACCTTTCTTTACTAGGTCTTCACTGCTAGGGAACAACATTAACCACAATTTTCATTGCTTTACCTCTGATTTCTCTTTGCTAAGGGAAATGCATAACTGCTGTGAATCGATAAGCAATGAAGAAAAACAAAACAAAACTGAGTTTCACTTACCTGGCAGCCTGCCTGCTGCAAGTGCATCCCCTGGTAAGTGTCCATTGACTCCATTGGTGGATGGGTTGTTCATCTGACCCAAGAGACCACTTCTCATTTCCAGATCTGTAGGATATGGCCTTCGTGGGTCTCCTTTAGGAAACAACAGAAAAAGAATGCTTTGAAATATTTGCTGAAATATTAGATATAACAGCTGAAAACAATGTTACTCTAATAAACCCTGGTGGTTGTTGCCATATAAATTATTTTAATACGAGATACTAACCATGATTTACTATTTAAAGAATCCACTGTCATAAACACAATAGTTACCTGGTACCCATGTCAGAGGGGCACAAACAGCATTGCTAGCACTGATCCTGTGGGCATATTTAATTATTTCTTCAGAGGAAATGGCACCTGAAAGAACAGAAAAAAATATTGCATTCTCAAGAGATTGTATCATTTAATTATTTCAGAATATTGGCCACCAATATCGAAAAGACTGGGAATGTGATTTTGCCAAACATTAAGAGCCTGGTTCAAAAGCAATGACTATTTAGAAGATTCTCAGACTACACAGAGATTCTCAGACTACACAAAAATGAGCTTTGCAGAGAACTGATTTTACACACAAAAGTGCAAAACACCTTCAATATCAGCGGTTCTCCAACCTCAATAAAACACAAACAATCTCTTAAACAAGTGTACTTGGCAAACACAAAAAAAATTCTAAAACCTCAGCTCCTGCTTTATTATAGAATTTTCTGTAGCAAGGAAGCTTTTTTTTGTTCGTTTAGTAATTATAGACTGTACCCAGAAGAGTCCTTCCAAATATGTGTCTGTACTAGATTAATAGAAACTTTATTAAATTCCTAGATTTTCTAGATGAAAGATGCATAACAAAATGATAAAAGACGGTAAAAAAGACAGTAAAAAAAAAAAAACATAAAACAACAAAACAACCTAAAGAAGATGCCTTCTCCCCCCTCCCCCCTGCAAAAAAAAGTTAGTTTAGCTTGGTAAGTGCCACAGAATGGCAGGAATTGCTACAATTACAATCTAGTATCGCCAGCCAGTCAGTCTTCCAAATCCAGTGCATATACACAGACACATTTTCTTTCCTTAGCAAACCTCCTGAGGCAATTTGGTGAGGCCCTTAGGTAATCAGATATACTATTAATAGTCCAAGAAGACTGATAAGAGACTTTCATATTAAAATATGTTTGCCACAAAAAAAAAGAAAAAAATCAGTCCTGTCTTTATTCTGAGGAAATGGTCACCGTTTCATAATGAAATGGAAATTTGTTTACACACAAAGCATCTGAAATCTGTGATAGCAGAATTAAAAAAATAAAAAAGGCCGAATTTGAGCTCACTAACAACTTTCTTTAGAACTGCATTTATATAGTATGTACAATCATGGATACTCACCTTTTCGTGCTTTTTCAATTGATTTCAGTTTTTCCTTTGCTTGATAAACAGCTGTTGCCTAGTTGTAAGAAATAAAAACCCACAAAGTAAACCAAGCCTTCAATGCATCTTTAATTTATAAACGTCTACATAAAGTCAGCTTTGTGAATAAACCCTTCCATTTAATTGTATTTTAAAAGAGAAACTTCCGTGAACATTTTCAAAATACACAGAAATGAAGTGGGTTTAGAAGAAAATTAGCATTATAAAAAAACAACTTAATTCCATGATAACTAAAGTGTTTAACTACTGAGAAAAAACCCAAACCACTAAGCTCTTATGAAGTTTTAAATATTTAAATCTTCTCAAACTAACACAACATCACTTTGCCCAGAACCACCTTTTCTACAAGAAGATGCTCAAAAGCAAACACATCATTTTGAACTTACCAGTATGTGCTCCGCTTCTTTTAGCTGTTTCTGCAGCTGCTGAATATCATTATCCCGCTTTTCTACTACCTTTTCTAACAGCTGCATTTCATGATGGATTTTTCCCTGATCAACTGCCAACTTCATTAGCTCTTGAAACTCTCCATCTCTCTGAATCAGCAGTTCCAGGATCTATTGAACAACGGTTTTGTAGAACTTTTAATTTGGCTAGAGTAACAACACACCCTCAGACATGCTACAAAGAAGAGCAAATGGCATGCATAGCAGTATTTTTGCTTGAATGAAAAATGAAACAAAATTTCTTCCTGTTTGCAGAAACAGCCTATGAAGCACATAAAAAATGAATAAACAACAGGAGAACCAATAATGCCTTTGTAGCAGGGCCAAAGCTCCATCATGACCATTAATTCAAATATAGGCAACGACAAAGGGAAAAACTAAGAACAAACAAAAGCATGGAAAAAAATTAGAAGTAAAGCATTATGCTTACCCAAAGAAACACAATTCAGAAAGTCAGCTTACCTGGCTCTCCTCTCCTGGTTGTGGAAGCTTTTGGTTTCTTGAAATTGCCAAAATTTCAATTAGTTCCCTGAAAGGAGAACTCTGTTTGCACAATTTTCTAAGGCATTATCACATCAAGTCATCCCAAAATTACCAGAGTGCTGGTATCATTACGAGAGTATTCATGGACCTGAGTATTTTGTATTTTACAGTACAGTGTGGGAAGGGATTTTTCAACCAAGAAAGCACATTTTTTTCTTTGTTATTTGAGCTCATGAAGCCCTCATGTATTTGAACTCAAGAAATGTGCTAAGTTCCTGTTAAACCATAAAAGACATAAACAGAAGCTGAGAGAAGAAACAGCATAATGAAGTGCACTCAGACCCTTCTTCTACTACCTTTGTTTGTTGCAAGAGGGTCTTCACTGTTTTACTTCTCTACTTTTCTCCCTTTTTTCCCCAATATACTTGTAGTTTAGTGCAATTAAGTCTACACTTTCAAATACCAACAGAGTCTGCTACGGAACTACTTTTACAACAAGTATTTCCACAATGGTATATTAGCTGTGCATCAAGCACACAAAAAATGTAAAAAGAACCCTGGTAATATTCTGGTATTAGGCTAGAACTGCTTCTCATACAGACCTCTTGATCACTCTTCCAGATATCCAGATACTCTGCCACTGCTCTGAAAAGCCATGGAGAAACTCTGGGTACCACAATGCAAAAAAGCTTTTTCTGTAAATTCAGTGAAGTTATTTGGCTTCTAAGGCTACGAATGTAACCCAAAATTCAACCCTAAGCATGAGTAACTGTCTATTTGGAGATACTGCCCTTGAAGTACTGATTCTTTCCTTGGTCCAGTGTAAACAGTTCAGTGGGGTATGTGAGTAATAGAGCAGTGGGGACAGAAATGTCAAAAAAAACCTCAGCAAAGCTCTAATCTTGGTCTGTGCCTCTTGGTCACTCCTGAACACTACTGTGATTTTAAACAATTAAAGAATAAAGAACTTGTCACTGTAGCTTTATTCTACCTGACCAACACTGAGCAGTAGCAAATAAAATCAATTTTAAGTAGGTCAGCTAGCACCATCATGCATGATGTCATGGGGTGCTGTAATTCTACCCTGTGTCAGCCAGATCATACACAGATGTAGATCCAAAACTACAGAAAGGCTACAGATTAGACATGTGGCTTAATTTTTGCCCCTACCACCAAACCAGTACTGTGACTGAGAAAGCCTAGCCCAGGGTGCTGCCACACTTTGCTGATCAACGGGAACATTCACTAAACGCTGCTGAGCGTTGCTCTGGGTTCATTGTGGTGGAACGCTACTTTCGGCGTCCAAAAAAATCAGTAATTTAGATAAAGAACAAGTTTGTTTTCATTTTTCCATAAACACATGTTCTCCAGCAACCCTTATGTCACAATAAAATCTGTGACTGAGGATAAAACTTAACCAGACACAAGAACAGCAACTCACCAATACCTTATCCTACTCTTGGTAATCATCAAGCAAGCAAGCCACATGGATAGCACAAGCTGTTCCCTTTGAAAATGCTTTCCTAAGCTCCTGCTCTCCCTGAGGTTTGGAAAATAATTAGGAACTATCTGAACTTCACTGCCAGCTGTGCCTCCACGACACGGCTGACAACCTGGATGTGGATTATCAGCCTGAACTCAAGACTGTGGACTAAGTATCTGAGCATTTCTACCACTGAATACGATCTCTGCAGCCTATTTGGAGTGAATGCAGCACTAACACAGGCAATGACCAGACAGCTTATGTCACGCAACACCATCTACATATTTCTGACTTTAAAAAAATTCTTTAGTGAGTAATAATATGCCTGAAATCGGCGTGTGAGTGCGCACTTCACAGGAAACCCAGGTGTCAACCAAGTGAGACAGGCTAGTGGGAGAAAAAGGAAGCGCTCCTTCTCTCTGCAAACAGGAGGCGAAGCACGCCCGACGCTTTCCCACCGGGACGAGCGCCGGGAAGCACCGCGCGGGGCCGGCCCGAACCCCGGCGCAGCACCAGCCCCTCTCCCGCACCGCCGGCCTGAGGACGGCGAGAGAGCAGGAACACGTACACCCGAGCCGGGCCGGGCCGGGCCGGGCCCCTNCGGGCAGGCGCGCGGCAGCGCCCCCGGCGGCGGAGGGACGAGCAGCAGCCGCGAGCGGCGCGCGCATGCGCGGGGCGGATCCCGCCTCGCCGGCCCCGGGAGGCGCCGGGCAGGGGAAGGCGGCGGGGCTGGCGGGGCGCGTCCCTGGGGACCGGCGGTGTGAGGGGAACGGAGCTCACCGCTGCCTCGTCGAGGGCAGGTGCGCGTCTGTCAGCGCCCTGTCTTGAGGCCGGGTCGCTGCGCGAGCATCTGTGCTTGTTACTCTTTGAATCTCAGGATCGTTTAGGTTGGAAAAGACGTGTGCGATCATGGAGCCGCAACAGCATCATGTCAGGTAGATGACATGACATCACGGCACTAAGGGCCACGTCCAGGCTTTCCTTAAGCACCTCCGGCGATGGTGACTCCACCACCTCCCTGGGCAGTCCATTCCAATGGCTAACCACCCCTTCTGTGAAGAAAATCTGCCTGATGTGCAACTTAAACCTCGCCTGGTGCAGTTGAAGGCTGTGGCCTCTCATTCTCCTGTTGGTAGTTGTCGGGGAGTAGAGGTCAGCCCCCACCTGGCTACAACCACTCCAACTGAAATCACTTCGTGGAGTCTCCGGGTCCCCATAAAGAGCCTCAGGATGACACTGATGTATGCTAAAGACACAGAAAACAGGCTGCGGGTGAAGTGTGTGCAACTGAATTACGTCTTTGGGGGTTTAACTCAATTTTTCCAGAGTTTTGGTGTCCAAAAATCCCTCAGGTGCCTTTGATCCGATGGAGGATGAAATCATAGAATCACAGAAAGGGTCAGGCTGGGACCACAGAGGGTCATCTGGTCCAAGCTCCCTGCTCAAGCAGGGTTGTCCTAGAGCACACTGCAGAGGATTGCCTCCAGAGGGTTCTTGATACCTCCAGTGAGGGAGACTCCACAACCTCTCTAGGCTATCTGTTCTAGCACATGGTCACCCACACAGTAAAGAAATTTTTTGTCATGTTCAGGTGGAGCTTCCTGTGCATCAGTTTCTGCCCATTGCCTCTTGTTCCTGTTACCTGACACTACAGAGGCTCCATCCTGACACCTCCCCTTTAGACATTTATATATGGTGTTTTACTGACAACTGAAGAAGGTTAAGTGCCTGATACTGAAAACATGACAAAAACCTGATCTTTAAATCAGACCAAGACCAGGATTTTACCTGGGCTGGCTGTCCCATACGTGACCGGAGGCAGCACTGTGCTCCTGACAGTGCCCGTGGAGACCTGCATGTCCATGAAGGCTGAAGGCAGCTTGGTGTCCATCACAGAGCTCTGCACACAATGGTCAGGGCAGGTAATAGGCACAAATCCTGCCCCCAACCCTGCCAGCAGCTGAGTTATAATTAAAAAGTACAGCTGTGTTGTGGGGTTTTTTTAATGCTGCTCTATATGGGCTGGTAAAACAGGCCTCTCCTTCTCAGTGGAGTCACAGTGAAGCCAGTGGAATCTTTTTATATTCATGAAAGTGTCAGTGTGGTTGCTTTCAGTTCTTCTGTAGAAAGAACATTTCAGTAATGTGGAAAGACCCTGGGAGGCCAGGGTGGAGGGAAGATGAGGGAGTACAGAGTGAGAGCTAATCTGGGGCCAGGGTTTATTAACCAGGACAAGCACTGCCACAGAACAACAGGGAGCCCTGGACCCTGTGTCCTTCTGCTGTCAGCAGGCAGCTGCCAATAAACAGTGATTTCCTTCTCCCCTGATTAGAGAAAGTCCTGCATGAACAATGACATCCCTGACTGCTCTGGTATTTACTCCAATTATCTGTTACCTTCTGCAATAAGTATGTTCTTGAGAAATTTACATTTATTTAAAGAAGAAGGAAAGGCAAGAAACTCATTAGTCAGTAATTCTTCGGATTGTGATTTAAATAAGCAATTCAACATTACGAGATTTGTGATAAAGCAATGAGATTTGGCAGCTCCGAGAAAAAAGCTCTGCCAACAGGAGTTATTTAAAATTCCTTAGCAATGCCCAACAACCCTCAACATTCTGATTGTAAATAGTTTGGAAATTCTGTTTAAACTACATAGCAGATAAAATCTCATCAAATAGTTCTGCCTTTTATGTCACTATAACAC